>CM037779.1:71029970-71079970 GCA_021229015.1 Solen grandis | reverse complement strand
TTAACAAGCCAAATTGTTGACGACGCACATCGCACGACGGACAAAGGGCGATCACAAAAGCTCAAATTGAGTATGATGCCAGACTAAAATTTGTAAATAAATATAAAAAAAAAATTTAATATAACCTGATAAATGTATATATACTAACTGGTCAATTTCTTACAGTTCTCACTGTTTGAAAAAAAAAACATAAAAGTTATTCAAATGAGAAAAGCATGTGTTAAAAAAATAAATTCGTTGAGCCTATGATGAGTTATCGATCGGACAATGTAATTTTGACAAATTTAAGTCGAAAGGGGGCCATAACTGTGTCAAAATGTATGGAGTTTCCCAAGATACAGATTTGATTTTAAAGAGATAAGCACACACACACACACACACACACACACACATCCTTATTTGAAAGTACAACTGAACAATTCGACGAAATCATCAAACAGTCTTTAGACGGCAGCTTGTCGTCTTTAGTAGCTAGAAACGCTTACCAGGCATCGCTGACCTTGCTAATTTGCATATTTTCCATGACAAGTTTAACTGTATCTCTCCGCGCTTAGTGCGGATCCACGCAATGCGATTCTGCACTTACGAATACGAATGGAATATGTTACACAGACCTTTAATTCATAACCGTAACCGCATTTCATTTTTCATACTTGAAGATCTACTCCTGTAAAAAGAAGAAAGAAACGCTTCGAATGTCTGTATTTAACATAAAGTAGTTCACGCGTAAGTTTGCATGAAAGAGAGTTAGATTTCTCCTAGAGAGCGTTTCTTAACTTTGAAATAGAAACAAACATTCAAATATCTAAAACATCAAGTACCTTGTCAAGTTCTACACTTAAGTAACAGTAGAGAGTATATAAATCGGGTCCTAGGGAATGACCTACTTCTGAAGTTCATACAGTCAGGTTCATGACCCTAATTCCGGATTGTTTTGTAACAAACAGAGTGCGTTTTCGATTGTCTAACTACCGACTATAGTTGCAGGAGAGTGTGTGGAGTTTTTGCGTTATGTGGCTTTTGCCTCTATTGTATCAATAATTAAGAATCACAGCTTTTTCCCTGTTAATCCGGCTGCCGTCTCTCAGCGCATTGAGCGCTTTGATTAGATACTGTCATTCATTAAATATCTGAGACAACATGTTAGTTTATAGACCCTTATGTAGCTCAAATACAGTAAAACCTGATGGATAAGTAAATGAGTCATTTTAATTCTTCTTCTCCCAGGTACCACAATACCGCTTGTATGGGAAATGCAGCTGCTGCAACAAGAAAACTTTGTCAAGAACCTGGAGAGTGCTAAGAAAACAATACGAGGTCAAGCTGATGCCCTTGTACAAAACTGCAATGGTACAATGTCTGATTGTTCACTTTCTACAACTGTTATGACCACAACCAACAGTCCTACGCGACTGAGTGAACTCACTTTTGATGCTTTGCTTGATATCAGCGACGATGTATGGGTGATCATTGTGAATGAATCCATCATCTACCTCCTTGTTTCTGGAAGATGGATGCTACCACGCCTGGGGCTTTCGCGAGAATTTCTCGCCGACATGCTCCTTGAATTTTTGGCGATCGCTTCCGACATTATGGAGTTCTTAGCAATATTTGACATTAGCGAGGTGAGGGCGGATAGACCAATTAACTACATTATCTTACTTTTCTGGTCCCTCAGCTTCGTTCAGTTTGTTCCGACATTATTGCACAAACGGAAGTACCGGCATACCACGAGAGGTCATATATCGGTAATTAACAGAGTTTGTGGAAAGCATGCTGTCGAAATTATTATTTGTTTCATGAGCATTTTTCTCCAGGATGGTCCATTTCTTGCTGTTCGTCTGTACGTTATGGTAAAAAAGAACATAGTGACATACAGTCTGACTTTCTTCTTGCTGAAAAATATTTTCACGTTGTTGATTCTCTTTTACAGACTTTTCATATTGATTTGCAAAAACGCATGCAAGAGAAAAATACGTCAGATTAGGAGTACGATACGTCAAAGAGGAAGTTTGAGGCAGAGGTGAGCCTATTCTGTACGATTTACCGTAAACATTGCTAACAATGGAACAGTGGTGATAGCACATACGTTAACTTTACATCTTAGAGATGATTTTTTGATGATATTCTAACAACCTTACACAGAGGCAAATGTTGTCTTTTTCTGGAGTATATGGACCATGATACTTCCTTTATTAGACAAAAAAAAAAGATAAAATATCATAATAATTGCAGGATAGCCATGTATACGTTAAGTATGTCAATTACTTTTATTATTGTTCTCAAGTTCCACGTTTGCAAACGATATTTTTTTTCTCAATATGACCGCAGATAAAACATGCGGATATATATATTTTTTTATCAAGTTTGCTCTTAGTGGCGTTTTGGTGGAGTTGATGAGTGAAACACTTGGGGTCATGTATACAAAATATCTCTTATTTAATTTGCTTATTTTCCAAGCTGGTATTCAGCTATTTGGGGACTTGTGTCGACATTAGAGAGACACGTGACGGTGCTGTCTCACCGCGACAGTATAGTCTCCCCCAGTCCCATTATCCTGACAATAGACAGGCCAGTTCTTAGACTACTATTTTGTGCTTTGGAAATTGATATCATGCATAAACAAATGGTTTGTGTTGGGTAACCATTCAGTAAAAGTAAAGTTGACACGTACCCATTGAACCAACATCAGAATATCTTGAATTTAAGAAACCAAATATTGAATCAACAAGTAAAATATATATTATATATTTATATATATCCTTCCATATAATGCGGTATTATTATTATCTATTTGCTTAAAGTGTATCAAGAGAAAATGGAAAAGACTTGCATTTCATGAAGAAAATGATTATATCTTATAGATCTATTTCATGAAGTGAAGGTGAATATGCAAATAACGACTATTTCTTAGATAAGAAAAGAACAGGAATACCAGCTGGGCTTGTAATCCTTCACGTTCATTCTTGTATGGTTGTAAATATATTGTAGTAAATACTTCAACATTGTTTCATTGTTATAGAGAAAGAAAGGGGTTTGGAAATAGATATACGGATATTTATGTCACACTTGTTTTGTTTATATAAGATGTTGACAAATACAACATGAAGTATAGTGTGTGATGGGTTGCTCCGGTTCACTATCCCACCGACTGTATTCAGTATTTCTTATGTTTTGTTGTTTACAAGGCAACATATTACGACTGCCCATGGGAATTTCAATACTGGTTGCATCCAGCGGACAAGCTATGCTCGTATCATTTTTATGTAATATATAAATATGCTTGCATGATGAACTCCTGTTTTAGTGTGTGCGACATTTCTTTTCAAACCTTTCATGAATAAAATGCACAACTATCGTATTTATATGCTTTGTTTATCATTTCCTTTTAGCAGTTGTCACGGTACACAAATTACTGTAACTCTGCAGCGGGAAAACATCAATAAAGTTACTCGTATTATGACGTGAATCGAAATTCGCTTTACACGAAGTGCACCGGGTTACACACCTATTACGTGTGATATACCCTAAATCAGTCTATATAGCAAATAAAGTTATGTAGTTCATTGAAATATGGTTAGCTCTCACGGTAAAATGGTATATCATGTGATGTGGAGAATCAATAAAACAGTTCCAAATTACAAGCCACTTGACTTACCGCTCCAGTTCATGCTTAAAACAGCTCGTTCGCAAATGGTCATTGACTTAGAATTTGAGTTTTAACTTTATGTTTACATAACGTCTGTCAATACTCATCTACAAATGCATGGTCACCCTATACAAACATCCGTGATTGTAAAGGCAATGGGTGGGTTCTCCATCACAGGCAATACCGTCTGTAACGGTATTGAAACTATATTTAGAATTATAAATCCTATTTTCAGATGTTTTCTATTTTCATTTGCCATCCCTTGACTGATCACATTCACTTTTCGCGCATGCGCTTACTTCATAGGCTGAACTTATGAAATCACTACCCTGAAATCATGAAGACATTCAGGTGGTACCGCAAACACCTGCTTTGGGAATGGCATATTCTATATTTAAATGATTTTGTCCAAGATACGTTTCAAAAATAGCGTTTTCCCTTGTAATGTGGTCTAGACTTGCCGTGTTTATTTGACGAGAAACAAAGACTTCACCAACATTAGCGATTGAAGTATATAAATTATTATTTTTTTAAATCCTGTAGATCATCTGTGAACGATCGAGCTGCTTTAACGAATCAAAGGGGCTCTAAGTCCTTTGATTGGACACCTACATGAGACACATATATTGCCGGCTCTCCATCAAATTGTAGATAAGTGGCATGATACCACCCACTTGGACAATCAACTGTAATGTGATGAGCGCCAAGCACACGGGATATATAATAGTAGTATTTCAACGACTTTGGTAAGTCATAGCTGTGATTGAAACACATCACCATCCCCAGTCACTGGGACTTGAAATAAGATATATGAAAGAACCATTTTGTATCACATCCAGATTAGACAGTTGTTTTCTACTGAATAAAACTATGCAGTATAATATTCAGAGGCCATACCAACAATAATAATAAATAGATACATTATCAGAAATAAAACCATATGCCTGGTTTAACATGAATCTTTGAAAACTTCACTTCCTGGATGAGTTCCTTTTTGTTTGATGTATCACCATACAAAGTAAATACTACCCGGGTACCTCTGTGTACTCGGGGTCTTCCTCTACTTGTAATTAGCTGGACGTCGCTATATGATTGAAATACTATCGCAGCGACGGTAAACCCCAATACAACAACAACAACAAAGTAAATATCTGATGGTGTTGAAGAAGTACATGGACTTTTATTACAACTTTGACAAATTCTGGTTAAATGATTGTTGTTTGTTGGGGTTTAACGTCCCTCCGACAGAATTCCCTCCCTTGGAGACTATATCTACTCGAGACAGATATAGTGCTGTCACACTGCAGTATCACACCGAAGACATGGTACCACATCCAGTCACATTATCCTGACACCGGACCAACCAATCCTGGAACTTCTCTTATTTGCTGAGCGCCAAGCAATGCAGCTATACCAGTACCATTTAGTACGACTGATATATCGCTCCCGGGAATCGAACGACCTCTCGCTCCCGATGTAGACGCTACCACTCGGCCACCGGGAAATAATAGCATTACGTCAATGTAAAGTTCAATGGTATGTCAATGCAATTTTCATAAAACACTCATCAAACATTTACCTAGTGTGATACAACATCAAACATTGCATTATTTATAACCGAATATGAGAACAAATGTGAGGATCAAGTAATGAGTCAGAAGGGGTAAGCTTCAATTCAATCCATTTGACTATACGTATCCGTACAGGTAAATAACTTCACCAACATAATGATTCTACCACATAACTTCAATCTCAGATACCACCTAATTTGACTAACATATTTGGAAAGGGGTATCAAGTAGATTACATTTAAGCGCAATGCTAGAATGTTACAGAAGATATCAACTTTTGTTAACATTAACTCAAGCTTTCTAAAACTGCATCTTCTCGAATTCGTTATGAATAAATCTGCAACAAAAGAAAGACATAAATAAACACCGAAATAAACACGCTGTCAACAAAGCATGTAAATATGTATTGCTGAGCGATTTTTAGCCAAACGACGTTGCAAACAGAGCAGGTACAGATCTGATACTGCAAGGAAAATGAGGTATTTGACCAGAATCTGTACTGTTTATAGCCCGACAGAACCTATTTTTATTTTATATTTTGCTTGGCAAACCGTGTAGACCCTGATCTGCTTCCATATTATCAATAAAGAAGCTGATCTTGTCAACATTGTCTGCAAAACCACCACAACAGTGCTTCATTGGAATCAATAAAATCTGATAAAAATGTTTGGTACATGTATATGGTTCACCATACATCAGTCCGAAAACTTTATTCATTGAACTAAGATTGAATGAAGAGATTAACTGATATGGCTATTAGTTACATGGGCTGGTGTAACCTTTTACATCATGCATACTTTCATTTATCGTATGACATTGTGCTTAAACAACGGTTTCCGGTTTCGTATTACCATGACATATTTCCCTATATTTAACACGTTACATATTACTTTTAGACCAAATTACATCATTCTATATGTATGCATAGTGTGTTGAACTCGAACAGCTGGATTAATGTGTTTGATGCAACTAACTTTGATCAAAAAGATGCGTTGAGAATGTATGAGAAATACACACGTTAAAGCGTTGTTTTCAGTTGTTATTTGAAACTACCTTTTTAGTTTATAGTAATTAGTTCACATTCCGCTCATTCGTGTTTTGTTGTTGTTGTTGTTGTTTTTTTATCGCGATTTACAGTCAGTAAAGGTCACATGATTAAAAGAATCTTACAAGAATTGTCATTTCATATCAAATTTTACTTAACTCGTTCATGAGACTCGCTTAATAACATTTTCATGAACTCGTTTAGTTAAATTTGATACGAAATATCAATTCATGTTAGATCCTATATATACACACATTTTGCAAACAGTGTATATCCATACCTGACAGCTTCCATATGGAACTATTTGCTGATTGGATTTACTTTATTATTATTTTTCTTTTTAGTCATGAGAAATTAAATTTGACTACCTGGTATTATTGGAATATAACAAACCAGAAAAGAGGTGGAGACTAATATTTCATGTTGTAAGCGATTAAGACAAAACACTTTGCACACAGTATATAAGGTTTACAAAGGGTATCAAGCGAGCGGTTACATTCGTGGACTACAAATCTCTAGGACCCTCACCGCTTTGGGTTCGAATCCCGGTAGGGACTTCGGATTTTTCATGTGAGGAAGCCTTCCAGCTGGCTTGCGGTAGGTCGGTGGTTCTACCCGGGTACCACTCTGTGCTCGGGGTCTTCCTCCACCTGTAATTAGCTGGACGTTGCTATATGATTGATATACTATCGCAGCGACGGTAAACCCCCAATACAACAACAACAAAAGGTATCAAAGGTTCTATTAAAGCGACCCAATAATCACCATTGTCATACAACATCCTGATGGGGACGATTTATCCTTGTCTAATCCTGCAAAGTGCATTTCTACACATAAAACATTGTAATCAAAACCAATAAGTAGGTAAAAGTTATTCAGCGCACAAGTTAAGTTAAGATCAAATTAATATTTGAACAATTTTAATTGGTAAAAAATGACCATACTTAGGGAAAATATTTGTTGTGATAACAGCTAGCTGAAATTTACGCTTACAAAGTATTAGTAAAGAATTAAAACTGAATTACAGTTTCTTTGATAAATATAATAAAGTTCTTTTATCAATCAATTTCTCTCAGCTTAGACCTGTTTCGAGACGAACGTTATAATTATAGAATGTTCCACCATTTCCATATGACTGGAAGACGATTTTATTATCATTAAATAATGTTTACTCTATCGATTGCGGTGGAGGGTTCGCTCTACATTATATTAACGTTAATTGTTCAAATATTAATTTGATCTTTTTTTGCGTAAATAGGATAAAGGATAATGGAGATGTTAAACAGCTACGCCGAAAAAAATATACCTGGTTGGAACTTCATTATGTGGTGAAATTTGTTTTTTTACATAGGTCCTCACTTCATTTTACTCAGGCCAAAAAAGAAATGTGTGTTTAGGGCAACGGTCTCAAAAAACTTATGTAGGTTAGAGGTTAGGGATTGAGGTTTCCTTCTTTTAAAGTCTATTCATAACAGTGAATGAATCACGGAAAACGGCGGTCCCGAAATGGCCGTATAAAACGGTCGCTAAAAACGTATGGGTCAGCGGGTTTTCGCTTGGTAGAGTCAGGTTATCCGAAACACAGAATCGATTTTAAGGGCCTAACAAGAGCACTGCAAAGCATTTAGCAATATGAAGAACCCTTGTATGTTGTAAGGTACACTGTTGTTTTCAACTATTATAAATATTGTGTATTTGTGGTTTGTTTATTCTTGGTTCTACGAATCACACTCGCAAGTTCTAAATTGAGAATTCTCATACTAACTTATATAGGAATAAGTGAGAAAGGGTCTTATCTCTTGAAATAAATGTGTGAGCAACTATTTATGAAGGCAAGTATATCTTTTGCAAATTTGAAAATATTCCCTAAATATTTTTCTGCAGCAAAGAGGAATTGCGTTACCACGATTCTGCATACTGAACCGTGTACAGAGAAAGAGATCAAGGGCAATAACTCCAGAACGAAATGTCTTGAACATGAACTGCTCCCTTCATATAAAGCAATATCTGAAGACAGGTATTTCTGGTAAGTTTAAACAAAATCCCCGTGTGGTGAAAGAGAAGTTGTTGTCTCACGTTAAATAAACTCTACATAAGAAAACGTAACACAGGGCCATTATTCTCGAAAGTTTTAAGATAGAACAAAAATCAATTTTACATGCAAATTCATACACAAAGGCAAGTTTAAACCAAATGCCCTTAGAAGGGTAAGAAAAAGGTAAGTATTGTGGGTAAGGACGAATCAAATACCTAGTAGTAGTGTGAGAGGAGTTGCGATCACAAGGTATTGCGAACGGACGGACGGAGAGATGGACGAACTAGGCTCGAATTCCACCGACTCTTCTTAGCGCTTAGTAATTTGTAAAAACTTAAAGGCGCATTTAATCAATATTGTTTCTTTAATAATTCTTTTCTTAGCAAATATTGTTAATTATTTGACATGTATTGCAACAGCTCGTTCACAGATGGTCGGTAGATATAAAAGAATATATTTTCCACCTCTCCCCTATTAATGTTGGCAATGTCTTTGTTTCCTGACAAATAAATTCAGAATGTGTAGGTCACATTGGACAGAAAAACGCCATTTTCGGAAACGCCATTTCAGCGAAATCAGATATAGAATACGGTATCACCGAAGCAGGTTCAGCATGACACGTTCCGCAACATGGCGTCTTCACCACTTCCGGGTAGCGAATTCGTAAGTTCAGCCTGTGGGGAAACCACCGATCACCTATCGGATGGTTGCATTGGGTGACCATGCATCGATAAACGATAGACGTAATACACTCATAAAGATAAAGATCATATTGTTATACGAGCTGCCTTAAATTTAGTCAATTGCTTGAGTTTGATGGAGAGACATATGAACAATGCAACTGAAATGTAGATATATGTATATCTGTTGGTAGGTTGACGTTGAACAAAAGGTAAATGGAGGAGAAGATAGAACAAACATTTCCGCACAATGAATATGAAAGTTTTCTACAGGGAAATAATACAATAAACATTTCACTCTTTATCTATATTTCCGCAAAACTCACTTATCTCAAGGATAAAAACATGAAGAAGAAATTAGTTCTTCATAGTAAACACTTAATGTTGAATTGTATGGCTAAATAATGCATGTGTCTGTCAGATGTTTGCATGTATTGATTGTTTTTGCCATGCACACACATACACACACAAACACACAGAGGGGACATACATGCATGTATTTATGTGGGGAAAATATCACAACAAACACTATGAATTGTTTATTTAATGAAGAAAAGATAACAAACAAGAATGTCTTTGGAGCACATGTGTCACCTGCTGAAGCGCGACGTAAAAAGTGTGACGGACAAACATACGACGAAAAAGTGATCCCTTTGCGTCACCTCGGCTTACAGCAGGTGACAAATTAAAAGATGAATACATGTACACATCCATGTATTGTGTTGTAAAAATAAAATACATACATAATAACATTATGCAATAATCTACTGATGCATTCTTTCATATATAGTGTACATATAAGAAAACCTGATGAAATGAATATCCAGGTTTGCGAAAAGGACAATAATTGAGAAAAAAAAAATGAATACCGGAAAAAACATAAAGTTTTTAATGCAGGTAATTTGATCTATTTGTAGAAAATATATTTTGAGATAGACACTCACAATGTTAGGAGTCCATGGCGACAAAGTACTGCGACAACCCAGAAGCTAGTTGCCAGGGACAATCTAATTACCCCCCCCCCCCACACACACACACACAACCTAAAAACATCCTTTTTTGTGCTGACAAAATTAGACTTAACCTTTCATACTTGAATGAAACAATATAACAATAAATCGTGTCACACGTACCGCATATGAACTTTTCTTGCTTAACATATAGGAACGGTCACTGTCTCCTGCGGGCGAGGAAATGTGTGGTTTGCTGGACCCTGGTTTGCTGTGGTTTGCTGGACCCTGGACCAGACGCTGAAAGAGAATCAAAGCACTGAGGATTACGATTGATCTTGATATGATGATGAAGCCGTCACTGTGTCAGCGTCGTCTGACATTTGCAGAATTAAATATAAATAAATTCTTTTCTCCACTCTTTATAAAGGGTCGAGTTAAATAGATGTTGCATTTTCACTATAGCAACATGTCCGAATTCCACCAAAAATACTTAGCGCTGAGAAATACTTAAATACGTAAAGGAGAATTTCATCATGTTTGTTTATCTAACAAAAATACCCAAATATTTAATACGAAATATTTAAGCATAATGGCTAAGTTGACATACATTATTACCGAATAATTCACCATATTTGCTGAAAAATAAAATATTCGGGTACTTTTATTAGAGAATTAAAGATGATGAAATTCGGCTCTAAGTCTTTAAGTATTTCTTAACGCTAAGTATTGTCGGTGAAATTCGGTCCTGGCATATATTGAATACCCTTTGATCTGTAGATTTAGATTATGCTGCTTTATAAATGACATTCCTTTTACTTCAATGACTACTTTACTACTACTTTAATGTTTTGTTTTTTTAAATCACCAATGACCAGCACCGCCTGATTTTACAGACTATTCTTCTTAACACTGTAAATCAAATGACTTGATTTTACGTAATTTTGCAAACAGCGAATACCTGTATCAGACAGCTGCTGAAAGGATGTCCTTTATTTGCTCAGCTCAGGTTTTTCTCTGATAAACACCTCTAAACTGGCACAAAAGTTTACACTGTAGTCCTTTCTCGCTCCAGTGTATCATTTTTATCATCAATTTTCCAGTTGAGGACATCTGTTGATAAAAATAATTTGAACTCTTTATTAGAAACCCAAAACGAAAAGCCTTAGTCAACGGGATCTTTTAGTCTTTACTCTGAAGTTTAGGTAACGATTTCATTGGTTGGGGTTTAAAGTACACAGTTGGAGGAAGTTTGACGACAAATATTATACTAACACTGAACAGAAATGTTAAATCTATACATCAATGAGTTTTGCTTGAGCTGGCAGACAGCGATACAGTTAAGACAGTAAATCACACATTATACCTTTCTATACATGCCGATGTGTCATATCATCTAATTACACGAACAGTTTAAGTAGATAAGTGATGCATACATATGATCACAGAAATTTTGAAAACTCGTACAAAAAATAATAATTTCAAAACCCCAAGGTCGCCAAAGCATGTTATTCAAGATTAAGAATAAGCAAACTTCTTGAAAAACAAAGGAGGCTGCGTTTTCCCCACGAAATGTACATTCAAATTTTCCCATTTAAAGTCAGAATTTTCTTTTTCATATTGGATTTCACTCCTTTTTGTGATGAACATTCCAAAAAGCGTATCTGTTTTATACAAGTCACTGGTTTTGCTCCCCTACCGATGAAGTGCATGACACCCACACTGTTGTCTGTTCACATATTGAGTTGCATTAACCTAGCTTGTGTATCTTTTGAGTTATAAAAATATCCATCTGTGAAAGCTATATTTTGACTGTTACCTTTGAAGCTTAATACGAGAAGAAAAAGATTGAAAAAAAAAAAGAAAAAAAAAAGGAAAAACTGAGGAGAATAAAAACACACTGAAAAAAACAAAAACAAAAAACAAAAAAACAAACGGAAAACGGAAAAAAGTGACATGCATTATCTACATATTGCAATCCATTCATCAGCGTAACTGATCCAGACAGAGTGCTAACCAAGGGTCCCCTCCTGTGTAATAAACTTCAAACAGACAATTTTACGGTCACACCAAGTGTATTTGAAACGGATTGCATGTTATATAAATGAGACAATAATTTTGCACAAAGCACCTTACTTTTGTACTGACCTGTACATCTTAAGTAATCAGAGAGTTTTATGTTTTATTTACCTTTCAGCAGTCTATGAAATCTCCAGTTTGAAAAACAACAACAACAACAAAAAAACCAAAAAAAAACACTTCCTTATAAGTTCAAAAAACGCCCTCGTGACATTTTGACATCTTTGACATTTAGACCTCTTACTTAGTAGAGTATTTTTGACTCGAGTTAGAAAGTAAGAGGTCAATTACATTTGGAGTTATACCTTCAACAACACTTTGTTAACATGTATTGTTCGACTTCAATATAGCCATTGGATCTTGGCCTTAAAGCTGTCGAAAAGGCAAGGGGTCAATTTTTAAAGATGTTAATGCCCCCGCATCAATAACCCGGGGTGGGGGGATATTTTTTTTTGGCCTGTCTGTTTGTCACAAATCTTTAATCTTGACCATTACACTGATGTTCCTCCACTTAGAGCCTCCAAACTTCACAGGCGCAAACACCTTGATGAGTTCTACACACCAGACCCACGTAGAGGTCACGGGTTCAAATGTCAAGGTCACTGTGGCCCAAAATAACAAATATAAACTTGGCCACATTATGATTATGCTTCCATCCATAACCTCCAAAATTCATTAGTGTATGCACCTTGATGGGCTCTATTCAACATACCCACTTACAGGTCACAGGGCCAAAGGTCAAGGTCACCATGACCTAAAACAGCAAATATTAACCTTAGCCACATAATGTGCTTCCATCCATAACCTCCAAACACAAGTGTATGCACCTTGATGAGCCCTACCCGCCAGGCGACCTTGGCCTTCAAATGACATTGACCCCGAAGGTCTAAGGCCCCTCGCGGCGGGGGCATAGCATTCATTCGAACGTAACATTTGTTATATATGATTTTGAACTTCGAGATGAACAGACCCCCTATTTTATAAGCTTCTTCCATGGACTGTCTGATTTTGGTTTGCTATGTTTGCCAATGTGTCAGAATAGTTAGCTTATGAAGGTAAGACTTAGGATCAAAGAGTGAATTAGACCTTAAGATATGACTAGGACCTTAGGCATGGTCTTACCCAACATCCCTGTGGATCATGACAAACAGTCATGTTAAAAATAATATACACTCTCTTCGAATGAAACAGTAAAGGACAGATTAATTGCGATGCAACCATGAAAACATATGTGATGTTATCTTTGGATGTTGTTTGTATGAGAATAGGAAAGCTCTGTAATAATTCGAGTTTTTATGTTTTAAATTTCATTGTGGTCTTCTTTTGACAGCCCATTATAAACAGAATTTCGTTTCTTTTAATTGTATATTTGAAGTATCTAATGACAGGCCTTACTTACACTGTTTGCACTTGAAACCTGAAGTACATCATGTGTAGTGTAATGATTATTATTACAAGAAACAGGATATTGTGTTATGCAGATCAAACCATGCATGAATCCTGGTATGGGAGTCCCTCATAAATAAACTGTGCTGTAAATGCCCATGTATTATGTGCATTTAGGTGGCTTCTGTCTCAATGTTTGAGACGGGTGGCTTATTTACTTGTACGACACGGCGGCTGGTAAATATGAATATATTATAACAAGAGGGGACCAATACTATACAGTATATATTTATATAGATACTAACTTCTGGAACCTTGCAACCTACTTTTTCTCTCATTTTTTTTTAACTTACTCGAAGACAATGCAATTAATAAGACGCTGTTTTGTCAAATAAAATTACGAAACGTAATTGAAATAGATAAAGAAAACAAAACAAGCCTTATTCTCAGATGAGTTAAATACAACAATAATATAATGTAATAACAAACCAAAATTGATTCTCACAGTAATTGTAGATCATACATGCACAAAAACAGTCTTGTTTTTTTATTCATTGTTGTGGCATTCAAAACAGTTAAAATATTACTGTGTTCCAATATAAGTCTCCTGATTATATTCTGAAGTATTCTTTGACATAACAAATATGAATATTCATAACAAATATTGCAATATTCAGTTCCAATAATGTTCCAGATAAATCACTGCTATTTTACTTATTTTTATCTAATTTAGCCCCCTCCCCCCCCCCCACCTAGTTCAGGTCACTTGACCTGCTGCAAAATAAATGTTTACAGTTTACACTTACAGTCTCTGCTATGTCATCTAAATATATCCTGGGTTGGACTAGAACTTTGAGCCTCACAAAACTCATAAAAGAACCAAGTTATCCCCTTTCCTTGAGATATCACTGAAGGTGATCTATACCCCTATAATACCGCCTTGACTCAATGATAGAAAAGAGCGTCGTGGTTGAGTGGTAACGTCACCGTCCACAGATCCAACGATTTGAGCTCGAACCCTAATGGGGGCGAGCCTTTCTCTTGACCTCCACAGGCGCAAAGTACTTGTCCAACCCAGGAACTGTGTGTGGAATAAGTATAAGTTTTAAAATTTTCCTAAATACAAAGGGGCTATAACTACTAAAAACCCTTGGGAATTAAAGAGATGCTCCAATGCTCAAAGGCTACCCAAGTTACTTAACTTATTCGTAAAAAGGGATGAGACAGGATGCTATTTCCATAGCCCATATGTCACTTGGAGAATTTGGCGTATGATAACATCATTCTTTACAATGTATGCTTATCTCTCTCGATGGTTTCAGAGTTGGACCAGTACCTGGGAAGGTATTGTTAGATTCTAATTTCTAGTGGAGATCAAGCCCCAAACCTCCAGATACTAAATAACGTCTTCTTCCAAATGATGGCATCCTCAAGAAGATGTCTGTCCAAGGGTATAGTACTTGTTCCCCGATCATTCTTAAAATAAGTTTATGATGAACCTCGCTTACTTAAGTTTTCCTAGTGCAAAGTATTCGAGTATTTACAATATGCAACGACATACACTTAACAAAAATTACATTTTTTTCAGTGCACTCTATATATGTTTGTTATTACAGCCGGGTATACTGGTATTAAATTGTCTTCACGGTATGTAAGGACAGTGATATTGACAGACGAAGGTATACATCCTGTTTCATTTTATGAGACTGAATTTTTATAGCGAAAGATAAAGAGCATCTAACAATGTAATTATCATTTTTCGGCCGTTAGGCCGTTTATTTTCACTCTGACTTCCTGTGAAACACACATTAATGAAGCGGAATAAAATTAGGCTTTTCATTGGTTATTTTATACTTTGCTAAATTCCCATTGGTCATTGTTAAATTAGTCAAAAGAAAGGAGTTCTTTATATCTCTTTTGGTTTTAAAAATTGAAGTTTTCTTCCCCTGCGAACGATTTTTCCCGAATAGTAAGATACTGCACCTTTTTAAGGTACACTGAAAGAGTAGAACGCTGAAAAATAGGAAACACATAGATTTCGGAATTGATTGTTCGACCCTGACAGACCCTATATTTAACAAAAACGTAAAATTGGGTTTCGTTTTGTAGCCCGCGAAACGAAGTCTAATGCGCAGATGTTTTAAGGCTGTAAGTGTCTACCAAGATTGTAAAAAATATTTGGATCCGTGGTATTTCAAAGAGCTGCACTGACACAGGAAATACACAACTATTAAACCAACAACAAAATCTATTACATGTTAAACCATTCAGACACTTATCATCAAGCTGGTTACCACGGCCGAGTTTTTTAAAGATATTTCTTGTTAAAATAAAAGCTTTTAAACACGGTTATTATATACGATACAGCCGTTCTTTTTACACTCAATGTGTGAATTTCATGACTGTAAACTGAGTATATTTATCGGTAGTTATAGTTTTTAAAACAATGATGTACTATGTATAAAACTGAACATTTCCATACCTTGTCAAGAACTAATTCAAACTAGAATCGCTATCACGATATCATCGGTTTTCGCGAAAGCAATGTCATTCAGTTCACGAGTCGCATGATTCGAAAAACATATTTCTTTGTTCAATGGCTTGTTGAATACTGTTAACAAACACTTCAAACATTTTTGTCGCAATGTTTAAGCAGACCTTTTACCCAAAAGAATATTTTTGAGTATTACCTGTCACTTATGTAGTCGCAAACTTGAAAACTTTTTTTTTTACTGAATTCGGTTAGTGCCACGTTAGATGTGTGTGTTGCTTTATGATGGTGACAAACGACAATTGCAATCGATAAACAACAATTGCAATCGACACACAACAGTATAAAATGATACACGACAATGCGACATGACACTCAACATTATTACGAACTAATGTTGTATTGGATAACTATCATTTTCATGAAAATATCGCATTTATTTTTGAGTGACGTTTCAAATAGATGTCACCAAGGAACAGAATGAAAATATCGCATTTCTTTTTGAGTGACGTTTCCAATAGATGTAACCAAGGAACAGAATGAAAATATCGCATTTATTTTTGAGTGACGTTTCAAATAGATGTCACCAAGGAACAGAATGAAAATATCGCATTTATTTTTGAGTGACGTTTCAAATAGATGTCACCAAGGAACAGAATGAAAATATCGCATTTATTTTTGAGTGACGTTTCAAATAGATTCACCAAGGAACAGAATAAAAAAATCGAATAAAAATCAGACTTCAATTTTTTTAGTTATAAAGAGTTAGGTACGTAGCAATGCGGTAAATGGTTAAATCAAATATACAAGTCGCACCAGTCAAACATTCTATTTCTTATATATCACAATTTGAAGCATACTGCCGTATAATGACCAAATCATATCCGATCTTTAAAAACTAAACATCACAAGAGCTCTTTAAGAACTAAAACTTTGTTCATATACTCTCAATGAAATATTTTAGTTTTGGAGCTATTTTGGCCGAATAAAAACACAATAATCGTAATATGAACTTGACCTTTTCATTTTTTTAACTTTTTAATTGTGAGACCCTTTCAAACATAACAATACATAACGTGTGAAAATTTCTTGAAGAATGAACAGAATATAAAGTCAGGAGCGACTAAAGCATATTTTTGAAATTTTAATTTTTCCTAAATTTTAGTGAAGTTTGACCGATTCTAGAGGACAAACCACGCATTTTCTAAACTCGCCACGCCATATATTTTGTGCGTAAATGTCTTGCAAATCGTATGCAGCAAACAGAATTCTTCTTTCTAATCTCTAACAAAAATGGGTAGGTTCTACGAAAAACCTACCCTCATTATTCAACTTTTTTCCAAGGTTCGAACATTCAACCTCTCCTGGAACAATTTTTTCCAGTACTCGATGCCGCGATATCCATCATATTTGATTGGGCTGTCAACAAGGAACATTATGTAAAAAAAAAAAAAACGCATCTAAATCGGCTTCAAATTTTTGAGTAATTAGCAACAGAGTGATTACATGCATTGCGCCCTTTAGTGGCTAAATCAGAAAAAAAAAACTGTGGTTTTCTGCAGATCAGGCTTTATGTGATACCTATTGAGTGCGTCAAAATGAGTCTATATGAGGGAAAGGGTTAAGATAAATGACGTCAATTAAAAATGAAATACGTATTAGATGATTTATAATTGTATGATATTGATAATCCCATAAAGCAATACTTTTGTAATTTAAATTTCATTTGAATGTACAGGAACATATTTCAAATAAACGGCGCCAACGGTAAGTTGGCTCGTTGGTCTAGGGGTATGATTTTCGCTTAGGGTGCGAGAGGTCCCGGGTTCAAATCCCGGACGAGCCCGACTTTCGGTAATACAAGCATAACGACGTTTGATCAATTGTTTTGATATAGAACGAATACAGAAAACACTAGAAAAAGTCCCGCGAACGCGCGGAATTTTTTTTCACTGTTTGGGATTCGTCTGTTTTCATGTTCCAGTGCCAAACAGGACAAGGTCCATCGGTTGCACATAGATAAACCGGCAGTGGTGGCGCTTGGCTGTGAAACCGAGGGTTGGGGTTCGATTCCCACTGGGGTCGGACAGGGTCTTCGTTATGAATGATTTTCAATTTCTTTCAGATATTAGATTATCTATCACTGCTGTACTTAGGTAACTACATAGATGCGCTCTATAGTCTCCGTACAGTGTCAGAATCCAAGGTAAGATTTGTAAGGTGAACAATTTATTAGCCTATGATGGCAAAAAAATGGTGTTAATTGATTCAAATAAAATCAAATAAACCAAATTTAACATTAAAAAGGACTCACTGCCGTCACGTTTAAAGGTGTGCATTTTTAATTTCAAAGGTGGGGGGATAATAGTTGCAGCATTGGAAAAAAATGCAGAGTGGACAAATGGATGAAACTTACAATCGCTGAGAACAATGATTGTTTTACTGCCACCTGAGTAGCAGTATTAAACAAATCCCACAGGAATGACACACGAATTGAAAACAAATATCACAGATATGGTGCTATAAAATGCACAGAATAAAATTGGAAATTAGAATCCGTTGCCCTACAGCTATGAAGTTGTCTTAGCCTTGGGCTGTATCATACTTTTCACGTGGACCTTGTATACGGGATTATCGTGCGCCAGACTACAGCTTCTTCCCTATTACCATTACCTACCTTGAAGCAAAAGAAAACACAATAAAAATTGTACTTTGGAACACCCGAGGGTTAGCACTTGGGAAACCGATGAATTACATACCTAATTCTACTTTCTCTTTGACAGATATGTGTATACATCATAAATACAGAACAAGAACGCATCACCATTTTCCCATAGCTATATGATAATTACCACACAATTATGCATCTTTTATCATCTAAAAACAAAATTAAGCCGATGTTTACTGTCAGGCTTCCCAAAGCTGAATGCCACATATACTCAAACTAAGCACGAAGTGCACGTGCATACATACGACACCTAGCGAGTACTACATTAATACAAGGGAATTTTCTTTTTCTAATTCGTTCCTCAAACGCAGAAAATTATATTTCCCTATTACCATTACGTACCCTTGAAGCAAAAGAAAACAAAACAAAAACTCACTTTTATAATTGTAATTTGGAAAACCCATATTGAAATCCCCTCAAATAAGTAGGCAAGCATTTTTTTGACTGCTCTTTGTAATGAAGTTTCCATTTCTGTGAGGCTTTCTCTGTTTGAGGTTTTAGGGTTGTAATAAGAGCATATATGAATGTCTTTTGTTCCTTTCTGCTGGATACGTGCCCATATAATTTCACAGTTTGTATCTAATTCGGGGATATCTGAACTTAGGAATTTATTGGTTATGGCAATGAGAACCCCTCCCCAGTTTCTATCCCCTTTTCTATCTTTGCAGTATATGTTATAATCTGGTGGAATATCTGACTGTTTTGAATTTCTGGGTCAAGCCAAGTTTCTGTTCCTATAATTACGTCTGCTTTAGTACTGTCTATAAGGTTTTGTAATTGGTGTTGTTTGTTTCGGCTGGACTGGCAGTTTACATTTATGATTCTCAATGGGATAAAAGGTTTACTGCTGTTTTTGATTTTGCTACGCTTAGGTGTTGAAGAGTGTCTTGGTTTTAACACAGAATCTGTTTCTATCATGTTTAAGCTCTCTTCAAGTGGGCTAAAACTGTTACTAGTAGAAATGGAAGTTGAGCCATAGCAAAAGGTATTATAATTTGGGCTGTTGCATATAATGCAGTCCCACCTGACTGAAATATTTTCATCTGCTACAAGGTAACTATAGGTTTTGCTGTTGATATCTTGGCAATTAACGTGAAACCACTGGTCACATGTATCACATCTTACTGCTTTGTCATCCCAGGTGACAGGTTGGTCACATGTGCCACAAGGGTATATAGTACTGTCATTGTGGGTTGGCCCAGGGTTGGGATTTATGTCATTTGCGTTTGCTATTAAGATTAAAATTAAATATGATGATAAAGAATTACTTTTCAATGGTGTAGTTTTTAGCGATTTCAATCTTCTAACTGTCTTTAGAAGACTGCCTTCTGTGATGTATTGTTCTAATTGTAGATCATCTGCATTTGGTTCTGTGCCAGTTGTTTCTATTGGATTTATATCTGTTAATTTCAGTGTGATAGTTATGGTGATAAGAAAATTTTTACTGAGCTGCATTTACCGTTGTTGTTTTTTTTTTAGGTTTTTTTAGATCTGGTTATGAGAGAGATTTTGTTTAGTAAAGACTGTTAAGATAAACTCACATAAACTCTTTATTACACTTGGTCTCCCTTGCTGTGTCTGTCTATATGATGGTCTGCAATTCTCTCTATTCGTCTTGTAGTTTGGCAAGCTCTGTCTCTTTTGTAATATAGCACTCCTTGTAGGTATCCAGAAGAAGTTGAGCAGCAGGGGGGGCGAATGCACCAGTTATCTTGGCCCGGGAAGCCCCCCAGCACCCCTTTGGCCCGGGAAGCCCCCCAGCACCATTTCGCGCGACTCAGACCCCAATTTAGTACCCAGCCCTAGGGACGGCCCACAACCCTCGCCGGCCCGGGCTCAAGGGGGGAGGGGCAAAAAAGTGGGCGTCTGCTATTAGTCTGAGGTAGAGGCCTGGGTTTTCTTATTCTCTCGGAGACATTCCTCGTTAAGCCTCCGAAGACTGGCATCGACCTTATTCAGCCGGTGCACTATAACGGTCACCATAGTAAGTATGGCGACAGGGATAGATAGCTGGATCAGATTGATGATTGTCGGGGGACACATACTCGCTGATTATTCTCCGTATATAGGTGGTGGGTCTGAGTCTCTAACACAAACGCAGCTCAGGAGGAATTCAACTTTTTGGCGATTTCTGCGAGCGCTTCTTTGCGGCCTTCGTCTAGGAGTTTTTTTCGAAGCTCGTCCATGTTTACCGGAGATGGCGCCGGTTTGGCATAGACCTCCCGTTTTGGCCGTTTTAGCTCATCTAGAACAAGCCTGTACTCGATGTCAGAAATGTTACCGTCTGTCAGGGATTTGCTAACGATGTCGGAGATCGTATTCAGCTTTACACGGGCAATCGTCTCAATGCGTCGATGCTTGAGGTACTTGCGGGAAAGGCGCCGCCCAGCCACCTTGCCAATAACACAGAGACCCGCACAACCGAGAGACCCCAGTTCGAGCCCTACAGCGACCGGAATGGCTACGACTGTCGAGAAGAAGTAGACGCCACCGATTCCAAGTCCCGCCCCAGCGGCCGCCAAAGCAGCGTCAGCGCCATCTACGGCGTTCAACCCCCTTCTATATTTCTTGCATAGGCCGGACCTTTTTTCGGCCTCGCGCGTTAAATCGGCCTGAATGCGCGTTATTTGTTGAAGACGGTAAGCGTGACCATCGCCCTCAGTTGGCAGGGAGGGATACAGAGGCGGTGCCGTAGGTTGTTGTAGTTCATCCTTCATATTCGTATAATATATGTTGTTACCTCTCCAGTTCAATTAAGATTGCGACCACACCAGAAGCGTGGGACCTACTCGTGTCACGCGTCTGAAAGTTGATAATATCGTCTTTCTCAACTTGCAGAGGTGATAGGAAGGTCTTGGAAGCGACATAAGAGTGCTGGATCTTAGTGATATCATAGCCTTGTTGAAATTGTCCATTTAAGGTGACACCTACAGACACTTGATCCTCCGACTGTCCATTACGCTCGGCCGCGGACAGAGACATTGAAATGATCTTGCCTTTTTTCATCATGACGTAGCCCACTTTGCTCTGAGACAGACCATCCGAGTTGGAGCCGAACGACCATTCGAACTGCCCACCAACCAAAGGTCCGCGCTCCTCGGCCACTAGAGTTATTATGGGGTTGGGAATTTGGATTAGACCGAGTCTTCCGTCGACGTACCATTTGTTTGCGGCATCTTTAGAGTCCTGAGGAAGCTGTACATTCATGATCCGGTGACCTCCAAGGTCAAGGTCGTCTTCCATGGGCGTTTCACCATTTTTCCTCACGACTTCGTCCTTAAAATGGTCCCACGCTGCCTGGACCATTTTCGCAGAAACACCGTCAGTAGGCCCTGCGACGTCGCCGACGTTCATAAGCCGACCTCCTTCTAAGTCTACATTTCCATCATCCGTCTTTTTGAGATACTGCGATAGATCGGGAGGTGCGGACCGTCGCGAAGCGACTGCATCGACGTAAGCCCGAGTAGCGTAATTGCCCTCAGAGGATTTATACCCCCGCCCACCAAAGATACTCATTTCACCTCAAGGTCGACAGTCACTGGCAAACCGTGGTTGTTTATAATGTTACCACGCTCGTCTCTAACTGAGAGAGAAAGCTCTGAGATGGTACCCTGTCTCAGAAGTTTGAACTCGGGATTGGGGAATACTGACGTTTTGATCTCCCCGTATGCCCAGTCTCCAACGGCGACAGCGGCGAGCAGACTACTGGGGGCGCCGTTCAGGGCGTTCTCGGTAGTGTTTAGCTGCTCCAGATGAATGAACAACAACCTGTTCGGACTGAAATTTACCGGACGCCGCCCACGCACACCCGTCGATGGGTCGATCGGCACTTGGGTCTGGTCGAAGCCAAGAAGCTGCAGCAACCCCTCCGTGAAATGTACGCCCCTTCCATTAGGTTGGACAACGAGGAGTCCGGTTGTCTCGTTCGGCGTTAAGATTAGGTCCTCGAACAAGGAGTTGATATACGAACCTAGCTGCTGAAGAGTCCAAAGTCCGGGAGGAACCGTCCTTCTCACCCCTTTGGACGTGACCGCCTCGTTTTTTGTGACATTGAACCAGCCAATCGTGTATGTGATGGACCGCAGCCCGACTCTGAGACATCCGTCTCTATTGTCGATTGGCTTTTGGAGGTGGGTGGGGCCCGTAGTTATATCAGTAATCGTTTGAAACATCTTGCAATATTCCGATGGAGGTATTTACGTTCAATAGCGGTGCGAAGTATAAGGCAGGGGGGTATCAGCGGAGCCTAACCGCCAACAACTTGTCCACGATACAGATCGTAGCCGCCCCCGGCAAGGTCTTCTCTGCGAAAATGCCCGACATCTGGCGCCAGTACCGTCTACCCAGGGTCAAAACAGATGCCACAGTTCAAGCTTGGACTAAAAGCCCGATGCAGTTCTGGCAGAACCAGGTCAACTTTGCAGTCTGGTGCGCAACTTCCGGTTCGGGAGTTTCATTTAATGACCACCTGAATGGGCCGGCGGGGCACAAGACTCTGCTCATTCAATCTGTATACCTCTTTCACGTCTACTACACCATAAGACGCATTCTGGCGGAAATGAAATGCGCCCTCCCACAGGACGCGTCCTGGGACCCCCTAAACAATACATACGACCGGAGAGCGTATGAACAGCTTTGACAGGAATTCGGGGTCGATCCCCAGACAGACTGGCGTCAGAAAGAGTATCCGAACAGCCGCGGCCTGGGGGACGTTCACACCAGGGGGCACGTTGCGTGGACCCAGACAGACTTCCGGCACGGCAATCAGGCAAACCACATCGCCAGCCAGAACGCCGGAAGCCTAGACCCCGAACACATGACATTCGGCTCGGAGGTCTCTGGAGGCCGTCATTGTGGAGTTTCATCGTGCGACTGGCTACCGCCTAAAAAGGCCCACATCGAGTTCATCGAGCAAGATCCCGGCGTTGACGGCTCTTGGAGCACGTTCGTGCTTGACAACTCGAAAGGCTTCACCCAAGCCGGCATGGAGCGAATCAACGACTCAATCCGGACATATGTGTGGGCTCTGCTCGGTGCCCAGGCACAAACTAAGTCCAGGATCATCGACAAGGCATCGGGCGGCTTCGAGGCTCAAAAGCAGTTCCTAGCCCTAGTGGAAGATGCGATCAACTCTCCGGTTGACATCCAGGCCTCTATCACCCGTTACCAAAGCGTTCTGTAGTACGCCGGGAGTGAGCTTAACATGGTCTTTGGGACAGGATTGTACATGGCTCCAAGCGACATGCTTCTTAATATAAATCCAGGCATCGCGGGCTACAACAACAAAATTCAGAGGGCTCCGGCCGGCCTCCCCATCGGCACGGTTCAAAGCAACTCTGCTCCAGTTCAGGGGCATGGCAGCTTCGATGATGGTAAAATCGCGGGCAACAAAATTCAGAAGGCTCCGGCCGGCACGGTTCAAAGCAACTCTGCTCCAGTTCAGGGGCTGCAGCATGGCAGCTTCGATGATGGTAAAATCGCGGGGCCTCCGCGGGCGGACCCACCGACTCATAAGGGAGTATCAACGTTGCCCGCTGCAAACGCAGCAGCTGCGCGGGCACACTCCGACGAGAAAAGGGCTCTGGTTGTGGGTGGAATTGCGGTCGGGCTAGTGGCCCTTTGGCTGGCGCTTCGCTAGCCACTCGCGAGTTGCGACTAGCAACAGGCCTCCAACAGCAATGACCAACGCCCAAGTGTGCTCAGCAAGCCATCCAACTGCCTTGCCGGCGGTCGACAGCAACCACGAAACCACGCTGCCTATGATGCCGGGGATGGCGGCCGCGACCTTACCCGCGAGCTTACCAAGAAGGGTGGCGAGAGCTTTCAGCTGCTTTTTCACCCATTCTTTTACCCCACCCTTATCAGTTGGCGCAGGGGGAGTGGCCCTGCCTGCACCGCCTCCTGTTAGTGCTAGGACGAGCGTGCTGATGGTCATCCCGATCGCTGTGAGGATGGACACGACGGTGATCCCCTGCTCTCGGAAGAGAGTCTTGATCCGTTCAGCCAGCGTGGCGTCTTCATGCATCATTCGCCGCAGGGTGTCCCGAATCCGGCTGATCTGCGATCTGAGAGCTTCTCGGTTGAACGAAGCCGCCTCGAGCCTAGCCGCCCGCTGGTCATTTAGATCAGCGATGCGCTGTCTGATCTCCCGCTGCAGCTGCTCGTCTTCTGTTTCTCCCAGTTTTCTTTTTTCCCGTTCAATGTGTCTGTCGAGCTCAGAGAGCCTTGCCAGGTTATTAACAAGCTCACCGCGCTGGGTTTGCATAGCCTTATCGAGTCCTCGGAGTTCCCGGTACCGCATTACTAACTCGGACCTGTCCAAGTCCGATGTACTCAGTGGTGAGTCGTTGATCGTTTTCAACGCGGTCTCCTCCGCTTCCGTCAGGGCGTGAGTTGCTCTGTCGACATCTACCACCTCAAGACTTCCGCCGGCCGCTTCGCCTAGTACTCCATCAGCCCGCTGTATCTGGGTGACAGCTTCAGCGGGTAGAATCATCTTTCTTCCCCCCCAGTCCGAGAAACCGAGTTCGTCACGGACTATTGCCCGACCTCCTTTCTTACCTGCTATAGAGGTTAGCTTTAGGGGTTTTCCGTCGCGACTCTTGACCAGATCAACATCCGGATGAGCCCTTAGGCGGAGTTGACCCTTTCTGTCGACCACAAATTTATTGTAGTCCTTACCAGCGGCGGGATATCCCTCACCCAAATTGTTATAATACCCATCAACGGCATCCGTGAGTAATTCATTGGAAAGCGATGTGGTTGCGATGTCGTCATCGGCCGGCGACGTCCGGTCACTGAAATCTTCTAGTGGTATATCTTCATCGGCCATAATCATGTATTAGACCCAAATGTCAGCGAGTTCAATACATGATCATGGCACAAAGCGCATACGGTAGAAAGCTCAACCCGCACCGACGCCTGAGAGAACCCCTAGGGGTCAAAGGCACTCGCCAAACGGTTGTGATCACAAACAACCCCTCCACAATCGACCAAAATCAGCAGCTCTTAGTGAGGTTCCCGAACCTTGGGGCTAGTGATGTCATAGTCCCCGGAACAACTCGTTTAGCATTCCAAATCAAGCTGGACTCAACCGATGCTAACCGCCTAGTGGTCAATAATCTTGGTAGGGCCATCGTGAAGAAGACCACGATCAAAATTTCTGGGAACGAGGTCATGAGCATCGATGACAGCGATGTGTTCGGATGCTACGTGGACCTCTGGAAAACCGACAACGAGCGGGCGAACTCACAGTACCAGGGTATTGACACCACGAAGGACAGAAACGTAACGAAGAATAGACTCGATGCTGGAGACAAGGCGACTAACAAGGTGAAGGACGTCGCTGTTGCCAAGGCTTACGGGAACCGCTTCTACATCCCACTCGACTTCGAACTCTTGGAGAGTCACATGCCCTTCTTTCAGTCCGCTTTCGGTGACAGGCTGGAATACGAACTTACGTTCAACGATTACAGTCGTGTAGTCCGGGCAGCCGGTGACGCGGCTGCCAAATTCTCAGTCGAGGGCATTGCCTTGGAGTTCGAGATGGTGACCAACAGGGAGCTGGCCGACAACATCCGCAACCAGTATGCGGGGAAGATGGCGATCCTCTACGACAGGGTCCTCCGACACCGCAGAATAGTGGCAACAAGTCGGACACGCTGTTGAACATCAACCTGAACGTCCCCGCTCGATCGATGAAGGGGGTCTTGATGCTCTTCGAGGAACCGACTGATGCATTTGCTCGCCAGAGCGAGGCGTTCTACAACCCCAAGATCACGAAGGTGGAGGTCACTGTCGAGGGCATTCCAAACCAGCTCTATGCGCAAGGCATGCGCCCTTACCAGGCGTGGGACGAGGTCAGAAAACTAATGGCGGGCGGATTAAAGCGGCATCCCGAAGTGGCTATGGTTGCCAAGGACCTCAGTGTCCACGCTTGCGACCTGGGCAAGTACCTCACGGAGGAGTTCGCTCTCTGGCTGGACTTGAGGTCAACCGACGACGACGGCCTGCACGGCAATGGCCGCCGGGTCGAAAACGCGAGCGAGGGTATTACGATCCAGATCGCCAAAGAAGCAGAAGCTGAAGCTCCATTGAACATTTACCTCTTCGTAATCATGGATGCGCAGCTCAACATCGAGAATGGGCGATTCGTGTCAGCCATTTACTAGCGACTTAGTCACTGAGCCCCACTCGGCGATAATCTGCGGCATGACTGGCTGCGGGAAAACGAAATTTGTGCTTGACCTCCTCGAGGGCCCATACCGCGACCGTTTCGAGCACGTCGTAATCCTGTGTCCCACGATCAGGCACAACACGACCTATCTGGAGCGCGCATGGGTGTGTACAGACGAGGAGGTTTATGTTCTGGATCCGGGTGAACGGCTTCACGACTATTTGCGCGCTTTCTACCGAGTATTTCAGGGTGAGCCGACGTTGTATGTCATCGATGACATGGCCGCGAGTAAACAGCTCACCAAGAAAAAGGACATGCTCTCAGAGTTGGCATTCAGCGGCCGGCATGCCAAGCAATCGGTCTGGGTCCTGGCTCAGAGGTACAACGCCATCCTCAAAGATCTCCGAGAGCAAACACGTTGGGTCGCCCTCTTCCACTGCAAGGATCGGGACAGTTTCGAAGAGTGCTTGCGCGAAAATGATATTATCCCCGCAGACGACAGACATGCTGTGCGTGAACGACTCGCCAAAATGAGGCACGCAAAGCTTATTTTAAACACCTCGCAGCCAAGTAGTTATCACGTGCTAGCATGAAAGGCCTATATGTTGTTGGCACATGCGTCTGGAGCGCAGCGTTACTTCTGTTTTTCATCACAATTAGACTAGGGAGGTACGTGACTATTGCAATGGAATGCGATGACATTATTGACGAGCTCCTTGCCGACGAGCCGACTGTGCGGGTCGTTGATCGACCTCGTGGCCACGACCGGGCAGAGGGCGATGAGCCTGAAAAAGCAGAACGACATGAGCAGAGACGGCGGTTGGTTGCGCTCGCTATTGGGGGGAAGTCAAAGCAGTACATTGGCAGAGAGATTTCCGCCGATCAAATCGATCGTCTACCCGATGAGGAGTTTGGCAGGCTCTACGCCCGATATGAGGCTCGACTGGGGGCTAGTATGACCAAGACCCTTGGCTCTGCGGTGCTGCAGATTTACGCCATGGCGGCTATCCGTTTGCTCCCGATTCCGGCTGATAAGCAGCCTTTACTGACTGCCGACCTCGAGGCAGATCCGTTTGTTGGGCATGCCTTAAATACCATCACCTGCGAGCTATACCACCGCTATGGCATGTACTTAGCTCCTGTTACAGCAATGCTAAGCTCATTTAAATACTGCCAAGCATCTACTGCATCTACTGAGGACGATGGCGGAACATACCTTAGCAATGGAGGGAACACCGGAGGAGGCGACACCAGTCCGTGCGCCGGAGGAAGTCCGGCCAGAGAGGGTGACTAGGAAAAAGGATCCTAAGCGGGTGGCTGCTGGGCGGGCAGGGGCAGAGGCGAGAAAAAGGAAGCAGCAGGCAATCCTGAATGAGTTACAGGGGTTTAAGGCCACGGTGGCGGAGCAGCCGGCAGAGCCGAGGGGGTCCAACTCGACGGAGCGGCCGCGCACCCCATCAGACGGGCACAAAGCCCCGCCAGCAATGCCTCAATGGCTGATGTTCGCTGGAGCTGTAGCAGCCCTAGCTGGATTATTTTGGAAGGTTAAGGGGGGCGCATCGCCAGCTCCAACCCATCCGCCTGCTCTAGAATTAGAGGAAAGTAACCGCGGTTCTTATAGACGCGACCCCCATCACATGGAATAATCATGTCTGCCCAAGCAACTCCAAACGGAAAGGAAGTAGTTAATGAGCGCGCCGAGGTAGCGAAACAGTTCGGCGTTCTGGCGGACGCCTTCGACGTTCTGATGCGGACCGAGGACGTCGCCGAGGCAGCGAAACAGTTCGGCGTTATGGCGGACGTCTTAGGCGTTCTGAAGGACGACTTAGGCGCTGCGATGCGGACCAAGGCCTACAGCGCCGAGATACTGAAACAGTTCGTCGCTGCGGCGGACATCTGCGGCAATCTGAAGGACGTCTTAGGCGTTCTGAAGGACGGCTTAGGCGTTCCGATGTGGACCGAGGACGGCGCCGTGGACGGCGCCGAGGCAGCGAAATGGTTCGGCGTTCTGATGGACGTCCTCGGCAGCGCCGAGGCAGCGAAATGGTTCGGCGTTCTGGTGGACGTCTCCGGCAATCTGAAGGACGCCTTCAGCGTTCTGATGCGGATCGAGGAGTACAGCGCCAAAACAACGAAACAGTTCGGCGCTCTGGCAGACGTCTTCGGCAATCTGAAGGACGTCTTCGGCGTTCTGAAGGACGTCTTCGGCGTTCCGATGCGGACCGAGGACGGCGCCGAGGCAGCGAAATACTTCGGCGCTCTGGCGGACGTCTTCGGCACTCTGAAGGACACCTTCGGCGTTCTGATGCGGACCGAGGAGTTCGGCGCCGAGGCAACGGAACTGTTCGGCGTTCTGGCGAACAGGTTCGGCCTTCTGAAGGACGTCTCCGGCGTTCTGGTGCGGACCGGGGGGATCTCCTCTGCCCTGGAGGACATGGACGACATCTATCGGGCTGGTCGTCACCTTGATACGGCCTCCCAGATCGCCTACGACATAGCCCAGGACGCGGCCCGCCACGCTGCCGGCGAGCCCGGCTGTAACTTCGCGAACCAGCGTGGTGAGGAAGAGGCCCGCCGTATCGTCGCCCAGAACCTGAGCGCCTGCCGCCTGATCCTGCAGGAGAAAAAGAACTTCTCGCCCCTTTGGCAAGCGATCTTCGACAAGGTGGCTCGACAAGGCGGCTGTTGTTCGCTAGAGCAATAGCGGCCCTAGCCGGATTATTTTGGAAGGTTAAGGGGGGCGTGTCGCCAGCTCAAACCCATCCGCCCGCTCTAGAATTAGAGGAAAGTAACCGCGGTTCTTATAGACGCGACCCCCATCACATGGAATAATCATGTCTGCCCAAGCAACTCCAACCGGAAAGGAAGTAGTTAATGCGATCTACCACGGCGCCGTGGTAACGGGACTCGCAGTCGGCTATGCGCGCCTAGGTAAGGCCGCACTCGGCGGGACATACCCTAAACTGGATTTCACCCCGCGGGACGTAGGCATGGCCGTAGTCGACATCACGGCCTCGCTCGCCACCAAATATCTCCTCATCAAGCAAGGGATCATCCCCGCCGACATATTGAATTAAGCGCCTTTATAATAATACGATGGCAGGCATTGCAATGATGTTGGGCGGCGCGGTCGCAAATGCGGTGGCGTTCACTGGAAGCAATTATCTGTTTAGCCTTTTCAAAAACTCTGGCGTCGAAGAAGAGCGCCGACGCCATGACGCCGCGGTCGAACAGCTACAGGCGGCTCAGGCGGCGTGGGTCAAAAAAAGGACTCAGCGTCTAGACTTTATCCAGAGCGAGCTCCGCCGGCAAGGCCACGCCGTCCAATCCTTCCAGGATGTTGATGAGGCTATGCAGGAGTATGCTGCGGTAATGCCAGAGGCAAGTAAGCGGTTCGGTCCACTGACCCCTGAGCCGCAGCTGGCTGACTTCTACCAACCGTCCGGCGATCAGCAGGCTAGAGAGCTTGGATTTATTGTCTTAGCTCTAGGAGCGGCTGGGCTCACGGGCTACTGGATTGAAAAAAGGATTAATTAATTCTCTAAGAACTTTTTTTTACATACATATGCATCATGGGGCTACCCGAAGAACTTTTCACTAAGATGACGGAAGTTGGTTATGCAGCTCGGCGGCACAAAGTTCCTGGGCCCTTAGCCTTACTATGATCGAAGTCGCCCAGAGCTCACTCGAGAGCTGGCGGGAGGATGAAATGACAATGAGGCTCTTCGCATATAGAATGCTATCGGGCCCGACTAACCTCAGGGCAACAACAGGGCAGCTACCAGAGCCTGTGGCTTCAGCGTGTTGGAGGCTGATCACGCTCTTGGAATATCTCCATGGATCAGAAGCTGACGAGACTCTACTACAGCCCAAGGGGCTACTGGAAGGGGCTAGCGGCAATTAAAAAACTGGCGGCCGCGGCTAAGGTTTCTGAGACTAAGGCTAAGGACTTCCTCAAAAAGCAGGCCATCTGGCAAATCTACCTCCCAGCTCCGCGCCATATACCCAGGCCCCACTTTGCCGTTTCGACGCCGAACGAAGTGCACCAGGCCGATCTCTTATTTCTACCACATGACACGGTTCGTCGGCGCACATACAAGTATGCCCTGACCGTTGTCGATGTGGCTAGCAGGTTCAAAGCCGCCGAACCGCTTACGACAAAAGAGGCTAAAGAGGTCGCTGCTGCTCTCGAGCGGATTTACAAGCGGGGTCCGCTGCGATGGCCGAAACTGCTGCAAGTTGATCCTGGACGCGAGTTCATGGGCGCAGTCAGTCAGCTCCTGGCGAAGCACGGGGTCGAGGTCAGGCGCGGCCGTGTGGATATCCACCGTGATCAGGGAATCGTAGAGCGGTTCAACCGGTCACTTGCTGAACGACTGTTCGGGCACCAGTATGCGGTCGAAATGCGGCTGCCACAAGGCCAGCGGTCGTCTGAATGGGTTGGCAGGCTGCCCGCGGTTGTGACTGCGATGAATGGAGAAGTGACTCGGCTTACCGGTAGAAGGCCGGTTGACGCCATCAAGGTCAAATCCGTGACACAAAAGCCCTCCTCGGTTGTACCCGGCCGTTCGGTTGGTCTCAAGGAGCAAAAGCTCCCCTCCGGTGTCGGTGTTCGCTACCTCTACCAGGCCGGCGAACTGGAGGGTGGCCGCCGGCGGGCCACTGACCCTGTGTGGTCCCTCGGCGTGTATCGTCTCGGGCGGTCTGTCACCAAGCCCGACGAGCCAGTGGTGTACTATTTGCTGGATGGACCAGAGCGCGGGTTCGTCCGTGAGGAACTACTCATAGTGCCATCCGACACACGACTGCCGCCGGATGGGGTTCTTACGCGGTAAGAGCTGCGCCGCCTCTTTTTCGATTGCACTCGAGACAGGTCAGGCGGACATTGTCATGGGTGTGGCCTCTGGAGTTGTCCAGCCGGTCCACACTGAACTGCTGTGTGTCTTTCGGGGCATAAGCCCAGAGCAGCTCGATGTTGCATGCTGCACAATGGTTGCTTTGGGTCTCCTTGAGCTGCAGGATGTGGTCGACCTTGAGGTTGAATCCCATCCGGCCCTCCTGGCGCTTATAAGCCACGAGCTTCCTTTGGATCGCCTTGCGGAGTTGCTGCTCGGTGAGTTGCCTTACCTCGGAACCCTCCTCCGGGGGACAGACTACTCGTTCGAGTTGGTGCATGTACTCTACTCGGGATACAGCAAGGTAGGCCAGATTGGACCACTGTAGGTATTCGTCAATGATCCATACTTTCTGGGGGCTGTGGATTGTTAGGCCCTGGGAGGAGTGGACTGTGATGGAATACCCCAGACGCCAGTCACCTGTCTGTATAGCAGTCTCTACTGCGTCGATTGGAACGTCCACGATGTCGTTGAGAACAAGCTCTTCTGTCCGGCGAGTGCCTGGGACCATCACCTGAATATTCTGCCTTCGGGTGTCTATCGGGTGGTAGAGAAGAGGGACGGCAACATCTGGGAAGTGCTCCTTGTGCTTTTGGAGTAGAAGCCTCTGGGCTCTGTCGCGAACCTTTTGTCTCGAGGTCAGAATGAGATCGCCTGGCTTCCACGCGTCCACAAACCGATCCCATCCAAGACATCTGGGCAACGCCCTCCGCATCTCTCGGCACTGGACTTTGTCGGGTTGGAGACGGGTTTTTCTTTTCAGGTCCCTGAGTGCGGTGTCCTTCGCTCTGTGGTCGACCTCAACCTCCTCATAGTGGTCCGCCTTCTGCCGCAGCCAGTCGTGCGGCATCTCTCCCGCGATTGGCGGTGGCTGTCCCTGGTCACCACAGCAGACGACCTGGACGCCTTTTTGGTCGAGCCAGTCGAGAAAGGTCTCGAGGATAGGCCGGGGTACGGTACAGACCTCGTCCCAGATAATCACCCTCGGGATGAACTTCTGCCCCATCCTATCTTGGGTCCACTCCGTTTGTCCGCTCCAGCGGAAGAAGCTGTGGTAGGTTTGAGCCTTTACATCCCGGGTCCGCATCTCTTTGGCCAGACGATGGGTCGGAGTGAAGACCAAGGGGTGTCTTGATCGGAAGAGCTCGATGGCTCGAGTGGTCTTGCCGGAGCCTCCACCGCCGTTGAGGTAGCTAAGCTTATACCTTGATAGTGGATCATCATGCCTTGGTGCCGTGGATGGGGCGATGTCCTTTTCTTGTTTCTTGTATTCAGGCAGAGGGAGGTACGCGGCGTGCTCCATTGGCATGTACAGTTGCTCGCCCTTGTCCCTCCACTGAGCTGGGGCAACCTCCATCGGTGTCCTAAGCACTGGAGTATCGTGGCATAGGTGGCAGGTGGTACAATACCCCTTTGGATGCTGGTCATATGGTGCGTAGGCATCGACTCCCTGTAGCTTATGCAACGCCGTTTTCTGGATGTAGATGGAGTCAGTTGCCACTCGGACAGCCTCGTCGGGCGTGAACCGGCGAAGCATCTCTAGGAGGTTGATGTGGGCATATGCCAGCATGCTGGCCCTTAGGTGGGCGTACTGCGGCTGGGTGCCGTCGTAGTAGGTGAGGACATGGCCCAGCGGGCACCTTTGTGGGGCCCCGACCAGCGTGCCGTGGGTATCGTGGACCAGGAAGTCGAGCTCTCCGGGGTCGGTTACGAGCCTCCGGGTGAGGCGCTTTCCGTCGGCCTTGCTGCCCTGGGTAAACTTACCGATAATGCTGCAGCCCTGGTTTCGGTCTTCCGGGAGCCAGACCTCCGTTTGCTTCTCGAATGCGATGATAGCCTCTCGGACCTTAAGAGAATTCAACAGGCCACTTTCCACAAGGTAGGCCAACAGGGGCGTCGGGGCCCAACCGTTCTCTGTGAAATGCTTCCCAAACCAGGCAGGGATGACAGGGTGTACTTTTGGCGCGAACTCCCACTCCTGGACCTCGGCGAAGCCCGTACCAATATCTTCCGGGAGTGCGCCGTTGATGGCTACGCGGGCCATGCGGTGGCTGGGATGCCCGAACCTTTGGAAGTAAGGCCTGGCCTCACCTTGCCCCTGGAAGCTGGCAGGGTAGCAGGCCTTCATATCAATGCTAACGATTTCCCTGGTATCGTAGTCCATCGAGTTCCACAGCCCGCCGTGTCCGTGCTCTACACAAGCCTTTTGGATGTCGTCGAGGAAGCTGGCTGGGGTTGGCTTCCAGCCGTTTCGCTCCTTGGCCTTTATGCTGGCTGCGTGGTTCTCTCCGAAAGCCCTATCTGCCAGGTCCTCATCTCCCAAAAATCTACATACATCCTGCAGTCTTTGGTGGGCCTCCTGAGTCCGGTAGGTGCGGCCATCCTGGAGAACACTGATCAACACTGAGCCGGTTGTCTTGGCTGCCTCCGAGCAGCCAGACGGCTACCGGGTCACCATGGGTTGCTTCCTGGATGGCCTGCCAGACGTCGCCCCCGTATATGTGGACCTCTCGGGCTTGGGGAAAGTGGAGGTCTTTTGACCAAGCATGGCCGTTGTGGACGATGAGCTCTACACGCCCTCTGACACCAGTACCCCCAAACCGGTACTTGCCGCTGTTGTAGATGTCCTCCCCGGCGATGTCCCGCAGAACGATCGCTCGCTTGAGGATTGTTTCCAATTTAGCCACATCGTCGACCGTAGCACCCCTCTCGTGAACTTTCCGCTCCCACTCCTGAATTTTCTGGCGCCTTGTGGGGGTCAGTCCTTGGCCCCTTAGGGCGCCCTCAAAGTGCTCTACGACTCTCTGGGCAACGCAGTTGAGGTCGCCATTTTTCATCGGAGCTATATTGGCGGGGTCTGGGTCTCTGATGGGGTAGAGTCCATACACCACCGCGGTAACAGGATAGGCGTTCTGATAGAACACACTGTCAATCCCGCGGAGCGCACCCGGCTTGGTGCCCCGGGAAAGGTGCACGACTGCCTGTCCTTTCTTCCGTTCAGCCCTGACTGGGTCGAACTTGTCTTCGACTACCCAGTCTCCCTCGTCTTTCTCCCTCAAGAACTTGAGCCTGAGCATGTATTCACCCCCTGGAAGGGCCATGAGCAAAGCTGCTGCCCTCTCGTCAGTCATGCGGGCATCCAGAACCATCCGACCAGCCCTAACATATATGCCATCAGTAATTTTGACGTCGCCAATGTCCAGCGGGTCTTCTGCTTCTACCCTCCACGTAGAGAAGACCGCAGTGGCGCCGTCGACTTCGAACTCGTCGATGGCGTCGTTTAAGATCTCTACCCATGGCTCATCTGTAGGGAGTCTTACTGGGGGAGGAACCTGGTCATCCAGGTCGATAAACTGTTGACCCTCTGGGACTGGGTCGGGCATTTCTGCAAGTATCTCTTCAATCAAGTCATCCATAGTGGCCATGTTCTCAGATGGGTATATCTGTTACACAGCTTGTCTCTAAATGGATGTTCGATATACAAGAAGTTCAGTCAATACCAAATTTAGCTGCTTTTTGGCAGCTTTCTCCAAAGCCATATGCTGGTGTCGAACTTTATCTCGGCCACAACCCCTGCAGAGTTGTATTTCACTCTGAACCCCGTTTCCACACCTTCTACAAGGCACTGGAATTTTGCTGCCTTTGCGTATTTTGGCCAAGTGAATCTTACAGTACTTTTGGCAACAGCTTTTCCCACAGACCACATTTTCCCCAACTTTCAACCAACAGCATAAGTTATGACCTTTCATGTTGCAACAAGGTCTTGGTATACCTACTGCAACATATATCTCTAAATGGATGTTCGGGATACAAGAAGCGGGGCTGAGGGGCTCTGCGGACGGATTCCGGGGCCTAAGGAGTTTGGTGCATTCACCCTCCGAGCCCGGGCCGGCGAGGGTTGTGGGCCGTCCCTAGGGCTGGGTACTAAATTGGGGTCTGAGTCGCGCGAAATGGTGCTGGGGGGCTTCCCGGGCCAAAATAACTGGGCTTCCCCCCCCCCCCCCCGGGCCAAGATAACTGGTGCATTCGCCCCCCCTGCTGCTAGTTGTTTGGTAATGGCAAGGCTTAGGAGTTGTCCCGGATGTACACCGTCGCTTTTGGTTATTGAGATATTGATGCTATTTCTATATCCTCTCCTTTTTATTTTCCTGAAGAAGTATTTACTTGTTTTTATTGTATTTTTGTTGATGGAATTGTTCAGAGAGATGATTTCGTTGTTGAGTTTTTCTATTTGTTTTGTTGCCTGGAAGTCATCTGGTTTGAAGATCTCTGTTGATTGGTGTCCCTTTGATTTATTGTAGTTGCGAATGGATAAGATAGGGCAGTCCACAAATTTAATTTCTGCACCAGGATACTGATTAATGATTTTAATAACTCTTCTGTATTGCTCAATGATGTTGTTGACATTTTCGAAGTTTTGATGTCTTAAATATATGAATTTTCCTCTCTTGCATGTAATGTCACAGGTTCCTGACCACAGGTAGATGACAATCTGGTTATCTCTCTGCAATGCTTTGGGTATTCTCTCTTCAATTAGGTTGATCAACTTCGAAGTACTAGCGCCGGAGATGCACCAGGATTCAATTTGGAATTCACTGTTCTGGCAAGTGTTCCTTAACGTGAACCCTTTACTGTCTGAGACAAGAATCGGTGTCTTGTATCTGAATCCAGAAGGTGTTTGAGGTTGTTCAGCGATGTACTTTCTCAAATACTGACTCATTTGGCTTCAAGATTGCTGCAGTGAATAATCGGTGTTGACAGTTTGGCTTACCGGAAGTGATTGATTTCCTTTGTTGTCAATGTAAACTTTCCCGCCAGGTAGATCGATTGGAACAAAAAACCACGGATATTGATTAATTGCTGCTTAATACTTATTTAAAGAGTAAAATCAAGCAGATGCAAATAAAAATGAATATGTAGACAGATTCGACAAGAAAATTTTGCAAAGGATATCGTATTTTGAAGGAATATTGTAGCTGTCAAAATTTGACGTCCATCGTCTTCGACGCATGCGCAGTCAATCTCTGGTTTACCAAATCTTTGGCAAGTCAAATCAAATACATAAGTTATTAAACCCCGATCACCATAATCAACAATTCTAGACAAATAGTCTGCTTTCTCATTCTCAGATCTAGGTAACCACTCTAAATCAATTTTTATCGCATTTTGCAAACACATTTTGAATATTTCTATTGCTATATCTTGTAAACCAGATTTCATTGATCACCTTCTAACGATTGATACCACAGCCTCATTGTCTGTAAACCATTTAACCTTGTGGTTGGCAAGAATACACCCGAGCGACTTTAACACTCGTAATACAGCCATTAATTCCCGCAAAGATGACGATTTTTTAGCTTCACCAGATCAGGAAAATAGAGGAATTTTGTAGCCATTTTCTATGATGTCAATAATAAAGGAATTTGCGCCAATATCTTTCCAAAACATAACATATTCCTTAAGTCTACCTCTTACGATAATATGTTTTTAGCCCTGTTCATAAAAATCATGCGTGAATTTCTCCAAATCATACTTATCTCTAAAAATCTCTTGACTGATGTCTCCCTTGTCACCCCTATTTTCCACTCTGTACTTGGCTGCTTCCGACTGCTGCTGTCCTGATGACGTGGGAACAGTCCTTCCGGAAGTGGGTAAACTCTCCGCATGCGAAGCAGGGACCAGGGGCCGGTTGTGCGTATCCTTCGATTGCAGCATACCCAGAGTGACTGTTGATATAGGGGGCACGAATATGCTTCCCACGACCCGCCGGTTGGGGAAAAGGAACCCGGGGTCCTGGGTTCGAACCCCACAACTGACCAGCACCAACCATAGGGCTCCCCATAGGATACAGCGAAGAAACGGACTTGCCTCTACCTCTCGAACTTGGGCGTTTCCGCTTGAGCGCACGACTCTCCGCCTTAATGATTCTGCTTTCATCATCCGAATCTCTGGCAACGGGGTTCGTTTCATATTGTCTTACAGTCTCCCACCCGCCACTGGACGAGTCAGCAATTCTTATGAGTTTATTCCTCTTCTTCACTAGCTCAAGTAACTCGTTACACGGTTCTGCTGAATACACTAGTTTCCCGTATTGCACGGACCACAATACCTGCGTGGCAAGGTCAGCTATGCTCGTGTTGAAATCGTACTGAATTTTGTGACCTTGATATTTCCACTTTAACTCTTGTGTGTTTCTCAATTTCTTCACTTCACTCGCGACATTGACACAAGTGCCCTTTACCTCTTCTCTTAGAACGTCTAACCTTTGTTGCTGAATTTCTTTCAACAAATCTCTCAGCGTTAATCGTGGTCAGTTGAATTCTCAGCCATGACAAATTAAGCCGAGGTTTACTGTCCGGTTTCCCAAAGCTGAATGCCACATATACTCAAACTAAGCACGTAGTGCACGTGCATACATACGACACCTAGCGGGTACTACATTGATACAAGGGATTTTTTTTTTCTAATTCGTTCCTCAAACGCAGAAAATTATATTTCATTCTGAGCGTCGTATAACGCCGACCACATTACCCCAATAGAGAATGTTAAAGAAGAAAGAAACACGAGCGCTTTTACAGTAAGAACCAAATGGGAAATTAAATAGTCAAGAAGCTTTATTTTTGTCGTTGTTTTTACTGTTACTCCGGTCAAAACAAAGAAATAAGCAATGATAAAAAGAACTATATCACGTGATAATAATTATAATCTCATTTACCATAATTATTCGATTATTGCTTAACAGTGATATTGATATACTGTATTAGGTATTAGGTATTTCCGCTCCATAACTCTGACATTCTGGTTGGAATTTGAAATAACTTGGCAGAAATGTTCACCCTCATGAGACGATGTGTCGCGCACAATCCCCAGGTCTGTAGCTTCAAGGTCAAGGTCACAATTAGAGTTCAAAGGTAAAAGATGGGGTTTATTTTTCGTTTCCGCTCCATAACTCTGACATTCCTGGATGGATTTTAAAATTACTTGGCAGAAATACTTACCACCATAAGGCAGTGTGTTGCACGTCTTTTCCAGGTCTGTAGCTCCAAGGACAAGGTTAAACTAAGAATTCAAAAGTCAGAAATGGGGTCTTTTTGTGTCTGCTCTATGATGGCTTTTTGAATTGCAGTCAAAAATGTTCACCATCATGAGACGATGTGTCGCGCACAATCCCCAGGTATGAAGCTTCAAGGTCAAGGTCACACTTAGAATTCAAAGGTCAAATAAAAATGTTTATTTTTCGTTTCCGCTCCATAACTCTGACATTCCTAGATAAATATTAAAATTACTTGGCAGAAATGTTCACGCTCATGAGACAATGTGTCACGCGCAATCCCCTGGTCTGTAGCTTCAAGGTCAAGGTCACACTTAGAGTTCAAAGGTCAAAAATGGGGTTTATTTTTCGTTTCCGCTCCATAACTCTGACATTCCTGGATGGATTTTAAAATTACTTGGCAGAAATGCTTACCACCATAAGGCAGTGTGTTGCACGCATTCTCCAGGTCTGTAGCTCCAAGGACAAGGTCAAACTAAGAATTCGAAAGTCAGAAATGGGGTCTTTTTTGTGTCTGCTCTATGGTGGCTTTTTGAATTGCATTCAAAAATGTTCCCCATAATAAAGCAATACGTCGTGCAATCCGAAGGTCTGTAGCTCCAAGGTCTAGGTCACACTTAGAGTTTAAAGGTTTTTAGTGTTTGTCCGCTCCCTATCTTTGTCACTCCTCAATAGATTTTGAATTTTTGTTGCATTTTTTTTTTTGCACCGTAATGATACAATGTGTTGTGTACGATACCCGGGTTCATAGCTGAAAGGTCACTAAGAGGTCAAGTGTCATAAGCCATGATTGTGAATTGATTTGACCTCCGTCCGCCTGTCCAGAAATTGGAATGCTGTGATTACTTAAAAATCATATTATATGCTAGATCAGTGAAACTTGGTATATGAAGGCAATATGGAGATTAATTTATGCATTTTTGATATATATCTTGGATAAAAATACTGGTTGCTATTGTAATGGAAATAATCAAAATATGCACGATCAGTAAGAACTTGTTTCCCAATCAGCGTAAATTAAATAAGTTTAAACTTAAATAAAGGAATCTTCAGTCAGAGATTTAAAATCTGTAAGTCTAAATGCCGTAAGTATGAGAGTTTCTACTGGTTCAAAATTCGCCACTTCCTTCTGGGGCGGCGAATATAGGTGCAGCTTTTCAAATAATCGATAAGGAGCAAATGCTAATTAATAATCCCATTAGCGATGTATGAGTAATGAAATGAGCGCTCATGGGTTTCCGACGCTGTTTGCATTCAGGGTCTTCTTCCACCTGTAATAACTTAGGTTTCCCGATATTACTGCAAAGGTAAACACAAGCACAACAACAACAATGTCACTATACTATGATGGGGAATGTCCCTCTTGTTTACAGATGGACTTGCAACTAAAGAAAGTAGGGTAAACTTAAAACAAAAAATATATGTTCTTTTTTCCGGGTTTTTCGATATTTCATATCAGTTGGTATCATTAACACTCGGTTAGCGTACCTGTAAAAATGAAATGAACCTTCTTATATTAGTTTAAATTTGCCGTTCTGTTAAATTATGCGAAAAAAATCTTTAATTATCCCCTGTCGCGAAGAACGCGATTTTTTTATACTCATATATGTACTAAACATTTATTACTATTCTATTTTACTTGCTGTATTCCAGTAGTTGTTGTAAACGGTATTATTTATGACGTCATTACTTTAAATACGTTATCTAGTAGTTATCAACTCTGTATGCCGTTAACGGTTCTGTCTAAGCCGTTATCAGCTATATAATTATAATGCCGTAAACGGCCACCTTTGTCTATTCAACGGCTATTTTTGCCACTATATAAGGAGGTGGTTCGTTACCATAGTTAGAGCAAATGTAGTTGGAGTAAGCTATGTGGATTAAACGTGTTAAAATAGATTAGAAACCTAATTATTATAAGTCGAAATCGGAATATGTGAACATAAATTAAAATGTGGTTTATTTTACTGATAAAAGTGTTATTTGGCAATACATGGAATATTTCGTATATCATTTGTTTTATACCTGTGACATTTTATCTATATGGCATTTGGGCAAATCAAAGTGAAATTAAAAGACTGGATAAAGATATCAGTTAGTCTTTATGTTTTCATTTATTCCAAGTGCAATTCAAGTTACAGCTCTCGATTAAACGTCGATGTGGCATATTCTCGGCTACACCCACCCCCCTTGATAATTTTACTGTCATGAGTTATCGCCCCTGAAAACTAAAAGGTGACTCTCTCCTTTTTCAAGGGTTAAGTTTAGATTTTTTTCATGAAATTTGAAAGAGAATCATAGAAAACATCTTTCTACCGTGCATTTTTCTTATAAATCAAATTCAGTTTTTCATATTCACAGAAAATGTATATTTCCCATAGGCGTCAATGTTCAATGCAGATTATCTTCCCCTAATTAGATAAACAAAGTCTTGGTGAAATATCTTCATTTTTGAATGCCTTCAAAGTGTCAAAGTTTCATAGAAATATTACCATCCAGTGGCAAGATATGGAATATGGCTATTAGGGTGCTAATAATGATCATGGATTTTTTCAAAATCGATTAGAAGTCTGGGCCACTAGATCAGGGTACACTTTATACACGGTAGCCATGCATGGTCATACATAAATACGAAACAAATTCTAGATAAGTATTTAAATGTTTGTTAAGAAGTTTTATCACTGTATTCCAAACAGTTTGTTTTCCCCCAAAAGTCAAATGTATTTAATCAAATATCTAGACGGAATTTAAACCAACCATGTTTAAGAGATAAAAAAATAAAGTTCAGGTCAGATTTATTTGAAGAAAATAAAAAACTACTGGATGAGATTCGATACTAAGTGCATTACGCCTCGTGTGCAAATCTAGAACGGGGAATCCGGTTTAATCGGTTTTACGGGGTGTGTGTCTTCATGGAGGAGGGCGGGGTAGTTTTTATTCTGAATACATGTTTTATTTTCAAATCTCAAGGGGTAATAACCCCCTCCCCCCCTCTGGATCTACTCTAGTTCTAATATAAATCCAGCTTCTAGTTCTAATATAAATCCAGCTTAGTACAAACATTCTTTGTATCAACACGGCTAAAACACCTCAAGCTCTAAGATCAGTTGATCGACGCTTATTCTCCAACCTCCGGAGCCTTTATTTTAGACTCAGACTTCGATATTATATATGAAATATTCAATTTCTTGAATGAATTTATGAAATGGTCTTAGTGTTATATCTTTTCTATATAAGGAAATACAGTCCCTTGGATATTCCAAGAGTGTACTTTTTGAATCAAAGCTACTCGGGAGCTGATAATGTTTGGCCGCGGGTTCGTTAGTGAGCATTTTGTATTGATTCTAAATATTCAATTGCAACATTTCATTTGCAAATATTAACACAGATCGATTAAAACCGATGATGATCTGTGAATAACCGTATATAGTCACTCTCTTCAAACACTGGCTTTAATGTATTTAAATACTTAACTATTCAGTTGCAGCAATGATGTTATTCATAGCGTTGAGGAATCGTTCAGCTTTTTAGAGGTGAAGTCACTTGATATTTATTTAAACACTAAACTTTGCTGTGGTCGTAAATATATTTACTGATGAATTCATCATTAAAAAAAAAAAGTCGAGTAAAAATGATATATCGACTATCGGCCTAATCACAGTGTGCATTATTTTGCGTATTTGCGAGAAAGGACGAAATCATATAGAGGAAGCATGAACGGCGGCGTGGCTACGTAACACGGTAATTCTGTATCAAATGATTCACAGAGAGTAAAATAAGATAAACCCGTTTTGCAGGAGGTAGGGTATGTCTCTGTTCTCAATTAAATAGTTGTGCATACATTCTAATAAGTCCATCTATGCCCCTTCTGTCATATTTCGGCAGGGCCACTCAATGATATATTTTGTAAATATAGTTGTCTTCTAACTGACTTGCAGTAAGTCGGTAATTCCACCCGGTTGCCATTTTAACTATTACACGTATATACTCTTTGTGTATCTATAGCCACCACCATCTTCCTGATATTGAACTAGCTAGTTATCTTTATCAAGATCGTATTTGGTCACTTTTTACCCCATGGCACTAGAAACAGACTGGGTACAACCTAATGATCACAAGCCATGAATTGCCAGTCAAAGCACCCAACCATTGGCCATCGAATGCATTTACATGTGCATGTACAAAACAATAATTGAATAAAGTCTCTAATCTGACCGATATAACAAAAAAAACAAAAAAAACAAAAAAAAAACAAACAAAAAAACTGGAGAGTGTGCAGAGAAGCCGTTTACAGCTCGATATGCGTATATTTAACATGTGTAAGTCGAACTATGCAGAACCAAATTGTAGCATAATTTTATTCAAAGTTTCGACTTCCTTTTTTGACCAATCTAAGGCAATCTGCCACGAGAAGGTTTTGGAGCAAGGGCATCAATTGAAGTCAAAACCAGTTGGCATTGTGCAGTCATGTGCAATTCCTATCAAAACAACGGATGCTCGATTGCTTTATTTAACGGCACCAATTTTCAGTGCAGCCTGTATTTTTGGATAGACATTGACAGGATAAAATTACCAATGGATCCTACAGAGGTTTTAGATACGAAAGTCTTCATCAGAGATGGATACAGACGTAAGTTATCATTTTCAAGGGTAAAAACACACTTTCAAGGGCAGATTACTAAAAAGTAGAGCGGTGACTCCCATTTTTTGCTATAAATTAGTTTCATATGTAATTCTCTATAAGCATACAAAGTTTTAGAAAAATATTAAGGGTAATTTTACTTCTTCTTTTTTTATAGAAAATAAATACATTTTGAACGTATGCCTTATTTGCTTGATTGGTTTTATGTTCAATCGAAATAATTTCAGTAATCTATGTCTACATATAGTGCTGCTATATTGCAATAACACGTCGTAAACATATGGAATGAGAGCGCCGTGGTTCAATGGTAACGTATCCGATTACGGATCCGAAGACTGTTTGTTCGAACCCCGTTGGAGGCAAGAATTATTCATTACCTTCCCAGGCGCAAAGTACTGGTCCAACCCAGGAAACGTCGAGAGGGATTAGTATAAGTTGTAAGAACTTGTTTCCCAATCGACGTAAAATAGATAAGTTTAAACTAACATATGGAATGATGCTACACCTAGGTCACACCCTCCAAACACTTGGCAAACTATTCCCGGGATATCTATATTTGTACACCCGTTTTCAATAACCCCCGTTTGGAATATGTTAATCGAGGTCTTCGTGCAATTTATAAATATTGAAGTAGTTACGATTTTGCAATTTGTCCGATTAATGTTGTTTGTTCATTTTTATATCGACTGTCACATATGAACACTCCGGGTAAATGCCTTGGGTTCTTCTCAGATATATACTGAATTTTGGGCAAACTAATTTTATTGTTGAAAATATTGATAATAGTGTATTCCCAAACGTAAGACAATGGACATTTATTGTACAGGAAAATGTCATCCTTAAGACAAACTGTGACCACATTAGCAACATTACAGCTGATCATGATCTGCATTCCTTTGTCAATAAACAAGTTCAGATAGTACCCTGTGTGCTTTGGCAGATCAGTCAAATGTATCGCGAGTATCTCCCTTACTGTAGATCAGGTCTCGGTATTCTGTAGAAATTATATGGTCGACAATACCAGTCTATTTGTCCACTGTGTCAGCTTACCACTGACCAAATTACGCAACATATAATTATGCACTGCCACTGTAACAATGTTAAAAGGCTGCAACTCTGGAATTTTATATGTATTAAACTTGGTGCAGTAGAGTATGAACAGCTCAACAGATTTAACTCCTCGTGAGCAAATAACAGAGATGTTAAATAGTTTTACAACTCTTGAATTAAATGATTGTTAAAGGGTTAACTGTTTCAAGTTCATACTCAGATATTTGCATAGCATGGTTAAACCATTACTTTAATATGAAAAAATGCATATTGCACTGATATGTATATATACATAATGCGTATATGTATGTAAATGTCAGTACTGCCTAGCAACCAAGAAAAGGAATCTGAGTCATGTTGTGTGTGTGTGTGTGTGTTTCAAAACATAATTGTATATTTCATTAATCTCTCATCTCAGACTACATGTATACTGTATATTGTATGTATACCAAAAATATGTATATATTCATGTTATGTTCACCTGTTAAATTTTCTTTAATTTGTATTTTCCACTGTAATACATGTATTTCATATGCTCCCTTCATAAGAAAGAATTAAAGATTGAATTGAATTAAATTGCAAATCATAGTACCGCTGCCGTTGTTAGCTTACCTGAGCACAACTTGTTCATGGTGAGCTTCTAGGATGACTCGTTCGACCGCGCAGTCCATCCGTCGTCAACAATTTCTTTAAACAAAATCTCATAAACCGCTAACAGGATTGATTCTTATGAGGCTCACTTTGGAAAGTGTTCAAATTGTTTTGATTGGTTGAAAAAGAAGGCCACATTCGCTAAAAATGTATTTAAAAAATGCAGACTTTGACAATCTTCTTCTCCAACACAACATGCTTAGATTTTTTGTGTAGCTTCATCTAGTTACAGACCTCTATCACGTTTGTTCATATCATGACACTGGGATCAAAATTTATTCCACCCAGGGGTCATTTGATTTTACATAGACTTTAACAGGAAAACCTTGAATAATTTTCTTGCCAGAAACCATAAATATATGTTGTTTAACATGGCCTAGTGGATCTTTACCAAGTTTTTCTTTTTAATCATTGCCCTGGAGTGAAAATTTGCCCCTCTCCAATGTTCACTTGATATTTACATCTATTTTCATCGGGAAAAAAACTTGAAATTATTATTGGCAGAATCCACTAGGCTTACTTGCTTAGATTAAAGATCGTTAATGTTTAAAAATGGCCCAGCTGACCACTTCTAAGGTTGGTAAAATCATGGCCTTGGGTTGAAAATTGGCTCTGCTCTAGGATCACTTGATTTTATCCCGACTTACAATTGTAAGAAACCACAAGGCTTAAAGTTAAGATACAGTTGATGCGTGACATAGCCGTCGGACCTCTACTCAGTTTAGTAAAAACATCGCCCTGGCGTCAAAGTTAGCCTGTCCCAGGGTTACTTGGTTTCATTTACATCTATATAGGGGAAAAACTCACAAAAAAATCACAAAGCTTGGAATTTAGATGTTCGGTGTATAACATGGCCTATTGGACCCCTACCAAAATATGTCCAAATCATGACCACCCTGGGGTCATAATTGGCCCCGTCACGTGATTTTATAAGACTTATTGGGCTAAAAACTTTTGACCTCGGATACAATTTTTGAATGGAATTAAAATTATCTTAATTACTGTATCTCTGCATGGATTTTGAAAGCAGTACTACTAAAATATATAATAAATTGTACAGGCAATGAAGGCAATGTCAATCGGGTTTTTATCGGTGAGCGACTTTTTTGTCCTTTTGTTTTGTTGAAAGGTTAAATAATAATAGATAAATAAAAATGTACATAAAGAGAACATCAATACAGTTTATGTTGTTTTCTACATGTGTGAAAGTTGGAGATATTTAGTGTTGCTAGTATTGGTGCTAGATAGTTGTTATTGTCGTTGTTGTTGTTGTATTGGAGTTTACCGTCGCTGCGATAATATTTCAATCATATAGCTACGTCCAGCTAATTACAGGTGGAGGAAGACCCCGAGTACACAAGGTACCCGGGTAGAACCACCGACCTACCGCAAGCCAGCTGGAAGGCTTCCTCACATGAAAAATCCGAAGTCCCTACCGGGATTCGAACCCACAGCGGTGTGGGGCTGGTGCTAGATAGTGCATCTTACACATACATATATTTATAAGACTTCATTGTCACATGTTTTTTTTTTCAATAGTACTACACACAACGCTGATAGATAAAGGTCACCTTTTCACCTTCGCAAATGCAGCCGTGGCATGCCAAAGGTTCGGCGGACGGTTGGCAACCCTGGATGAGTATAAATCTGCGAAAATGGATGCCTTAGAAGTGTGCAGCTGCGGTTGGGTCAGTAACGGTGAAACCTACTACTGGGTCAGCCAGATTTCAACAGATTGTGGAACGACATCCCTATTCGCATGTAGTACCACTCCGAAATATGCTCATTGCACATTGCAGTAAGTTTAACGACAACTTACGACCGGATATCTTCGGGTTATTCCGCCCAAAGACGAAATCAACCACTAACTGTTTTGATTTAAATGTCACAATTAATTTGTTATAAACGACGTCAAATGAATTAATATTTATACTACTAGTCATTACATTAAGATAAAATTAATTTGAGAAAATCTTCCTTAAAATCAAGATTTCAATACAAGTTTTGTTTCATAAAATTGCAAGACTTTTCTTATATTAGAAACAATAAGATTCGTATCTATGCCTTAGATTTATTCTTAATTTAAAGAAAACGCAGATGCAACCCTTTACTTAAAGATTCAGTGATAAAAGAGATTACGTATATTTTTCAATTCGTGTGTATTTATTACGAATATGTGCAATATAAAACTTTGGGAGATACCAGTAAATGGACTTAGAGTCGTAATTGAACGCTAATGTGAAACTTAAGTTCCATAGTTGTTTGAACTGATAACAGTAAAATGTTTGGTGCTTTATAAGTTTTCTTAGAAGCGAAATTTATTGTAGCGAATTGTTTTTTGAAAACAATTACACACAAGTTTAACTGAATATCAAATAAATAGTTGAAGATAACTTCAAATGAGTGCAAATTTGAGTGAACCATGGTGAAGTCTGGTGGTTTTCCTTATCTTTAAGATGTTTTATGTAAAATAAAGGATAGGAAACTTTCAGATTTGGATCTAGAAGTATTGAGTATCGCCCCAGAAGTAGCAAACAGTCTAGAAATCGAATTTCAAGTTATATATTTTAATAGAATTTAGGGCTTAAGTTATAAATAGAGTACCGGTAATAATAATAGATTAAATATAGTTGAAGTTGTTCTTGACTTTCGTCAGCTATGTTCATGTTAAATAACAAAAATAAGTTGATTATCGTTGTTTATTGTTAGTAATTTAATGCATAAGCTAGGTTTACGTAAGAAGAAAATCCCATGCTATTACGAAGAAATTAAACTTTTTTGAGTAAAAACATATGCGTATTTGTTTGTTGGGTTTTACGTTGTTGCGTCTTTACTGTAATTACATAATTTTATTTGACATCTACATATTCGATAATAAACCAAGGACACATTACATGTCAGAGGTGCGTGAACTGCTGCACTTCACTGGCTTACGACACACAATTTCAGTCATAGTATTGTCATTGATGTTTTTCCCGCCTACGCAAACAGGTGCACGTAGATCTTGCCCGCTAAAGGGCGTTGGATTTGGATATCCGGTATTGTCATTTTCGCAAGCGGTTACAATATGTTGTGTTGTAAACAACATAAAAGGGGCCATAACTTTATAATATATCATCCAACTCAACGATTCCAACAATATGCATAAATAGGCTTAATATCTATCAATCCTGGGTTTCTTCATACAATTCAAGCCAATGGTTTTAAATATGAAGTGCAGACAAGATGGCCTCAAAATCAAAATGGGTACTAACTCTGCGATCCGAACCAACCCTGCAAATGATATGCACAACTAGAAAATGATACTGATAAATCCTATTAAATTTCAATAAATTAGAGCGGACAAGACTGTGTCTACAGACAGAGGGACGGACAAGCTGATTCCTGTTACCCCACCCCCACCCCCACCACACACACAGAGACACACAATCCCCCCACACTACTATTGCGGGGGTATGCACCAGTGCTAATTGAGATTGTGGACGTAAGAATGAACAGAGAATGTAGTAAACATGAAAACATTTAATTATTTCACAACATTAGCGACAGGAGCAGCAGCAGTAGCATCAACATTATTACTAACGACAACAACATCACGATCATTATCACTTCCACAGCAACCATCAGCTAAAGTCTTAGAAATTCTGTTCCGTCAACATGACACCATTGTTTTTGCAGCTGTATTTTGTTTTAGCTGTCAATGTAGATACTCGTATAATTCTATCTAACTTTGTCTGAGAAATGGAAAAGAAAGAAAATGACAAGATATTATAAGTATAAGTACATCCTTACGCACGCGCTTTTCCAAACTTATTATTAAATGTCCGCAAAATCAACTTCCATCATGGTCGTAATAGTTTACCTTTTTTTTTTTTTTTTTTTTTTGTTACAAAGCACAGTTATACAAAACACGACTGACAACTCTATAGTGCGGAAACAGTCGTATATATATCAAGAGTTATCATCCCTGTCTTATTTCGGGTTGGAAAGTACAACAACTCTTGTGAGACAATGAAGACGGCGGAAACTATATAAGATATATAGCAGAGTCTAATGTTTATAACCGACGTTGTGGTGGGCGTACATGTCGTCTGCTTTGTTCTGTCTGTTGTTTTTCCTCATTCTGACGAACATGAAGACCGTGAGAATGAGGCAGACGACCATACTCAGAGCAAGTCCTGCCAGAGCGGCCGTCAACGGTGTCCTAGAAACACATACGTTCTCCTCTGCCGCCTGTCGGTCGCCCTTGTTTTCAAGGTTGTTGAAGAAATCTGAAGGAAATGAAATAGAAGTATAGTGAAACTGAACAAGGGGTGTACCAGTATATTGATATTTTAAAAAGAAATATATTTATAGATATGAGTAAATACATTTTTTCACAATCTATATCTTTTAAAATTGTACACACTTTCTTTACAATAATATGTTTATTCGTTAGGTTGTGAAAACGTTTATTTATCAGTTTCTCAGTAATAAAACCTAAGACTTTTTCCTCTGAGATATGTATAGGACAAGTGGCATGATACCATTGGGGATTAAACCTACGACCTTCCGGTTGTTTTGCGGATGCTTTAACCACCCGATCATCGGAGCGCGTTATGTATATATTTTCCAACCCATTGTCTACGTTGTGACAAAACGCATGTTTTCAATGTTTACATAGTTCGTATCTAATCACGTCGTATAACATATAAATAATAACTGATTTCATGGTTTTGAAAACCTAAAAACGCATGCTTGTCACATCCTCCTGAGATAATATCACAGAAGAAGTCCCCATATAGGGAGCAATGTTAAACACACAGATAAACAAACTTTTTTTCTTTGATTTTTTTTTAATTTCCCGTAAAAGGACTTTATTAAAGATCACGAAGAAAAACGACAGCAATACACTTTTGCACTTTGACCAAGAACAGTATGG
>CM037779.1:70982792-71029870 GCA_021229015.1 Solen grandis | reverse complement strand
CGTAATATAAACAAGAAAAATCATAGCCTCTGTATAATTACTATACGCCATATTGTTTTGATCAAAATTCAACAATGTGGTTCTATTGTTATTCATCGTGTTTTTAATATATCTTTTTGGCGAGAATTCAAAAAAGAGTTGTTGATCTTGTACCCCTCAGATTAGTTTACTTATACAGACTCTAAATACCACTTTTCTTATCCTGTGAAATCTTTAATTTTTGTGGGACACTAATTTTCGTCGATTTCTTGGAGGGTTTTATCCACGAATATTAATCCCCACAAAAACTTGTCACTTATATAGATCTCATGTTTTCTAGAACATAGATCCACGAGTAAATGTACCCAAGAAATTCCCATTGGTACATAATCAACGAAATGAAGTGTCAATGAAAATTAATGACTTTACAGTATATATCTCATGAATCAGAAAATACTCGGTTTATTTACAAAGGGAGATAATAAGGGCTTGTATCTATATTGATAATTTAGCATGTATTTACTAGTTGGTTCCCTTTATTTCCTTTGTTGGGTTTAACGTCCAACCGACAGTATTCAGTCATTTAGAGATATCTGTCTACTTGAGACAGATATCGTGCTACCACACTGCAGTATCACGCCGTAGACATGTGGCATGATACCACACCCAGTCACATTATCCTGACACCGGGCCAACCAGTTCTGCAACTACCCTTATATGATGAGCGCCAAGCAAGGGAGCTATAACAGTACCATTTTTACGACTTTGGTATGTCGCGGCCAGGGATCGAACCCGCTCCCGAGGCTTAATTTCCTTACATGTAAACCATTCACGTGGACCAACAGTATAAAAGTTCCATTCTTTAGGAATAAAATAAAAAATAAATAGTGTTTGTTTTCAGAGAATATGGAAAAAATCTAATCCCGAAAGTGATACAACTTTAAGAATGTCACTCGCTCTCGTGAAAAAAAAAATTGAATACTTTTATTTCTCTATGAGATATAGTCCATATCCACTCAAAACAAACACATATCCCCTATGTTCAAGACAAATTTGTTCACAAAGGGCAGGAGATTCTTTTCATCCAGATTATCAATGCTAAAGAAATCCATTCATATTTGAGACACACCCACCTTCTGGATATACAACGACGGAGGTAGACAGGGTGGTAGAGTTGGTCAACTCCTCCAGCTCACGCCTCTTTCTTTTAAAGCAATGTTGCTGTAAGTCATGAAAAATATGTTTTTACCAGTGCGAAATCATTGTAAAAAGAAATTATAATTACACAATTTTGATTCTACATCCATCACTGAAAATTATCCATACACCTCTAAGTCGATGTTCGAACCACAACGTTTCGAATATGAAAAAACAAACAAACAAATAAACAACAGGTGAACGGGATTTAAACGAGATCTCGCTAAGCAGAAGATTAACGTTAGTATCACTCATAAAAAAGATCTTCGATTTAATATACAGTGGTCACGCGATTCCTCAATGTGGCGATTCATTGAATACCGGCGATGACTCGAGCTACAAGCCCGGTCCCTTGTTTTAGCCCTTCTTATTCTATATAAATTTTTGGGCGATTCTTCAAACATGCGATTTTGGATTCCTCGAGTTCCGTCCCCGGTCCCTAAATAGCATATTCTATAAAATTTCTATGCAATTGTAACAGGTGGTGAAAAATCATTGCGCGACCGGGACTCGAACCCAGGGCCTCAAGACTACCGTTCCTGCGCTCTACCACTGAGCTATCGAGACACTCATGTATTATTGCCTATTGATTTATCACCAAATACCTGTACCCGGTTACATATTCCCCCTCCAAATTTAGAATAGAATTCTTTGAGACAAAGAACATTGTGCAAAGTTCTTGAGGTGCCGAAGCAGTAGCCATATCAAAAAGTAGATTATTTACGTTGGGCGCCAAATGTAACAGGTGGTGAAAAAAATCATGGCTCGACTCGAACCCAGGGCCTCAGGACTACCATTCCTGCGCTCTACCACTGAGCTATCGAGACACTCAGGTCTTATTGCCTATTTATTTATCACCAAATACCTGTACCCGGCTACACAATTCTTCGAAGTCGATAACAAAATCTATCTGTATCTCCTTGACAAGCAAACACCAGCCCTATTACCACCTATCCCTGTAATTCACACCTTTTCACACATCGTCAAACCTCCGAGAATACATAGGTGAATCGTTATATCAACACGGACATGTAAAACGTATTTTCTCATCTACTGATCATGTAACAAACTGTGACGGGTCTGCATAATTAATCATTTGTCATTAAAGAAGCCTATTTTGGTTGTTTGTTTGTGTGTTTTTTTTTTCTCTGTAATCATTAATTTGGAGAACCACGGAAAAATGTTTAGTGTTTATTACAAGAATGTAAAAAATACACAACGCCGCAATTACACAAATTAAAACAAAGGGTTTCAATCAAATTATCGGTAATAAAGAACTTATTTCTGACTTAACTTTGGCAATGAAAGCTATAATCGAGTTATTTTTGTAATGGTTAAATATATTCTATGTTTAAAATGTACTATTGAAGTCTAAACGTAACAAAATAATTAATGAAAAGATAAAGTTGAGGTATAAACATATATAAATATATTGAATTTTGACATATAAATGATTCCTTCGAATTTTTATGCTGATCCCGTCCTTGAGGAATCGAGTGACCACTGTAATTTGGTTTTATCGGCAATAAATTGAAGAGGTAACTCAGTATATTTATTATTGATATAGGCAATTTTCACATCTCACGTTATCTCGCGGTCACATGATCGTAAACGTAATTTAACGAGAGCTTCTCTTGACTTGCTCTTTACATACCAGAGTTGCGGATCTCTGTTAGGTTAATAGGTCTTTGTTAATACTTTAACAATCTGGATGGGACCGTACATTTAAGAAAGTTGTTGTTAATATGCATAGTTAAGACAATGGAGATGAGTATCATTTTGTATCTTCATGAACATTGTATTTTTTGTTCCGCCTATGTTGATATAAGAGGGAAATCATCAAGTAACGATAACTCTCTGGCCGACAATCTCTTTATAAGTACAAAGGTACTTGAAGCTGTTAAACTTACGAAAAATAAGTTCATGTGTATACTTGGTATACTTTTTGTGTGTATTACAGAAGTTCTTTCCATTATACAATAATTATACAGTACCTTAACACACCTGTATGTAATTCATTACTTATTTTATATTTTAACTGTTGTTTCTATGTTTTATGTATTAAAGGCGGTAATTTAGTGTTCCAATGTTAGTGTTTCAATGTTAGTGTTCCAATGTTAAGTGTTCCAATGTGTTGAAACGATTTTACAGGTCAATAATATCAGATGCTTTGTCTCTAACACTGGCTCAACATTGGAAAATGGGTAAGAATGTCGTTCAGCCACAACAAATGACCACTATTCAATGATTGATTGGTTGATTGATTGAGTTTACCGTCGTTGCGACAGTATTTCAATCATATCGCGACATCCAGCAATTTACAGGTAAATGAAGACCCCGAATGCACTGAGGCATCCGGGTAGAACCACCGACCTACCGCAAGCCAGCTGGAAGGACTATTCAATGGACTACAATCTATGCTCTAACGCAATCAGTGTTGACATGCTCACTTACAGTAGTACAGGTTCCATTACAGATAATAATAGTGACGGTGAAGTCTACAGTGGTCGCATCATTTGTGGCAGTGCTATAGGGCATAAACAGGTTAAAACTCCACGACACGACTCCGCCGGATGAGCCGGCGATAGCATTCGGAATAGGGAGGTACAGGGAACATCTGGAAGTAAGACGTAATCATCTGAATTAACCACACACACTTTTAATTATCAATTCCCAATAAAATATCTTCAATACAAATGAAGCAAACGTGTTGAATTTGCAGCTAAGTTTTCATATCTAAAACATCATTATTACGTTTTTTAATGAAATATTCAAGAATCATCGATTTTACAACAAAACTCACATAGCTTTCCGCCATGTTGTCATTCAAACAACCCAATACCGGAAGTGTACAGGACTCGGGTGAGGGTCACGTGACACGGTGTTCAACTACTGTGGTAACATGAGTTAGGTCAAAAACATCCTTACCCGTTATCTACGACAGTGAGACTGTTGGCGACAATTGTTGAAATCATGTGGTCAAACGTAGCTGGAAAATGATAAGTGATCTTAAACGATGTTGTATTTATCATATATGTGAAAAACAAATTCTGCGAAGGCAAGCACTAACTTTATTTCCATAAACTTTTTATCATTATTTCTGTCAGTATCAGTGACATATATGGATATCCAAGTATGGTTCATATTTATAATTATTAAATTGGATATGAAAATTTAATCAATTGTTTCTTTTTATGCGTAGTTTTTCCTGGAACAAGACTACCTTCGGTTTCCGTCATCTGAATTAAAGTTTCAAGTTTTTAAATTATGGAAGGTCATAGACGCATCTATATGAGATGAGTACATGTTTGAGTTATTATTTTTGTTTATTTTTTAAATTGATGCCTACTTCGGTCAGCCTCATCCATGGTCACTTTCAGAACTGCGGCCGTCCCTACGACCCCTGAGGAGAGGGTGCCCCCACTGCCGTCTTCTAGAGTGAGAGTGAATTTTGGGGCCAGGGGGCCGGTGATCGTCCCAACCGAAACCTTGTTCCTGAAACACACATATAGTTGAAAATCAGTTTTCATGAGTGTTAAATTTCCCTGACTTTTTTTCTTTAATTTTACATTTAGAATGGATATTTGTTCAAATACCAGATAGAATGGTATAGTTTGCTTCATCATATATTAATCTAAAATATTTAGAAATATTAAAGGTATGGTTTATGATCATATTGCTTGTTGACATTTGTTGTTGTTGTTGTTTTATGTGTTGGTAATGTTTCTGTTTATCCTGTACAGTTTATATGAGTATATGTGTTTTGACTTATCTTAATTGATAATGGATCAATTTCACTTGAAAATGATTCAACGAATGCATGTTTCAACGACAACACCATTGATAATATGAATTATTTTTGAAGATAGTGATATTGAATATAGTGCTTTGTCACAGTTACTGACACCATGTTAGAGACAGTCTTAGCACAGTAGAAGGAGGAAAATAAGAATGGTAGAGCTCTGATACATTTATACATGTATCGCAGGCAAGACATTCAATAAATATAAAAAGGCCATAACTCAATTAATATAAAGCCGGCCAAGACGTGGCAAGAATATACGCAAAAGGTTAAATAAAATTAAAAAATGGCATAGTTCAGTGAAAATTGAAGTAAGCATGAAATGCCTATAATATGTGCAAGTAGACTTCGTACTTATAATGATTGAGCAGTTAAATGAAAATTTGAGAATGATAACTAAGGAATAGTGCAGACAAACTCTATTCAATAAATATAACAAATGGCCGTAACTAATTTAAAATCAAGCCGATCAAAAGTGCCAAGGATATGCACATCTAGGCTTGGTATTTAAAAATGCTGTGAAGTTAAATAAAAATTAGACCAGTGGTAGTCGAGAGATAGCGCAGACAAAATATATTCAATAAATATAACAAAGGGCCATAAATTTTTTTTTTAAAAAATAAGCCAATCATAAGTGCCAAGGATATGCACAAATAGGCTCGGTACTTAAAAAAATGTTGCAATGTTAAATCAAAACCAGACCAGTGGTGGCCGAGAAATAGAGCAGACAAAATACATTCATATATATATATATATAACAAAGGACCATAACCCATTTAAAATCAAGCCGATCATGACCTTCCAGAGATATGGGCACCTAGGTTTGGTACCTACATGTATCAGTCTTGTAAAGTGTAATCAAAATCCGACCAAAATTAGCCGAGAAATAGCGCGGACAATTCTCATCTACAGACCGACCAACAGCCCAACCGACCGACGGATGTGACTCCAATATAGCCCCCTTTAATTTCCTACATAGGGGTGAGGTCAATGTCAACAACAAATATAAAAAAAAAGTGATATAAACACGGTGTTACGTCATGTGAGTTGATTTGCCCCCATTGATTCCAAACGTGCAATGAAATAGAATGAAAAGAATTTGAAATTTCAAATAACTGAACATGCTTGTATATTGGCGATTTGATTTCTTTTGTATTTTGTAATGTCGCTTAATATTTTATTGATATTAGCATGAAATATATACACATGTTTTGTCAAAATAAATATGAAACACCATACATTCAACATTGTAAGGAATTTCAGCAACAACCAAAACATGGGGGCATACCTATTTTGAAGTAACTAAATACGTACAGCTCATATTGTATAGGACTGATGAAATTAATGCAGAAAAAAAACCTGCGCTGTATTGTGCATATTATACGTATATATTTATTGTATATATCATGTTCATTAAAGCAGAAAATATCACTCCATTATTTGTTTATATTCTATACTGTAAAATATTTTGGCTTTTCGTTTCATACTTGGAGACTTAAATAATCATGTCACAGAATCAATGAATAAGAGAAACAACAGAGTTGAAAGCACGCAAGCGGCATAATAAACATGCTCGGGCAGTACGATATTGCTGGAAGATAGAGAGATAGAGAGCCCATCGATAAGGGAAGATAGTATTTAGGAGAAACATAACAGTGAGTTGGGTGACAGTGAAATGCATAGTGATATGATGTTTATGATATGTAATGAGGCTGCAAGTGTTTAAGTTTATAAATATTGTCAAAAGAGTACAAAGAGACACTAAAAATGGATGTGGAGGATATAAAATACTGAATAACCACAGCTGACGGAAAACTGATAAACATAAGACAGGAATACATAGGAAGGTGATTCATTACATATATTACTAATACACCATCGTATAGGACTGCATTAACTATTACATACTAATGCTACATTATACAGTATCCGATTGCAAAACATTCTGTTTGATCATGTCAGATCGTGCATTTCAATCTCTTTTATAAAAATATACCAAGGGTAAGCCAATCTAAAATTTCGTGAACATGACCACAGTATCATAAACCAAAAACATTTGTGTTTCGTTTTCATCATATTCATTTGCCAATTCAAAAATGAATGAATATCCAAAGATTTGTGAGACGTAAAAAGACAAATACAATGGTGTCCAGGGCAGTTTAGATATCCGCCTGCTATACCATACCTTCACGCTATGGTGACCGTCAGAAGGACGGTCAGGAAGACTGTCACGAGCCGTGAGCAGGCCGCCGCGGCGCCAGACGTACATGTCAAATTAAACGCAGCCCATAGATCGGGATCCTGATCACATGTTATGTCCCTGTATGGAAAACTGTGCTCGCTTGCAAGAAGGTGATGCACAGACCTCTACTTTACTTGTGCGACAACAACAAGTGCGATTTCACTTGTGTTACTAGCAGCATTATTGTAGCTTATGGAATAATGCAAACGCAATAATGAAATAACGGTTGCAAATGTGTTTTAAAGTACAAAACCGACTATCAAAAAAAAAAAAAAAAAAACAGCTTCAACTATCTCAATGTGGAGCTGTTTATATCAAACGCAGCTGCAACTATGTAAAGGTACATGCGTATCTAAAAAACAGCAGTAATTGTCTATAGGTGCATGTGTATCTCAAAAGCAGCAGTAATTGTGTATAGGTACATGTGTATCTCAAAAGCAGCAGTAATTGTGTATATATCCACGCGTATCTCAAAAGCAGCAGTAATTGTCTATAGTTGCATGTGTATCTCAAAAGCAGCAGTAATTGTCTATAGTTGCATGTGTATCTCAAATGCAACAGCAAATGACTATAGGTGCATGTGAATCTCAAAAGCAGCAGTTACTGTGTATAGGTGTATGTGTATCTCAAAAGCCCAAGTAATTGTCTATAGGTGCACGTGTATCTTAAAAGCAGCAGTAATTGTCTATAGGTACATGTGTATCTCAAAAGCAGCAGTAACTGTCTATAGGTGCATGTGTATCTCAAAAGCAGCAGTAATTGTGTATAGGTGCATGTATCTCAAAAGCAGCAGCATGTTTATCTCAAAAGCAGCAGTAATTGTGTATAGGTACATGTGTATCTCAAAAGCAGCAGTAATGATTTATAGGTGCATATGCATCTCAGAAGCAGCAGTAATTGTGTATAGGTGCATGTATATCTCAAACGCTGCAGTAATTGTCTATAGGTACACGTGTATCTCAAAAGCAGCAGTCATTGTCTATAGGTACACGTGTATCTCAAAACCAGCAGTCATTGTCTATAGGTACACGTGTATCTCAAAAGCTGCAGTAATTGTCTATAGGTACACGTGCAACTATCTATAGGTACATATACATCTTCTTATACATTCAAACGCTTTTAAACCCTGCTATTGACCTTAAGACCGAAACCTTTGACCATTATGGCATAGAATTATAGTCATATGATGGTTACAGCAACAAACATGTATATATCATAATAAAAAATAATAAACAAAGCTATGTGAAAAATATATGATTTCAGGAAATCAAAATTAAATAAATGTATCTTAATAATCGAGATAAACGATTTTTTTATATATAAAAAGTACCTAAAGACGTATGTGTCGCCGTATACGTGAGTTATGAGTTACAATTAGATTAGAAACTGAGTGCAGATTGTTTAACATATATTTGCTATGGGACACGAAACATGTGGATGAAGCAATGCAATTAGCTTCTACTACAACGTACTGTAAACTCAATAGAACGGCAGAAATACCAATTTCATGAAATCTTGATTATCAAAATCATAAAGGAATTGTTTTTGTTTTCCGGTTCTGTAAATTAAAACATGTTAAGAACGCAATTCAATGCATGGTTTGATCGGTCTGATATTTACCTAACATATGATATAACGAATCAATATCAAAACGCAACCTTAATGAAGTAATAACGCGAAATTCAACACGGTTTGTACATCTTTATCATAAGTCTGCTCCACTATCAACTTCCGGTTTACGGGTGAGCAATCTGGTTAAACGACGCGAAATTGACATCGACATTGTATTCGTAGATTTTTTACGTCATCCAATTTGAATCGCCGAAAAAAACAATTCAGTATTTGCAGTATTACTTCGATAAGGTTTTCTTTTGACAATGGTTCGTTATTCCATCAGTCTGATCAAAGTGTACATAAAATATGATGGTAGCATACATCTGTACAAAGTTGCGACCTCCGTAATCAAGTGATGTAAGATTCCATTTCTTAACATGCTCAATATACAGTACAAAGGGATTGAAAATCATGATGTACATTGTAATGAACTGAGCAAGTCTGCCGTTCTAGTGTCAGTGTATTTTTCGGAGGTTTCGAGGAAGGTTGACTTTTATATCAGGAGGACTGCTTTATAAATAGAGTTCGCAACATCAACACACACTATATATATATTTATATTCGAGGATTTAAAAAAACCGCCTCACTTAGAAAAATTGTCGATTTTAGAATTATTTAGTAATGCAATGAGACATGTGCCATCATGTTTTACGAACTACATTTACCATATCTTTATAGAAAATAAGAGTTTAAGGGGAAAATCACCAAAAATAACGTGAAATATTGTTTAAATCTTAATTAAAGGTCCTCCAATATTGGTTATTGCAGTGAGCTACAAATTGGTTAGGTTTATTGTTGCAATATAAGCGTGCATTTATTCCTACTTACGTCACTGTCAAACCGATGGTTTCCGTTATCGAAGATAGATCTATATTGCACTCGACCGATAAGATAAAATCCGTGGAAAGCCGCAGGGCAGCGTCTTCCTGTACCACAACTGTGATGCTGGTCCCCTGTTGTTTAAAGTTCGACAATAATTGTTTAAGAATCAAATACTATCTGAATTTGCGTGTACTTCAAAGGTTTCAGTTAACTTCGAACACCGATATAAATATCATTTATCAAAATACTGATTTTAATTCGCAATTCTTTTTTAGTTTGTGTAGTATATTTGAATGGATCACTTTTCTTTGTTTTATTGTGCCAATAAGATATAGTATTACAAAACAAAAACAAAAAAAACAAAAAAAAAACATATTTACAATGAGAAAAAAGTGTTCGTACGTAGTTCATTAATTTTTATATGTAAAGAAAAACAGCATGTCCCGCGTGTGCTTCCGTATCAAACCGATTAAAAATTACCCACAGAAAGAAAAATATGCATGGGGAGTATGTATACAGATCGTACCTTTATTGTTTGGTCTCAGAATTCATATTTTCGACCAAACAACAACAAACTTGTATAGAATTTCGGCACTACATACTGGTAGAAATGCAAAAAAACGGAATCCCACAAAATCAGCGTTTTTATAAATGTTGTGAACTAAGTGAAATTGAAAACGAGTTTTTAACTATACGGCTTTTCTTTAAGAACTGCATATGTTTAAAAATATTACTATGTTGGTCAAGTATGTATAAATTCATTGAACTGCTAGAATCAATCACTTTAATAAAGTATGGTGGCTGATTTCTGCCATTTCGTGTGGCGGGTTTCGGGGCGAGATTTCGTAGCGAGATTTCGGGGCGAAAAGTCGAAAACACGAAAAGTCGAAGTTTCGGGGCGAGATTTCGCAGCGAAAACACGAAATCTCGCCCCGCCACACGAAACATAATATTTCGACTTTTCGCCCCGAAATCTCGTCCCGAATTTCGTATTTTCGACATTTCGCTTGGCGCCCCGCCAACCCGCCAGGCGAGAATCCAATATTTCGCATTTCGCTGCGAAATCTCGCCCCGCAACACGAAAAATCAATATTTCGTCTTTTCGACTTTTCGCTTGGCGCCCCGCCAACCCGCCAGGCGAGAATTCAATATTTCGCATTTCGCCTTCCGATACGCATGCGCCAAATGATTGTAAACACATGTTAGCGAAACAAATCAAAGAAATGTTTTCTTCTTTAAATGGAAATGTTTATGGTGATAGCATCTTTTATAAAACAGTTCAAATTACTACATCTTGTGTCCAGAGCTATATATAAATGAACTATTAGATCTTGAGGTTGGGATGTGGACGAGGAACAAGTGAGAGTTGCATTCATAACCTGTTTGCGTTTCTCATCAATAAAGAAAACCAAGCCATTGAGAAACGAAATGATTAAAACATTATTGAATCAAACGGAATTACTGAAAAGATTTTATTTGTGATTTTTTTTTTGTTGAAGATTTTAGTTTATACTGATTGCATACGTTGCACGTATTGCACGTTATATGTACATGTACATGTGTTACGAAATGCTTTTTGTGTCATGTCGACTCCCACCATACGTCAAACGCAGATGTAAATATCAAACATGTTTTCTGATTCTCTCTCCCTCTCTCTCCGCTCTTTCTTTCTTTCTCTCCTCTCTTTTTTTTCACCCCCTCCCACCCCCTCTCTCTCTTTCGCTCGCTCTCTCTCTCTTACATACTCTCATGCTCTTTTCTTTCAAGTCGTTTTATACTCATGTACTACATATTAAACTACGTTACACAGATTAGACTGTTTGAAAAATTGTAAGCGAAAAGAGGGTTTATGGTGTTAAAAGTATGGGTATAACCAATATGATTTATATAATATGTAGGCATGGAAAAAATACTTTACATATATTTATGCCTTAACGGTTGACAGAAAGTGATTTAATTCGTGAATACTTCTTTGCTGGATTTTCATACACGGAGATTATCGGAATATTGAATGGAGCTCATGGTGTTGAAATCAGGTAACTATCCCTTGTGAGTTTTCTTGGCATTTGTTTATAAAATTCGTGCAAAAAATAAATGGAATCATATTATTAATGTGCATTTATTAATTTTCCTCAGACATAATTCTTCTCATCTTGAAATAATTTATATGAATTAAAGTAAGAATATAAAACAGAGTGGATTTGTATATTGAATATGTAGGTAGATTATAAGTATAACATTTCAGTTTACGGCAGTTGCACAGAGAGTTACGTAAACTCAACCTATTTCGTCATGCCACAGCGACCCGTCGTGAGCAAGCTCGATGCGCAATTGAGGTCTGTTTTCGTTAATCTATCAAAGCACTGGTTGCCTGCAATAACAGTTGTAGTTTTTTTTTCTTCAGATAAATCAAGCTCATTTGTATTTAATATTACAGTAAATGTAATAACAATTTATCTATTTAATTTCCATAATGCATACATTTAGTAAGAATCACCAATCATGTATCACTGTGTGCATGATGGCATAATATTTGACTCGTAATGTATTAAATGTTATTTTCGAGTGAATAATTATTTATAAAAGAATTATTAAGGGGATTAATTGGCACGTTAACAGTTTTTTTTTTATTTATGTTGCATTTCCTAATTAAATCTCAGAGGGGCGCAGTTTGGGCACTCGAGGATACATCTTGTCTGGCGTCAGATATTTTTGCATCTTGAATTCAATAAATAGGGGCTAAAATTAAATGGTCCTTTACGATGTCAATATAAAAGTTCGAGTAATGTTGATCTTTTAGATCTATCTAGCACCTTGATTATCAGAAATAACCCATAAAATCGCTTACCGTGCAGTAGTTTCAATATTAGAATTAACTGGACATTGGAAAGCGTCTGCGCCTGCACAAGGTGTCTGCGCATGCGTACCGGAAGGCGAAATGCGAAATATTGAATTATCGCCTGGCGGGTTGGCGGGGCGCCAAGCGAAATGACGAAAAGACGAAATATTGATTTTTCGTGTTGCGGGGCGAGATTTGCGAAATATTGGATTCTCGCCTGGTGGGTTGGCGGGGCGCCAAGCGAAAAGTCAAAAAGACGAAATATTGATTTCTCGTTTGGCGGGGCGATTTTTTCGCTGCGAAATCTCGCCCCGAAACTTCGACTTTTCGTGTTATCGACTTTTCGCCCCGAAATCTCGCCCCGAGATTTCGACATTTCGCTGCGAAATCTCGCCCCGAAACCCGCCACACGAAATGGCAGAAATCAGCCACCATAATAAAGTTAGGATTGTATCATAAAAAGGTGATTAAAATTAAAAATGAGACGCTGGAGCACATGGTTAATTGATAAATTAAATTCACCTTAAATTCACATTTTTTTAAACCTAAATTACTTAATCCTTATTGTATTTACATGACAACACTGAGGATAAATATATGTTAGCATTTTCATTTTTCTAGAATAGTTACTTAAATCATTAATTTTCATTGACATTAAATTTCGTCGATTATGTACCTATGGGAATTTCGTGGGTATATTTATTCGTGGATCTATGTCACACCAGATCCAAAGTATAAGTTATAATAATTTATTTCCAAATCGATTTAAGATAAATGTTTAATCTACAAAGTAAATATTGGGCCCTACACGGTCCTAGATAATGGCGCGTTTTGATGAAAATTAAATAGACAAAATAATGTAAAATAGTCAATCGAGTAAAAGCTTTCATCGTCCACGGGTTTCAAGATACTACCAGACGCAAAATAAATAAATAAATAAATAAATAAAAAAAATAAATAGGCCAAGCCGGGAACTGCTAAGAAGGGTAGTTCTAAAAAATATAAATATAAAAATCAAGAATTACGTTTTAATGCTGATAGCTTAAACACTTACAATTGCCGGAAGGGAACTTATCGTACAAGCGGCAGCGTTAAATGTGTGTATGCTGATTCCAGCTGTAGTCGACTGGGCCGCGCAATGTCCGTCTACGAAGATTTGTCCAGTAGAGGTCGCTCCGTCAATAGTGATGATGTAGGCAGTAGAGGTACATTTCCCTGACACTGTAGTTAAAAGGGCGCCATTCAGCGAATAAAGGAGACTCATTATCATCGTTTTAATTTGTAATTCTGAAGCAGCCTATTACATTCATCGTCGAAACCCATGGTATATATACTCCGTTATCAGTACTTAATATACCGTGGGATTTTCAACCGGCAAAACTTCGTTTTCATGAATATTAATCAGCTACGTGCTGACCAATGAAACCATGCGTATCATTTTGAATACTCTTCACTGAAGTTTCAAAAGAGTCATTGCGTTACGCTTAGACGACGATCGTGACGTTACCTCTACATGGTAGTTTCAAAATCCCGTGCTGTTTCACTGGTCAAATGAGTCCTACTGTCGGCGTGCTGACTCAGCCACAGATTCAGTAAAATGCCTAATTAATAATACATGTGTACGAAGCATTGATTCTCAAGTTATGTGTTGTTGTATTGATTGTTTTTATATAATGTTTTGGATTGCCACAGAGAAAAAATATGAAAAATGAAAATATATTGTCTTGTTATAAGACGAACTAGTTTCTTATTGTTGAAAGCTCCTGCAGTCCCACGATATCAGACGATACCAGAATTAAATAGATATCAGGGTGCAGTCAGACAATCAACTCAAATCTATATATACAACTATTATGTCACCCGACAGGTTATAAATTAAGCCTGTTAACACTACTTGATATGCTTCGTTAACAAAAGGTACTTACTTTGCGCTAAGCTTACCCAGGATAGGTTGTCCCGGTGGCAGGATAATGTGACTGGGTGTGGTATCATGCCACATGTCTACGGCGTGATACTGTAGTATAGCAGCCCTATATCTGTCTCAAGTAGACATTGTCTCCAAATGACTGAAATACTGTCGGTGGGACATTAAAGCCAAGAAAAATGATGTGTTCAGCGCCAAATAAAATGGAGATATGCCCGTGTCATTTTTTAATAAGAATTTGCGCATACGTACCTTATAGCGTATAACTATTATCGTAAGAAATATAAGAATTAATAATAGGGGATTACTATACTCGTTTCACATTGCTGTTTACTAAAAAAAAAAAGATAAACGAAGCATTAAAAAAACTCGAAACAATAATTTCAGAATATCATTGTAATGTATTCTATAATTTACATGACTTTGATAACACTGTCAAACCTGCAAGAAAAATATAAAAACGAGCATAAAATGTCCATTTTGACAAAACCAAAATGTTTACCAAATGTCTACAAAAAATCCCAAAGACATAAACAGTTCTTTTCTAAATAATAATGACCTCCTTTATCCCCACATGATTTTTTTTTCATTAAGACTTTCTGAAAATGGAACAGCAATGTACACCATATTTTTAAACTACTTATTTTCTAAAATGCGACTTTTTGGATCTTCCGAATTTAGCAAATATTCTTTTTATTAACTCATCTTGAAATTTGGATGTTTTTTTAACATATTACTTAAATTAAATACGAATTAAAAGTAAGTACCAAAATTGAACTGATTGCCATTCCGATAAAACGTCCATAAAGACTTTAGTATGGCAAAGCCGAGATCGAACCGTCGACCATCCATTCATCCCGGTCACGGTCCGCTCAGTAGGGTAGTTCGATCACTTACCATAGTGATTATGGTCAATGACAAAACGTAGTATATCTATGTTACTCTGGTCACACTCTTCAATCCGGAGGGATGAAGACTATACAGAGGTGTTCCGATTATCAACCATGTTACGATCACAGTAAATCGGTGGTTTAACCATGATATTTAAATTTCGAAAACCTCTTTATATTTTTATCTCTTTTCCATTGAAGTGTATGAACAGAGTAAATAGACAAAAATTAATTAGACAGCGTTTTATCATAAACCATACTATGATCGATGATTGAAATAACTCAATAAATCGGGCCCGATTTCATAATATAAAGGATGATACAAATCCAGTTTTCACAAAAGCATTGCGGAAAAAAAATCTGCTTTCATTTCACCACTCATATTGTCTCAGTTGAATGTTATGGTCATTATGGATGCGGGTATGGGTAAGCTGCAATAAATAGATGTACAGGTGTTATTGTTTCATTTCTTACCAAAGGGAGCAAACTTGGCAAAGCTTCCAGTCACACAGATCGTACATAGGAGTACCAGTGTTTTCATCATGGCAGGCGTTCCGATGACACAGATCAAATAAGCTGTAAATTAAGAATTCGGAAATAAATTTAGAAGACATTTGAGTTTAATAAATGACATAAAAGTTAAATTATAATTTATATGAAAAGGAGCGACTTTGAAATGTCGCAAGGCTCGGATAATCGCGTGACTAGATTAATCACAAGCCTCAGATAATCGCGTGACTAGATTAATCACAAGCCTCGGATAATCGCGTGACTAGATAATAATAACCAATAATATTCCGATTTGTTTTTGTCTCTTTCTCTGCACAGGAACTGGGAATGAATCTCAATTTAGGCACGATGCTTTTAAAAACATTAAAAACAAATATGATTATTACATTGTATATATATGTTAAAAATTGAAGTATTTTCCTTTTTCCGATGATATTTTTCACATTCCCAGCGAGAAGGATTATTAATATCTCATTATTTTATGTTTAATTCTTGGTATTTTTTGGCGATTCATACAATTATAAAAGGGCATGCGTTGACCCCGGAATTCGCAACTAAAATTTAGCGAAGCAGACGTGCGTAACATAATAAAAACCAGAGAAATCTTGATTATTTTTCCCTGAAGATAATCTGTCCATCATTAAATTGTGATCATGTTCCATAAGGTGATCATGGGTATTTTATATTAAAACTTTATTTGGACCTTTATTTCAATCCTCCATAAATATGAGGAGTACAAATTTCAACTTCAACAAACATAGAACATGAAGTATATACAGATATAATATAGCATATCACAGCACAATTAACTACATACTGTATAGGATGTAGTTAACACTGATAAAAACTTATAGTATTGTCATATTATCATATATAATTTTAAATCACTTATACAGGATCTAGATACGAAAGCGAAAATACTAGAACCAAAGTGACACTCGTCATATATATATATATATATAGGCAAATATAAGTGACGACAAGCCTCGTTTACAAGTTTATTTTTCCTCGACCGGTTTCATAAAATAAATCTTCAGGAGGTACACATGAATAACAATAAACAAAATTTGTTTATTGTTATTCATGTGTACCTCCTGAAGATTTATTTTATGAAACCGGTCGAGGAAAAATAAACTTGTAAACGAGGCTTGTCGTCACTTATATTTGCCTATTCCATTCCCGTAGTGTTGAAAATCTTTCCGCAATATTATATATATATATATATATATATATATATATATATATATATATATACATACACACATAACACAATACATCATTTAGTTTACGATTTGTCACAAAATCATATTAATAATATACATTATTTGCCTTATTTTTTTCTGTATGTAATACAAATAAATGTATTACTACATGGAAATGTTTCCATCTCTATGTGAAAAAAATCATCATGTTAATTCTTTTGTTAGAAAGGAAATCATGTGAAACATTTACAGTAATATTTTGTGCGCGCCTACCTTCACAATGCTCTGACCCAAGTGAAGATTATTGAATATTTTGTGGACAGTTCTTAATGAATCATATTACACAAAGTTCTTGCCAAAAATTCATTATCAAATGTCAGTAGCAAATATACAGCTAACTTAGTCATAATCACACACTGGCTATGAGCATCTTGTTTCATCATTCCGATATATTCCCTTAGTCCACAGTTATCTATAATAAAATCCCAGAGTATGCCTCTTAATTCGGTGACCCTGTCACAAAATTGTATTTGGTGTACAATATAATTGCCTGTTCGCAAACCACACCTTCTACATATCCTAACAAAAGGTCTAGAGATTAAATGTCCAGTAATAAACAACAAACCTCTGCAGTACGGAGTTTTAGTTGCGTCACCTCTTTAACATTGTCCATAATGGTGAGGAATTACCATCAATTAAAACAATACTGAGTAGACTACCTAATTCATCATCTGTAGTCTGTAACCTAACCCGTTCGTTCTGTTCATTATGAAACAGGCATTTCTTTAAAATATCCTTCCACGAGTATTTAGAAGGAAAATGTCCAGACAATCAAATAGAAATTTAAAACATCCAGGAGTCTATATTTCTGTAAAATTCGGTATATATCAGGAATATGCCCTCGGTTCTGGATCTCTGTAAAGTTACAAAATCTAACAAGTCTGTCTATAAATATTTGTTTGGCAAGATATTTACATTCCAATCTACACAACTGACCAAGAAATTGTAGTTTTTTTTATAATCAATCATGCTTTATAAACTTTGGGCAAAAGACCCTATAACATCAAGTCAATTGATGCTTGCATCTGCATTGAATTTTTTTTTTCGGCATTTGAAGGAACATGATTAATAAGAAAAAATATAATTTAAAGATGGATGGTTTACCTTAAATAAACAATCAATTTATGAAGAAATCGGGGACTTGTGATTTATCTGATAAGCCAATCGTAAGTGAAGCATCGTCAGCTCAAGAGAGGATCGAACCCCAGCAAATGACTAGTACATATGATAGTGGAACCTCGGGGCATGAGCAAAATGTAGTTTCTCTACATACGACGGGGACCGCTAGTACTAGAACAACACAAGACAGGATCGAACCGAAATTGTATCCCTACTGACATTAATGAACCCACGGGGCAGGACAGAAGTGTTGGCTCTCTACAGATAACTCTCCGGTAACTCTCTCAGATTTGTAGGCACAACTGTGGATCATACATATAATGCAGCGGCAAAAAGTGATGGCTGTAGTAAGGCCAGTGTGGTTAGGTCAAGTGTGGAAAAGTCGAGAAAAGATGAGGTAGCAAATGCAATTCCTGTGTTAAGCAGTGGTGTAAAATATTCACAAATACAAAATCATTCCAAAAATAAAGTTTCTGTGCGTAATGATCAACACCATAATACGACCCAGCAGGTTGATGAAGATGATGAATTCACCCAGCATATTAAGAGGAAAACTCAGCGTTATTTCATTGAAGGCTTCTTGCAATCAGTTAGTGAAAACCTAATCGCGGATAATGTCAGAAATCGCGGAATACATGTAACATTGGTGACGATATTTCGGCCAAAACGGAGTGAGACTGCAGTTGTTAGGTTAAATGTTACTCCGAATGGCGCAGAGAGATTGACTGAATATGGATTCTGGCCACACGGAATTATTTGTAAGCCGTGGATATCAAAACCTAGGCGCAGTCGGCCGTATCAAAAGTACCGACGTGAGCTGACAAATGACGAAGAGGACACGGTCACCGTTAGTGATCACATCCACCCGAGATATTCTAATGACGATTACGGTAACAATGCTGGTCACCAGGGGACGGCACGTGATAGCTACAGGCATGGACACAACGTGTCTTACCGCTATACAGACGATAGAAGTGACCGATCGCGGATACATTGGTACACACATGACACCTCCTACAATTATGCAGGTGACTAACTTTTATAGTGTACACTGATTAATCTGACTTTGATTGTTTAACAACTATGATGGAGTTTGAGTGCATACAGTTAATATTTATAATGACTATAGTTAACATTTGTACTTGGAACGCAACTGGTCTTATGTCTAGTGCGTACTACCTTAGTTGTATGCTTGAGACACATCACATAGATATATGTGGTATTTCTGAACATTGGCTGTCGAAGAATAATCTGTCATTCCTCGACAGTATCAATCAGTCTTACACAGGTTTTGGTCGTGCAAATAGTAGTAATAATTGTAATCCTGTAAAGAATACAAGGGGAGGTGTAGCTTTAATATGGCATACTAGGTGGAATGATCAGATTACACCTTTAGATATTGATGATGATCGAATTATTGGTGTTCAATTTCGGATTAGCCCGGGTGTTTTTACATATATTATTCAAATTTATTCACCAAGTACTAATTATAGTATAAATCGTTACAGAGAACATATCTTATCAATTCAAGATGTTATCAGTATTTATGCAAACAGAGGGCGAAGTATTATTATTGGCGATTTTAACTCTCACCTTCAGGGTAATCATTTCATTAAGCCAAGTGATACACGTAGTTATGAGTTAAATTGCTTGCTGGAAAATAATAACCTGGTAGCTGTTGAAACGTTACCTATATGTACTGGCGCACACTCAACGTTTGTATCTTATAACGGTAAATACGAGTCACTGATAGATCACATACTTTTACCTGTAGAGGCTATTGACCTTATAAGGAATTGTCAGATTATTGATGATGATTGTATCAACGTATCCACACATCGTCCTATTGTTGTTTCATTGACAGTGCAAGTGATTTGTGGGAAGACAAATCCGCTACCATTTAAGCCGATCAAATGGCGCAACTTATGTAGTGGGGCGTTAGTAAATTTTAATCTCGCAGTATCGGGTATGTTGTCAAATATAGACTTTAGAAGTGTTGAAGAGTGTACACAAATGGACATTGATGATCACTATAAGCATATTGTAGAATGTGTCAGATTTAGCTCTGAATTATTTCTTCCTTGTTCAAAATATAAATCATATTTAAAACCTTATTGGGATATTAGCCTAAAAAGTATGCATAAAACCATGAGATCTAAACGTAGTGAGTGGCTAGCGGCTGGGAAACCACGTGGTAACTCTCACATATCGTATAGAAATTATAAGGATGCAAAACGTATATTTAGATCATATCACAGGAGGGTAGTAAAACGTTATATTGATAAAATTCACCAAGATATTGATAAAGCATGTTCGGTAGACTGTGGGTTATTTTGGAAACTTTACAACCGGTCTTATAAAGGCGTTTCTCATTCTGTGTCCTCAGGAAGTGAGTTACAGTTCAATGATCGTGTTCTCAGGGATCCTGAGGAGATTACACAAGCTTGGGGAGATTACTTTGCTACCTTGTATAGTGATACGGAACATGTATCATTTGACAACTCTTTTCGGGATAAAGTAAAGGCATCTGTTGACGCTTGGAAAAGCTATGACATCATAAAAGACCAAAAGAAAATATCACATGAGGAATTATGTTTAGCTATAAAAGACATTAAAGGCGGGAAAATGTGTGGGTTGGACGGCATAAATAATGAGCACATTATTAATGGTTGTATAGAGCTTCGTAACTGTATATTGCTATTGTTTAATAAAATGTTAGCTGTGTCCTATGTTCCATGTCAATTAAAAGAGGGGTGCATAATAACGTTGTTCAAGGAGGTAATAAACGTAGAGATGACCCAAAAAGTTACAGGGCAATTACGTTGTCGTCCTGCTTGTTAAAACTCTATGAACGTGTTTTGTTAGGACGTCTTAAAGAAAGGCTCTCCGTTCCCATTCACCCACTGCATGGTGGATTTCAAGATGGCATGGGGTGCAACATGACCAGTTTTCTGTTAAGGGAATGTTCCAACTATTGCAAAGAAAACAATAGTAAGTTGTATGCTTGTTTTCTTGACGCTCGTCAAGCCTTTGACAGAGTATGGCACGATGGCCTAATTTCAAGTTGAGGCATATGGTATAACGGGTCAGCTTGGCAGTCTGTAGTCAGTATGCATAAACGGCATGTTTAGTTGTGTACTATACAAAGGTCATATATCACACCGTTTCCCGATATTACAGTCTACGAGGCAAGGGGCACGTGGTCTCCATTCCTCTATTTATGCTATATAAATGACTTAATTAAGGAGTTGTCCAGTTCGGGGCTTGGTTTGTCTATTAATGATTACAGTTATAGTTCACCGACTGTTGCTGACGACATCTGTTGCTTTCGTTATCTATAAAAGTTTACAGTCAATGATAGTTTTGTGTTACAGTTATTCTTGTACTTGGAGATTTCTCTCCCAATCCGTCTAAATGTCTATCATGGTGTTTAAACGAAAAGGTGCGTGACTGTTACAGATCCCACCGAATTTGGAGTATTGGCGGAGACAGGATAATGAAGTGAATATTATACACATCTGGGTATAGATTGTTATACTTATTGTAAACAAAGTGATAGAGTTAAGGATTATTGTGTTAGACTGCTAAAACTTCTTTAGTACATTAGATAGAAATACTATATCTGAGTTGAATCCATCACGTGCAAACGTATTTATATTTTATCATTTTACCTAAGGTTTTATACGGCTGTGAATCTTTAAAAATATGTCGTTGCAAGAAGTTGGTTCTCTTGAAAAGACACATCGGATGTGTATAAAGCTTATACAGGTCTTAGTATTAGATCACGGACCGATGTTGTGATAAGTATGATCAACGCCCTCCCTTTTGCATGTGAATAGAAAACGGAAGTTAATCTTTCTCGGACAGTTATGTCGCATGAAAAGGGCTGTGCATTTAAACGATTATTCTTATTTCGTCTAGCATATAGTAAATTAAACAATAACATGATAGGCTTCTTTCCAGATATATTGAAGTGTTAAGGAAATATGGTTGAGCAATTACTTAAATGTTTTCATTAAAACTGGCAAATTTCCGTCCAAGTATACATGGAAACATTTAATATATACCAGTATATGGCAAATATCAAAGAGATTGGGCTTACAAGATATTCCAAAGCAGAGTTTGATAGAGTGAGTCGTGCACTGTCATATAAATGTTCATAATTTATGGAAATATGCATATAAATACCAAATCACTTAAAAATTGTAAAACAATTGCAAAATTAGTGGTGAATTTGGCATGGAAAGGGGGAAATGTCGTAAATGTGGACATGATTTCGGAGAATTATCTATAACTGATCACATTATTCTTGATTGCCATATTCTGGGGAAACATCGTATAAATATCTTGAATAAAATTACTCAGAGTTTTGGAAACGATGTCGTTTTTGCTCTATTTAACATGAGCAGAACTTCAAAAGTTAATACTGTACTTGGTGTTCAATGTCCATCATTAATTGTTTTAATGGGTGAACAGTATGAATCATTTATTAAATTTATTTTAGCCACATTCATTTCATGTGGCTGTATTATAAAATTTGAGGCTTAAGTATACAATGCATGAGTACATGTTAGTATCATGCACATTTACTTATATACAGTCTATAGAGAGTCACATTACTTGCTGGTTTTTTGTACTTAGCATGTTTGTGTTTGTACATTCGTATGTGTTGTAACATATTGATTATTAGTACGTTTAAATGTGTAAACGTTACTAAAGAATAGTCCTGATGTATTGTTTGCATTCAGGGAATTCATAAAGTTGTGCATCACTGGTACACTGTACCGAGAGTATATTGCATTGTATCCGTGTGTTACATAATTATATGCATTGTACTGTAATGTTACTATGTTAAGTGCTTTAATTTATATTGAATTTGATGTAATCTTTTTTTGTGATTTTGTATCTTTGTGAAATCTTCAATGTATGGAGGGAAATAAAGATATATATATATTGAAGGTTTTGTTTCGGGATTTGAAGGAACATGATTAATAAGAAAAAATATAATTTAAAGATGGATGGTTTACCTTAAATAAACAATCAATTTAAACGCTTGCGTGTAACATCAGACGTTACTCTATGCCATGTATGGAACTTAAACGGTACTTTAACTTTAATAATTATTTTAAAAACACCTGTAAGCATTTACAATCATGTAATTTAAAGTTCGGGTGATAAGTATTATATATGACAAAGTCTGTATATTATTTTCATGACAGACAACCCATTAGTTATTGAATTACACTCGCTCAAACATAATAATCCAAAAATAGAAAATCGAAAATCGCAAATTTGCTTCTCTCGCTATGTATTTATGAAGCGAAATACATGTAAAAAAAGTTAATTTGCTTTTGGCCTGCTCGCGGTCACATTTATTGTTTCACGATATTCATTGACTTAATACCCGATGATGTAACAACAAAAGTAATTTCTTTTTAATTTTTTTTTTTAATATTTTATGAACTTTGTATATAGTTAACAATACAGAAATGAAATCAATAAATATATATATATATATATATATATAATATATATATAATATATATATATAATCAAATAAAAAAAATATTGTTATTGTGTTGTTCATTTTTAAGATTTTCGATTACGAGAGTAACGCACAGAACACATACGGTAATTTGGTATTTATGCAACAACCAAGTAATGTATTTTTCACTAGCGGTTAAATACAACAGTCCATATGGTGAGAAATTTGCGATATCATTGATATTTTTATATGTTTAATTTAACCCTCACACCAAACCAATATTATAAATAAATACAAAGAAAAAATCATCCTTAAATTATAAATATTCAATCTCAAAAACAAAATAATAATAATATAATAATTTATTGCAAAAAATTGGGTTTACCATTTAAAGAAATTATTATTTGAAAATGGTTACGGGCATGTTGGAAAACCCTCAATGTATTAACCCAAAATATTTTTTAAGTATGTTTAAAAATACGTTGATTGACTGTTATAACAAGAGTGGAGAGCAAGTGTTAATGCAAGTAGTACATTAAATCTGTATGGACACTGTAAAATTAGCTTTGGATATGAGAGTTATTTAAATTTGTTATCAGAGAACCTTAGGTCATTTATTACAAAGCTCAGAATTTCTGCCCATTCTTTGCATATTCATACTGGAAGATTCGCAAGAAATTATGTACCACAAGAACAGAGATACTGTGGTTGTTGTAATAATAGAGATGTTGAAGATGAATTTCATTTTGTCCTTATTTGTCCATGCTACAGTGATTTTAGAATTAAATATATCAAGAAATATTACAGGGTAAAGCCAAGTATGTTTAAGTTTTTGCAGTTACTGAATACAAACAATCTTACTACCATTAAGAACCTTAGTATGTACTGTAAAGATGCATTTGAGCGTAGAAATAATATTTTTAATAATTTTGACATTTAAATATACATGAAAAACTTACCAAAAGCGATGAGCTGCAGGTAATAGCGAGGTTTCACTTCGGAGTCAAATTTTGTGGGTTGACCTGTAAAAAAAATAGGTAACCACAAAGTATCGTGTGTGATATGACGTTTTAGTCAACAAGATTATATATATGCATTTCTTTTCATAATACTGTTTGATATAATATACCGAATCACACATAAATTTAAAGATTTTTATTAATATATTGGTAAATTTTACTAATATGTAGTACATTGAAATGAAACTTATCTGATAATTGTTTCTGGATTTTTTTCACAATTTTTCATATGCTTCGGGAATTCCATGACGTGACAATCTTCTTTTCTTATAATAACGGCGTCTATTAGATATAAGAAGCAACTTTTAATGATTAATGAAGAAAATAACACTGTTAAATCCATTAAATTCGAGTTGAACTATCTCACACGTGTACATGTTCAGTAAACCGGATGTAAACACAACCACGTGAGATAAAGGGGGGGGGGGGGGGGGGGCTTAAGAATAGCCCGGGACCTGTATTTTAAAATCAGGTTATACTTTTTAAAAATATATATGTCGTTTTTAAGAATAGAAGTAAAATCAGTTTAGGGGATTGAACGTTATTTATTTATTTTTTTATTTTTTTTCTCTTATTGTCTTTTCTACTTCTTCTTTTTTCCCCCCTTTTTTTGTCACCTTGTAGATTGATTGAAAATGTTTTATATGAAGCCACATCCTCTTGGAATTGGAGCTTGAGAGAAATGTGTTGTTTAAACAAACATATATATATATATATATAATGATTTGTGTATTGATAAATGATATTTATATATTTATATATGTATATGAAATGATGATGTACTTTGTACAAATCTAAATAAAATTTTCTGTCTGTCTGTCTGTCTGATTACGGTAACAATGCTGGTCACCAGGAGACGGCACGTGATAGCTACAGGCATGGACACAACGTGTCTTACCGCTATACAGACGATAGAAGTGACCGATCGCGGATACATTGGTACACACATGACACCTCCTACAATTATGCAGGTGACTAACTTTTATAGTGTACACTGATTAATCTGACTTTGATTGTTTAACAACTATGATGGAGTTTGAGTGCATACAGTTAATATTTATAATGACTATAGTTAACATTTGTACTTGGAACGCAACTGGTCTTATGTCTAGTGCGTACTACCTTAGTTGTATGCTTGAGACACATCACATAGATATATGTGGTATTTCTGAACATTGGCTGTCGAAGAATAATCTGTCATTCCTCGACAGTATCAATCAGTCTTACACAGGTTTTGGTCGTGCAAATAGTAGTAATAATTGTAATTATGTAAAGAATACAAGGGGAGGTGTAGCTTTAATATGGCATACTAGGTGGAATGATCAGATTACACCTTTAGATATTGATGATGATCGAATTATTGGTGTTCAATTTCGGATTAGCCCGGGTGTTTTTACATATATTATTCAAATTTATTCACCAAGTACTAATTATAGTATAAATCGTTACAGAGAACATATCTTATCAATTCAAGATGTTATCAGTATTTATGCAAACAGAGGGCGAAGTATTATTATTGGCGATTTTAACTCTCACCTTCAGGGTAATCATTTCATTAAGCCAAGTGATACACGTAGTTATGAGTTAAATTGCTTGCTGGAAAATAATAACCTGGTAGCTGTTGAAACGTTACCTATATGTACTGGCGCACACTCAACGTTTGTATCTTATAACGGTAAATACGAGTCACTGATAGATCACATACTTTTACCTGTAGAGGCTATTGACCTTATAAGGAATTGTCAGATTATTGATGATGATTGTATCAACGTATCCACACATCGTCCTATTGTTGTTTCATTGACAGTGCAAGTGATTTTGGGAAGACAAATCCGCTACCATTTAAGCCGATCAAATGGCGCAACTTATGTAGTGGGGCGTTAGTAAATTTTAATCTCGCAGTATCGGGTATGTTGTCAAATATAGACTTTAGAAGTGTTGAAGAGTGTACACAAATGGACATTGATGATCACTATAAGCATATTGTAGAATGTGTCAGATTTAGCTCTGAATTATTTCTTCCTTGTTCAAAATATAAATCATATTTAAAACCTTATTGGGATATTAGCCTAAAAAGTATGCATAAAACCATGAGATCTAAACGTAGTGAGTGGCTAGCGGCTGGGAAACCACGTGGTAACTCTCACATATCGTATAGAAATTATAAGGATGCAAAACGTATATTTAGATCATATCACAGGAGGGTAGTAAAACGTTATATTGATAAAATTCACCAAGATATTGATAAAGCATGTTCGGTAGACTGTGGGTTATTTTGGAAACTTTACAACCGGTCTTATAAAGGCGTTTCTCATTCTGTGTCCTCAGGAAGTGAGTTACAGTTCAATGATCGTGTTCTCAGGGATCCTGAGGAGATTACACAAGCTTGGGGAGATTACTTTGCTACCTTGTATAGTGATACGGAACATGTATCATTTGACAACTCTTTTCGGGATAAAGTAAAGGCATCTGTTGACGCTTGGAAAAGCTATGACATCATAAAAGACCAAAAGAAAATATCACATGAGGAATTATGTTTAGCTATAAAAGACATTAAAGGCGGGAAAATGTGTGGGTTGGACGGCATAAATAATGAGCACATTATTAATGGTTGTATAGAGCTTCGTAACTGTATATTGCTATTGTTTAATAAAATGTTAGCTGTGTCCTATGTTCCATGTCAATTAAAAGAGGGGTGCATAATAACGTTGTTCAAGGGAGGTAATAAACGTAGAGATGACCCAAAAAGTTACAGGGCAATTACGTTGTCGTCCTGCTTGTTAAAACTCTATGAACGTGTTTTGTTAGGACGTCTTAAAGAAAGGCTCTCCGTTCCCATTCACCCACTGCATGGTGGATTTCAAGATGGCATGGGGTGCAACATGACCAGTTTTCTGTTAAGGGAATGTTCCAACTATTGCAAAGAAAACAATAGTAAGTTGTATGCTTGTTTTCTTGACGCTCGTCAAGCCTTTGACAGAGTATGGCACGATGGCCTAATTTCAAGTTGAGGCATATGGGTATAACGGGTCAGCTCTGGCAGTCTGTAGTCAGTATGCATAACGGCATGTTTAGTTGTGTACTATACAAAGGTCATATATCACACCGTTTCCCGATATTACAGTCTACGAGGCAAGGGGGCACGTGGTCTCCATTCCTCTATTTATGCTATATAAATGACTTAATTAAGGAGTTGTCCAGTTCGGGGCTTGGTTTGTCTATTAATGATTACAGTTATAGTTCACCGACTGTTGCTGACGACATGCTGTTGCTTTCGTTATCTATAAAAGGTTTACAGTCAATGATAGATTTGTGTTACAGTTATTCTTGTACTTGGAGATTTCTCTACAATCCGTCTAAATGTGCTATCATGGTGTTTAACGAAAAGGTGCGTGACTGTTACAGATCCCACCGAATTTGGAGTATTGGCGGAGACAGGATTAATGAAGTGAATATGTATACACATCTAGGTATAGATTGTTATACTTATTGTAAACAAAGTGATAGAGTTAAGGATTATTGTGTTAGACTGCGTAAAACTTTCTTTAGTACATTAGATAGAAATACTATATCTGAGTTGAATCCAGTCACGTGCAAACGTATTTATGATTTTATCATTTTACCTAAGGTTTTATACGGCTGTGAATGTCTTTATAATATGTCGTTGCAAGAAGTTGGTTCTCTTGAAAAGACACATCGGATGTGTATAAAGCTTATACAGGGTCTTAGTATTAGATCACGGACCGATGTTGTGATAAGTATGATCAACGCCCTCCCTTTTGCATGTGAGATAGAGAAACGGAAGTTAATCTTTCTCGGACAGTTATGTCGCATGAAAAGGGGCTGTGCAGTTAAACGATTATTCTTATTTCGTCTAGCATATAGTAAATTAAACAATAACATGATAGGCTTCTTTCCAGATATATTGGAAGTGTTAAGGAAATATGGTCTGAGCAATTACTTAAATGTTTTCATTAAAACTGGCAAATTTCCGTCCAAGTATACATGGAAACATTTAATATATACCAGTATATGGCAAATAGTCAAAGAGAGTTGGCTTACAAGATATTCCAAAGCAGAGTTTGATAGAGTGAGGTCCGTGCACTGTCAATATAATGTTCATAATTTATGGAAATATGCATATAAATACCCAAATCAGCTTAAAAATTGTAAAACAATTGCAAAATTAGTGGTGAATTTGGCATGGAAAGGGGGGAAATGTCGTAAAGGTGGACATGATTTCGGAGAATTATCTATAACTGATCACATTATTCTTGATTGCCATATTCTGGGGAAACATCGTATAAATATCTTGAATAAAATTACTCAGAGTTTTGGAAACGATGTCGTTTTTGCTCTATTTAACATGAGCAGAACTTCAATAGTTAATACTGTACTTGGTGTTCAATGTCCATCATTAATTGTTTTAATGGGTGAACAGTATGAATCATTTATTAAATTTATTTTTAGCCACATTCATTTCATGTGGCTGTATTATAATAATTTTGAGGCTTAAAGTATACAATGCATGAGTACATGTTAGTATCATGCACATTTACTTATATACAGTCTATAGAGAGTCACATTACTTGCTGGTGTTTTTGTACTTAGCATGTTTGTGTTTGTACATTCGTATGTGTTGTAACATATTGATTATTAGTACGTTTAAATGTGTAAACGTTACTAATGAATAGTCCTGATGTATTGTTTGCATTCCGGGAATTCATAAAGTTGTGCATCACTGGTACACATGTACCGAGAGTATATTGCATTGTATCCGGTGTGTTACATAATTATATGCATTGTACTGTAATGTTCTATGTGTAAGTGCTTTAATTTATATTGAATTTGATGTAATCTTTTTTTTGTGATTGTGTATCTTTGTGAAATCTTCAATGTATGGAGGAAATAAAGATATATATATATTGAAGGTTTTGTTTTCGGCATTTGAAGGAACATGATAATAAGAAAAAATATAATTTAAAGATGGATGGTTTACCTTAAATAAACAATCAATTTAAACGCTTGCGTGTAACATCAGACGTTACTCTATGGCCATGTATGGAACTTTAAACGGTACTTTAACTTTAATAATTATTTTAAAAACACCTGTAAGCATTTACAATCATGTAATTTAAAGTTCGGGTGATAAGTATTATATATGACAAAGTCTGTATATTTATTTTCATGACAGACAACCCATTAGTTATTGAATTACACTCGCTCAAACATAATAATCCAAAAATAGAAAATCGAAAATCGCAAAATTTGCTTCTCTCGCTATGTATTTATGAAGCGAAATACATGTAAAAAAAGTTAATTTGCTTTTGGGCCTTGCTCGCGGTCACATTTTATTGTTTCACGATATTCATTGACTTAATACCCGATGATGTAACAACAAAAGTAATTTCTTTTTTAATTTTTTTTTTTAATATTTTATGAACTTTGTATATAGTTAAACAATACAGAAATGAAATCAATAAATTTATATATATATATATATATATATATATATATATATATATATAATCAAAATAAAAAAAATATTGTTATTGTGTTGTTCATTTTTAAGATTTTCGATTACGAGAGTAACGCACAGAACACATGCGGTAATTTGGTATTTATGCAACAACCAAGTAATGTATTTTTCACTAGCGGTTAAATACAACAGTCCATATGTGGTGAAAATTTGCGATATCATTGATATTTTTATATGTTTAATTTACCCCTCACACCAAACCAATATTATAAATAAATACAAAGGAAAAAATCATCCTTAAATTATAAATATTCAATCTCAAAAACAAAATAATAATAATAATAATAATTTATGAATTTTGTCTTCGGGAAATAAATTGTTTTGACTTAAATCAACATCAATGCTGTAGCACAGTATATCGTTTAGAAAATTGAGCATTTAGAAACTATATAATAGAAAAAGAAAACTTACCGAAAAGTTTGTTCCGACCAGTGGTTTGTTTATCGCTTCACTACAGGTGGGTGCCTTATTTCCCGACTTTTATACCGGACGGGTAGCCGTTATAGCCCCTCCCCTTCACGCCCAATGATTTGCAACATGTTATGGTGACGCAGATGGTTTGTGTATGGTTAAATATTGTCCAATAAACATTGTTGTGCCCAAAGTTTTTCTATGAATAACTCGCAGGCTGATCAGGCTGTATGCAGTTCTCAACTACTCGAATGACCCTGATGTTATACATTAAACATGACCCATGCTGTTCGCCATGTGTTATTTTATTTTTTGGAGAGAGTTTCAATGACCCCGTTATATACCTAATATTACGTGCTCCTGGTATATTATGTATGTTTAAATCAAACGTTCAGAAGTTTATCATATAGATTTCCTCTTATTGAAGGGTACACATAAATAAGCTAAAATAAAATTTTGAAACTGGTATTAGTGTGTTTATTCCTTGTAGGGTCAATTATTTCCCTTCTTAGCCGTTTTTCCTGTCCATTCAATTCAGATTCAGATAGAAAAAGGTGTTTATTTTGGGTGATGATCGTTTCGTCGACCATCCGTAATGTCGAACTGATTATGTATAGTATATGAAAAGTCGTTTCGTCGCCTTGAATATTCAATAGGCGGAAAGTGTGAAATACTTAATTCACACCCAATTAATCGCGCATTATTAATGGTAGTTGTTTAATGCAGGTGTATTTTGCTTTAAATAATCAGCTGATAATTCGATATAGAGTACATATAAACAAATACCGTCGTCATCACCACCATGATCATCATCATCATCATCATCATCATCAAGTACAACAAAGGCCGAATAATCAGTGAAAAAAAAGTGTTTATTCATCCTAAACCAGTGTGCAATTAATTATGTATGAATGGTCCTCTCCAATTCAGCTGCCCTGGTCATACATTTTTCAAGGCTATAAAATTCCTTGATTACACCATAGTAGTATGAAAGAGGAAATTCCTATCGTGGGCCCCCGTAGTGAACCACCCGCATAACCACCTGACCAGCCAGACTCCTATTGTTTTATGCCCCCCCCCCCACCCCCCTGCTGTTAATGTGTAGGTATTCCGAATCGGCAGTCGTCCATGACTGTGTGATAAGCATGTGTTTATGGTACTGCGGACACGTTCACTGACTGAGAGAAATTTACATGTCGTCTGCCGAGAGATCTACCCAGATAGCAAGGGTATTTTGGACCCATAGCTTTCTGGGACATGGCTAACTTGAACAGTGGCTGTTTACCATACCCTTGGGGTGTACTGGGTGCCTATATGGGCTAAACTATGTGAGACCCATGGGGGTCCCACATATAGATTTTTCACCCATAAGGGACCCATATGGGCTGTATCTGGGTATGTCTATATGGGTTCGACTATGTGTGACCCATGTGGGTCCCATATATAGATATATAGTTTTTCCCCATAAGGAATATATATGGGCTGTATCTAGGTATGCCTATATGGGTTCGACAGTGTGGGACCCATATGGGTCCCATATATAGAGATTTACTGGACCCACATGGGCTGTATCTGGATATGCCTATATGGGCTCGACTATGTCGGGACCCATATGGGTCCCAGATATACAATTTTACACATGCGCACCTTACATTTTCCGGTTAACCGCAATATTCAAACCAACGGTCAACAACACATACGCAATGTTACCTACTAAGCTTTTCTTCAGAGTGCCGGCCAGACGAACATTATTAGCCTATTCAAAACGTGAAAGACGTATGTATAACATTGATTAAGATGCCTTTCTAATAATTAAGTCTTGCTTTTTATTGAAAATCATTCTGATTATGAATAAGGAATTGGTTTGTAACGTATTTTTTGCGAGTTGAGTTCGACTTGTTTATCGTATATTGTATGTACCGGTAGTTCAAATTCAAGGTGTCTAAGTCTAGAATTTACTTTTATCTGCTATAAATTTTAGTTTGAGGACCAAAGGATCAATAATTTCGATCAAAAGTTAGATAAATTTTATTGTTACTTTTTGCATTATTTACTGTATTGTTAAATAATAATGATGATAACGTTACGTACTGGCATGGGCAATTTTCTGGTATACATTCCATATGGTATTCCTACAAGATAACAAATCCTGCAACAAATCTGTGTTTACTATTATCATGTTTTTATTTATTGCTGTATCATAAAGCACTGTACGTTATAAATCACTTGTATTCCGATCAAAGTATGCCTTGCTATTTAAACTTGCTACAGATATACATGAAGCTACATTAAGGTATTCACATCTCTGACATATAGAACTAGATGATTCATAATGTATATGCTTTGTGTAATTGTAGATAGAATACCTGTCAACCTGTTTAGTTTAAATCTCTGGGACGTTGAGAGGGTTTTCTGAATGGAAATGAGCTGGATGTAAACTACAACTTCCATGGACTGAAGGGGATGCTGCCATTTACTGCATATCATGGATGAATGTTACAGTAAGATTTGTTGCAATAAACTCTAGCCAAGTCTTAAATGTAATGAAAGCATAGTCAATGCCTTGGAATTATTCAATTTTTATATCATTTACAAGCAAGATAAGTTAAAACTAAATAGAACCCAGAGGCTTGAGCTGATAACACACATCACCTACATTATGGTTTATTTATAAAATGCATTATTTAGTGGAACACATATGAAAAAAATGATACTTTATTCTCATCAGTTATATTTTTTAGTTTCAAGGCCAAGTTTAACAGTCCCAACATTGTTTGGTTTGCTTCCTTAAGATATATTTTATACCTTTTGAACTTTCAGAACCACACCACTGAAGACGCTGAGTAAGAGGTCTATAAATGGCTGACAGGTGGTACTGGACAGGGAAGGGGGAATAAAACAGTGCAACAAAAGTCAGACAAGTCTTCAGTGTAGGAATTCCAACAGGAGACACTCTCAATAAGTGGAGGGGCAGATTCATAGTGAATAGTTTAGAATATAGTTTTGAATATTTGAATATCAGTCCATTATTTTTCAGACACGTCAAACTTTGAATTAAGTATACTATACTATTTTTTTCTTTTATTAAACTTTAAAGGAATCTGTTCTGTAACTAACAATTTTGTGGAGTTTGAACTACTAGTATGTGCGTGAGAATTGTTGATAAGATTAATCCAGATTATTTGTTCACATTGTTAAACATGCTATGCCAACAATCTAAAGGTGTTCACATATCCATGTATCACTTGGCTGAACAAGATAGTCTGCTTAGTCTTTATAATTATATTTTCACCACCCAGTTTGATATAATTGATTTAAGTATTTTAAATAGTACTGCTGAAGTAATCCATCATTACAGTTAGCCATTTTAATTTGAATTTTAATGTCATTTCATATTTCAAGTACTTTCAGGTTAAGAACTTAAGACGAGATAATAGTTGTTATGTGTGTGATTGTGATACATTTATTAGTCTAGTCTTGTTATGCTAGTTATTTTCTTTTTACAATAGTATGCATTTTTGTATAATAAGTTGTTGAGTTTATGTGCAGTGTAAAAGATATGCAATCTTTAAGTGTTTGTTTTTGTTGCATAAGATATTGTCTTATGGTTAGGAAATCTTAAATAGCACATTGAAAATGAAACATATCCATTTGTATTCAAATTGTATTTGAATGAATTATGACTTTTCGAATTGTATTTTCTCAGCATGTGATTAAATTGAAGTTTTAATTAAATTAAGAAGAAATATAAAACTGTATGTTGTATTTGAGGGACCTATTTTCTGATTTTCAGTAATATTATTTTGGAGTGACAAAATTTCAGAGACTTTTGGTATTTATAATCTAGGACCTTCCCAGGGGCCTATGGGCCCAAAAGTAGAATCTAGGCAGGCTGCCCATATGGGACCCTTAAGGGGCACATATTGGTTCTTGTTGGGCTGCCCATATGGGACCCAGGCCAAAACAGGTTGCACTTTCGACATGGGTCCCATGTGGGTAGCCCATATGGGGCCCATGTGGGAAACCATATGGGACCCATATTGGTCCCTTATCACGACATGGGTCCCATGTTGGTAGCCCATATGGGGCTCATGTGGGAAACCATATGGGACCCATATTGGTCCCTTATATATTGCTATCTGCGTAACAATTGGGAAAAATAGGCAATTACCAAAAGTTTGTATCAGTTATAACTATAAACTATTTAAAAGGATTTTTTATTGTATTTATTTTTGCTGTAGCAAACTGCAGGGTATATGCATACCTATCGCTAACCATGCAAATTAAATGGGTTGTGTTTCTAAATGTTATCAGCTTTATTATTTTTACATACCTTTTTAAGTATTTTTATGAAACTAACTCCTCTAAATATTTTCCTGAAAGGATATAAATACACACAGTAGGCCGATACATCATCATGTTCACTTTATAATATTTACGAATATAATAATTTACATGTATGTGTATTCATGGTCTTTTAATATAGAGACCCGGTATATTTTAAATTTATAAAATCATGAATATAAAATGAAAGAATTTGAAAATTTCAATCTGCCGTACTTTGGGACAATCCATATTTTGGGACAATGTATATGTAGATAATGCAGGATCACTAATTCAAATCAAATCCAGGTAATCAGTCAATGAGCAATGTTACTGATAAGTCGATGAATACGAAATACTAATCAGTAATGTGCAGAAAACACAATTTATGTGCGAAATAAAACGGATATTAAAGATTTTATATTAAATATCAACATTTTTATTACTGAATATTGTTTGTTTTGTCACTGATTTAACATTTAGAAGAAAAATAATGTACCAAAAAACCGACACGCAGAAGGTATGATGGTGTGAAACCGCAGTATAAATAACAGTGTGAAGCCTTTGAGTTTAGAAACTCTCCTGTGTGAAGGTACGAAATGGAGGCTTATGATGGCGCGTTTTTCTTCTCCAGAAGACCAAATCGTATTGTTAAAGGCCTATAAAGTCACCTTGGTGTAAGTAAATACGCGAATATGATGAACAAATTATGCTATTTTGTATTTGAGCCATTGTCATCTATGTGTCATTTGGTATATCGTCAGTATAGCCCTTGCAAGTGTAGTTCCCGGACCAGCATTGCGTCGTACCTCAAGTTTTCGGCCCAAAGTTGAACGATATTTTTATATGTTAACTGTTTGGGTAAAGTTATATGCTGTAGCATTTAAAATTATGTCTTCATGTTTGATATACATGTTTTATATAATCATGAGAGCATTATTAAGTGTAACGTTCACTGCTGTGTGAATTTTGTGGTTTTTAAGATCTGTTCTGTAAGAACATTTACTACAGTTTTATCATTTGGCTATTGAACAATATAGAAATGTAGCTTCTGTGAGCTTGTTAGAAATATGAGAGGTGGTACAGTTAATTATATTCAAAATATGCTGTCAGATGTTATATTGCTAACACAAGAAGTTTTTAGAATTTATTTCATGTATATCTGTTAAGCATATTTGAGTGCCATATGTTCTTAATGCCTTAAGGTAGTTCACAGTATTTAAGGTAGCTGCATATAACAAACTTTGTAATAAATAGTTAAAGATCTTGCGCATTATATATTATATAAGCATAATTGCCAGTATTCTGGTTTGTTGTAATTAAAGTAAATTATAAGCTGCTTGTCCAGCCCTTGCTATTTTTATTTAGAGGTAAATTCTTCAGTATTTGAAATATTTGTGTTTTGTCAAACATATTGTTTTTTATGAAAGTTTATTTTAAAGTCAATAGAAATTCATACTAAATGTTACATGTTCAAGTTAGTGAATATCCTTTTTGCTTTGCTCATGTTGGTCAGTCGGTCCGTAGGTCGGTCCGTCGGTCTGTCGGTAGACCAGACCTTGTCCGAGTGATAACTTAAGTTCTATTTGGTGTCATTACCTCAAAGGTCAAGGTCACAAGGTCACATGTTGTGTATGTATAATACCAGACCTTGTCCGAGTGATAACTTAAGTTCTATTTGACCTTTAAGTCTCAAACTTCTTGTGGTTGTTGCTCACGATTAGTAGATTACCCCTATCGATTTTGGTGTCATTATCTCAAAAGTCAAGGTCACATGTTGTGTATGTATAATACCAGACCTTGTCCGAGTGATAACTTGGAAGTTCTATTTGACCTTTAAGTCTCAAACTTCATGTGGTTGTTGCTTATGATTAGTAGTGACCCCCATTAATTTTGGTGTCAATACCTCAAGGTCAAGGTCACAAGGTTGCTTTGTATATGTTTTGATGACTTAGCCTTGTTATTACTTAGATCAAGATAAAATAATTTATGTTGTAATTTGTTTTGTTTTAAAGTTTGAGATTTTGAAGGATGATTTATCATTTTCTTTCATTATTGTGGATGTTTGTGCTTATGGCTAGCAAGGGCTGTTTGTTAATTTTTTTAATAAACCTAGACACTAAGGGTTAATGTTTTGTTTGTTTATAAAGACTATGTTCTTTTACTTAAACCTTTGTGGACTTGTGTAAATATTTCTCCAGCCCATTTTTTTCAGTAAATGTTTAGTTCCACATTTTAGCACATTTATTTTCACTCAAATTTTTGAAGTTTGAGAATTTTTGTGACAAGCCAACATTAGAAGGCAAACCCTTGTATTATGGCATATGGGGGGGGGCTATATGTTTTCACAAACATTCTTGTTTATGATTGCAACTTTTACCACATTCATGGCCAGCGAATAAGAGAATAAATCACTATGCTCATACTCTGATGTTGTCGATCAAATTTGGGTGGGTTAAAGCTGTCAAGTCCCAGGGCTTAAGGCAGCATAAAGGGCCCAAACCTTCTCAACCACCCACCCAAAAACGTGGGCCGATTATTTTTTATTTGGCCCTGTTGGAAGGCTCTTCCAATCAACTTTTAGACAGTCAAGATTCCCAATTCAACCCAATACAGAAAACCCCCGGTTTCCCTTAAAACATGCCCCGGGTAAGGTTTTTTTGATAAAAAAAATGGCAATAAACATGATGCTATTCAAAACAAAACGGTACCCGGGGCCCGGGGTTGAGGGTCACCAATTTTTTTTTTACCATCACAGGCCCCAACTTAAAAAACCTACGTTCATTTTTTTAAAAAACTGTATCGATACAAAATTTCCAGTATTTTCAAAACGGGGGTTTGCGAAGGAAAAATAAAAAAAATCCCAAGGCTCACCCCCTTACATGTTTGCCTGGGGATCACTCCCAAGGGGAAATTTTAAATCTCGGGAAGCCGGGGAAAAAAATTCCCTTGGTCCCGGAAGCTCAAACGTTTTCGAGCCATGTGAATCATCGAGAAGCCTCGGGAAAAATTTTTCTTGCATTGAATTTTTTCCCCATATTTTCGAAGTTTTATCGGGGAAAACAGGCCGGGGGGAAAATCTTTAGTTCCCCCAACCCTGGGAAGCATTCCGGAGTTTTCCCCGAAATATTTTTTCCGAGGGAACCCCCCGGGTTCGGTGATTTCAAGGTTTGGGGACCTTATGTAACATTCCAGACTTGTATAGAATCTCAAATATTCGCAAAAAAAAAAATCAAAAAAAAATGGCAAGCGCCTCTTTTTTTTTTTTTTTTTGTTGGTCAACTTTAGACAGACGGCAAAAAGGCCAGGGACATTGCGGGGGGGTCCTCAAAACCCCCAAATTCTACCTTGATTTTGCCACCCAAATTCTCATACTCCCATAATTTTCCCCCAGGCACATAGGGGTTCGATAAAAGGGAACCCCCCTTATCACGGGGGTATTCCCCCATGATGTTTAAATTCGGGAAGCCCGGGGGGGGCCCCTTCCAATCATGGGGAAAAATCACAAGCATCGAGAGCCTCCCCAATAATTTAAAAGGCCCCTTTACCATATCGAAAATCTAACGTTTCCCAACCAACCCGACGCTACTCGGGGGCTGCTCCCTTTTTTGGGTGAAACACTGAGAAATGGGAGAAAAATTGTTATTCCACAGGCCCCAATTTTTCTCCAGGGGACCGGCTTTAACCTGGTTTCAATTAAAAAAAACACAACAACAAAAACAAAAAACAAAAAAACCTTTTTCTTTTACCCCAAACCCCTTTTAAAGCATCCCGTCACACAAAAACTTTTTTTTTTTGGGGGAGCAGACCTGGCCCCCTAGACTCACATTACATTCAGACTTGGGGCCCCCCCCCCCCCCCCCCCCCCCCCCCCCCCCCCCCCCCCCCTATTTTGCAGGGGCATTTTCGGAAATTTTCCATAAAACATCATTTTGTTTGTTTAATTTAAAACATAAAATTTTTTTTTTTTTTTGTAATTTAGTTGCTAAATCAAAAACTACTTATTTTTTTACTTTTTTTTTCCCTTTTTTGGCTACAAGTGTTTTCAAATTCCCATTTTGATGACCTCAGCTTTTTTCTATTTTTTTTTTTAAAATTTCTTTTTCGTTGTTTTCTAGAGCTTGTCAAGAATGAAACCCAATTTTTTAGAGGGAAAAAAAAAAGTGAGAACCCAAAAAAAGGGGCCTTCACTTTTCAAATGACTAAAAATGGGGCCCCTTACACATGATTCTTAACCCTTGTGAAAAATTGGGGCCCTGGGCAAACTTTCCCCCCCCAAAATGGAAAATTTTTTCCCTTTTTTTTCCCCAAAAAAATACAAGAACCTCAAGCACTTTAAACCCTTGCCCCAAAATTTTTTTTTAAAGGGCACAGGTTTAGGAAAAAGGCCCGACGAACTTTTTTTCCCCCGACCTTTCCTCGGTGACCCTTTTTGGGGAGTTCCTGGCCTCTAGACATTTTTCCCTTTTATTTTGAGTTACGCTAATTTATTCAAATGAGATTAACAGGGCCCCCGGGTTTGAACCTAGATCCTTTATCAAAGGGGTTGGGGGGTAAAGGGGGCCCCATACAGAAAACACTAGATTTTTTTTAGGGAAAACAAAATACCTCCGCCTGGGGAAGAAAAGGGGCCTTACCCTTAAAAGGTAATTTCCTACTGCTGAAAAACCGGGCTTTTTAAAACCCTTTAATTTTTTTTCTTTTCCCCCCTTTTAAAATTTTTTGGGGGGATTCATAAATCCCGCCAAACTGAACAAAATGAATAATCTTGATCCCCAAAAGCGCCCGGGGGATTTGGGCTTTTTATTCCCAATTAAAAAAAAACCCCGGGGCCTTTGGGGGGTCAGGAATGCTTTACAAAAGGTACCCCGCCCCTTATGCACAGTTTTTTTTCTATTATATTATTTGGGGGCCCTACAAAAAAATTTTTTTTTTAAAGATAGGGTATAGTTTTCCCTGAAAATTTACAGGACAAACGGAAAATTTAAAACCAATTCGACAGATTTCATGGAAAATTTGGGAAAGCTGGTTTTTCCCCTGGGTTTGATCTAGAGGGGGGGGGGGGGGCCCCCCAACCCCCTTGGGAATTAGCAAAATTTTTCAAAAAAAAAGACAAACCCCAAAATTTGGGGAAAGGGTTTTTATTCTGTTTTTAAAACCCCCCCCCCCAATGGGAAAAAAATTTCGAATCTGGGGCCTTTTTTTCCCCGGGAAAACCTCAGTGGACAATTTTTAAACTCAAACGACAGTAGGCATCCTCACCCTGGAAAAAAAAATTTTTTAGTTACCAACAGGGTTTTAACCCAAGATCCCGGCTTTTAAAAGGGGGTTACCAACCCCGGGCAAAATTTGAGGAAAACTCAAAACCCCTTTGGGCCCCCTGCAGCCGGTTTCCTTTTTTTTGCTCTTATATTTTTGACATTTTTCCAAATTTAGCCACTATCTTTAAAAGGGTACATCACAAAATGTTTGGATCTGTGGTGTTGCAATGTTAATTTCAGCTGATGAAATTTCCCTGACTTTGATTATTTAATGACAATTAAAAATTTTCTTTAAAAACACTGTATTTTTTAAAAAAAACTTTTTCAAATGATTAGAATTTGTAAATTCAGAGAGTATTTGCCGTGCACCCCCCAACACTCTAAGGGGCAATTAAATTTTTTTGGGCCCCTAAAGACCTTTTTCACGGAAAAATTTTCCAAAAGCACAATCTTTGAAAGAAAAAAGTTCAAAAGGCTTTTTCAAAAATTTTTATGGAATATATAATACTGTTTTTAATCCCCTTTTGACGCTCAAATGTTTTTAAAATTTTTTTAAAGGGCTCTTTAATCACCACAAAAAATTTTTCCCCAGGGGGGATTTGGACTAACAACAGGGGCTTTCTTTTTTTTTCCCCTTTATCACCAAAAGCAAAAGAAAATTTTTCAAAAGGAATTTTTTTTTTCAGTTTTTTCACAGGATTTTCCCCTTTTAAAAATTCTTCTGTCAAAAGTCCCAGATTTCCCCCCCCCACAAACCCTGGGGGAAAATATTGAAAGTCATAGGGGAAAATGAATTTTCCCGAAATTTAAAAATTTCTTTAAAAACAGCATAAACAGGGGCCATTTATTGTCTAATAGCAAAATGTTTGAAGCTAAATTTTTTTTTTTTTTTTTTTTTTTTTTTGGGGGGGGGGGGGGGGGAAATTTCCGCCATGGGGGTCAAACACAAACCCCCGGGATATGTAGGAATGTGCAGTGAAATTTTTCTGTGACCTGTGTTCTTTTTTAAAAAACCCCCCCTTTACAAAAAGATTTTAAAAAGATTAAAAGACTTCTTTCACCCGTTTTTTTTGGGGGTAAGTTGATTGTTTTTAAAATATATAGGCAAAAAATAATGGGGAAAAAAAAAATAAAAGGGTGAAAAAATTTTTTTTTTTCTGTTTTTGTAAAACCCCCCTGAAAAATTAATTTTTTTTTAATTGTGCAAAATTTTATACTGATTTTTTTGTTTTAAACAACTTTGGTTTCCCTTTTTTTAGGGACTTTTGAAAAATTTTTATTGAGTTTGAGCTTTTGGGTATTTCCCTTTTGAAAGTTTGGTTCCTGCTTTCAGGTGGGAATAGTAAGCAAAATGTGCGGGCAAAATTTGGGGGAAATTTTTTTGTTTTTTGAAATTTATTTCCCTTTTTTTATGGGGTTTTTAATTTTTCAGATCAAAAATTTGGGTTTTTTTTTAAGGGATTGTTTACATACCCGTTTTGCAAAATTTTTAGCAACTTTTTTAATTTTTTCCTCAATGCTAGGGAAAAACATGTTTTTTTTGTTTTTTCATTTCATACAAAAATTTTAAATCATATTCTAAAAAAATTTTCATAAACCCCTTTTTAAATTGGATAAAAGAATACTCACAAATCCCAAAACTATGAGGTATTGTTTTTTTAAAAAAGTTCCTATGTCCCCAAATTTTTTACGTATTTAATCAAAAAATTTTTTTGTCTTTTTCCCTCCATCATGCACGCAACAAAACCAAAATGCCAAGTTTTACTTTTCATTTTTTTTTACAAAATTTTATTTAAGACAAACAAAAATTTAAATTATAATTTTTTAAAAAATCTTTTATGTTATATTGGTTTTTCTCTGGGTTTTGGGAAATTTCAAGGGCCCAAATTTCGGATATTAAAAATTTTTTTTTACCACCTTTTTGGGAAAAAAAATTTTTTGCGAAAAAAATTTATGTTCATTTTTTTGGGAGCTCCCCCAAAAAATTTTTCATTTAAGTGTACCAAAAGTTTGGGTTTTAAATTAACGAAAGGGGTCATGATAATTTTTTTCCCGGAGGGCCACCCCCTTTTTTGGGGGGGGCCCAAAAGAAATATAGTTAAATTTGGGATTCATTCTTCATTTTTAGGGGCAAAATTTAAAAAGGGGTTTTCCCCCACCAATTCAAAATTTCAAAAGCAATTAAATGACTTTGTCCCCCCTTTTTAAAAATTATGTACGTCATAGACATCCGGGGTTTTAAAATTTCTACCAAAAATTGTTCACATTCACGCCCAAATTTTTTTAATGTAAAATTTTTTTGAAATTTTCATTATATTGAGGGTGTCACTTCCTTAAAATTTTTTTTCCCCAAAAAGGGAAAGGGCCCGGTTTTATGGTTGATCCCCAATTTTTGAACTTTGGGGTCTGAAAAAAGGGTTTTTTTTAAACCCCTTTTGGGTAGAAAAAATAAAATTGTTGCAACTTTCCAAAAACCCTTTTTTTAAAAGGTGGTCCTCAACATTTTCTATGGGGGGGGGAAGGGGGGGGGGGCATTTATTCATGGCCTGTTAGAAACTTTTAAAAAAAAAACTGATTTTTTGGTTGTTGGGTGTGTTGTGTGTGCTCCCCGAACTAAATTCAAGTCTGGGGCTGTTCCTTTTTTTTTACTAATTCCAAAAAAATTTCACTAAGAGTTCAGCAATTTTATATTGTCGCATTTTCTTAACAATTCCCTTTTCCCCGGGAAAAAAAACCCAAAAGGGCAAACAAAAATGCAATAATGTCATTTATTTCTCGGGGGCCTTTTTTAAAAAACAAAAAAAAAAAATATTTGAAAATGGTTTTTTGGGCAGAAAAGCCTATCGTTTTTTCAGAAAAAAACGAAAATCTAGTTTCTTTCGCCCTCTTACTTGTATGCTGTAAAAATTTTTGCTATGTTCAAAAAATTCCATTTAAAAATTTTTTTGTGTGGGGGAAATTAAAAAGGAAAAAATTTTTATTGTATATATTTTTGGGGGGCAAAATATCCGCCCATAATGCTTTTAAAACCCCCCTGGGGACCGGGGGAAATTTAAAATTTTACGGGATTTCCCAAAATTTTTAAAATAAAATTTTTAATAAATGTCACCCTTGTGGAAGAAAAATTTTTTCCCCCATTTTTGGGACGGGGGGAAAACTGCGCGGGATAAGTTACCTTTTTTACAAAAAAATTTTTTTTCACGAGCAAGGGGTTTTAATTTGATCAAAATCATGCTCACATGCAACTTCCAAACGTCAGATCTGGGGCATAAAATTCATTGCAATCATCTTGGGAAAAGCATCATAAATATCCCCCCGGGTTTAATGAGGATTTTTTCCCCCGGATTTTTGGGGGGGGTTCCGAAAGTTAATGGGGGGTCAACTCGGGTCTGGGGCATATTTTCTTAAAACCATAAAAAAAAATTTTTTAAAAAAATATATTTATCATTACTTTTTTTGACTCTTTTCTTTTATTATTTCACAAATGAAACCATTTAGGGCCCCCGACGAATTTCCCATTTTTTTTTTGAAAAGTCAAACAATCCGATTACGGTAACGATACACACGAAAGGGGAAGTGCATTGGGGAAGTATTTTTAATTTTTTCCGTTTTAATTTTCCGGGGGGGGGGGGGGGGGGGGGGGGGGGGGGGGGGGGGGGGGGGGGTTTTTGGGGTGGGAAAAAAAATATTCCAATTTTAAAAGAAAATAAGGGTCACACCCCATCAAAAATACTTCCGGGGCGTTTTGGGGGGGCTGAAATTAATACCTAAAGAAAAATTTAAAGGGGGGACAAACAAAGTCAAAATTTTCCCCAAAAAAAAATTTTCCCAATTTAAATGCCAAAAACATTTTTCCGGGTTTGGGGAGGGTCAGTATTTTTTACCCCAAAAAATTGAAATTTTAAAAGTTGTTTTTTAAGGGGTTACTTTTCCCACAGGGGTGTTTTGGGGGGGCTGCAGAGGTAATCGGTCAAGGGCATTTTGTTTTTGGGAAATTTTTACAGGTTTGCCGGGGGAAAAAAAAAATTTTTTAAAAAGCCAAAATTTTTAATGATAATTTTTTTGTGCCTAAATCTGTTGTTTTTAATGGTCTACAAAAAACAACCCAAAAAAAATTTTCCCCCCAAAAAAATTTTTGGAAAAATTGGAACAGGCCCCCCCGAAAGCGGCCCCAAAAAACTATAGATTATATAGGGGAAAAAAGTAGTGGTTTTCACCATAGAAAAAAATGAAAGTAAAAAGAAATTGAAAATTTCGGAGCCTTTTTCAAAGGGTTTACACAAATTTGGAAAATGTACATTAAATACATGGGGGAAAATTGGGTAAAATTTTTAAAAAAAAGGTATGTTTTTTTTTTTTTAAAAATTTTTTAAAATTTTTAAATTTTTAAAATGAAATTGGGGTAATTTTTTTTTTTCCCCTTTTTTTTTTTTTTAAAACCCCTGCCGGGTACTTCCAGTTTGAAATAACATCGTTTTGCAGTCAGACCAATGTTTTTTAAATTTTTTTTTTGACGGGGGGGGTGTTCCCCACAAAAAACGGGGTGGGGGCATGACCGATGCCTTTGGTACCTTTCCCCGGGAGGGGGGATTTTTTTAAAGGGTTTAAATTTTTTTTTTTTTAAAATGGGGAAATAGGGGGTTTTGTTTTTTTTTTTGGTTTCTTTGTGTTGAAATCACGTTTTTTTAAATATCTTTTTAATTATCTTTTTTTGAATTTTGGGAACCCCCCTTTCCCCCCCCCTCTCCCCCCCCCCCCCCGATTTTTTCCAAAAAAAAATTGATACATAGTTTATATTTTTCTTTTTTTTTAGCACTTTTTGGTCGCATCAACCTCATCAGGGGGCTGCTATCAAACCCGACAGGGCTTTTTTTTTTTTTTTTTTGTTTTTTTTTTTTTTTTTGCTGGCTCTTTCTGTAGGGGAGGCTGCGAATGGTTTTTTGCAGAAGTTTTTTGGGGTAAGTGCGAATTTTGTCAACATCCCTTTTAAAAAATTTAGGGGGCCCCCCGGGGGTGGGGGTTTTTTTAGTCCGCCCGTGTTCGAACTCCCTCTGGGCCCCCTTTCCTTCGCTTTTCCTTAACCCCTTTTCGTTGTTTTTCGACTTTGGTACTTGCCTTTCCCGTATGTGAAGAAAAAAATTTCTTGAAGCGCAGATAAAAACCTTGTGGGGGCCCCCTTTTTCCCCCACGTATAAACTGGGGTTTTCGCTCTCGGGTTTTTTTGAGCTAGCCGGGGCCTAAATCCTGGGGTAGTTCTGGGGCTTCGGGATGGTAGCTTTAAAATTTCCCCGGGTTTAAGGCCCCGCACTTTTGGTTGATGTTCTAGGGACACCTTTTAAACCCCCTTTTTCCCAATCTCATTTTTATATCACAGCAAACAGGGCTTGTCATTTTTGTTCATCTTCGGGCGTGTGCATTTGGGCCCCCGGGTCATGGACTTTACCACCAGGGGTTGTACCCTTTACCGGGGCAGACCAGGCATTGTACAAAACGCAGTTCCCGGCATAGCATTCAATGGGGGGGGGGGGCCCCTGGATGTCAGGTAAGCACGATAAAATTCGTAAAATCTGCTCCCATCTTGCCACTCTTCTATAACAGCATTGCATCTGGCCCTTGAGGGCACGTGACAGAGCTGCCTGTCCTTCAGGTCGCTTAAACTGCATTTATCATGGAGAGGGGCCGTGGAAGGTGTGACGCGTTTCCTGAAAAGAATTAAACTTCCATTTGCAGATTACGTCGTAGCCTTATGGTGGGGGGTCTTCTCATCTTTTGGGGGGGCCGTAATGCGTGCTAAGGGGTCTTTTTCAGATCCTGCCTCAAAAGGGAATTTCGTCTTTAAAAGGGGTCAGTTTGGGTTTTCTTCTGGAAGAAAATCCCCCAGCTTTGCGTTTCCTCTCCCTAGACCCAAATTGTAAAAGGCATCATCTTCTCTGTGCATTCAATATGATTTGGGGGAACTCAGTACACCCCCGTATAAGGTCAAGGTCCCAACAGTACCACACCTACTGATTTAATGCGCCCAACCATACTGACCCCTAGGGGCTCCTTAGGGGTAGGGGGGAACTCCTCCCCACCCCGGGTAGACTGCCCTAAACCCAACACAGGTCCTTTTTGTTCTTAAGTACAACACCCAGGGACCCCGTCTATTCCTGATCAGTTACATTCTGGATTGATTTTTTCCCCCTTTTAAATAAAAAAAAATTAGAAAAAAAAAAAGAAATAATTAAATAGTATTTTTTTTTTCGCCCCTCAAAAATGCAACACATAGGACCTTTGTCCGCGTCGTCCCTCGCGTCGCGGGGCGTCCGCGTCGTCGCCCGGGGTCGTCGCGTCACACTTTCTTGTCCGAAAAAAAAAACTCGAAAAGTATTTGAGGGACACCTTGAAACTTTAAAAAAGGGGTAATCACATGAGGTGGGGGTCATGCACAAGAAATAACTCGACTTTCGTATTTTTGGTTATTACCTTTGTGATTCTGAGATTTTATTTTTGTCCGGACCAAACCAAAAAGTATTTGGGGATCACCTTAAACTTAAAAAATGGATAAAACCAATGAGGTGGGGTCAGTGCACAAGAATTATAAATCTGACTTTCGATTTTTTTTAGTTATTACCCTTTGTTGATTTTGAATTTTATTTTTGTCCGCCATAACTCAAAAAGTATTTGGGACCCCCTTAAACTTAAAACATGATAACACATTTAGGGGATGCAGTGCACAAAAGTAACTCTGACTTTCAATTTTCTGGTTATTGCCCTTTTTTGATTTTCAGTCTAAAATTTTTTTCCAGGGGATAACCAAAAAGAATTTGAGGGCGACTTAAAACTTTTTAAAAAAGAATA
>CM037779.1:70951844-70982692 GCA_021229015.1 Solen grandis | reverse complement strand
TATCGATTTATTTAACTTGGACTATTTTTATAATCTATGTTACAAATCAAATTTATTTAAAATGCTTACAATGCGAATTTCATCCTGTAATAATTGCCGAAGACCGCGTAAAAGCTTGTGAAGACAGCGTCAAGTTTGATGTCATGTGACGTCATAGGCATAAGAAAATCAATGAAATGAAATATTAAGTATTTTGAATATATCAAATAATTTTTTCATGCTCCTTACAACTTTGCAACATATAGAAATTAACGTGTAGATATATTAACATTCTTTTTGACCTTATGACGTCAAATGACGTTAATCCTCACAGAATATGAATAAGTCTCAAAGACTAATATTCAGTCCAAATATCAACTTTCTAAATCATCTGGAAGCGATTTTATATGTATTTGAAATTTGACGTCAATGGTTCGAAACTTGGATTCGCCATAGAACCATTGCTTTTTCGAATTTGTAAAAAGGGACCCGGGATACACATATAGAGCGTTACATATACATTCTGTGAAATTTCGATGAAAATCGGTCCAAAAATAATGGCTGTACACCGCGTAAAACCTTTTTGTCCTGACGTCAAATCTTACGTGATATAACGTCACATTAATATGAATTACATTGCATTTTAAAGCACATGGATTGATGTACATGCCATTAGATTTCCATGGTCCTGGGAAGTAAACAACATATTTAAATTAACGCGTATATATCAGAAATTATTTTTGACCTTATGACGTCATATGACGTCATGTGACGTTCATCTTCATAGAATGTGAAGCACTCTTGGAGACTTATATACTATCCAAATATAATATTATATTTCTAACTCATCTGGAAACGATTTTATACGTATTTGAAATTTGACGTCAATGGTTCGAATTTTGGATCCGCCATAAAACCTTTGCATTTTCGAATTTGGAAAAACGGACACCGGAATGTACAACTAGACTTTAACATACACATTCTGTGATATATTAATGAAAATCGGCCCAGAAATAATGGCTGTAGACCGCGTACAAGCATTTTTAGACGACGTCAAGTTTGACGTCAAACACGTCATAGTCAAATAAAAAGTATTGAAATGCAAACAGTTCTATCTGAAGCATATGCCATTTAATTTTCAAGGTGCTCGGACGTAAACAACATATAAAAATTAACACATAAAAATTAAAAAATACCTTTCACCTCATGACGTCATATGACGTCATATGACGTTCATCTTCAGAGAATGTAAAGTAACCCTTGAGATTTATATTCTGTCCAAATATCATCTTTCTAGCTCATTTGTAAGCGATTTTATACACATTTTAAATTTGACGTCAATGGATCGAATCTTGGATTCGCCATAGAACTATTGCATTTTCGAATTTTGAAAAGCGGACAACGGAAGGCACAACTAGAGCCTAACATACGCATTCTGTGAAATTTTGATGAAAATCGGCCCAGAAATAATGGCTGTAGACCGAGTACAAAATGTTTTAGACGACGTCAAGTTTGACGTCAAAGCACGTCATAGTCAAATGAAAATTATTGAAATGCAAACAGTTCTATCTGAAGCATATGCTATTAAATTTTCAAGGTGCTCGGACTTGTACAACATAAAAAAATTAACACGTAAATATTAGAAATTACCTTTCACCTCATGACGTCATATGACGTTCATCTTCAGGGAATGTAAAGTAACCCTTGAGACTTATATTATATTTCATTATCAGTTTTTGAGCAATACTTTAAAAGTGTAAATAATCCAAACAGTCGATTTTTCAATCCAGAGGACGACGTAGTATATTTTGTCGAGAGATACGAAAATAATGAGTTTAATGTTATGTTTCAAGGACTGAATTTGCCAATCTCCATAAATGATATAATCAAAGCAATTAAGCAATTAAGCAACAATAAAAGTGGTGGTCCAGATTTTTATATAAATGAATTCTTTATTTATGGACAAGATATTCTTGCTCCTCATATGCTCCGGTTATTTAATAAGATATTTGATATCGGTTATTTTCCTGACAGTTGGTCCGAAGGTTATGTTGTACCGTTGCATAAGAAGGGAAGTTTGAACGACGAGAATAATTATAGGGGTATTACGCTTCTGAGTACACTAGGTAAACTGTTTACACGTGTACTGAATAATAGGTTGGTTGATTGGGCGGAGCAGTATAATGTTTATATAGAGGCACAAGCGGGGTTTCGTTCAAACATGAGTACTGTCGATAATATTTTTGTACTTCATGGGTTAATTACACATTTATTAAATCAGGGAAAGCAATTGTATTGCGCATTTATAGATTTTACCAAGGCATTTGACTACATTGTAAGGGATAACTTATGGGCTAAATTAATTCGACTTGGGATACGGGGGAAAATTTTAGATATTATTAAGTCAATGTATAGTTCTGTAAAATCAAGAGTTAAATATTATAATCAATTAAGTAATCAATTTGATTGTGTACTCGGTGTCCGTCAAGGGGAGTGTTTATCACCATTTTTATTTGCCATGTTCTTGAATGATATTGAAAATGAATTTATTGAAAAGGGTTTTTCTGGAATTGATGTTAACACATTTAAGCTATTTTTAACATTGTACGCTGATGATATGGTATTATTTGCAAAATAGAGAATTACAGGCTTTAAATTTACTTTATGATTATTGCAAACGATGGAAGTTAATTATTAATACCAATAAAACAAAAATTATGATTTTCAGGAAAGGTGGACGCTTATCAACGGATGACAATTTCTTTTATAATGGTCAAAGTATTGATGTAGTTAGTCATTTCAATTATTTAGGGTTAGTGTTTTCAACCGGGGGTTCTTTTTCCAATGCACAAAATACAATTGCTGGACAAGCACTTAAAGCTATTTTTAAAATGAATAAGTATTTATATAAATTTACAGATATCTCAGTAAGTCATAAACTTAATATATTTGATAAATTAATATCACCTATTTTTAATTACGCTAGTGAAGTGTGGGGCTTTGTGCAAGGAAATGCTATTGAAAGGGTACATTTACAATTCTGTAAAAGAATATTAGGTGTTAAAAGAAATACGCAAAATGATTTTATTTATGGTGAATTAGAGAGAACTAATTATCAATGTATACGGTATATGAATATCATTAAATATTGGGTCAAATTATTACATATAGGAGATAATAAGTTTACTAGGAAAGTTTATTTGATGCTAAAAAATGATAGTGAGTTATCTCCAGGTAAGAAAAATTGGTGTACTTTATTAAAACAGTTACTTTGTCATCTTGGTTTTTATGATGCCTGGCTTTTTCAAGAAATTGGAAACATTGAATTATTTCTTTTAAATGTAAAGCAAAGATTGAAGGATCAGTTTATCCAAGGTTGGAACGGTAGGATACATGATTCTAGTAGAGCTCATTTATATAAACACATTTCTTCGTTTAAATATCAACCTTATTTAGATTTTTGTCATATCTCTAAATTTAGACAATGTTTAACTAGGTTAAGGGTATCATCACATAGATTACAAGTTGAAACTGGTAGATGGGCTAAGCCTAATTCAGTCCCATATACGCATTTGAAAATTGACGTCAATGGTTCGAATCTTGGATTCGCCATAGAACCATTGCCTTTTCGAATTTTGAAAAACGGACACCGGAAGGCACAATAGAGCCTAACATACACATTCTGTGAAATATTGATGAAAATCGGTCCAGAAATAATGGCTTTAGACCGCGTACAAACCTTTTTCACCTGACGTCAAATCTGACGTTATGTGACGTCATATAAATATGATATTCACTGCATACGGAAGCTCATGGTTTGAAATATACGCAATAAAATTTTCATTGTTCTGAGTCAATGGCAACATATCGAAATTAACACAAATATAAGAGGAAGAAAAAAAGAATAATAAGAAGAAGAATAATAAAAAACAGTACAAACCCAATATAGCAGAAAGTCCTAATAATAAACAGTAGAAACCCAATAATAATAATAAGAATAAACATAACAAACCCTATACGTTTTCCGCAGGTTGCGGAAAGCCGTAAAAAAACTTATAAATTTCTAACTTAATCGGTCCAGTCCAGTAGATACTTGTTTCGTGTATTCAACAATGAAAATTACATGGTACCCTGTATTTTACTGGTAATTCAATTACATGGTATCACTCTGTAATAAGGCCATCTGCTAGAATCTTGAAACAGTTATACTTTTTTTGTGTTAAACAATCAATGATATTTTATCTTTAAGAATTGATTAATGCAAATACATTATCATGGGAAATCCATACAAATCAAAACCTATTCAGAAATACATATCTCATTCGTTTTACATGAGTAGACCAGGTACTTCTCACCGGCATTTTAAAGAGATTTTCACATATAATAACAACGTCTCGGATATTTATCGTCGGCCATCTCTAATAATTTACACCAGAACTTAATACACTTTAATACAATTAGAAAAGCATGTAACGCACGAGGATAATCTACCGCATTCTCCCAAAACAATACAATATTTTTACACATTTAACCCCCAATATTTCTTACAAATAAAACTACCTGATTCATTGCACATTGTATAAAATTGTCAATTTTATTTATCTTGTTTAATCCTGCCGACTTATTGTGCTCAATGTGACACAATTATATAATATACCATTCTTTGACTTCAAGGTCGCATTATTTAATTAATTAATTAATTAATTATTATATTTTGCATAATATTTCAATCATATTATATTTATACGCGGACACATTGATTGTAATGGCTGCCATATATTCAAACCATTAAGTCGAAATAGAGTTCGAAAACACATTTTTTTTATAAAATGGTTATTCGTTCTTTTTATGCTTCCTTTAGTAATGTAGACATTTGAATTGTGTTTTCGTTTTATTACCTTCAGGCGTCTTCTATGTTCGAGATACCTGAAAACCACGTGTTTCCTAGTAAAAACTATGTCGATGAGCAGGTCGCAAACACTGAGATGGATGCAATTCTTTTGTTTACTTTGAATGAAATCATTCAGAAAGTAGAATCCACTCTGGTCAATCAATACAGAAAATTAGACCCGAATTCAGATTTGAGACTTTGGAGGACGTCATTCGACTGGGGCGCTCAGTATGAGGTAGGGGGTATCCACAAAATTGATCATAACAGTATTTTTGATGTAGTACAATGTGTATTGTTAATCTTATTTTCCATACTTGTGAACTTAATATTTGTTTACTTTTGATGAACAAACTCGTATATCATTTTTATTCTGGTAAAACAAAGTCAAAGTATTACAATGTTTGATTCATAAGGATCTGAAATTCACCGTTCGTAAGGGGTTGGCAATGAACATTACCGCATCAAACACTTTTTGAAACGTACGTCGGAGAGTAGTTGGGAGTCCCTGGCTTCTTCAACTACCTTCCTCTTTTTCATTTAATAATTCCAATGACGGGTTCGTCGATTTTAAATGGCGATTAAACGATTTCTCCAGGGATTGGGAGTAATGGGGCTTATGTTCTTCTTAATTCTCTATATGATAGCAATAATCCCATTGGAGTCATGACCCCCACCCCCCAAATCCGATATTTTCTTCTTCTTTTTTTTTTTTTAGTTACATTTTTTTTTTTTTTTTACTCTATGATTATTCTGGTTATGTTCCTACTATCTTTGTCTCTTATTGCTTAAATATATATGAGAAGCAAACATATTGACGAGGTTTAATTTTAATACATCAATGAATGCGTGCTTAAATGACAATAAGATATTATTTTATATATATAGCCGTTCTACCTTAAGCACAACTAAGTTAAAAGGGGTTTTCTGGAGTTCGATTGTCTGTTTGCTCGTCTCTCTTGCCGTGTTACATTAGACGTACTCTTGTTTATATTAAATGCTCAGAACTTGATTAGGATTCTGCTTCACAGGACTTCTGATACCAAGCAAAGTTTTTATAGACTCGGAACATTAAGTTTGGATGAATTTTGACTTAATTATTGTCCTTTGTTTTTTATCAGTATATCTGCATATATGTACTTTCTCACGCTTTATCAGCTGAGTACTGAGTCCTGTTGAGCATGTCGTTTGCAGAATTTTAGATGCTGTTTTAATTTTGTTTCCCTGTTTTTTTTTTATGTGTTGTGAGTCATCTCGAAAAACATAGGTTGGACTTATTTAAGTAAGACAAGCCCAATTGTATATATCGTCAGCACATTTCGATTCGAAGAATTTTGAGTTTGTTACAAATACCTGATGTTGAATTGTATAAGGCATATCAGAAATTATGAGTATCTTATTTCTTATATGTTGACAATTTTGTCTTAGACGATCGGTTAATACAAATGCCGTTGTTGTGCCAAATTGGGTATGATTGTTGTTCAACGATGTTGTATGAGATATTATATACATTGTACAAATGTGATATTGGCTCGCAGATAATCTGCAAATGAAGATTTGGATTATAGTTTGAGTCTATCAAGACAGGTAAAAGTCACTGAAACGAATAAAAACCGTTTCTGCTAATGATGTGTATGATGAAAATGGTGATTTTGATCAAATATATAGTTCTTTACATAAAATACATGTATATGGATAGGTTATTTCTGTTTCCCTTTAGATCAAGAAAGATCCTTGTTAGAACATTTGAGGGAAAATTCTTTTTCTGAAAAATGACCTTTTGTATACTGCAGTATACTGAATAGACAGAGCTTGCACTGAGGGGAGGTTTGGGGATGTCATTAGAAATCAGTAGAGTCGAAGTCACTTTTATTGAAATATAAAAAATATGTTTTTCGCAGACAAAATTTTTTATTAGCGGATATTGAAAATTCATCAACTAAAGCGCACTTTTGCGTCAAAACAATAAATGGGGGTATATTTCATCACATTCAGTTTCAAATATTTGTGTGTTATTTGAAATAATGCATTAATAAGGAAAAAATCCAATACTAGCATACATATTTTTTATAAATCTAAATATTGTTTAACTTGTCTGTTTCTTTAGATCACTGAAGAAATAAAACGCTTCTTTGAGAACTACAAACCCGCTAAGCACCAGACTGATGCAGGAACTGACATTCCTAATGCAAACTTGTTACTCTTTGGTCCAGTAGGTGTAGGAAAATCAAGCTTCGTCAATTCAGTGCAATCGGTGTTTAGAGGAGAGTTTGCTGTTGTCGCAAAAAGCGGAACAGCTCTGGAGTCTGGAACAAAAAAGGTAAGGATAAATATCAGTTAAAATAAATTTGATGCTGCCAAAAGTTTCTCAAAGGTTTTATTGCTTTATACAATGAAACATATAAAAGAAAAATAAAACTCAATTAACTTTCTCCAAAAGACGCATTTAGGGCATTTTTATTTTTGATAACCATTAATATCAGATTACGGTACAAACGATATTTTGTACCCAATATTTCATTTTTAGACAGACCTTTATAGACATTGTCAAAATTAGAACCTTACTTCATTATCTTGTTTCGAGACTCAGTATGAATAGTGTCAAGAGTTTTTCTCAAAAAAAAAAAAAAAATGTGAGTTTGAAGCTAAAATCCTAAGCAAAACATTTGATTTGGATTTGAATAGGATAATTTAAGATTGGTAAATTGTGTATAATATTTTCCCAAACTTTGATATATTTATTATTTCAGTAACGTCTCTCATGTTCAATTAAAACATCATTACATAGTAAACGATACATATAATAAAGCGATTCGAGTTATATCCCCTTTTTATAAAGAGTCTGCTACTTAGCTTTTTGAGGTTTGACGTATTTTCTTTATAAATTCTTCCTTTTATTTCATATTAATTATTTTTTATTAAATTAATATAGCGTATAAGCAATATTCTAGATGAATAACTACTTTGTAAGATCTTCAGTTAGACAGACACTCGTTCTCAATATGTTAAAGTCATATGAGGAATGTTCAAGCGAACTTTCAATATATATCGATTTATTTAAACAAACAAGGTAATCGTGGATTAAATCATCAGTATTATCAAACATATAGCGGCAGCTAAAGTATTATTACTACCATTGTCGATTTCTTTAGAATGTGTACAATAAGGTTCTTAAGGAAAGTCCAATGAAATTCTGAGATAACATCTACATATGAGGAGCCGGGTCTAATTAAATGTATAAAGGCTGGCATGATCAGCGTGATATTTCGAGTTTCTTACAATACAAGTTAAGCCTTTTGAAACATTCTTCTGTTACAGAGGCTGAAAAGCATATCTTTTTTCTGGCTAAACATGGAATAATATTCGGTTTGTAATTAACTGAAATAAGCAACAGCATTCAAATTATCTTCTCTCTTTTTTCAGTACACAAGATATCAACTTGATTTGAAAGGGGCTAGAACATTACCAATTAGAATTTGTGATATGCCTGGTCTTGAGAAAGACTGTCATATCACAGATGAAAATGCAAACCTTCTGTTGAATGGCAATATCAGAGAAAACATGACCGTAAGTATTTTATATGGCTTTCAATATATATCGGAGTGAATAATTGTAATTATTATTTCTTCATCGAAGATAATTTAAGGGCAATAGGTATTTTAGGTATTTCAATTGCTTATATATTTAACCCTTTGCTGAATAAGGCTATGAATAATGCCAAAATCCTTATGTAGTATCAATATTTTTTATCCTTAACACAAGCAAGTGTTATTCGGACTCACATTGGCAAATATTGCGTCGTTATTTATTCCATTTGTATAGCAATGTATCACTTATCTGTGGCGATATATTTTCTCTGTTATATATCTAGTTTGTACCTAATGGAAAGGTTACAACATTCGGTGGAGGCAGACCTGACGACCGAATTGCCTGTGTCATCATAGTCATTGATGCATCGGTTGTGGATGTCATGTCGGAGGATGTCATTAATTACATTCAAAATTTTCAAAAGGTCATGAAGGAATTTGGTGAGGATATTGAAATTATTTTGCCTGTAACGAATGTATGCATTGCTTTAATCTCACCCAATAACAACGTGGCCATGGTTAAATAATGTGATCATTCCGCTTCATCTGTACTCAATCCCCTGCGTCATGTTTTATTTAAATTCATCCTCTCTAAACCTGCCATACAGAAATTGATGAAACTTGACAAAAATATTCATTCTTTGGTCGTTTTTCACAAAAGTTACTAAAAACATTATCAACATAGAATTGCGTTATCAAGACAACCAAAATATTTTCATTGCAAAACAAATTGAAAATACTTTTCCCTTAACCATGGTGACAGAAGGTTCACCATTTAAGAATGTTCTTCCAACTCCAGAGAGGTTGAATAATTTCCTTATATACTCTATAGATAAAAGGTTAAAATTCTATTTTTCGAAACAACTGATGAGAATTTCGTAAACATGATTACCTCACGTTTGCAAAACATAATACGTTTAGAATGAGATCCCTTGAAGGTCGGTGAGGTTCCTTAAATAATCTGTACAGAATAGCTCATTATTAAATTTCCTTCACATCAACTATCACGAGTCACCACGTGGTTCATAATTTATTACAAGAAATTGATCCTAATATATAGAAAACTTTAAATTCAAATCCTCTGCAACTGTTTATCAACATTCACAAATCTCATTGTTGAAGCGTGTATGATGTTTTTAACAATAAGGTATTTGTCATGCTGATGATTTTATCTTGAACTTGAAGGTACTTGATGGTGAGGCCACCATATCTATGTTAATTTTTAACAGTTATAATGTAGCACTTACAGATTAAAATAAACTTCTTACAAATCACTGAAACTGAAAGGCATAGATAATAGTCATGTTATAGAATTTCGAATTAATTTTGCTTAATTTGAAAATGGTTGCAATCAGCTAAAAACCCATAAGCGGCATCTATATTTTAAAAGCTTCCTATCAATATAATTTTGATATATATATATATATATATATATATATATATATATATATATATATATATATATATATATAATCTGAATTTGTGCAAAGCTAATTTCTGCTGGATGCTGGATCCAACCAAATGTTGGGTGTATAGAAATTCAATATCTCCAGACAAACAAGGATAATAAAAATGATGATAAATGGTTGATAAATTATCAAGTTTGTAAGTTGTATAGCAAAATTTCAATGGTGACAGGCGCTGTCGAGAAGACCTTTGCTTTATAAAATAAAACTATGCTTATGATTATACTTTGGGTTTGTGATTATAGGAATAATAGAATTAACATTTCAATCAAACACAAATATATTTCAGATGTAAAAGAAGTGTTTTGCTGACAAAGGTAGATACATTACTAGAACATTCAGGATGGATAACGTCCCGGAAATCTTTCAAAACAAGAAAGTGGAAAAATGCGTGGAGACGGTAAGATATTACATATCGTTTGTAAACAAATAGTGATGAGTCTATAAAAGCTGAAATACTTTCACATGCCCATCACTTAGTTTTGAAAATAAATTAGTATTATCAATTTTAGGTGGCAAAGAAATTCAATGTGTCAAAAAATTATGTCTTCCCCATAAAGAACTACACAGAAAAGAATCAACAGATGAACGATGCATTGGACGTCCTTATATTTCAAACTATGAAAGACATTTTGAAAATGGCGGAGACCACGTTAGATAACATATATCAAGATTCTAAACAACCAGAACTATGCGAAAAGCAGTGGAGGACTTTATATAAGGTTCCTCAATTAGAGGTAAACTACAATATTTGGTACATTTTTGTTGTTTTGCATACCAACTTAGTTATTTAGAGTACATTTTGTTTGAATGAAGCATTAACTTAGGCTAATTCTAGCAAAGTGTTTCGTTTGAAATAATAAACTATCAATCTACAAAAAAGTAATAGAATGTTAAACTGATTTCCACATTAGACATACAATCTGAATTCAATATGTTCTCAGGCAAAGTCAGAACTGAAGAAGAAAATTGAAGCCTTTGAAATCTCGAGTCCGGTAAACATCCTAATGTTTGGACCTGAAGGAGCCGGTAAATCGAGTTTCATAAACACAATATTTTCTGTAATCAGCCAGGAAATATTTGAGACTGCATTTGTAGGAAGAGTACATCAATCTAAAAGGAAGGTAACAAGACACCCCTGTAATTGTTAAATAACTAATTGTTAAGAGATAATTTAAACTTTAATGTACACTTCCAATATTAAAAGTTATATTTTTTGTCAATCTCAGTGCTTTATTTAACTTAATCATAAAAATCATTAATGTCTGTCCTTCAATAATATTTCACTTTTGTTATGATACCAGGCTACAAAACATGTTATGTTTTTACAGCATACAATTACATCAGATTAAAAATGATTTTTTGTTGTTCAACGCATTACGGTCAAATACAAAGGGAAAAAGTATCATCGTATACAGAAATTACATTGTTTGACTTCTTGCTGAAAATAAATACAATTTACCTCACAATATGTTCAAATCTGTGTCATAACTCATTTTTTTTTCTTTTTTAATCTTAGTTTACTACAGTAAATTACTACTATAACGATCTCGGATGGACCTTTATTCCATTTTCGCTATAGACGAGGTTACTTATATCCGTTTAAGAAACTATTTCCTTTTATGAGAAGTTTGTATAGCGAACAAGCATTCAATAAAGAACACTTTCAAAATAAGTGTCAACTGACATAAACACTACCATGTATTTAAATGGCACTATTATTGAATTACTTTTAACCGTATACAAAATTGAAAGTGATACAATGCGCGGAGTTTCCCCACTTTTACTGTTACGTGTTGCTATGAGTAATCAGAGGACTGTTTAAAATAATCAGAATTTATATTGTCATGAAGTTGATGAATTTGGTGTTCCTTGTCTATTTTCGTATAAGAACATGCAGACGTGACGATAAATTTTAAAACTGCAATTTAGCCGAACCGGCAAACACACACGCACACACACACTTAAATATGACATAAAAACACAAAACTCACTTTCAGGGACAGATAACTCATGTATGTATATATATATATATATATATATATATATATATATATATATATATATATGAGTAGAAAAAAATCCTCATAATTCTGCGATAAAAAAATGTGTCTACTATTTAACTGTCAATCATCTTTTGAATTAGTTGAAACATAAAGAAATGTGTTTTTCTCAAAGTATGAGAAAATACACATGCAATTTAAGATCCATACGCGAAACTATTGCCAACATATATAAAGGTTCCAACAAATTATTAGCATCATCTTTAATCTCTATACATGTTTAAAGTGCAATATAATTATTAGTTTCTTATTGTGAGTTGCAATAAAAATAGCGCCATTTTATGAAGGAACCCTCAAAAATGTGAAATTACTCCATTCACTATATTAATGAACACAGCCTACGGTATCTACCTACTGATTAGAAAAAAATATTTCAATGCATGACAGCTAATACAAAATGGCATAAACTGACAAAGTTTAAAAAAAAAACGTAGTGGCCAAAAACAGGCCTTATAGAGACTTGTTCCTAATTGTCATAATGTTATATTCCCTGATATATATAATAGTGAAAATTACCTTTTTCATATATATATTATATATATGAAAAAGGTAATTTTCACTAGTTCTGAAAATGTATTGCTGCATCACGAACATTCTTTTTAGACTTTTTGAAATTAAGTTTTGTGGTACCGACAAGAACAGACTGTGTGCGTCAAAATTAACCGATGTAAATGGAAAGTGTCGAGTGTGGTTGGTTGTATGGGTTGAATCCTCAAGGCAAAGACTGAAATTTAGTACGATAATTCATAATAAGAAACGAAGTAATACAATATGCAAATACTGACATGGGTCACAAGGTGCACAAAAAAAAGATTGAGTTAACTTTTTAAAAAAAGTTTGGCGTGAGGAAAAGTTTATCAGTTCATGGTTTTGACTATGGAAGGCAGATACTAGACACGATATGCAGCTTTCAGGTTCGACCGAGACGTATGAGACATTTTGTCACTGGGTAAAAAATAAAACATACGCGTATACCCGTAATTAGATAACCAGTGCTACAGTATCTGTATACATGATTTAAACATTTCCTTCACACCAATTTACGTAAATTTCTACCCACTTGGCAATATAGTGAACACTTGTATTAAAAGGCTGAACGTTCTGCTATCTGCGATATACATAATAATTATTAATGTGAAACTGTCAATGCGTTGCACATGGATGAAATATTTACCATATGTATACGATATAACTGTTTCTTACATTTATAAATAAATTTTATATGTATCCCTTTTTCCCGTATCATCGTGAAAAAAATCATCATGCTTAACTATATGAATTCTCGCAGAAATAAGTTACCTCCGAAACAATTAGCTATACAGTATGTTTGAATAGGCCTCACAAAATAAATACAATATTATTTTATCAATTCATCAAATTTGACACTGGCTGTGCCATATGGTATATCAGTCAAAATAAAGGTCTAATTTTAATGTATATCTGTATCTGCGTGCCACATTTGGTAAATCACTTGTTTTAGGCATCAAAATCCATTATGTAAGTATTGCCACATAAGATCCTCAAGTAAAAAATATTTTGGTATCTGTTTTGCAGTACAAGAGATACAAGTTACCCGGTTCAAGTGATAAGGATGGTACAGTACCTATCACATTATGTGACATGCGAGGGTTTGGAAATGATTGTCCAGTAAACCTGCACAATCTCAAGCTTCTTTTGAAGGGGAATATCGACAGTGACATTTGCATCGTATGTAATTTTTTGTTTATTTAGTCTAGAAACAATTTGATCAAGTAAGTCCATATATTATCATTTGGTCACTTAAGGTCCAATCTAAGAATCATATAACAAAGTTTTGATAGAAGTATTGTCTGTATTTATAACTCATTACTGCTCAAACAAGATAACAGTTATAATGCAAGTAATCTTTACAATAGAATAATGACGCCCATTACGGATGAACATTTACATATTAAAACATCATCTCAGCATTACATGAATAAAAACTGTATTGACTATATTAGTAAATCGATAGGAAAATTCATAAGCTGTTTAAAAAAAACAAAGAAATACACAGCGACACTCATGCATTGAATTAATTCGTTAAATTTATGTAAATGGTGTAAAAATAGCATGTAGAGTTAAACTTTGAAACACCGTACACCCTGGGGACATGTCTCCTTGCTCGAATAAGGAATTCTTCCAAATTTCCGTATAACGTGTATTCGAAAAGACATTGTGGTGAATATACACTGAACGAAATATAATAACCCCACGCCGCATATTTTGAATTCGGTTAAATGATAAATCTGTATTTTCAATTTTCTAAAGTGACGTTCGTATGTTTTGTTCAGAATATTAGATATGTATATATGTATGCAATAGTACCGTTGCAGGTGGAATGTTCAATTGGAAAGAATTTTAAACTTCAAGCGAGTATCTGTTTTTGTTCTTATAATGTGACTTGACATTTTATAAAGACATTGTTACTTAACCTGAATATAATTATTTGATCACTCTCAAGTAAAATGATCGATAATAATCGAATGTTTTTGTATCCCTCTTAATCAGTATTTTATATTACATATGCACGCGTCCTACAACAGAATTAAATATAAGCAGTTCAAAAAACATGTATTGATGTTACAAATAAATATATTGTAAACGTTGGTTTTTATTTTTATTAACAAGGTGGTATATGTTTTTATCAACTCCCACCCCCCCCCCCCCACACACACACAAACTTTATTCACAAAAAAAAATAATAAAAAAAAACACGTATTGCCTAAATTGTAGAAATACACAAAATACTCCGGAAAAAATGCCCAAGTGAGGCTAAGATTGCTAAATACTATATAAATGCGCAGGTTTAACAGCAGACAATATATTGTAATATTTGAAACAAAGGGCATACTCTATCATTTAATTGTCGGTCATGTATCTTACCGCATAAATATACTCAAGAGTATCACAGATAACCTAATAAACGGAGTTTATATTCACAGTGTTAACAAACATATTTTTTTCTGATAATTCAAGAGACACAACTCGAAACCTGATTGTCCAGTATGAGCCCTTTTCAAACTTGGATATCATTGTGCCACATCTTAATCGAGACTGTTATATATGTTGAATATTTTAGGTAAAGTGGATTATTTTGAAAGTACCGGTTCGATAAATCTCACTTTGAACTTGGTGGCCTTCTTGTTTGATTAATATTTCCTATGAAACAATTGGGGGGGATTTTTCATGAGCTTTCATGGCGTAAAATATAGGATCCGTTGAGCTCGAGAGGGATTAGTATAATTTGTAAGAACTTGTTTCCTAATCGACATAAAGTAAACGTTTTTTGTTTTTTTCTTGGACAACGGGGGTAAGGTAATGGAAAAATTTTGGTGGAAAATTTAACCCTTATACACGAAATAACAGATTTAGTTGTGTGCAAAAATAAGGTAAGGTAGAAAATTTTATTAATAAATAAATTTTTTTATAAATAAAAAAATTTTAGGATACCGACTATGTTTTCAATATAAACTAGCAAATATTATTTTTTCTTCAGAAAATGAAAGTAAAAAAAAAGTGTAAAATTGGATAGCAACAGTAGCTAAAATACAGGAACGGCATCCTATTCCTATCCTGAAATGATAAATGTATATCTTACAGTCATATAAACTCTTGCTTTAGTTAAGCGAACTACTGCATGGGCTCACTTCTCTTCTAATATCGGTATGTCGTTATTGAGGAAAATGGTGTATAGGAATGAATTATACTGTTTAATAATCATAAAAAGAGTGACTGTAACTTATATAGCTGTTAAAAGTTTGATTTTGCCAGTCGTATCGTGCTAACCTAATCAAAACGCATGTTTTATTTTTTTATTTATTTATTTATTTTCAGTTTGACACCAAATTAAACATTACAGAAGATTTCCCCGGTTACAAAAAAGAACCATCGCAGAATGACCGCTTCTCAATAGTAGTCATTGTAATTGATGCATTTATGGTCAGGGGAATGCCAAATGAAATAAAAGAAAACATACAATCGGTCTTGGATAACATCGGTAACCATAATGTTACTTAAAGACGCATTATTAAAATGTAAAGTATAATACTTGTACAAATGCAGAGCAAGGTTTCCACAAGTGTTGTACAGAATTTCATATGAAAAGTACTGTTAACAATTTGAATATACTTGAAATCATTATCTTACTTGGCGTACTTCATCGAATCAAGGAAAAGCACATTTGTAAAGAACTAATTTATCAAAGAAAAATCCTACTGACAATTCTTTCAATTAATAAAAAAAACTAAAAGAAAGTATGATAAAGTATATAATAAAAAACAGTTTTAAAATATGATATTAAAGAGGAATAATTAAAACTCGAGCAAAATGTTTAAAAGAACATAAACGTTTGTTTTTATTTTTAATGTGTGTGATAAAACTTAAGATTACGCATAACGTGTTTGTTTGTTTGTTTGTTTATTTGTTGTCTAGTGAGATAACGTACAATCGACGGTATTTATTTATTTGGAGACTATGTCTATTTGAGACAAATCTAGTGTTGTCATAATGAATAGACATGGAGTGATACCACATTCTGTCATATTATCCTTAAACCGGGCCAACCGGTCCTGGAACTACCCTTATACGCTGAGCACCAAAGAAAGGACCCATACCAGTACATGAGAGCTTGGATAAGTGAGATATTTATATTTCATTTAGTTTCATATGGCAAAGCTGCCTTTTAGGATAGAAAAGTATATGGTTTTAAAGATATCCATGGTCAAAATATAACGTCAAGACGTGTAATTCTGTCATTTTAAAACGCACAGAAATAAAGAACCAAATATCAAATACTTTTCAGAGATTTCGTCTGTAATTGTCCTTACGAAGATTGACAGGGTGTGCCGTTACACTCAGCAGAACGTCGAAAATGCCTTCAAAAGCCGATGCATTGAAAATCTGGTTTTAAAGGTATTTAAAAAAACACAAACTTTTCAACTTGATAAAATTTTACAAATTGAAATTTAGAGGATTTTATTTTCAGACGTAACAGAATTATCAGAGTTTATTTTTATACCATTAATTCTATTATAAATGAGAATTATTGTGCATGAAACTGGTGAATAAATATAAGGCAAGCATAGACTTCTAAGTGAATTGAACAGTTAATATGACATAATACTTGTGAAAAAAAATATCATTTCTATCATTTAAAATTAATTAAAACAAGAAAATTAATGTGTAAGTACCCCCCCCCCCCCATATTATAACTTGTACCGGGTAGGAATAGTAACAAATGCGTATACTGACACACAATCGAAACCCTTTTGAAATTCTTTAAGTATATACTCATGCATATTGTAGGTGACGAAGCTTTTTGAGATAAACCCAAACCGGGTTTTACCTATGAAGAATTATGAGTCAGAAATGCAGCTTCAAGATGATATAGACATCGTAGCCCTCTTCACGCTGTATAAGATTCTAAAGGGGGCAGAATCTTATTTGACAACACAATCGGAAAAAACTTCTAAAGGTGCAGCCAAGCGAGAAGTGAAAGATGTAAATGCTTGGTTTTATTTTTAAGTTTACTATTTCCAAATATTCTAGATGATACTATACTATATTATCGCATTTTTCCAAACTTTTGCGCATTGTATTTGTATTATATTGTATTTAAATATGTTTCAAAATTTGTTGTCGTTGCATACCAAAAGGTGTTTTGTTCTTTAGAAATTGATTCAACTGAGGAAAGAAATTGATAACTACGCACAAGTGACGGAATCTGCTACTTGTCCGATTTCCAAACTAAACATTCTGTGCATTGGTCCGGTGGGAAGCGGAAAATCAAGCTTTATCAACACTGTTATGTCCGTTTTACAAGAAAACATTTATAAAGGTCCAAAACGTGGAGATAGTGAACAGGGTACAACTAAAAAGGTATTGTATCTTAAATTTTATTTTCATCAAATGTATCACTTGATTGATGTTCTGTATGTGCTTGTAGGTAGGATGGGCTAATTGAATGGTTTAAATTGACTAAGACTATATTTTGATGCTGATATATTTAAAAGAACCTTTCTGTCTGAATTCAACTTATTTGTTTTTTCCCCATTGAGTTACACTATATAATTAAATGCAACGTTTGTTAATATAAAGACCGTGTTAAAATGTAAAGTTCATTTTGTTTTTTCAAAACATAATACATATTATATTTAAATCGTGCATTTTGTTACGCGCAAAAAAAAAGAAAAGAAAATTTAACTTGTTTTATATATTTATCTAAAAATGACAAGCATTTCTCGTAATGGTTCTTTCAATTGACCCTTAGATCAAGTCAGGGAAATATTTTATGATGACAACTGGATTTCTTTAAATGCATGTTTTTGATGCAAAGCATAAGCGGACAAGGCAATAGTGGGATTAATATTAGTACAATGGTGTTATTGCATCAGTTGTCAAACATAGCGTTCGTATCGTATGGTATTATATCGCATTGTACACGCAATCGCTTCGTAACTACGCAAGTCATAAGACCGTATGAACAAATCGTATAGCAACGGTATATTGTAAATCGTGTATCGCTTATCGCATAAGATAAACCGTATCGAATCAAAGGTATCCGGTACGTTGATTTAACCGAAAGACTGCCGCATTAAAAAAAAACTTATATTTAATAAGAAGGTAGGTACCTTTTTCAATTGGACATAATGTCCTTTCAATCGCCGTATCTCCTTTGATTATCGATATATTTTCACAAAATTGGTCTTATTTTGTGTGGAAGGGATGAATAAAGACATACAGGGAAAAACACCCCCTTGACTGAGAAATAGCCCTAAAAATAGTCGCGGATTCAAAAACACGTTTGGTCAGAAGAGATCTGACCGACAAATTCTCGCCAATTTCTCTACAGAACTACAGAAAAACTAAAGCCAAAATATCAGTATTGAATGGACGGATACTGATGAAAGAAACAAATATACCTGAAAAGAACACTTGTGCTGACTTAAAGTCTATTGTTTTGAGAAGATTTTGTGACTAAATCGAAAACAAATCTATATCAGCAATGTCACAGAGACGCTCGATAGAAACTTGAGAGAATCTGCAGTTTAGACGTAGCTGATCGTCGGTCAAGGTCGAGTCGGATGAATTTTTAAAAAAGGCAGAATAAGATGAAAACTGAAATAACAAGTATTCATTTTTGGTTTATTTGTTTCTTTTATCAGTATCTGTCCATACAATTCAATGCTGATATTGTAGCTTTAGATTTTCTTTAGTTTTACACGGGAGTTATTGGGAAGATTCCGTCGGTCAGATCTCTTCCGACTAAACACGTTTTTGACTTCGCGAACTGTTGAAGCGCGATTCCTTTGGCAAGTGGGTGTTTTTTGTACCTAATTGTCTTTATTCACCCCTTCCACGCAAAATAAGACCAATTTTAAGAAAATCCACCAAATTACGGCAATAAAAACGACATAATGTACGTTTTCAGTGGAAGAAGTTACCTACATTAGTATATATAAGGTCATTGATCTTTTTTAATGAGCTGTAATGTACCGGGTACCTTTAAATCGAATCACTTTTTCGTGCCTCTTAATTAAACATTCGTGTATGTGTATTAATTTATCTTTTTATATAATTAAATTATGTAATATAATCTAATTATTTTTTTAATTGTAATACATTTCTTTTCTTTTTTTCTATGTTTGTACATGTCTTGTAGCCTACGTGCCTTTATGGACCAGACGCGAGGTGTGAACAATTGGTATTCTAAAGCATTCATCACTTTTTGAAAGTAACTGGGTTACATTAATTATTTATGTTAACTTGATCAAAGTTTACATCATTTATATGTTTGCAAACTAGCAAATAAAGCCTGACTAGTTATGCATGAACTAACGCCGATGTCGTCCAAGATAGTAGTTCTTATGTGCACATTTCTCATGTCTTATTTAATTTACTGCGCGGGCGCCCTTTCTCTCTCTCTCTCTCTCTCTCTCTCTCTCCCTAAAAACCAATACTAAATATACAATTAAATAAATGTTTCCATTTCTCTGTCTTTCCCATCATTATATGCAATTAACAAAATAAAAAATCACAATGACAAGCACAGTAATTTTCAAAAAAGCAAGGCCAATATTTCTCTAATTCTCTATGAAAATATCAGCAATCAATATGCTTATTCTCAAATAACTGTCGTGTGTAAAGAAAGTCCACAAAATAATAAACGCTAAATGGAATTTTCTCAAAATTCAATATTGTTATTGTTCTTTTAAAATAAATATTTGATTGACTGTACATTTATGCATACATTTTTGATGCATGACAACACCAGATGCATGCGATACCTTCTTTTCAGGGTACATATGTTTTTTTTCCATTGCATATGTGCCTTAATATATCGCCGGTACTATCCCCAAAAAGGGGGGGGGAGGTCCACATACACACACAATGTTTTTACTAATATGACTTCAAATTTCTGCCATTAATATAATTTATATTTATTTTATACACATCATAATAGAATTCAAATATTATTCGTAAAACAGCGATTGAAATTTAGCAACAATTTCCTTTAGAAAAACAAAATGTTCTTTAGGTTATAAGCATGGGGCTACTTTAAAAATGTGTTTACAGTATATTAAGAATTTCTTATAAGAAAATGGACTAAAGGCTAAACGTTACACAAAATGTAAAAGTACAGTTGCTTAGCCAGTTTTATTTCTCCCATGCTCGTGAAAACAAAAACCGCTTGTGAAAATTTTAAATCTTACCAAAGATTAATTTATCTTTACGAAAACAGATACGAAATTCTCTCTCACTCTCTCTTGATTCTTTCTTAATACTTCATTATCTTAAAGATACATTTGTAGCTGTCTACACTTTTATTTAGTTTGATGGGTTAATGTAAATCTTTAAGAAATATGTTCCCAGTATATTTGTGGCAATTAACAGTTCTCGACAATACATGTGATAGTGTAATTAATATTAGTAAATAGTTGCACTTATTTATATTTATTCATTTATCTATCTATTCATTTCTGAGGAGGGTTGCTATTAAGATAGAATAATAATATGTTTATATATAAATATTATCTTTATAATAAGCATAATCTGTCTCTCATTAAATTACTTAAATAATACATATACTAAAGAATGGTCTCGGCTACACATAGATACGGCATAGTCCGTCGTTTTTTCAGTTTGTCCTCATTTCCTCTAGTTTGTTTTGCTTTTAAGATACACACACCGTTTGTTTGTTGCGTTTAACGTTCCGCCTATAGTATTTCAGTGATTTGGACACTATGTCTAATTGAGACAGATACAGTGCTGCCAATTCAGTATCACGCCGTAGAAATGTTGCATGATAACACACCCAGTCACATTATCCTGACAACTGGCCAACCAGTCTTGGGATTACCTTTAGATACTGAGCGCCAAGCAAAGAGCTATAACAGTACCATTTTTACGACATTGGTATGTCGCGGTCGGAGTTAAACTTACGAACTCCAATGTCCAAGACGGACGCTTTACACGGGGACGTATATTGCATATTGCTGAACCTGTAGTCAAATCAAAGTTTCAGAATTTATAATGTTACGTATACCGTGCTCACCGTGTATCGCATATAGCATAACGTACATCGCATATAATAGATCGCATATCAAGTGATGCTTCGTATCGTACCGTATCAAATCGTACAGATGAACCAAGCGTGCTATCGCACATCGCATGCAGCAGACCGAATGTCGCTTATATAATAATAATAATCTTTGGTCCGTTTCACTAAACTTCGTACGAAAGTAAATCTTCGTAAGCAAAAATTCACAGATGTAAAATAGTATTTTTCCTGTGAATTTTTCTTTACAAAAAGTGTTGTGTTTATATAATGCAATAAATTGAGTGATTTCTTCATGTTTTAAGGTGAAAATGAGACATTAGCAGACACTATGTAAAACAACAGACTTACGACTAAGATCAAATTTGTTCCTACGAAGCTTTGTGAAACGGGCCCCTGATTCGCATTTTAATCGTATATCATATTTATTTTATGATAACTGATGCGATAACACAACTGTAATAGTGCATAATTTTACAAGTACAAATCTAAAACACATTTTATATATTTAACTTAAAATGCAAAATATTTCCACATTGATACAACGCATCATGATTTTTTTTTATTTATTTACCTTAAGATGTAGTCACGCAAATTAGTTTCTGCCAACAAATCATATTACATGCAGGGCAGTTTCTTATGTGTTGTTCTATATACTAGGAGAAAATAGTAGTAACATATGTCCATGCATGGGTTTATTTTATAATTTTGCTGATTGCAAGTATAAGTTTTTTTTTATCTAATAGAATTAAATCAATATTGATAAGTTTTCTACATTTTGTATATCAAATTTATTTGTTTTGAAAATATTCTTAAAAAATACTTAAAACATTAAAATATATAAAGTTTTGCTAATTTCAAATAAGTTGACAGTATCAAAATGTTCCTGTAAGAATACAGTATCAAATGATTTTTCTTTTAGATAACCTTTTATCGAAAATATATAAAGATTAATACTTTTTAGTTCATGTGGTATCAACCAAAGATGAACAAGATATGTTTGCGTTTCTATGACATGCGGGGACTTCTAGAAAAGTCTGTCTTGCTAAAGGACAACGCCGAACTGCTTTTAAAAGGACATATTGCAAACAACACTGACGTAAGTTTTCTTACATGCATAATTGATACTGCGAAGATATAAGAAAAAATCTAGCTTATGAGACAAACACACAGTCATAATTGATTTGATATCATTTAAGTTTGTCTTGAAATACTTATTGCAAGTTACATATATTGTTTTTTATTTTTAAGGAAAACCCAAGCTTTTCAATTCAAACGCCTGAATCTGAGCGTGAAAGTATTTCAGAACGTTTATGTTTTGAGATGTAAGATTAATTGGTCTGGTCTGCCGCCAATATTTTATCATTTGGTCATATTGCATTTGTTTACGTCTCAGTTCGACATCAGTTCACTGTTCACCCCTGAATCCCGTGGCTACGTAAAGGAACCGAGTCTAGACGACAAAATCGTGGGTGTTGTGGTCGTTATAAGTGCCGACATGGAACTGAAACCAAACGTTGTACAAAATATAAAGGAAATAATTGAAGTCATGGAGGAATTTAGTAAGTTACAATTTTTCAACCTCCTTTCAAAATTTTATTGCTTATTTATTGTTCTTCTATAGGAAGCATGAGCCGGGCATCGCCGCAACAATAGAGTTGCATCACCAGTAGACGCGGTTGGATCTCATAGAACAATGAGTGACGATGCGCATTTTAAGCTTGATCAAAACAAACGCCGTGACTCAGCGTTCTGATAAGAGCGCAGTGGGGACGCCGTAAGGTCGCCTACAACGCATCAAGAGCTCCGCGAGCGTGCACAGAGGTGGCAATGGCGCTTGCACGGAGATTGTACGGCGTTCTCTGAGATGTCGATGCGTTTCTAACGCGCTTAAACGGCGCGTCTACGGCGCTTATACGGAGTGCTGTCTTTTTAAACTTCGTTCTAACAACGACTGTACGAAGCCGTCACGGCGATCATTGCGCTCCAAAGGTGCTTCTACCGCGTCGATCGGCGTTTGCAGGATAAAAAGAAACGAAATTGTAAAACTTAATAAGATAAATAGGGAAATCAATATTCATTTCAACATGGCTGATGTACGCAAGCAAACTCGTCTACTGTTTGCCGTCAGCGCATTGTCATCGCCGTGAAAGCGCAGTCGAAGCGCAGTGGAAGCGCCGCTAAAGCGCAGTGCACGCAATTGAAGCGCTGTAGAGTGCAGGCAATCGCCAACAAAAACTCCGTAGGAACGCGATATAACGCCATCTGAGCTCCGTAGAAATGCCTTAGTCGCTGTGAGGGCGTCGTGACATCTCTATCTGCACTAAAAATATCAGATTTTTCATGCGATATCACGGCGCACGAAAAAATTAACAACGCCGTGCCAAAGCAGTTGAAACGCCTGTAGTATTACAGGTGCCCTATATTACTACATACAGTTTTGTTTTGTTGTCTAACTGACAATTGTTAAATACGACAAGAAAGGTATAACTATATTATATTGCGATATTTTTTACATGCCCTGCATTACTAAGAATTTTTATCTGTTTTTGTTTTAGACATCCCACATGTTATTGTTCTCACAAAAATAGACAAAATATGTGAAATGACAAAACTAAACGCCAGCAACGTTTTCGTCAGTAAAGTCGTTGAAACCCGTGTTAAAAAGGTAGGTTTATTTTATATAATTTAAACTTTTAAATTATGTTATAGTTACCAATAACCCGCGTCGGTGAATTTATGGAACGTCGGTTTTTTTCCATAAACTTTTTTTAAAAACTACAGATCTGACATATACTTTTATTATTGATAATGAAATAGCATCGTTTCCCGGTTCTAAATATGTCTTGTTTTTGAAAAACACATTTATATTAGCTGAGATATCGTGCATTTTGTACCTTGAAAATAACACATTTCCGATCGGAAACGATCGGAATCCTTTAAAAATCGATCGATTATTACCTGTCGAGTTATGACGATCGGAAACAGCTGATCTCCTATCGAAAAATAACGATCGCTTTGTTTCTATCGGAAAAAGCCGAACGTTCATATCCAGTCGAAAAAAAAAATCAAACATAAGACGGGCTTTATTTGGATATTGTTCGATTTATTTGTAGTTAAAGGAAGAAACTAGTGTTTAAAATTGCACGTTTGTTTACAAAATGCATTAACGGTACATCCGTTGTTTTAGACCAGTATAATATTGTGATCTTCAACGAACCATATCCTAAACCAGATACTGAAATTGTTATTGTTGAATCTTTGTAGCTGTATAAATAATTTTAGTAACCCAAGTTTTACATTCTTTTATCTGACGGTAGTCTACAGTACATTAATTTCTAGAATAAAATTTAAGTTTTGAAACAAAATGCTTAAGATTAAATGTTTATGAGTTAATGAAAAGATAACATTGGGTCTGGGTGTGTGGTTAGTGTATTATATATATAACAACAATAATGACATCAGGGTAAGAAATAGATGTGTCCAGCCTGACCAGGAAGCAAACCGGGGCCATTCGCTTTCAGGGCAAATTCTCTACAGAAAGTTGGACAGGTCACTTACACCTATTTCTCAATGTTTAGGTTACTTATAGGCCATTACAATAACAATAATTGTAATTTATATATATATTATTAAAATAAAAAATTGCCATTTAATTTTTGAACTTTTCATATGATGAAAAAGTAGAACATAAATGAATTATATTTTTGATATGGGACCTTCGTGGCCAAGACACTTTAACACTCACTCAGCCCCTCACTGCATGGGTTCGAATCCCGGCAGGGTCATTCGGATTTTCATGTGAGGAAGCCTTCCAGCTGGCTTGCAGTAGGTTGGTGGTTCTACCCGGATGCCTCAGTGCATTAGGGGTCTTCCTCCACTTGTAATTAGCTGGATTTCGCTTTATGACTGAAATACTGTCGCAGCTCGACGGTAAATTAAAAAATCAATCAATCTATTTATAATGGTTTGTTAAAAATTAATTGTTTCTATGGCTTAATGGTTCCAACTGCTGAGATTAAATCATGTAACTTCTTTCAATTGTGCGTTCGATTCCTCGCAGTGTCACTTTCTTCGTCTAAGTAAGCCATCCAGCTCGCTTGTGGTAGGTTGGTGGATCTGCCCGGCTGCCTATGTGTACTCATCCATGTTATTAGCTGGACATCGATCACTATATAACTGGAATACTCACAGTCGCAGTCCTGGAGTTCCAACAATAAATTTAACACTAACAGGACAGATATTCCTTTTCATTCACACTACACTTCTCCCAACCCCACAATTGACGGAATACGCCACCATGCTACTCTACCGACTGAGCTAACTGGATTGATTTTCCTACTTACACAAAGAATAAAAATCAAAATGAAATAAAAGTTTTAAATTTGTAATCAGGGAAGATAAATGTGTAACCAGTATTTTCCTGTACCCTTGCTTACATGCATGGCCAGTGCTCTATGAAATGAGCAATTGGACCATGTACACAAATCTTTGATAAGAAATACCTATAGGCTGTTACATAACCCAACCCCCAACCAATTTAGAATAACATGTAATCCCTGAGTTCTAAAAACTATAATCCAAAGAGCAGTAATATACTGGAAAATAGGAAATACAACAGCCCCAAATTGTAACCAATCTAGAAAAAAATGTGCAAATAGACCAGGCATTGTGTTCCCAAACATTAAAATGGTACTTAAACTTGTATGATTTTCATACTTATACTAAAACTACGCCCATTTGTTTCGACTGGGATTTGATTATGATATTCAAATTAAAGCCTGAATTTGTACTTGAGTATTTTCGAGAACACGGGGTCAGGACTCGAGAGCCCTCACTTACATGGCAAGTTCTCTACTAATGCATCTACATAACCACTTAAACCTTTCAACTTTAGGGCTACAACTTCAGCTGTTACATTTCATAATGATTGAAGAAAATTTCTTGCAGCTTTAACAATTCACTTGCACTCAGGCACAGATAATTATGCATGTTGTCATTTTTGTTGAAAAACATGACATCCTGGAAACTGAAAAATCATGGCTAACTTGGACTCAAATTAAGTGCTTCTGGTACACTTTCAGTGCCAGAAATTTATTCAATGAGCTTTTGAGGTATCTTCCATCATTTGTTCCAAAGCTATTGCTTGTGACTTACAAAGTTGGCGTTTTTCATCCATTTAAACTTGAACTTCATTCAACCTGATCAAATTGCACATATGCACCCCAACAAAATAGTATAAGTATATTCAAGTCAAACACAAACAATAATGCCATTGGCTGTTATGCATATATATTTTTTTATTTATTCAACTGATGTATTATCCTAACCAAACTGGGCATACATCATAATTATAATTATAATATTCTGTTTCTTATTAAGCGTAACCAACCTTCATGTGTATACATTTATATACAAGTATTTTGATAATACATACTTATTTATTTAGATCCATTATTCATACCTATGATTAGTTCTAGTTGTTCAATTTTGAAAACATTTGATATCTCTGGTATAACTGAGGTGCACAAGAACAAACTGCGTGTACATCCTGCATTTTGGTAATTCTTCATTTTTCTTAAAAATCCAAACCTTGTTTTTAAGATATTGAACACATTTTTCAAGTTTTAGGGAAATCATTCTGGTAAAATTTAGATACAATATAATAGGAAATGATCTTTGAAACTGCATGCTCATAAAAATCATATAATTACACAGTTGAATCGTTTTAGCGGCCACCTGTATTAAGTGGTCAACCTATATAGTGGTCAGTTTCAATATTACCAAACTAGCATTTTTTTTTTTTTAACCTTCATTTAAGCGGCCACCTCTGTTAAGTAGTCTCTTTCTCTTATTCTCTTGAATGACCACTTAAGTCATGTTTGACTGTATGTAAAGACAAATAACTTATTGAAATGTTTACATAATCAGATGAATTGAAACCAGTTCCTTTTGCTGAGTGGTTGGAGCTGTTCCGTCCAATCCATGGTTATAAAAAATTATTAACTCATTAATTAAAAATAATGTTCTTTGGTTTTGTTAAAAACTGGTAGACCCACTGTTAGGGTAATATAATGATATATAACTGAGGTCTTATTATACCACATGCCTTGTGTGATATCACAGTGATGCAGAACTATATACCTGCCTAATGTAAAACAAGACCCAAGATTACCAACACAATGTCAGTGTAAATCCAAACAATTAATCACAGGTGACATATTGAAATGACTCTGGATGGACAATTTTTGTGCATTGTGCAAATTTTGAATCTAACTAGTAATGGCAAATTGACAGGGGACAGAGAACTCCATAAGTAAATGCCTCAACAGTCAACAGGTGTATTGAGGCTTTGGGTTCTTATGCTATTTCTCGGATTGAGACCACAGCCCTAAAAAGGGGGAGATAAGTCTGAGATTGTTCCTCATCTATTTTAATAAGATCAAATTGGTATAATTAAGTGTTTCACTATCAAGGCAAGAAAGAACTGAAGGCTGGGTAGTTTCTTAATTTTTATTTTTCATTCTGAAATGATTGCTTAATCAGAATAATTTCTCTATTATTTTCTTTACTGTATGTGTTTTTATAGCAACAGCTGAAGATATGGCTTTGAGGAAGAAAGAGGGACACTAGGCATCTTAGGCATCTATGGGTGCTATCCCCTTGTTTTATGAAACCTATGTCATACTGATTATAATAATATGTCCCATTGAAGCCCCAGAATTCAGTTATTGAGAGGCCCTGGTAATGGTACAGGTACCAAAACTCACAACAGTGGACGGAAGGTGTAGCTGTAGCTCAGCTGGTACTGAGCATTTGCCCTTCAAGTAAAAAGTCTGAGATCTTGTTGTTGAGACACAAACTCAAACACATGTAGCAAACTTATTGCTCCAAATCAAGCTGCACATTTTTCTGACCCTGTAACATGCAAAATATTTTTAAAAACCTTCAAAGTCCTAACTTTGATTAGAACTGTTTCAGCGAAATGACCTAAGACATTGTAAATCCTAATTTTGTGAACTCATTACAACTTTTTACAGTATCAGTTTTCATATTTTTAGTACAATGTGCATATAATTTAAGAACTGAAACAAAAGAACAGAACCAAAACTCCATAAATATACCAAACTATTTCAGCCTTTCATTATCTTATGTTCCAGTGTTGATGATAATTCCTTTGCCTCTGTAATTTATACTCAAATATTTCACTACATTGGATTGGCGATGTGTTATTTTAAACAGTACAATGTGTTATGAACTCATTATGGAAGAGAAAAACTGTTTTCTCTCAATATGACAACATGAGCACTCATCATAATAGAGAGAGATAGAATAGAGAGAGAATTTCCTCGTAAGAATTTACTCATAATAATTAAGAGAGATACTTTACTCATAAGAGAGAGAGAATTAACTCACAGTAAGAGAGAGTAAGAGAGAGACAGAGAGAGAGGAGGAGGAGGAGGAGAAATTACTCATAAAGGGAGAGAGAAAGAAAAACTGAGAAATTATTCAATTAAAGAGAGATGATTTCCATAAATTTAAAGAACTAAAACACGCTATTTTAAACCTCAGCCGAATTCACAAACTAAATATTATCTTAATGCTCTTCCAAGAGACAATTTTATCTTATCTTGAATTTTTTTTTTTTTTTTTTTTTTTTTTTTTTTCGTTTTTGCGATATTTAATATTTATTGAACTTCAAAACGAAAAAGAAAAGGAAAACAAAAAAGAATAATAATAACTAAATTTCGTTTGTTCAAACAAACGATAGGGCTATTTGCTCTGCAAACCATATCAAACTTTACCATATTCATTTAAGGTGAACATAGGGTATACAAAAAATCACAACAACACATTATACTACAATGTAACAGAAAAAAAAGTTGGAAAAATGTGTGGGACACTGGGAAAAATGAATTACAATTGTTGTTGTTGTTCGTGTTTTTTTAGATTTTCGCCTCTGCAGGGCGAAAACCTATTGTTCTTCTTCTGTTGATTTGTTTTTTTTTAGGTTTTCGCCTCTGCTGGGCGAAAACCTATTGTTCTTCTTCTGTTGATTTGTTGTTGTTGTTTTTTATTTTTATTATTTTTCCAATTCCACCCATTTTTGTGTCCAGCCTAGCGGCCAGATGAGAAAAGCTACAGCCATGAAATTTTGGGCATGGTGTCATCTTTATCTGAACATGTGCCTAATTGGTCAAACTTTTCACTTTTTTTTCTGATTTAGCCACTAGGGGGCGCAATCGATGTAATCACTGTTTTGCTAATAACTCAAAAATTTGAAACCTGATTTAGATGCGGTTTTTTACATAATGTTCCTTGTTGACAGCCCAATCAAATATGATGGATATCTTATCATCGAGTACTGGAAAAGAATTGTTCTAGGAGAGGTTGAATGTTCGAACCTTGGAAAAAAGTGGAAAAATTAGGGAAGGTCTACGAAAAACCTACCCACTTTTGTTAGAGATCAGATAGAAGAATTCTGTTTGCTGCATACGATTTGCAAGACATATACGCACAAAATATATGGGGTGGCGAATTAAGGAAATGCGTGGTTTGTCCTCTAGAAACGGTCAAACTTCCAATTTCAAAAACATGTTTTTGTCGCTCCTGACTTAATTTTCTGTTCATACTTCATGATATTTTCACATAATATGTATTGTTATGTTTGAAAGGGCCTCACAATTCAAAAAATAAAAAAGAATTGAAAAGGTCAAGGTCATATTACGATTATTGTGTTTTTATTCGGCCACAAATAGCTCCAAAACTAAGAATATTTCATTGAGAGTATATGAACAAAAGTTTTAGTTCTTAAAGAGCTCTTTCCAGTGATGTTTAGTTTTTGAAGATCGGACTTGATTTGGTCATTATACGGCAGTCCAAAATTTGATCCTTTTTTGGAATAATTGTAAATCGGGTTTTATGCTTCAAATGCTGATACATAAGAATAAAAAGTTTGACTTGTGCGACTAGTATACTTGATTGAACTATTTGCTGCTTTGCTAGGTACCTAACAGTAAAATTTTAATCAATTTTCTTTCTCATTTTGCCGCTAGGGGGCGCTTTTCTTGAAATCATTCTTTTGCTTATAACTCAAAAAGTTGAAGTCCGATTCGAATTCGGTTTTTTGCATTCTGTTCCCTGTTGATAGCCTAATAAAATATGATAGGTTTCGAGGGTCCGTTTGGCTGAAAGCTTTTGAGCTACGGCGGGTTTAATGTTCGAACCTCGCAAAAAAAAAAAAAAAAAAAAAAAAAACTGTGCAAATGAGGGTAGATCTACGAAAAA
>CM037779.1:70901744-70951744 GCA_021229015.1 Solen grandis | reverse complement strand
TTGCCATGCCTCTTGTCGGCTGGAGGGTTGGAGCTTGAGCTATTTAAGGTCTTTGTGACTGTTTTGAGTCCGATTGCTCAACTTAATTCCTCTTTTAGTCGTGATAGAACCATCATAAGCTTCTATGTTTTGCTCAGCTAGTTGTGTAAACTCTGTTCTAGACTGTGGCATTCTCTCCTTTAGAAACAGTGCTAATTCAGGCGGGCATGTTTGTGTGAACTGCTCCCGAACGATCACAAAGATCAAACTTCAAACGTCCCGTCTGTCGCCGTCCACGTGCTGATGTATCTCACAAGTCGATACATGAACTGAAATACAATCTCTCTATACTCTGATTTACTGTTCCGAAACTTCAGCCTGAAGCCTTTCTCAGTCAACAGGTAACGTTACAGCACTGCTTTTTACAAAGCCTGATAATCAATAGCTTGTTCTGTGGGCATGCTGGTATAAATCGCAAGTCCATTACCAGTCAGTAATGAGCTGAGACTGATTGCCATGTATCTTCTTTTTTCTACCTCTGGCTCCTGGCAAATGGTTCAAATTTCGTTATGTAAGCGTACTGACGTACATCAAACTGCGGCATTTTTAGCCGTAAGGGCTTACTGCTTGGCTCAGCCTTAACAATTCCAGTTTCAACACGGAGTCTCAATAACGCTATCTTACGTCCTTGCTCTTACGTTTGAACAATGCTTCTTTCTCTTTAAACAATGCTTCTTTCTCCATTCTTGCATTTTCACGCCTCTCATCTTCAAGTCTCAACATCTCGTGTTCACGTTCCCTCTCAGCTTCACATTTTAACTTCAAATCTTCATGTCTCAGCCTCTCAGTTTCACGTTTCCTTTCATCTTCTAGTTTTAATCTCTTACCTTGACGTTTGTGCCTCTCATCTTAACGTTTCTGCATACGTTCCTCCCGCTCCAGGAACTCTTTCTGTTTCTTCTCAGCATATTCCTTTAGATCTGTCCCAAACAAAACCATGCATTCTTCCACCGATAGCCATTTATTATAGTCCATCATGAAACAGTATACTTCAAAACTACGAGTTCCACCGCAATAAACCTCCTAAGCACGATCCCAGACGAGCCCCCAATATGCCAGGACGTTGAATCTTACCCTAATGCTAGGACCCTATATTTCTGAACGGGTGTGCAATATGGTGACAATGTCTTGTGCTGGATACATTCCGCATCTGAATATTGCATACATTACTATTAGTTAATCTTGCTTTTAATGCATTAAATATGGAACAAATTTTCAATGCAATAGATGAGTAGGTACGTCTTTTTGTGTCACAGTACAATGGGTCAAACAGCTATAAATCTAAATAGGCCATTTGAACGAAACATACAGTTGAACCTGTTTTAGCCACCACCTGTTTTAAGCGGCCAATCTGCATTTAGCGGTCAATTTTAATATAAACTAGCAATTAGTTATATGTTCCTTCATTCAGTGACCACATCTAATAAGCGGTCACTTTCTCTTGCTCCCATGACTGACCGCTTAATACAGATTTGACTGTACGTTTATTTTACTGTGCTAACTAAATATGCACATACATGTATTCTACCTTTTGCTGAACTATGCATAAAAAATCAATCAAGTATACTAAGCATTGGTACATTGGTAAATTGTAGGTGCGTATCCGAATAGGAATCTATCACGTACACATAATGGAGTTCCAGCGTGTTTTCCCACAGGACCAAATTATGATTTTGAAGCTGGAGGACTTGACCAAAGATATATCTTTCTATCTCAAGAAACTATATGCTTTTCTGGACCTAGGTAAGTGTGTAATATGTGAAATTTTGTCAAAAGGAAAAATGTTTTTCTTTAAAATCAAGCAAATCGTGTTCTACCACACTGTGCGAACTCAGACTGTACTCATTCCTCTAGCGGGAATTTTATTTGATTATTATTATTATTATAGCGGTTGTGATACTAGTTACTTTGTGATACGTTTTGCTACTTGTGTTATTTTTGGTCGAAGAATAATCAAGTCATATCTTTAATTTTTAATAGAGCCTTTGAGTGACCGCGCAATACAATCTATTGTCAACAAAAGTCGAAGAAATGTTCGACAACGTTTACAGCAGATGCAGGGAGATATGTTTAACTCTACACGGGCATTACTTGCTGAATTTTACAGACCATTCAATGAGGAACTAGGGAAATTGCTCGGAGACAAATTCAATTACAATATCAAAAACGATTAATCATTTCATCCCTTTACGGCGTATGGTATTGAATACCATCGGAATGTTTTGGACACGCACAGTGTAAACGGATATTCGCAAGTTTTGGATACAAACTACGATAATGTCAGCATAGCTAGGGTTAAAGGATTTTTCGCCAGTACATAGAGTCTGTTTGTATTCATCTCATTTCATTTTCAAATGGTTTATTATTTTGAAATGAGTTAGTTTGTTTAACGGATTTAACATTTATTTTTTTAGCAGTAGACAGTTACCATAGCAACAGTGAACTAAATGAACTCAGTTACCTATGCATTTTTTTTTAGTTTAAACATATTTTATTCAGAATTAAAGTATATTTTCTTAAAAAATTTAAGAAAAATACGGCTAGTTAAGTCAAGTAAAGATTAGAACATTAGAACGGAAGATGAATCTTATCGTGTTCCTCTCCATGTGTAACATATTGTAAAGAATAATACGGCTAAGGTAGTATATATGATAAATGATAAAAATGATAAATAGGAAACTGAGTCCTTGAAATGTATACAAGAAGGGAATATAGATAAATAAGAAAAGGCAAGGTAGATAAGGGGGGGGGTAAACAAGGAAGAGACAAAAGACTGGATTGGGTTGAACTGGCGGAAAAATAGGCTGTCAAAATAAGCAAACTAAGAGTTGTTAATCTCTTTCCATCTCTTTCCCAATCTTAACTTTCACTATAACTGTCAAAACGTTTGAAAGATTTAATAAAATCATGTACCGCATTAAGTATTGAAGTCTATGGGATATTTACATTTTCTGTGAATATGAAATACTGAATTTGATTCATGAGAAAAACCCAAGGAAGATTAAAGATTTATATGAATCTATTTCAACTTTCATTAAAAAAAATCCAAACTTTACCAAAGGAAATTGGAAAGTCATTTTTTTAGTTTTCAGGGGAGATAACTCATGAAAACAAGTTATTTAGGGGAGGTTATAAAACAACTTCTGCCACATGTCATAACATGTCAGTTTGCCTCTAATATTACCTTTGTTTGACATTTTAAAAGATTATACTGTGAGGTTATATGCATGGCTTTGATGGAGTTGATCGCTATTAGGGTTCTAAAACCTTAAAAGATTGTTTTTGTTGAAACATATATTTGCCTTTACGTTCATAGGATTATAATATCTACATCTGTATTATTTTCATTATCATTATTATCATAAATAATAGTTATGGCAATTCTAACAGAATGATGATGATGACGATGATGATGATGATGATGATTGTTTATGTTATAACTATTATGATAATGACAAGAGTATCAAAAACCCTATGCTTGTTTAAGATAATATCATTATGTTTTTACTCTAATTATGCGTGAATGTCGATTTTTTTCACTGTGTTTATAAATGTAATTGAATTTGAGATGGTAAAACCTTATGTAATCTTATTTTGCCGTTGTTTATAATTATATATATTGATAATTGCATTCAACTTGAGCAATTATTTTAAATAACATCAGTGACAATTCAAATCCCAGCACTTTTATGCGTTAAATTACATAAGAAAACTATGTACATGCATACTTCATTGTTACAGTTCAAGGCTTATAAGAGCGTTATATTAACCTCGACGTCCACATAATGAACTGCCTAAGTAATGAAATATTACGGTAGTGTTGCTCTGTATCATTAGATATTAGACAAGGCGTTAACGGTATATAATTATACCTGTATATAATTATATATACTTCGGTCAAACGTCATCATTGTACTGCTCGTATGTTAGCTGGGAATACTTAAAACAAAGATTTGTTTATGTACAATTACAGATCTAATGATGTAATAGTGTTCTTTTATGTCGTGTACGGAAGGGAGAAGGAAACGGCTCAAATTAATATGCTTTGGTGTGAAAAAGTTTTTTCCCGGTCTTATATATGTTTTGTTTGTAAGATGTTGATTTTTTGCTATAAATTTCACCTAACTTTTCAAATTTTTCCCACCATAGAGCATTGCTTGTCGATGTCAGCAACTTTCTGTTGGGAAGCTGATAATAAATTAAGGCTTATTCGAAGCATCGTTTCCCTTGAAATTCTGTATAACTCTACTACCTGAACCGACTTATCTTGAGACAAAACCATCACACTTAGAAAACACATCTCTGATTCGTAAAAGTTCAACTATGTTGTGAGTCCTAAGCTATAAAATTGATATAAATTTATGTCCCACTAATAACTTGGCCGATGAAACCCCATAGTACGGAGAGTGCGACCATTTGTAAACTTCCAGCCTCATAATATTTTCAGATCAAGGTATGGCTTTATATAGGAGAACAATTTACACGTATCAAACGTGTTGTAACAGTTCCTAGTAATGCTTGTTTTTTGGTGTGTTTTTTTTTCATAAAGTCAGTGTGAAAGGAAGCTAGGAAGGCGAGCGCGCATGACATGTGACAGTCCTTTATTATATCACGTAAAGAGAAATTACAGCAAAGTTAAGATGATTGTGATTATCTTATCTCAGTTATAAAGCGAGGTTGAAAGTCCTTGTGCAACCTATATATTTTACACCAGAGAAAGAAGCGGCAAAATTGATAAACTAAAAATGGTATAAAATCTCAGATTTCCGAGGCGCTCGATTTTTTGAGCGCTTGATTTTTTATCGCAAGTCTTCGGATAAGATATTTTTTACTGTATATTGAATAAGCTGGAAGTATTGATGTTGATTTGCGGTATCTTTGATATCTAAAATAAACCTTCGTTTCTTAGAGTAGTTTGTCTTATAAAAACGCACTCTTCTTTCAGTTAAATAGTTTCACTAAAATTTGAAATAAAGCGTGTCAGTGGGTCCAAATTTGGAAAATTGTTGCACAACTGTATACAAGAATATGTTTGTACTAATAAGAATTGTTATTTGTTGCTTGGTATCTATCTATATGTGTCTATCTTTCAGAATAAATTTTGAAAACAACGGACTTGAAATATCTTTGCTTGTATACCCATATGTCTATGATATTATTTTGCTTTCAATCGAGGTGAGCTTAAGGCACTTCATCAAAAGCCAGAAATGGAATTAGGAAGAACGGAAAATGCGTATTTGGTATATCGTTAATATGAAAAAAGGTGTTTTTTTTTACTATTTAATTGTTCTCGTTTTGGGTTCTGTTTTAACTACGATCATTTAAGTCTATATAAATGCATACGATTAAAGAACTATGCGTGTGGGAGCATTTATGTAAGCCAATAAGTTGTCAAACAATATCAAACAATAGTTCACGCTTACATCAAAAGTTTTCTTATTTATATATACACTTGTTCCTTTTACTTCAAATTAATTGCGATCAATGGTTATCCTTCGTGGCAATACCTGGGTTTGACCTGTTCTTTGTTCCTTTGAAGGTCTTGAAAGATTTTACCTAGTCGGAACGGAACTCCAAACTATTAAATCCAGTATCAGTGAACTACGAACAAAAACTACGGTAGGACATTCACATTTGTCTTAATTATTGTATCATAAAGATATGATGTTTGATGAAGAGAACGAATCTTGGGCTAGATACGACCAATCAGAGGTTATCCACAATAGTAAAGGGAGGTAAAACCCGCATGAACAATGAGAAATCGTATTACTGCGCATTTCCTTTTACTTCGCATTTCTCTAGAATCATCTGTGTAATTAGTAGTGTGTGCTATTATACTCACGGCGATTTTCGTTTTTCGTTTGATTTTTTATCTAATTTTATTTATTTATTTATTTATTTATTTTCATGAGAGGTTTACGTCCCACCGACAATATTTCTGCCATTTGTGGAGGCTGTCTACTAAGTTTTATTACTCCCATATGGCAGTATCACGCCGTAGACATGTGGCTTGATATCACACTCGAGGCGGTTTTTAGACGTGTGGCTTTTCAATAAAATGATTCACGTCCGCTGGAAAACTAAAATACCAAAAGAAGCTTTATCTTCAAGACGATAATCAAGTATTTGTATTTTGTTGACCTTCTATAAGGAAAACATATCATGCATTATTGAATTAAAAGAAATAATGAATATGCAAACAAGTGAAATTATATTTATAAAAAGAAGCTAAATAGAAAAATTCAATGCCCGTTGGAAATATATTGCAATAAGACATATATCGTGTGAACTAAGTGATGATGCAATTTAAACGTCTGCGCCATGCAGAATATGCTTTATCCAAACGTTCGCTGAGTGCGAACTACTCCAGCCTTTACTGTCGTACAGTTTAGGTTTCAATCAAAACATGATCCTGGCCGTTGGCTCTTTAATACCTGAAATAAACATTAATAAGGTCTGTACATTCGGAATCTTCCTTAACCTGTAATAGCTAGACGGCGCTATATGTCTGAAATACTGTCGCAGTGATAGTATTCTTCATATCAACACTGACGGTACAGCAATGAGTGTGACTGATTCAGTTAATGTTGAAAAGAAAGTCAACTGACGAACGGTGTCGCCTATGTAGACAAGTGTACCATACTATAAACTATTTCAATCTTACAAATATTCTACATCGGGATTTGCTTTAAATATTGATGTTCTAGAAATCATTCTGCTCCTCTGTAGCTGCACAAGGGTATACTCGTAAAGGGAGAGATTAAAAGTCAATGATGTAGAGATGAATGAGAGTGTTAAAATAGTCCGTGACTGAAGAGTGAATTATCCAAATATTACACACACAAAAATTACGTTCAAAGTAGAGCCCACCTTATTAAAAATATTGAATGATATGTTACGTTAAGGCACACGACACTTTGAACTCGTTTAAAAGTAAATTATTTCTGTCAATCTAAAGTAGAATAGTTTAATTACATATGTCAAGTCAACGGAGAAGAATATGATTATGTATGTTAAGTCAAAGTAAAACAGTTCAAACTCGTAAGTATGCAAAGTCAAAGTAGAACATCTGATTTATATATATATCAAGTCAAAGAGGAAGAATCTGGTAAGACATGATACGTCGAAGTAGAGTACTGTCAGTTCAAATTGGTAGAAGATTGCATAATATCAGACAATTTTTAAATGCATTAAAACATTAAGTACCTACCGGTATAAGCAATATGTAAACTCCTATATATACATATACATAGACATATGCCACTCATTATCATTATTATCATCAAGATCAAAAATATGAAACAAATAATGAAATAAACTTGATTATCTACTCCTCGTCCTCATCGTCAACATCTGTCTTTTATTTTTTCTTGTCGGTGCCCGTGTAATCTACACGCCTGTATCTCCGACTTAATGAATTCATAGTATAATATGAACTAAGGTACAGCCTCAGAGCGGGCGAAGCATGATCGCCTTATGCAGGTGTAATTGATCTATTCAGTTGCTATATGTATGTTCTAAGTAGATAAGAACACACTTTTTATAATTCTAAGGCGCATTATAAATATCCAGCAACTTGCTCCGAATGCTAGACGAAAAAGAAAAAAAAGTTTCAAATGGTTAAAAAATTAAACAACGCTACAAATTGGGGCAAGAAATTCAAATCAGATCTATTTATTTCATCATAATTACATTTAAATTCAAAACAAGCAATTGTAAACTAACAATCCCGTATCGTTTGTTGGTGTCTATAAATATAGGCATGCATAGTCCTGCCTCCAGTCACAATATGTACATGTTTTTAAAACAAAAACACTGACAACAACAAGCAGAAATAAAAAGAATCCCTCTTAGAGTATCTCAAAATTCATCAATATGGTTCTATATCCTTCTTTTTTCTGTATAAATACGAGAGTTTGTATGTATATTTAAATCAAATCTGGCAGTGCCCTGGCCCAGTTCAGGGTGTACAATTTGTCAGAAAAAAATAGTGAAATGATTAACCTTTTTGTATATATGAATACAGCGTAACACAAAAAATATATCTCAATAGTACTCTATAATATTTGAAATCGAAATTCCGATGTGAAAACCCATATGCCTATATCTAACGCCAATGTCAGCATCACTGCGATTTAAACTTATGAAAGTATGAATTTAATAGTTGGACTGGGGTTGGTGTCACTACCCAGTGAAAAATGTTTGTTTATTTACGGGGTTAAATGTCAAGGCGACAATATTTCAGTCATTAGAAGACTATGTTTACTTGAGGTTACACTACAGTATCAAGCCGTAGACAAGTGGCAAAATGCCTCACCCAGTCACATTATCCTGACACTGTGCCAACCAGTCCTGGAACTACCCTGTATTTATTCTGAGCGCCAAGCATAAGACCTAAAGCAGTATATTTTTACGACTTTGTTTAGTATACATATCTAGCAAGGGATCAGATATTCTTACCACTTGGCCACCCTGACCGGTCATTTTGAAATTTGTAAAGATTATGTTCAAAATTGTACAATTTCTAGTTTACCTCTTCTTTAGAGCAGACCACGAGTATCACAAAAACAGGAGAAATAAAACGTGTCATCTTTGAAAGGAAAAGCAAAGGAAAGATAAAATAGCAAACTTGTCATCTTTGAAATCAGTATAACCATTTATCAGCATTTAACTATAATATGCACAATCATGCAGTTTTATATCGATCATTTTTTATACATTATATCCTATAAAATGAAGATTGGTCTGATCCTAAACAATAAAAAGTAAATAATGAAAGAAAGAAAATGAAATAAATACAAGATAAATAATAAGATATGTAGATCTAGGTCTACTAGCTGTGCATGAATAACTATAGACCTTTCAACTAAAAATACACTTTTTTCTATTTTGGCTATAGTAAACGTACATTACAAGTGAATTGCAATTATTTATTAGATAATATATATATATATATAAGATTCAGAGAAGAGTAGAAGGAAGAAATATTTTTTTACACATAGGGCATTCTCAGAGAGATTGAGAGAAAGATGGAGAAAGAGAGATTATGCAAAAAAAATCATAACTAAACTTCATTGTTAGGCAAACAATACACGTGTGAGAGTGAAGAATTTTTTTTTTCTTCTTTTCAAAAAAACTTACACACACGCGCACGTACAACACCACCAACACAACGACATACCGAGCCTCCATATAAAATACAATCCTTCATCTCTTGTTTGATCAACTGGAGCCGGTGATAAGAAAACAAGTCTCGTCTGCTAACATTATCAAAATCCACACGTGACATACACATACACATTTCAAAATAAATTAAACTGTAGAATTAATTATTTTTGTGGTGGACTTATTTACGTCGAATTTTTGGACGACTTTATCCATGGATATTAATCCAAACAAAACTATTCATTTATAAGATGTATTCTTTTTCTAGGGTATAAATCCACGAATCTATGTACCCACGAAATTGAATTGGCTTAGATTCAATGCAGTTTATTGCCGGCGAAAGTTAATGATTTCATAGTATTACAGGAACCTTGGTACTTTATGCTCGAACTACCATAAATGCCATAACCTATGGGACGAGAACCATGCAGGCTGGACTTGGACATTAATTGGCCTATCCCACAACAACCTATGGTTTACAATTTAGGGTCAATGATATAAGAAAGATTCAAGACCTAATTAAGCAAAAGTTGACAACTAGTCTAAATCTCACAGAGCTTAAAAATTAATTTTTAAAAAAAAAAAAACCAAGCAAAAGTTGACAACTAGTCTAAACCTACAGAGCATAATAAATGAATCACGTTTTCTTGAAGATATGTGAAAGTAAAGTGTACAACTAGTCTAAATCTCACAGAGCACTTAATAAATTGTAATCACGTTTTTCTATTGAAGATATGTGAAAGTAAAGTGTACAACTAGTCTAAACCTCACAGAGCACTTAATAAATTGTAATCACGTTTTTCTATTGAAGATATGTGAAAGTAAAGTGTACAACTAGTCTAAACCTCACAGAGCACTTAATAAATTGTAATCACGTTTTTCTATTGAAGATACGTGAAAGTAAAGTGTACGACTAGTCTAAATCTCACAGAGCACTTAACAAATTGTAATCACGTTTTTCTATTGAAGATATGTGAAAGTAAAGTGTACAACTATCAAAATGGTATCTTATGTTTTAAATCAGGGACTCTATATACAATTTGTTGAAAAGTACCTGCATGATGATAACAATGTTAAATGGGTTGTTTTCCTGCTAAACTGGTTGAATTTAAATATTGATTTTTTTTAATAAATCAAACTTAAAATAATTCCTTGCAGTAGAGAAATGATTTACAATATGTTTAACAATTGCTTTCCTCTGTGACTTTTCCATACTTTATTTTGAAAGTTTGCATTTTTTGTTTATTTATTTGTGTACAAGTGTTGTTTCCATCTTATTATGCTCCATCCATCCATCCATCCATCTATGAAAGTTTGTGTTTGGCTATAACGTCTCAGCGACAGTAATTTAGTCAAAACGGGGCCTTAAGATACAGGAAGAAACAAGTAACTGGTGTTGAACGCAACACAAGGTCCCCTACCAATGAGGTGTAATATTTTTCCGCTACCATAGCAACCAGAATTTTGGTCCGAGATAAAAAAAAAACAAAGTGACGTGCAGAATCTCCATATTGCCATCTATTCATATACGTTATAAGTTTCATAATATTATCTTAAACCTCATAAGGTTTCAAATTCAATGTTCAGTACATTATTTTCTGTCTCTGTACAAAATTTAGAGATGTTTGTTACAATGTGGTATTTTGTATTTCCACAATTCCAGCTCAGCGCAAATTGCGTGTTTATCCGCGAACAATGCATATTATCACTGTCACTGATGTGCCAGCTTATTAAAAAGTATATATCATAGATATAATTAGATGAATTATATCAGGCACGCGCGTACTGTTTCTGAAAGGCGCCACGCCTACAATATAGATATGATATTACAATTGGACCCTGACCGTATACGTATATCGATTCAAACATATACATATAAACTGAAGAAAAAAAAATGACAGTATCTGATTTTTTTTTTCACATTTGCAAGAAGTAGTGACGTCTAAGGAGAGGGAGGTCGTGGGTTCGATCTCTGGCCGCGACATACTGGTACCAAAGTCGTAAAAAGAATCGTACTGATATAGCTCCCTGGCTTGACGTTCAGAAAATATGGGTAGCTCCAGGACTGGTTGGCCCAGTGTCAGAATAATGTGGCTGGATATCATGTCACAGTTGGCGTATACTGCAGGTGCACTTATCTGTCTCAAGTAGACATCGTCTCCAAAATGACTGAAATATTGTCGGTGGGACACGTTAACCCCCCCCCCCCACACACACACACACACACACAAAATACAATTTAAAACAAGAAGTAATGAAATTGTACACTATTACTTACAAGTTTTTATATAAGTGATTACCATCACGATAAACAAGGTTTTAATTCCTTGTACGAAACGATATGCTTGTCTATATCGATTCAAAAGGTTTCGAAACTAATCTTTACCACTTAATACCTTCAGTTGTACAGTATCTACGCTTTAACGACATTTATGTAAAACGATTTTATCTAAAGCATCCGGAAGTAAATTCAGACACACTTAACTCAAAGTACATATATGCAAGTCGAATATTTACATCATGCCTGTTTCAAATGTGTAACGGAAATTATCATCAGTGATGTTTCAAATTGTGTGTATTTGTTTCGTCGGAATTCAACTCGTTTCAGGTGAATATACCTTTCTTATAAGCGCGCCCGTGTGTGTGTAGCCAGGCAGCCACACCGAAACTATAGAGCCCGGGAGCTCTCGCTTACATGGCGGGTGATCTGCCGACTAAGGAACCGGATCGCTTCCACAAATCTCATATACATGGTGGTTACTTATAGGCAGTAAAATTATTTCATGCAAATTTGAAATTCGTCCCTGATTGAACAGGACAGATTGCTATATTTTTAACAATCCCTAAAGCAGTAATGTATACTAGAGAACTATACCGTAAGTATACCGTAAAGGTCTCATAAATGTGCAGCAAGACCGGGACTCAAACCGGGAGCGAGTGCTCTATCGACTGAGCTATCGGACCGCTTTCACAAGTCTCTCAACGATAAGGTATATTTATAGGCCATTGTATGTATAGTATCTCTCTCTGTCTCTCTCTTTCTCTCTCTTTCTAAAATATTAGAATTAAACCGCTCAATGCGCTGAGAGACGGAGACGGGATTAATATGAAATAGCTATATTTCTAAATCCAACGTTCCTGAAGTTATTGAAGCAATAGAGGCAATGGTTATATGACGCCAAACACCTCACGCGCAGTTGCTACAGAGGTAGTTGAAATCGCTCTCTGTTTGTTACATCACAATCCGTAGTAAGGGTCATAGCATTTCATTCATAAGAAGGTCATTCCCATTCTTTAATACTAGTTAACCTGAAGTATACATTTTATCTGTTGTTGTGTATATGTAGAAATTGACAAGGTATATGATTATTTAAAATACTTGAAGGTTTGCCTTCCTATTTCAAAGTTAAAAATGCTCTGAGAGGAACCTAACTCGCTATCATGCAAAATTACGTGTGGACTACTTTAGGTTAATTTCTTTTTACGGGTGTAGATCTTTATGTATGTAAAATGGGTTATTGTTCTGGTTAGGAATGTCAGATATATTTTGTTCACGCTTAAAATGGAAGTTTCCAGTGCAAAATAATGGTAAAAGAAAACATTTTAACACACAATAACACATTTTTTTTCAGCTACATAAGACAGATGTCGCCGTCTAAATATGTCGACCCTTATTTCGAGAGAAAAATTTCGACACATCAAAACAGCATCTAACCGTAAAATATTTAATGTAAAACGCGTGCTTTTAGAGTTATGGTTTTATAATGATAATATAATAAAGTAACTACATGTATTTAAAAACACTATATGACATTCTTTTAACTTACAGAGAATAAGTCAGCTTTATACCTGTATCAATTTCCCAATTTGTACTAATAAGATAACATAAAATGCCACATTTTAAAATATAGTTATTTAATTTGATTAATTAATGTTGTTAAATTCAGTTTTTTCCTTAGCTCCTTTTGCATTCTATAAAAAAATCGATTTTAATAGTTGGCTATATAATTAAGTACATAAATAGTTTAACAATAACAAAAGAACCATTCTTATAAAATTAACTTTTTTTTAGCGTAAATCATAAGAGTGAAACCGAAGGACAGATAGTCCTAAGGTTGCGTTAAGCATAAACTGAAACAGTAAAGGAAAAAAGACAAGTGGCTTATAATTTTGAACTTTTTTCTTGATTATCCCCATCAGATGGATCTGGTATCATGTTGCTGTGAGGACAAACATATTTCAATTTTTATTTGCCGTATATGCCAGAGGTGCGTGAACTGCCGCACTTCGTGTACAGCACGCATTGGCTTACGTCACACAATTTCATTCATAGCATTTTCATTGATATTTTTCCCGCTTACGTATCGTTGCAGAGTTATCATTCGTTGTGTGCAAACACCTCCCCCATATAACTTTCCCACTAGAGACACTAAGTTTGGATATTCTCACGATCAGTTATAAATATGTTGATTTGTAAACTGTTTCAGAATTTCCTGCCTAAAGCAATACTTAGACAACGCTTGTGTACAGCATGTGTGTGAAGCTTTACTTAAGCTGACATGTAATTCATTAAACTAACGAGGATAAGTTATAACAAAAATAACAAAACATGTATAGCCAATCTAATTTAAACCATATCCTTACTGACGTTCGCTAAGTAGGATCTGTTGACATCGCTTTAAAGGTCGACTCAAATTGACTTTTGACCAGCAAATCAAATCGTCGGTTTCAAAATGCTATAACTTCGTGAATTTTCGCAAGTTATCGGCAGCGAACGGAATGTATTTTGCGGATATCACCATGGTATTCTGTTTTCAAATTCAAACTGTTTTGAAACGCTTATTCTGATTGGATATCATTTTCTTATTAATATTCATGACTCAAATGTCGACTTAAGAGACCTTTCACGAGATGTTGTCAGATCTTCGTATTCGTAGAGTATCGGAACTAAAACGAAAAGGTGAATTAATGAGACAATGCTGAAAAACCTGTCCTAGAACTTACGTCCGTATACTAAGTACATCGTCTACAGAATTACTCTACTCGGGATTAAAGTAGAGCAAGTTTTAACAGAGAGATTTTCAACTAAATTTAGGAGATTTGTTTAATAGGGAGAAACCATGTACATGTACATGTATTTAAATGTATGGATCACCCTGCTTGTTTTAACTCTTTATTTTTATCCATAGTTTTTGGCCTTTGTTAGATGCACAGTGGCTGCTCCCGAAAAGGCCTTTTACATCATTCGAGGGCGGTACAAGTTATGTCGACCCGTCTTGATTACTTAAGTCATCGGGCGATATTGAGAGCAATAAATAGATATCACAAAATAAAGAAATAATAAGTTAAACAGAACGACTAATTAAATCAAACAGCTGAACGTGTATATTGAAAACTTGTTTTCCCTGTTTTCCAGGTCTGACATTGACATCGCCACCACTTGGAAACTGTGGCGAGAATATAAAGATGACTTGTCAGTTTTCAAGCACCACGTGTGATGCATGGGGACTGAAAACGGAAAGTAAAACAGTTTTTTCTCAAGCAACAACAGACTTCAGCAAGTATTCGTACATCGGGTCTGTAGCCAGTGGCACCATTACGTTCGTGGTAAAGGACATGGAGTTGACCGATGCTAACATGTATAGATGTTATTGTTCGTTCAGCAACTCAGATAAAGTCAGCCTTGCATATGAATGTAAGTCTTTATGAGTATTTTATTGCTATAAATATAGCTTTCTGCAAACCTGTGGAAAACGTTTTTGTTCTTTTCCTTATTGGTTATAGCAAATTTTGTGTAAGACATTTCACATGGTAACGCTACTGATATTATCATGGAACTCAGACAAAAATCTATCTCAAGTCAATTGAAGTCAATTGGGCGTCATTTGATGTCACTAGATATACAAATTAAAACTTTTAAGATAGTTTTCGTTGCCCTTATGAAGCGCCCAGTTTATTCAAACATTCTAAATAAAATGCATGTTTATATGAAATTCAGAGTACCAATTAAAATAAAATTGCTTCAGTAAAGGAATTGAATCTTTATTAAATTCTAAAAAAGGAGTTTTAAATTTATGAATCCCAATGAATTAAGAGCCCCTAAAAATGTGTTTCCAGGCAGACCCAAAAATGTGACAAACCTTGTTACACCGGCCAAGAAGCTTACTCTCATTGTAGACCTGGCCTACCCCGAACCGACACAGATGTTCGTTTATAAATGTTATCAGTTAAATTTAAAGACAAAATGCCATTAAATAGTTTTCGACATGTTAGTCTAGCTACTGCATTTGCAGTATTGCATGTCTTTTTTTTATTTACAAGATCCGAATTTCTTAAAACTTTTATTTCAGGACAACTCCCCAAAGTCAGGAACTCATAACTGCGTCAGCAGCCCCACCATGTCCTCCCACTACATGTGTACGTGGACGTCCTCTTCTTCACTGGAGGATGTTGATGGTGCTTACAGGCTTACAATGACAACAGTTACGCAGACGGTACTCACCGGCAGTATAAAGATAGGTATACCATACCAACGTGAGACCATTGTGCTTCGGCATTGTCTTCACAAAAATGTTATTGAAAAGAATGATCATAAGTATGCTTTCATGATGCGCGTAGATGCTTCTATCAGCATGTATGGAACAAAACAAATAAGTAACATTTACATATTATTTGCATTTTTTTTTTTTTTTTACTTTTCGAAAAATGACACTTTTCGAACTGATGTGCAGGCTCGGGTCTAAATTGTCTAAATGGAGGTACGCCTGTGATGTTCATAAATTGATTGACAAGAGTATAAACCCTATAATAAAGATAAGTGTGCGGTAACTCTTTAAAAGTACCATGTAAATTTCATTTAGAATTGTTCTTGTTGATTTTAATTCAAATAGGCCTGTATCAAATATAAATCTTTGTAACCCATAAACTTTCCTTAATTTTCTTTCGCCGATATATTTTATCTTAATTGTAATGGTGGGTGAATTTAAACATATAAAGACATGACCATATGTTTACGTAGTACGTTTAAATTGGCGAGTTTTGTTAATTTTGTGTACAGTCACTCCTGGTCCTCCCAATATTACAAACAGTAAACAGCTACCGGACGACCGCTGGGTTATACGTGCTAATGAAGACAGCCAGAATACATTGAATTGTGTGTCACGTGGGGGTATACCCGCCCCGACTGTGGCCTGGTACAGGGACAATACAAGCACAAACCCACTAGACATTACCAGTAACGGGATGCAACAGGGGGACGGTACATACACAGTGACGCTGATCTATCCAATAATAGCACTACGCAGTTATGACCTGAAGACGCATATATGCCGTTCCTACTACCCACAGGCCACCAGTCCTGTCACACAAGGATCTCGGGAAACTCCTGTCCAGTTATACTTGAACAGTTAGTTAGCTATCAAGTGAATCATAATCAACATGCATAAAAAAGCATACAAGAGTAGAATAATTATTGTGAGATATCAAACAAATTAATTACTTTGTTAAACATAATGACGCCATTGTTAGATCGGTATGAATAACTATTTTAGAATAATTATTTCTTATACCATATATGGAATGGTTTTCTATTGTAAGAACAAACACTTCGCAAGTAAAGCAAGTACATTATATGCCATGATAATCAGATTATATTACTAGAATTAATAAGCACTGTGTTTGTTCTACAGTAAAGCCCAGTAAACCCAATGTGACTCAGACCAACACGCCCGTCTCCACTGGAACTGTGACGTTGGAGTGTAGAACCAGCGGGGGAAGACCGGCACCCATCGTCACCTGGACGTACAGGGGACAAACCTTCAGTCCCCAGGTGCAGTCTGTCAATGAAAATAGTACCCTGGATCCGTCCACAGAGACATACAGTGTGGTGTCCACGATGCAAAGACAAATAACTGAGGAAGATAACGGAGAGCAAGCAACGTGTCACGTGAATCATATAGCATTGACATCAGATCTGGCAACCACTATATATTTAGCTGTTAAGTGTAAGTACTTATAGGTTACACTAACAATCAAAGCGCACAATGCGCTGCGAGACGGCGACGGGATTAACATTCTAAACCCAGTGTTTCTGAAGTTATTGAAGCAATCAAATGACGACAAAAACTCCATCCGCTGTTGCTACAGAAGTTCTGTTTGTAACATAACAATCCGGTGTAAAGGTCATGAACCTTTCATTCATAAAGAGCTGCATACCTAAGTAGGTCATTCTCTTTCTCTAGTGCTAGCGAATTCTATCTGTTGTTTTGTATGTGTAGAAATTGACCAAGTATTTGATTATTTAAGATACTAGAATGTTTGCCTATCTATTTCAAAGTTAAGAAATGCCCTGGGAGGAACCTAACTCGCCATCATGCAAAATATTGCGTGGACTACTTTAGGTCAATTACATACATACGGAGCACTACTTTTTCTTTTTACAGGAGTCGATCTTCATGTACGTAAGATGGGTTGCTGTTCTGGTTAAGAAATGTCACGGATATTTTTTTCACGCTTAAAATTGATGCTTCCAGTGCAAAATAATGGCAAAAGAAAACATGTTAACAAACAATAACACACTAAAAGCGGTTACGGTAATGATTTAAACGTCTATGTAACATATTCCATTCGTATTCGTGTTGTGGAAAATATGCAAATTAGCAAGGCCTGATTTCGTTCTTCAGCATTAGACGGCTATCGCCGTCTAAAAGCTAACTTGCGTGTTCTAGTTACAGGAATTTCAGATCATTTTTCCGGCAACAGCAGCTGAATGTTTTTGTTATTTCCATCAGATTTTTCACCGAATCAAATTTGACCAATCAGAAATAAGCAGACATGTTGTTTACTTTTCATAAATGTTACTGGACATGAAAACTGTATACAGTCAGAGCTACAGACTGAGTGCTATATAACGATTCGGGATAGAATACGATTTACTGTACAGCATGTGACTATAAGCATGTCGCCGAATATCTTTTTCTAACGATATTGCTTGTTTTCACTGTTTATTGAGTATATTAGCATGACAAAAAATATGCCTGGAGTCTTAAACGAATTGACTGGTTTAGAACTGGTCCACGGCGCTCTTGTAAACGTCTTTTTAGATTATTTATCGATCTTACATCAAAACAAACAATTAATCTCTTTGTAATCAAACATAACACATAATAACGTTTCATAGAATATGAGCGACAGCAACTCAAAGTAAGGCAGAACACATCAAGAGTGTTGTTTTAACCGTTTATATATTTCATATTAAACAAAAAATATCTGTAACAGAAGGGACAACGCTGACAGTAGTTGACTGGAAATGCAAATACTTATAGATAGAAAGAAGTATTTTGCTTTTGCTGACAAAAATATAAAATGGATTCTTCATCTGTCAAGAAAATATATCCAAGAAATCTGGAATCAAAACGAGTCAATCATATAAAATGCGATAAAACAATTGACCTTTTTGCCAGGTTACACCATGAAATAGCTAGGTCAGACTTAAATCCGTTTTCAGTCTGTCCTCTTTTTATACAAATTATGCTTCATAACAACACATAATAACTCTAATATGAAGAAAAACATGTTTTGTATTTAGGTGGTGTGTGTTGGGGGGGTCCTGTGTGTGTGTGTGTGTGTGTGTGTGTGTGTGTGTGTGTTAAGCTTACTTATGTAAACATTAATTGTTCTACAGGCAGTAAAATTAAAATACAAATTAATAAAATGTATATGCATGTATAAAATAAAAATCAGTGATAAAACACAGGCCACCACATTATTTTAGGGTTATTAACTTGATATTTAGAAAGTACCTTCTCTGATTTTCTTTTATTAAATCATTACTGTCTAATGTGCAGGTTTGACCTGAAATGTGTGTAATGACAATTTCATATTCATAGCAACATTTATGTCTTTAATTTTCGTATTTGATTGTTCTTCCTTTCTATTAAGTACATGATTGTCATTACACGCATCCCATTCATGTTTAACTTTAAATGTAGACATATAGTCTACATGTAAACAATAACATAAATTCAACAAAATTTCTAGGTGACTGCAGGCTTATGATGTTTTGTTTTATTCCCTTCATGTATAAAAAAAAAAAAAATAATATTTTCCTTGTTTGATTCTAGTTTGGAGTTACGTATCAAAAAACCAAATGCCAAATGTATTCTTTGATTCCTTGTTACAGATGTAACGGTAAAAGCCATTAACACAACAATATATTCACCCAGCACAACTGTCACGTGCATACTTAACAACTTTGGAGGAAGTTATGACGCCCAGCCGTGGGTCCAGAAGTGGCCAAGCAATGGGGAGTATGTGGAGGTTAACCGAAGACTGTTCACCACTAGACTGAATCTGACTCAGCTCACGTACGAAAACTCCGGGGTGTACATATGTAGGGTCAAGGCTCAGAGCGGCGCTATTTATGTGCAAGGGAGTGCAAGACTACTGATACAGTGTAAGCGTAATGCATATAATTTTTAGCTCATATATATGGCGACATATATGGAAGTTATTATCCAATTAATGAAATTTGATGAAAACATATGTATCCTCAATATATGCGATCAAACACACAAAAATTGTGTTTTAAGCTCACCTGAGCAAAATGTGCTCATGGTGAGCTATTAGGATCACTCTGCGTCCGTCGTCATGCGTCGTCCGTCGTGCGTCGTCAACAATTTGCTTTAAACGACATCTCCTCTGAAACCATTGGACAGAATTTGATTAAACTTAGCAGGGATGACCTTTGGGTGAACTTTCACGAAATGTGCTAAAATAAACTTGATCCATGTAGAACTCTGGTTGCCATGGAAAAGGAAAGAAAAAAAATAGGAAAACTTTTAAAATCATCTTCTTCAAAACTACTGGCCAGATTTCAAAGTGTTTTGGTACAGATGTTCCTTGGGTAACCATCTACCAAGATTGCTAAAATTATTCCGATCCGTAAAAAAACGTGGCCGCCAGGGGCGGGGCTAATTTGTCTTATATGTACATAGTGAAAACTTTAAACGACATCTTCTCTGAAATTGCTGGACAGAATTTGATTGCGCTTGGCAGGGATGATCCTTGGGGGAATCTTCACAAAAGATGCTAAAATAAACTTGATCCATGTAGAACTGTGGTTGCCATGGCAACGCAAAAAAATGAAAACTTTAAAAATCATCTTCTTCAAAACTACTGTCCAGATTTCAAAATGATTTGGTACAGATATTCCTTGGGTAACCCTATACTCAGGTGAGCGATTTGGGTCCTCTCTGACCCTCTTTTTTTAAGTAGTTGATGCTATCAACACAGACTGCTTCAATAAATGAGATTCAATTAACTTTTTATATGAAATACAACTATGGCGATAACTGCTAATGCAGGCTGTTCAACTATTCACCATTTATAACAGTTAAGTGTTATTACGACATTCGCTGATGTTGCTTCAAATATATATGATCTGTTTCACAGCCCCACCGGTGATACTGGAGCCTAAGGTAAATAAGGCCAGGTACAAGGTTACTGGTAGCTTGAACCACAATACAACTGTCACTGTACAGTACTACTCCAATGTTCCCGAGAGTGTCGTCCGGTGTTTCTTTTCTAACAATGACGCCATATCGTCCATGTCAGTCGGAAGAATTGTAATGTCGGAGGTTATGGTGCAGTTGCCGGTCTTCTCACATATTGTAGCAACACCAGGTACCATGGCAACTGTCACCATCATGGTTAACAGTGAAAGTGACTTTGGGGACTATGACATCGTCATCACTAACGGAATCGGGTCTGGATCAACATTACTTATCAGTGTTGTACCACAAGGTTTGTACTCACAAAAACTCCATCAATTGTCATATTAATGCATATTACAGAATACTATTTTGTGATATTTAAATGATTCATACTCTATTCTCATTTGATATTTACTAGACTTATAAACAGAGATTGGTAGCTTATTCTTTGTCCATATTGACTTTATGAAGTCGCGCGCGGCCAACAAGACTTCAACGAGGCCCAAACGAGATTGGTAATGAAAAACACAATGGATTGTAAAAGTAATATCAGGAAGCAATCATTCTACATGTTTGCCTTTGGAGATTTGTGTTACTAACACAAGTCAAAAATTCCTTACCGGGAAAAATCACAGTTTAATCCTGCATGTACATGAGACCACCATGTATCTTGATGATTACTCATGCCGCGCTTAGTCATATCGGACCAGTTATCTATTTGTCTTACTTCATTTCTTCCCCCTCTCTAAAAAGTACTCTAATTATGCATCCGTCCTCTCTTTCCTTCATCTAAACCCACTTTAGTTAAAATCAGTAGATTTACTGAAAGTATTTGGAAAGTAATTGTTGTTTTTGTAATATTCCTCCAAGTTCCACTGAAATGCCCGATACCCGTGTAATGGGTGGACGCGCTCTTGTTAACTATCGAGGCACGCGATAAAGCCAGTTATTTCGGAAAGCTGTCAATCTCTATTTATAAGTCTCTGTATTTACATATCATATGATTGACAGACAATGATATTCTTTGTATTTCTTTTTTCATCAATAATGAATCCCACATACATGTTTAAATGTAACAGCTTTTCAACATTTGGAGGCTAAACATACCTTATTCTTGATTACACCAGAACCACCCGATGCTCCTACGTCAGTCCGAATAATAACATATGGTCTAGGCACGGCCACATTGGAGTGGGTTCCTGGTTACCATGGCGGCCTGAACCAGACATTTGTGATACAGCTCAGTCAAGATGGAGAGATCTGGTTCAACAAGATATCGGTGCGCGGTGGACAAGATTTGACTACACCCGTCTCGACGACACTGGACGGTCTCACGCCCTCTACCAAGTATTTCGTAAGAATGTTCGCATACAACAGTAAGGGAAACAGTGAAGAGTACACTGCTGTGCTGACCTTTACAACTGATAGAAAACCTGGTACATGTGCACTTATCTATTGAAACAGTTAGTCCCATACCTTGAATATAATAAATAATTTATCTATACTTAGTTCCAAAGGAAAATGTGCACTAAGCAAACATATCAGGTTCAATTTTCGTATGGGGAGATTTAAGGCTAGATCAGTGACAGATACACACGAGATATAGTGTGCGAAAAATCGAAACTGATATTTTCGCTAAATATTGAAATATTCAAAATTGAAAAGTGCACACTTTCATTAGAAAATATTTTATACGAAAAACTTAAAAGAAAACAAGCTCTTACTGTCTGCTTGAATATCCTGAAAGAGCTGTACTTGGTTTTCATTTGTTAGTAAAAATTAGTAGAAATTAAAATAGTGTACGTCTCATATTGTTTGGCGATAAGATTTACCCCAATGAGAAGAGCGTACAGAAGCTCGAAGATCAAGTTCATACCAAGATAAAGGTTCGTATTGCTTACAGTATTTGTGCCCGGTTCATATCTCCTAGCTGCACGTAAGGTCCCGGTTCGACATAGTGCCCTTTTGCATATTGTTATGTTGTTTTTTCGATTTCGATAAAAAAAATCGATAAACAGTGTCTTATAGTTACATGTAACGAGTGCAGCCGTGACCAAGGACAGCTGGCAGGTGGAATCTTCGGAGGACTGGTGCTCGGCATACTGGTCGGTGTTGCTCTTACCATGCTGATACAGCGGTACAGGATGCAAAACTTATGTTTAACATCATCAAGTAAGTTGAAATCAGTATTTTTGAAGTTGTTTTACATGCATACATCCTATAAACGCTAACTTGAATTATTTGGTGATATTGTAGTGTCAGCCTACACCGGGAGATTACATCATTTAATATTTAAATATTATCTCTTTTACAGTGGTAAAAGCGGGACTCGTCCTCTAAATTAAATACGATGGGTGTTAAAAGACGTTTGCAAACGCACTATATGCTCAATTTCATAACTGTGATGAGATATGAATCCAAGTAGGATATAAGCATACAAAAGGTCCCAGTATACTAACAGCAGATAAGGTTTTAAATAGTCATTTACTTCAGAAATTATGGGCCTTTCATGCAATTTGCTGTCCCTAAAGGCATGACTGTCTCTGATCGCTTTTAAAAGAACGTAAAGAAATGTACGTCTAAAACTGGTCTAAAGTATTTTCATTTGTTATGTGACAATGGTCAAGCCCACATTCCCTCAATTGTAGAACAGTTTTTGAAGTCTGGAAAGACCAGTGCCATTTGTCCTTCTTGGTCTTATGCGATTTTCCCCTTATTTTTGAAATTGAAAAGAAACATCTTTCTTGTACACCAAAAATTCCTATAAAAGTTGCAATTAGAAAAATGTAGAATACATAGAATTGCATAAATATTTTAACATTAATTGTATGAACGTTTTGGAAAATAAGATAACCATGTACAAAAATATAAATGACATATTGACTTTTGTGAAAATTCTATTCCAAATAAATATTTATTTGATTTTCCAATTGGTATCTACATATAGTCGCTGCAGATGATCACAGCTCTGAGACAAGGTATGTGAACTTAGTCACATTTTCGCCATAAAGTTATGCGCTGTACGAAATAATATACATCAATAAAGTTAACTAAAAACATATAGTTGAGAATACTTATATATTAGTTTGACGGAACAGAAATAATTACGATAAATTAGAATTTATCTGATGGTGTCGGCGATGATGATTATGATGATGATGATGATGACGATGTTATGATAATGCTCATGCTGCTGCAGCCGCTGCCAATGTTGTGAAAGAAAATATTTTCTGATAACTACATTCTTTTGTTTATTGCGTCCATATTTTCATTCACACACTTCTTGAGCCTTTCATGTAATATTATATGATTGGGAAGTTATGCTGCTTACAACATTCCCGACTAAACTGTTTATATAAGTGTATGCACCAATGTTCTCGGTAACATAATTTGCATCCGTATGAAACAGGACAAAACTGAAGACAAGAAAACAACATTACCAGAATACCACTTTCTCCGATGACAGCGGTAAGCAGCCAATCCCCAATGTTCGTTCTTCAAAATCACCCAGACGTGTACATACGTACATTTTTTTTAGACAACACGTACAAGTTCATACTATGTACGTTCAATTATCAATGAAACTAGTCATGCACAACATGCATTTCTTTAAATAACAGCTAAGACATACCTCCCTTCACCACAGGTTTATCTTATATAAGATGCAAACATAAATGATAATGCAATGATAATGTCTTCCAGGATAAAGGGTTAAATGAATACGTTTCTACTTGCTGAGTTTCAAATGTAATATTTTTTGTTCAAACACGTGTGTGTAATGTTATATAACCATGTTCCTCTTTCAGAAACCAGGGACAGCCAGTTACCAGAGTAAAGTACTTTTTGCAATTTAATTGAATCTTATTCGTTATTAAGTTATCTTTGAATGAACTTTATATATGTGATATATAGAAGCAACTGTTTTATGATAGTTATTTCAAAAAAAAAATGGAATAATACAATTTTGTTATTAGAATGATTAACACTTATTCATTGATCTTTAATTAAATATAATACTTAACACCTTTAATACTCTTAAATTGCCTTCATAAGCACTTTCTATTACAGACAGACCCCCGGAGTCTACGAAGATTTGAAAACTGCTCAGAAAGAGAGCAACTATGCTTCTCTAGAAACTGCAGGTATGACTGTTTTATAATTCTGTTTTAGATTTTAAAGTTAAATGCTTATCATTACAGTATTTTAAAAGGTGACCAAACCAACATTTAATCATCGAACGCCTAAAACTGTTTCTTCAAACTTAAAATAAATATAAATATGCAGTTACATTGTCAGCCCCTAAATTTGTTTAAAGAATGAATGATTCAACCAAAGAATGAGTGTCTCTGTCATTTGTTTTTAATACGAAAATACACCTACGATTAGCAAATCATTTATCAGAGGACGTTTTATTATTATCGAAAAACCACAGCATTATGGAAAGCCTTTAAGCGTCAGTTGTAGGTGTTTCAATTGTCATATGATAGTAAGGGACACACTACAAACATAGAATAGACAACATTCAAAAATATTAACCCTGGAATGAACAAACCAATGTTATATAACAATAAAATTGCCATAAGACATAAAAATGTATAATATGGTTTGCAATAAACATTTCTTTGTGCTAGATAGTTCCTTTACTTTTTCAGCCAGCGGTGAGACAGCGTACTATAATCTGAACTCATAAAGGAGAGATGTATACCATATGTAACAAGAAATATGCTTAAAAAAGATATTCGGCGGAAGAAAGACATGAACGTTAAAGAAAGTAAAAGTGTAACAATAAGATATATCATAATAACGCTGGCAAATTTTAAATGGTCTGTAATTTTAAAATACTGCTAGAAAACGTATTTATCGCTGCATTTAGGAGATGTAATATACTCTCCAATGAAAAAAAGAAAGGGATAAAACAGACATCATACTTTATTATCTGGTTTAGTAGTGTTATATTTTACTAAGAATTAAATACATTATTATACATTATTATATACTTGTGAAACAATTAACAGTGAAAGGTCAGGAGAAATTAGTCAATATTATAAGGCCTGTTGTAGTGCAAAACTGTATTGAACAGTTGAATAGTACAGCCTATAAAGAAGACACTACTGTATGGCTGTGAAATTCCATGTTGTCTCCTGCGTTAAATAAGTCAATAAGTGACATTATGTTGAATTGCTTTTGAAAACAGTTGACTTACCAAGAGTGGTGTATAAGACGTAACCGAAATTTCAGAAATGCACTTATTTCGCTTTACGTGTTCACAAAAGGGATGTTCACTTTTGAACGTGTTAGTATGTTATAAAAAAAAGTGCTATATAAAGATATAATACGTGTCAGACTATTGTTGATAATAATACATACGACTTCAAAAATGATCATTGAGATTTAATTTATTTGCAGATACCCTCACATTGTGTTAGTTACCAAGAGTGTTCGTTATCTTGGTATACTTGTCCGCACCTGAATATTAAACATGTTGGTGAATATACTGTATAATCATCCATTGACATTAATTTTTCAAGGAACCTTAATAAAGTCAATTTTGTTGGTCCATATATACGTGGATTTATGTTCTAGAATACGTGTCGATGGGATTAGTTTCCTGGAATATTTCCGCGCAAATATGTATGACTCAACAGTGATAAGAAAGAAAACACGGTTATTTGTTTGACAAGTTGCCCTTTGGAAACAATGTGTCATTTAAAATTTTGCGTAGTATTCTATTAATTATAATTGTATAATGAGAATAAATTGGTTTGCATATATAAATATAAACACTTAACAATGTAGCAATATTATTCAATATAGATGTATATGTATATTATCCATTTGAATTAGCTTTAAAGAAAAGAATCTTCATTTTGAAAGAGTGCGTTTTAAATAATGTTTAATGCAGAATATTGCTAATTCTTCATATGATAAACTATTTTTTATGCAAATTTATCTAGAAAAGGTATGTCGAAATGTGTCTTTCTTTCAAATTACAAGAGTGCTAACATGGTATAAATAGAATTTTCACTTTCTTGGTTGGAACATGTGGGCCTTACTTACTACCAAGTATGGTAATACATGTATATGTATATGTTTCTCAGATAAATAAATCTCATTATAATTATAGTAAAAAGTGGTAAGTCCAGGGATCCTTTTCATGAGCATACACCTCATCAGCTTTGTACAAATCTGCCTCCGATTTTCAAGTAGGGCCTGTCTAATTCTACATCCGGTTTATTGCCTATATTAATCAGCTCAATCAAATGGAGACTTTAACACCTTTTTTATTATGTTTTAGCACTGAAATATAATGAAATATATTTGGAATAGATTTTCTTTTCAAATTCAGCAATCATTTATTGCCAATAACATCCAATAATTTCGGAGAGATAGTAGATTTAATTCAGAAAATCCGTTTTCATATTATGATAAATATGTAGATTTTCCAAAGGAAATTAATAAATAATAATTAAATTCACTCTAACTAAATATTTCGGCAAAGGTATATTTTTCTCAAGAAAAAACATATTATGACTTTTGTGCACTCACCGCATCTTGTAGGTCAAAACGGAAGTTGATTTGTTATACTTTTCTCATTTGATGAACCAAAATATAAAAAAACTGTCGTTTGTAGTTCATTCTGTAAATTAAAAAAATATATGAAGAAATCATAACAGAATGTGTTTTGGCTTGTTTCGTAATGAATTTCTCGAAATTCAGCCCCGTTTCGGTAACTACGGTACGTTTTACTTTTACGTGTAACAACTCGAAATCGGTGCTACCATAAAGGTTTTCAGATTATGATGAAAGCAAGCGTTCATTTTTGGATAAAACAATCTTCTACATTATCAAGGAAATCATCAGAGGATTTGAAAAGAAAAGCAAAGTACGTTTACATTAACTAGTTCGTTACAATAAATTGTATTATATTACGAGTTTATTGTATAGTTGTTTTTACTGTCTATCAACTGGAATGTTTATGCGCGCGCCATTTTCATCGCTCATGGTATTCGTCACCTAATATGTGGTTGTTATAGTCTTTTGATGGACACCCGTTTTTCGAATACACGTTTTTCATCTAAGGAGAGATTGGGCTTTACTTATGTGCAAAAATGCCTGTTATCCATATAATTTAACAGAATAACTTGAAAAAAAGGCGAGATATCAAGTTATCTTAAGTGAACATATGGCTGGTAGTAGTAGGCAGTTTTGTCCTATTAAGATACCTAAGAGGATAACATGAAAGTTTTCTACTTGCCAGATACTAACTGTACGTGTGACAATTTTTTTCAGCAAAAAAATCGACATAGCTTAGTGGATAAATGGTTGGCAGAAATATGCCACCATAGAGACGCCTTTCATACGATTACATCGCTATAATTATCACACATATGCAGACGACTGTGTAAAGATGAGTATGTTTGAGGATTATGAGATGTTTTAACTTTTTTATAGATTTAATAACAGTAAAATTTTCTCATTAGATTTATCTCTAGTTAAATCAATACACAATGAAACAAAACCATGGTGTAATCTGTCACACAGCAGTGCTATCGGAAGGTAAGATAAAGATGGAAAAAAGCATCATTTGTCATCAAATCAAGTTCTTCATTTAAGGCATGCATATGTGTATTATGTACCTAACTTAGGAGAGAAGTAAACCAAAATGATCCTGGAAAAAATGCTTCAATGCAAGGGAAAAATGCTTATGCAAAGCAGGAAAATAATTTTCATGTAAACTGCAAATATATTGAAAATATCTGCAAAGCACACATTTATTTATTATCTGTACATTGTTAAGCTTTCTTTGTATTGGAAAGAGAAAAGATCGCAAATCAAATTAAATCTACTGAAATAAGACCTCCTAGAATATGCTTCCCTGGTTAAGAGAGACATGGTAGCAATAAAGCAGGCCCTGAGAAGAGCAACCAGACTAGTCAACGAGTTCAACACCTGAAAAAATTGGGACTCCCCACCCTATCTTACTGATATGGTGAAACTCTATAAAATTCTAAATGGCTTTGATCAGGTGAAAGTGCGTGCTTTAACGATTCTAATCAAATGAAAGGTTGCGATTTATGAGAACTTACATAGCTGTCAAACAGGACAGCTAGAATATGTACGATGTATGTATATGTAAAAGGTATGACAATAAAAAAAAAATTTTTCGAAAAGGTTGGTGAAACATGCGCATATTGTCAAAACAAAACCCGTTGAAAGGACTACCGTAAAATGACAACTGCGTCTTAGTATATGTAATTTCAGTTGCGTCTTACCTTTTATAAACAGAAACAGTAATGAACAAAAATGGACATTTTGCGTTCAAGATGTCAAAAGTGAAGGGTACGACGCAGTTCTGATTCCCTGTCCTGATTCGTGACTGATGAGTGCTTACAAGTTTATAGACATTACTTAATTGTTTAGCGTTCAGAAAACAATACAACTTGAAGAGACTGTGGAAATCAATGTCATATGCTTGGCCATATGTTTGGTCATATGTGTGGATATTACGCTTTCATTCCATTGTTTTGTAAGTATAACTAGCAATGTATTGTTAACTCTCGCTTAATTTACTTTCTTTCTCGAACGAAGAAGGATGATGATGTTTCTACTACCACTGATGCTGCTGTCAGCACCATCATACGCGTTCACGAAGTTTGATTTCACACAGATCAGTGAAGGTTAGTTTAACATCTATTCATACGGTTTTGCAGGACCAAAAGAGGGGGAAAATTTAAACTTTGTAAATATATAAAAAGTGCACTAAGTGTCAGGAATGGTGTTTCAAGCCAATAAAGATGAAAAATATATGCTTTCAAAAAAATCAATAAGTTTGTATTAGGATTCATAATTACAGATAGATTCGGCTGTAACGTAATATAATTATATTTGTAAATGTTGAATGAAAATGTTTCATCAAAATTCTAAACATATCCAAATCCTGCATTATCCACTTCTCATATGATAAAATTGGGGATATTTTTAGGAAAATGGATTTTCAATTGTGGCTTTTATTTCAACTCATGTTATAATTGTATATTTATATGTATAATGATTAATGACATATACGTAATTGTATAAGTCATTAAAATATATTCAGATATATTCTGATTCTACTGATGAGATCTTCTGGCTTTCAATGGATGATATATTGTATTTAATATTGCGTTACCATATTCGTTGCCCGAGTGCTTAGAGCGTCCGACCCTGACCGCGATGTACCAAAGTCGTAAAAATGGTACTAGTTAGCCCGGTGTCAGGATAATGTGACAGGTCATGATATCATGCCACATGTTTATGGCGTGATACTATAGTGTTGCAGCACTATATCTGTCTCAAGTAGACATAGTCTCCAAATGACTTAAATACTTCGGTGGGATGTTAACCCCAACAAGCAAACATATAATTGCGTTCCTAAACTTTACATTTATCAATATCACGAAGTCCATTCATGAACTGTAGGATTAAGTGAATCGAATGCTATGTGTGCAATAGTACGGTTTGGTTGATTGATACGACGAAATGCATTTCTTTTAAATAGTTTCATCAACTGTCTATTGCCATCATTTTGCGCATATATTTCACGCATTGCATCAAATATTACGGAATAGACAAATGCTCTCCGAAATTAGACGTAAACCTACGTAAATCAGCGAGCACTTCCCGAACACCTAATCTACATGCTTGTGTAAAATTCCACGCATTTCCCCCTTTTTTATATAACAGACATATAAAGAAATGTTAATACAATATACTCAGTAAAAACGAAAGTACTCATAGCGTTTCAACAATATATACAACTAACACATATTTGTGTCAATTTAAAGGTTAATCTATTGTCAATGTCGATTCAAATGAATGTTATCTGTGTACATATTCTTGGCTGAAAATTCGACAAACGTGGGTCGATTGGTTACACGACAAGGCTAGTTATATGTTTCCGCTAACCCGACCGACCTTTTTTCTTTCATTTCTTCTCAGATCTTCTTTGTCTCATTATCGTTCCCTCCCTTGGAACTCATAAGATGGCTGCGTTACTCCATTTTGTACGCATGATCTACCTGGTCCCCCCACTATCTTAACAAATATACGTCCGGGGCTTAACCAGCTGAGTGCAGCCTAACGGCTCAATGTGTATATGAAGTAACACTGTCTTTGGTTATGTTTAACAAGTTAAAAATGTTGAATTTCTATTTTAAAATTTAAAGACATACACAAGAAAACGAGTCTTTTAGTAGGCTTACCCTTGTTCAATGATCAGATGCATTGCACCTATTAATATTTTACCCCCAGCGGTAGGGCCGCGGTATGACCCAGAGAAAATTGACAAGTTTTTTTCCTTTTTATTGGGTGTCCCAATCCTATGTCAATTGCTTTACCGGGATCTAGAATTCGGCTAAAATCTATTTCCCGCGACCAGGGACCATTATCTCTGTCAAATTCCAGCCTGTCAAGAATTGAACGATCTTATGTCAAAACGCACCATGTATGCCCGTCGACCCCACTAGGTGCAACATTTTGATACTTGCTTGTGCTTTATTTTCTCTTGTTCTGATTTATCTATGTTTAAAGTCGACAAATGATTGAAAATATTTTTTCAGTCATTGAAGATGTATACACCCCGGACTTGATGTTTGAATCAATGTCACATGACCACTGTCCGGCGGATCACGCATCGGCAAAGAAATGCACCTGCTCGGGAGCAACGGTCAATTGCTGTAGCATAAGAAATCTGGGGCAAGAAAAAGGTAATTTTAATCTAATGATCGGTATGTATGAAGGCAATATTTCATCCCCAAAGGTTGATGATAGTATACATTAAAAGTATAGTATGAGACTGATAAGGTTTTGTCCTGGTTGCAATAGACCATTTCACTCCGAAAAGAGTCATAAACCTACGTAAATCAACGAGCATTCCCCGAACACATAATCTACATGCTGGTGTCAAATTTCTTCACATTGTTCAGTAGGAAATACGCATGAGATTTTCCCCAGTCACTGACTGGTCAGTTTAAGTCAGCGAATTATACCGAGTATTACCGAACCCCTTGTGAAATGGTCTATATCTGCCAAGGGGATTTACCTGTCCATGTATTTGTATTTGTTCATTATAAAAGTACTGATGTAGATGAACGAACCTGTTTTCTCAGTGTTACAGATATTAAAGACGAAACGCATCTGTTACTACATTGTCCATTGTATGCAAACATACAGGGAACCTTGCATACCACCTTTTAAAACAGAAGCTTGATTCTTTTAAACTACAATATTGAGATGTTTTTGAAATTCTATAACAATTCACATCATTATATTCTAAAATTTATCTTACGAAATTGTTGCCGTATTTTAGGAAGCATGTAATATTTCCAGTATCTAATAATGTATATAAGCATGTAGCATATGACATTTTATTGTATACTGTTGAGACTCAAATAATTCTCTCTCTCTCTCTCTCTCTCTCTCTCTCTCTCTCTCTCTCTCAGTCTGGAGCTGGGTGAATAGGCACATATCTAACCCAACCAACTATCTCAACCAACTCACTTATATCACTTTTAAAACTTCGCAGCCTTGTAAACGTATTAGAATGGAAAAAACGTTTCGTTTTTCGTACTATATTGCAGAATAATGCACGGTGTTGCGTTCAGATGCTTTGAAATCAATCACCCTGGTGGCCTATTAAATAGAATTAACAAAATTATTATTATTCGTATTGGTTTATAATGTCATTGTCAGCTTTGTCACTCGTAAAACAAGAACAGTGGTATGTTTCCTTCCCTATTATACCATTTACTTCATGAATATCCATGTTCAAATATATGACTTCATGAATATTGATTAACTAAAGTTTAAATGGTATATGACACAGATGACTTTTCTTTGCTTTGCAGACTGTGTAGAATCAGAGCTGTCATTGTGTATGAACAAAAAGAGAAGACCCTGCTCAGACAGCTACTATAGGAACTGTCTGATCTGGGTTTGCTTTGTTCGCCATTTCGTCATAATGTGTAATCATGAATTAAAGGGTTCAGATATTAAGTATTACTTAGCGCCTATTATTTTTCGTGGAATTAATTGGTCTTTGGTACCATTTAAGCTTTTCAACAGTGTTTTTTCCGTCTTTATAGTGTGCCTCAACTGCACGTACACAAAAGCGGAAAAATCCTACAAATGTGTTGGCACTGCAAATGACGAGACGTTCTTCAACAAGGTTCTACCTGGTATGTTTTCACACTGATCTCTAAACCAAATGTAGACCTCGATTTAGTATGTTGAATTGCAATATATACATTTACTAAGGTTTTAAAGATAAGCAGTTGAAGTCATTCCTTTTACATATATTTTATAACATATGGATTGCAATCTATGACTTTATATACACACGTTCTACAGCAGTATATTACGCCGTGTGCATATATTTTACGGCAAACCATTTGGAATAAATATTTACTATACATTGGTTTTAATAACAGATTAGTTGCAAGAGATTACTTCACAGTTTGCTATATATTATATCATGTACATGTGTTTTTCTAGTCGCAAGATATTACTTCTTATTCGTTTAAATCGTAAATCTAACGGAGTGCAATATATTATTTCCTATGAATTATTTATTTATTACACATGCGTTGTAATATATTTTACATCAAATACACACACACACACACATATATATATATTATATATATATATATATATATATAAATATTAAACAATTGAGCTATTAGACAGTTGTCAAACGTAAACAAATTCAATAAACAATCTGAACTTTGAATCCATTGTAAAACATCATGCTAAAATAGCAAGCAATGTCTGTGATGCATCGAACTTCCTTTAAATAGTTATTATTTCTGTATTTATGAGACATTCGGCTCTTCTGTTTTAACTTAATTAGCTAAGAAAAAAATCAAAAGTGTCTATTCATTAAAATAATCTTTAAAGGTAATCCATCCATCATTAAATTATAATCATGGTCAATCATGTGACCATGGAGATTTTATAGTAAATGCAAGCTTTTATAAACTTTGAGCAGAAGAGCCTATCACTCCCCGTCAGTAGATGCCTGCATCTGCACTTAAGTCTTTTAAAGCATTTGTATGATCATGATAATGACTTGATGATGGATGGATTACCTTCAATCCGGGTCAATTCAGCTTTAATAACTTTAAACGTATTTGGACATTTCAGAAGGCAAAGGCAATATCAACCACGCTTGTATCAAGAGTGAAGATCAAGGAATCAAAGCCACATACTGCGCGTACATTGAATGTCAAAAACCCATTGGTTCCAAACTTGAGGGATGCGGGCGCATGGAGGCCGATTTCGACAACATCTCAGAGGGAATAAAGGAACATGTAGAGATCATTTTCGGATGCTTTACTTTCTAGTGATGCCGACTCAATGACAACTGGATTCAGTCAACTGGATTTCTATATTTGACCGCTGCTTTTTAACAATCACAATTAAGGTAATCCAACCATCATGGGAATTTCATAGTAAATGCAAATCTTTATAAAGTTTGAGTCTACAACTTCAAAATAATGGATGCTTGCATCTTCACTGAAGTCTTTTTAAGCATTTGAAGGACCATGATAATAATTTGGAGATGGGTGGATTACCTTAATTAACATTTTCCTTAAATTCTGAGTGACAACTGAATGGCATGATATTATACATTACTGGTATATTAATAGAGTGGTTCTATTCGTGAGGTTTAGGGTCAAACTCAACGCAGTAGTTACCTCCCCTTATAGTAGTTGTAGATACATTAATTGTGAGCTTGCAATGGTGATCACTGCATGGAGTTTGATTTCGGGTTTTATTGGCTAACATATACGTATGCTTGAGCTCAGTGTCGGGTTCTCCTTTTAATATCAATCAGATATGCTTAGATTATAATGCATAAAAATAAACGCTTTTCTAATTGATTTAAATCAATTGGTTATTTAAACTCCCTTATTATGAAAAATAACATATGAAGTTCTAGAGTATAGAATATACATTTCTAAAGAGTAATTCTGAGTTGTAACTGATAAACAACTATATACATAATTATACATTTATTTACGATCATTTTATTTGTTGGAATATGTATACGCTCTCTCTCTCTCTCTCTCTCTCTCAAACGAACAAAACTACGACATTGCTTTCTATATAAACATACAACTAAGTTTTTAGCAATGAAAATTTAAGTCCCGGCTTTTCCATTCATGGCCAAATCAACTGCTCACAAACAGAATTTAAATTCATTCATCTGTAAATATTAGAAAGGTCCACTGGCTTTCAAATTGGAGCTGAACTTTGAAAGCAAGAAATATTTTCTTTACATTTAGCAGTTTATGTTTCTAAATAAAAACCAGCAACCAGAAAGTGGTTTATGTCAGTAAGTTGCTAGATCCAGATTGTCCAAACATGCCAGCGGCGCCAGAGGTTTCAAAAACAGGTGGATACTGTTTATCAAAGCTAGGCACCGTGACTGATTTATCTGCAACATTCACTACAAACACAATCTTCGGTATTTCAAAACAAAATTCAACAAGACCAACTCCTTGTCCGTAAAAGGTGCCTTTTTACCAGACGGATGCAATATGAAGTCCCCTATACCATAATGCATCATGAGTTCTCCGGTCGTTTTGTTGAAATAAACTTCGATTTCCCCGTACGCTTCGTTTGCAAAAACACCTTCGTATTCAGAAATCGCCCGAGACTCACTGGGGTATTTTGGGAAAATATCGTCTGCTTCATCCTCGGACTTGCATATCCAAGGTTCAGGGAAAGAGCTAACGGTGGAAGTGTTGAGCCATGGTTGCTCATTCATCAACAGGTCTAATGTGTGTAACAGAATATTTGACCGGAAAATGAAGTTTGGGTCTTCTCCAGTCATAGCCACAAAGATACCAATGTCCATTTTGTGCATCAAGATGACCGCAGCCCGCACTCCATATGTAGACCCAGTATGCATAGTAGTAGTATAACTGATAGGGAAGCCTGCATCAAACAAACATAGCCTGCGTTTCAAAAAATATACAATGAAATCATTATTTTTTGTGGGATACTAAATATCGTTAATTTCGTGGAGGGTTTTCTCAACAAATATGAACACCACAGAAACCGTTTATTCCATAGATCAAGCATTTTCAAGAAAATGAATAAATGTTCCTAAGACATTTCCGCAAGTTCAGAATCAACGACATTTAATGTCAATAAAATATATGATTTTCAAGTATCAATTTGAGATTGTCCTTAATTCAAAAACCGCGAAATTTGCATTACTAAAAAAAAGGAAATTTCGAATGTATTAAAGACTTTTTTCTCTGTCAAGACATGTTAATGACAGCAAGTTCTGTAAAATCATTTATGAATATGGGCAACTTTCGTGGGAGTTTTTATACACAAATATTAAGCCTCACAAAATGGTTCATTCTAAATATCCATGTTTCTGAAATATGAATACACGAAATAATGTACTCTCGAATTTCCCTTAAGGACTCTACCAGCGAAATTTAATGTCAATTAAAGTTATTGAACGCATTTTTTTTATTATCTTGGTAAAAGAAAGAGTGGGTTATAAAACTTCAAAATTTACTGTTTAGAAAATTCTCAATGTTGTTATACAGTTTTATTTTATGTTTTTGAGTTAATGACGGCGATGTAAATACAAATTTCATTTGATAATTTCACAGTGAAAATGATAAAAATTCCAAAATAAAATAAAAAGAAATGTTGTTAGTTTTTGTGGATGATGCACTTTTTATTTAATCTCGCGATCCTCTAACTCGTGTCTACGCCACTCGTGGGAATACAACCATTCGATGAAATTAAAGTGTATATTCCACAAAAACAAACAAATATCATCTATGTATTAAGATGGATGGATGGATGGATGGGAGAACCAACGACCAACCACAAGCCAGAAGGAAGACGCATGTTTTGCATTTCAAAAGTTGCATCATTTAACATGACCTTTCATAAATGTTTGAATTCATTAATGCGAAGGACTTCCTCAGCATTTCAATCTTTACGAGTAAACAGCTCTTAAACTCGACGGTGTCGACATTTGTAATATTTTAAGAGAAAGTAATACACAGATATTACATTTCATTTTTAATGCACAATGGGCTGAGATTTTTTATCGATTAGAGATTTTTCTGCATTTGTAAAGAAATGTCCGGAAAGTCCCGATTACATTTTAAATGCTTACCTCGATAATGACCGACTCTCCATCCTAAGCCTTAATTGTCTAAATACATCGTTATTGGTATATGTAGCTTTGTGTAATACACATCGACTGACGAAGACCGAATAGAGTTACGCCCCTTGTATGACTCAGCAAGCCGTGTGTTTTCAACCAACGATACATTGTATTTCTTTAACCATTGGGGTGGAACAGCATCCATTTAGCCATATTCAACCTGTTAGACATAACACTTCCTGGTCCATCTAAAAGAGCCTGAAGAAAATGTAATAAGCACACACAGCGTATACAAATAAAACAAAAATAAAAATATCCTATTCAAAATAAACTACCTTCAAACTTTGCATTACAGTATATTCAAATAAATAACTCATTTTTATGATAAAAATTTGTTGTTCACTACCGTATAATTGGAAAGTGAGGTATACAGATGGTTGGCTTTCTTCAGATTCATGTAATGAAATTTGAATCTGGTTGCTGCTGAAGGTAATAAATTAAAATCCAATGACCTGAATTGTTTTAATATACCCTAATACTGAACAACAATCAACAATTTAACTGAATTTGGAACTCAGAATTTTCATAAAGATTTTGCAATATACTTTTGTTTACATTTCTATAATAAAATATCATATTTTATTAGAAATTAATTCACTGTGGACTTAAAGAAGGTCATTATTACAATTATCATGAAATGAGTCTGAAAACATGTAAGGATGTCATGTTTGATATTAACTATAGTACGGAATTTGTCCATATAAACTGTTAATAACGCTTTTGAAAAAACCTTGGTCACTGAGTTAAAGTTAGAAATTCATGTTGAAAACAATTTTGACACAAGAAGAGATGAACGACTTGATTGTGTATTGATTAAGCCAGTGAGAAATCGAAATTATATCAGTTATTATATCTAAAAAAGGAGTTAAAATATCTCATATTCCTCCAACTTACAAATCTTTACACAGTCGTCTGCATACGTATGATATTGATGGCGAGTTAATCGTATGGAAAATGTCTCAATAAAAAGTCCAGTTTCTCTTTAGATGAAAAAAGTATATTTTAAAAACGGGTGTCTATAAATAAACCATAACAACCTCATAGTTTTCACATTTTACAAGACTATCATGTACAGCGAAAATGGCGCGTGCAGAACCATGAAAGCTTATAGACAGTTAAAAAAAACAAAAAAACTAAACAATATACATGAAACTCGTAATTCAATGCACTTTATTGTAATGAACGAGTTAATGAAAACGTACTTTACCTTTCTTTTCAAATCCTTTGATGATTTCGTTGATGATGCAGCAGAATGTTTCGCCCAAAATGAACACTGGTTTTCATCACAGCCTTTACTGTAGCACCGCTTCCGAGTTATTACACGTAAGAGTAAATTGTATCGACCGAAAAGGGACTGAATTTTGGGAAATTCATTTAGAAACAAACCAAAATATATTCTATTTTGATTTCTTTACTTATTGTTTTTGTTTTTACACATTGGACACCAAATGACAGGTATATCATTTTTGGTTTATCCAATGTAAAAATATAAGAAATCAACTTCCGGTTTGACCTATAAAATACGGTGTGTTAAATTGAAAACAATTTTCTAAAAATCTGTAATACAAAATTTCTATTTTCTCTCATAATAAGCAGATAATCGATTATATATATTAAGAGATCTATTATATAGATTAAGAGAATGCAAAGAAAACTTGTATTAAAGATCTTAAGCTATTGGAATGAAAAAAGTGCTAACTTCAGTAAAAAAAATCATAATTTGAAAACGGATTTTCTGAAATAAAAATACTACCTCTCCGAAATTATTTGATGTCTTTGGCAAAAAATGACAGCTGAATTTGAAAAAAAAATCCAAAAAATATAATCCAAATTTATTTCATTACAAATCAGTGCTAAACAAAATTAAAGGGTATTGAAATCTCCATTTGATTGAACTGATTAAAATCGACAATAAACCGGATGTAGAATTAGACAGGACCTACTTCTACGGAGGCAGATTTATGCAAAGGTAATGATGAGAAATGGTTCCCTGGAACTCCTACTGTATATGAATTTTTATATAATTTATGTACATTACGAGGAACTTTGGTGTTGCTATTTTATAAACAGAAACAAAATATTGATCTTTAACAAGAAAATTTTCTACATCAATAAAAAATGCATGCATACATTTTATTAAGTTTTCTCTTATATCTTTAATATGCTTTTAACTTGGTATATCCCATAGGTATATTATAAAGTAATAAATAATAGGTATGACAAATTTAATGCATTTATAGCAGTTTTCATAATAAACCTGTATACATTTTGCATAAGTATTACAAAACATTGTTCGATATTTAGAATTTGTGGTTAAGAAGTTCCTATTTCGCACAAAATGATTTCTTAAATAAAAGAAAAATAAAAATAAATCATGCTTTAGGGTTCCATTGACTTACTGATGGGTTACCTTAACACGATGACAGTCATATATGTAGTCATTAATACTACATGTAGTCATTAATACTATATGATGTGGAAAGTGTTCTGTTATTAATAATAATTATATAAAAAAATCATGGCTATCAATGATGTTGCTTTAGTAGCGTATAATAAAGGATGTTATAATTGTTAAAATACATGCATGTAATATATATATTGTTATAATTATTTTATATGATATATATATACTTACTTGATATCTTCTTGTATTTGACATTAACTTACACTTCTATTTCATTGTGTATAGTTCACGTTTTTACATGTAGTAGTGCGCTGACAAATATGCGCTTGGCGTACGTGCTGACGGGGTACAGACCGTACACGTGCAAGATTCTCCAGTGACCGTGTATTGCGATATGACCAAGAAGCAGTATCGTGTATTTTCATTTCATGGATTGAAGGTCACAACTCTATAAATAAATAGAGAGAAAGTTGACATGTAGAACTGTAAGTGCAAATGATAATTCAGCGAATATTCCGGACCGATAATTCGATACAAGTTAAAGACAAATAGAATGGTTAATGTCTTGCATGTAATTTAATGAAAGTTATTTCTAATAAGGACAATCGAACTTCATTAAAGATTGTTTTGTCCGACTAAAATGTAGATGATGATTAAAAATCAGATTCTGATTTTGCACAAAAATACATATGTAGTCTGCCTCATAAAATGTATTGCTAAAATGACCACATTTGTCTTTTTTTTAATAAAATCAACAGGAAAATAATGAATTGTACTTACCTTTGATTTTGCGCTGTAATAACTCATTCAATACTGAACCCAGTCACTAAGGATTTCGCATGTTTATTATATATACATGTACATTATTTTATATTTATTTGAACGTTCTGCAAGTTGTTTGTTGATTAAATTTCGAAAAATTATAGTTCTGACAAGGGGTCTCCATTCTGTCGGCCGGCGAATCATGATACCCCAAACCCACGTGCATCCCATGGACAATTAGTGTACTGAGCTACTTTAATGACCGCTCGAAGACTTATTTAACAAAGATTGACAACTAGGCTAAATCTCACAAAATTACACCAAAAATTGTCTAATTCTCGCAAAGTCACGTTTTCAAATATATCTTCTCTATCGAAGAAGTCGCTCAGCTGTTGCTCCTCATATGGAATTTCAAAACCAAGAGAGAAAAGAAAAAAACTGCAGTAAAACTACATACATGTATATCGTAAGATCGTTTTTCATTTCATATATATATATATGATATGAATTGTTATTTTATATCAAATTTTACTAAAAGAGTTCGTGAAAATGTTAAGCAAGCCTCTAGCTCGCTTAATAACATTTTCATGAACGAGTTTAGTAAAATTTGATATGAAATGACAATTCTTGTCAAATTCTTTTATCAGATGACCTATATTGACAGTAAACCGTGATTACATCAACAAAGAAACAAAAATATGACTGAATGTCTGTGAATGAATTTCTATTGTAATCTACCAACAAGAAAATAGTTCTAAATAATAGGTGAATTTCTCATACATTTTCAATATCATATAAATAATGCATCTTTTTTTATCAAAGTTAGCTGCATCTAACACATTTATTTAAGCTGTTCGAGTTCAACACATTATACATATATGTAGAATACACGCGCGTGACGCGGAGTGATGTAATTTGGCCTAAATGTTATATGTAACGTGTTAAATATAAGAAATTATGTAATGGTTATATGAAACCGGAAACAGCTGTTAGAGCATAATATCATATGATAAAAGGTCATATAAAATAATGACTTTCTGTTCCTCATATATACTCATGTTCACGCACTGGGAACCAGGGCAGACATAGGCTCCCTTCAGGCGCTGTCTCAGTGCCTTACCAGGGTTTCATCTGTATGCTCATACAATATTGAAGCTCAGACACAATACAGTCTGCACGGCAAAGAAAAGATCATTGTTTCATATGCCATTTAAATAATAGTCAATCAATCTTAATCGAGTCACAAATTCGTATATGAAAATCCATAAGGTTCTGGGTTAATTAAGTGGCTTAACCAATCGTAAAAGATGTTTTCCTAGAATATCATCTTGATCTTTACTTATCGTAGATTAACGATAACGAGCATTACTATATACTTTTTTCATGCTAACATTACGTTTAAATTACAATGTTAATTTAGTGGTGAAGTGTTACGTAGCTTTTATCATATTTCATAAGTTTCCTTTAAGATTATTATCTGTCGAGCTTATTATGATAACAAGTAGTGTTTTGAATCGCTTTCAATTTACATGATTTAAATATGAAAACATAAAATATAATTTTAAAAGTATCAGTGTTTTTCACATCAAACATCAATAATTGCAAAATGTATAATCAAATTGCTTCCACGCTCATCTAGAAAAAAGGAAAAGGAAGAACATGTCAACGGACTGTGTATTGTTCTTATTTCATATATTCGCTTAGTTTTTACCATAAATTAGAATAATTATAATCAAGATTCTGTGGTTAAGAGCGTATGTTACAATTTACCATCGCAACGTCGCGGACATTTTAAGTGTACTGAATCTGTCAAACTCCACACAGTGATTCCCCTTGCAAGCAAAAAAATCTACAACTGTAAGGGGAGGTAACTACTGTGGTGGAGTTTGGGATTCTGTCAAACTCCGCCGCAATCTCCACGTAGTTATGTCCCCTTCATTCTTAGGCATAGATCTCTGCCACCACGAGCAGGCATTTATCAGGATTTCTGATATACATTTTTTTAATTGTTTAAAAAAACTGTTTCTATGTATCAGCTTAGTTTTCTCTCATTCCTATATGATGAAATAAACAAAAATGATAACAAATAAATATATCTTTAAAAAAATATGAAAATAACCGTTAAGTTCTTTTTTATTTTTTCAAATTCTTTTTACTAATTAGCGAGTGGCATTTTCCTAAGTATATTTTCTTAAATAAACACCAATTGTCGCCTTTTGGTAAAACAAAATAATCTGTTAAGAAAATAACATTTTCTGTGCGTTGAGATCTATAAAAAATAAATCTTCGCCATTTTGTTAGCTTACCATCGTGACATTTGTGATGACAGTGATTCTTTTTGTTAAGTGCAAAGGATATCACTGTGTGGAGTTTGACTCCGCCGCAGTAGTTGCCTCCCCTTACATTTTTAGATAACCATTGCCACCGCAAGTAAAAATTAACAGAACTTAGCTATTTTTTCTTTTTTTCCAAAAATTTTTACTTTACTGCGAGTCTCTAAGTTTGTTTTCTTTAATAAACAGCAAATATCGACTCGTGGTAAAAAAAAAAAAATTAAAATTAGTTGTTGTGACAGCAGACAGAGACGCCATCACGTGACATTTGTGAATTTGTGATTTGTGACGGCAGTGATTTTTTTTTTTTTTTTTTTTTTTTTTGCTTGCAAGGGAGATCACTGTGTGGAGTTTGGGATTCTGTGTGTAAGGGCGTATGTTACTGAGCACAATCGCAATATCTCGTACATGTTAAGCGTACTGGATTCTGTGTGTAAGGGCGTATGTTACTGTTTACAATCGCAATATCTCGGACATGTTAAGGGTACTGGATTCTGTGTGTAAGGGCGTTTGTTACAAATTACAATCGCAATGTCTCGGACATTTTGAGTGTACTTCGGATATTATGTTAGGATATAAGCTGCACAACTACGCTGAAAAGGTTGTTTCGCCAGTATAGGACATCTGTTTGTATTTATAACATCTCTGTTTCAACTACATAATTTATTTTAAATGAATCATACATGTTTAATAGATATTATAATTTTTTTTCTGGTTTAGCATTAGACAGTTACCCCAGAAACAACTCAGTATGTCGAAAATAGAAAACGCACCTAGAAATGGGGAACGAAATATTAATCCTGACACAAGTTGCAGGATAAATAAATGATATTACAATCACAACATGCAGAAAATGGTCATCGACTTCGATATAACTACAAGTAGTGGTAGTTATATGCATATGCTTGCATAAAAAGTGTTTTTTATATATACCCTGATACCCTATCGACAGTTGCCAGTAAATTCATATTTATGACATGGATGATCGTTATTTTTTTTTTTTTTTTTTTTTTTTTTTTTTTAATTGAGAAAAAAGATTGCTTTATCCGCGCTGCCAACTTAACATGTCATGTGACAAATCAAAGTTTGCGACGCAAAAGAGACCGTTACATATATTAAAATGTAATGATGGTACGCGTTTCCTACAAAAATGGGCTCCATATCACTGTCACACTGAGTACCACGTGCCCATGGTGTGTATCATGTGATACCTATTGAAGAACATGTCTGTCAACAGACACGGGGTTGAAACACTGATCAAATCCGTACACTCAGTGTGTGTGTGTGTGTGTGTGTGTGTGTGTGTGTGTGTGATCGACACCGGTAGTTTAGAAACAAATAAGCCGCCATAATCCCGAAAAGCGTCCAGTATAATGTTTGAGGACATTTTACTTTCGCTTTCAATTCCGATCTCCGGTTGTTGCTGTCGTGTAGAAATGATCTTATTTAAGTAAAGCAATTATTTTTGGACTAATGTCTTTCCATTTTTATCATTAAAATATCCTAAAATAAATTGTGAAAATGAAAAAAAATGAAATTATGAAACTCATTGTACCAGAGATAATTGCTTGAGATCTCCTTAGTGGAGATTGGCTTCTGTTTCTATCTTTTTTTTCTATCCATTTTTTTTTCATTTCATTTTTTGATTGATTTGATAAAAATCCGTATATTCCACTTGGTATTAACCATTTTTGATATATATATTATTGGTGTGACAGAAAAGTCATACTGTATTGTTTTTATTGTTTCCGTATCTTAAGGTAAAGAAGTCCAGCACCAGGAATTTCGACGTTTTTTCTCGGGATTTTATTATTGTTATTATTCTCTATTCAGTTCATCATTTTGAGTGTCAAAGAGGCAAAAACTGACCCCCTGACCCCTGCTGATTCTAATCGGTTTCAAACATTATATATATATATATATATATATATATATATATATATATATATATATATATATATATATATATATATTTACAAGTTAAAATACTTATGTAGCAATGTATAACAAAATGCAGTTACTTACAGATGACATCGAACATGTATATAATCAAAAATAAGCTAACAGTTAGGTTGTTTGTTACCAACCAAAAACCGCTATTCTGTCTAAAATCATAAAAGACAAAATTTTGTTGACGAATAAGAAATCATCGTCGACGATTATTCAGCGCGGTCTTCGTTAACGATTCGTCGGCGGACTAATAAATTTGGCCAATTAGATCCAAACATTACAAACATGGCAATCAATATAAATGCAACTATTCGTTAAATAGCGATAAATAAACAATATTATAAATTACACAACTAAATATTCTATGAAGTCAAAAAGGTACATGCAACAAATCACGTTTACATAATATCATATATGAATATAATATCATATATAAAAAAGAAACAGTTATGTTGTTGTCTTTATTGCAAGGGATTCATTTCTTAGTTGAAAAGCATTTTGAATATATTTTGTTAGATTTAAAATTACTCTCTTACTTTTTGTAGACATAATACTTTTAAACTTTTGCAGTGTGGGCCATCTTATATTTCCTATACACTGATTTCTTAAATTCCGATACAATGGACAGCATAAAAGAAAATGAAATTCAGTTTCAGGTACATTGATGTTACAAACTTTACATAGTCTCTCATCTCGATTTATTTGGTTGTACCTCCTTGTCTCAATTTCTAAATCATGAGAACTATGTCTAAAGCGGGTTAACTGTTTTCTCTGTGTTTCATTTGAAAGGTAATTTTCAAACTCAAAATCTGATTTAAACTTAGAATGATAAAGCAATTTTGGACTGTTAATCACTCTTGAGTACCAATCCTGTTTGAATTGGTCTCTCAGTGTGTTTTTCATCAAAACAAATGTATGATTAATATCAAATGGTTGATAAAATAGACGTATATGTGAATATCCTAAATGATCAACAATGGAATTATTTTTAGATGCCCAACAAGAATTATTTACATTACACTGTTCAAGATATATTTTGTATAATGGTGAATCAATATTACTTAATACCTTTAAAAGAAACTTAAGAGATCTTTCTTTTGCTATTAAACTTAGAGGGACACGGCCTAGTTCAGAATATACTGCATCCGTATTTGATTGTTTTTTGACACCAAGTAGTGATTTACAGAAATGGATGTGCAATTTATCAATTTCTTTGCAGTTATAAACTCCCCAAACTTCAGAATTGTACAAAAGAATAGGAAAAACCATTGTATCGAAAATTCTAAGTTTGGTTTTAATATCAAAATCAAGCAAGTAAAGAATGTTATGGTAAGCTTTAAGAGCCTGATCTGAGAGTGACTTGATAGCTTGAGTCATAGAACCAGTATAATTAAATTTAGTACCAAGGTACGAGAATTCGTCAACTCTCTCAATCTGATCATTATTAATAAAGATTTCACAATGTTAATGTTTTCTTTTTTCAAATATACTGAGTTTCTTTTTTTTTACATTTATCTTTAAACCCCATTTACATGAGTAATCATAAATATTATTTAATTGGGCTTGGCGACTTAAAGGATCAGTGGTGAATAACACAATATCATCGGCAAATAAAAGTAAGTGTGTAGACAGAAGCTCAATATCTCTGTCTGTCATGGCATTCATATCAATAGCAGACTTTATATTGTTAATAAATAGTAAAAATAGAATTGGAGAAAGCGGTTCACCCTGCTTCAAATCAACCGAGACGTCAAAAAAGTCAGACATTGTATCACTTCGTGATAATTTGACACAAGACATGATATTGTTATGCATGTTCCGCCATCTGGCTCAAGGTTTGCACATAAAGACCCATTCTTTGAGATACAAAATGAACTTTTCAGATATTTTGGCAGTAGTAAACATTGTTTATTAATTGGCGATTTCAATGCCCGGTCTGGACATTTGTCTGACTACATTTTCACGGACAAAATTTTGTCAGATTTATATGACCTTGAAAGCATGGAAAACGAAGAGGGGAAAATTCTTGAAAACTTTAAGAATTGTAATATACCAATAAACAGAAAGTGCATAGACAGTACAATAAATCAATACGGTTATAATTTCATTGATTTATGCAAAAATAATGACATGTTTATTTGGAATGGCCGGATTATTGGAGACTATGAAAACCCGATGTTAACCTGCAAAAACTCTGGTGTTGTTGACTATTTTATTTCAACATCGTTTGTATTTGAAAATATCGCTGATTTTAAAGTAGATGACTTCTGTTGCCTTTTTTCGGATGTCCATTGTCCACTCACAGCTAAACTGAAAACTAAATTTAGTATTAAACATAAAAATAAAGATCAAACAACAATTACTGAGAATAAAACGAAAATAAAATTATGGGATGATAAAAAATCTAATTTATTTTCAGAAATTTGATTAAAGTATCAGAAATAGAAATGAAACTTAACATGATGACCGACAACGATGACATAACACAAAAACAATTGGATGAAATAGTGTCTGGTATCGCTCACATTTTGGGGTCCGAAAAATTATTTGGATTCATAAATAGAAATGCGAAATATAAAACAAATAACAAACAGGATAAAAAAATTATCCCTGGTTTGACCGATCATGCCAGAAAATGCGAGATATATACAATAAAACAAGAAAGTCATAATAAAAAAAAATTTTAAAAATTTACTACATGAAGTAAGTAAAAAATACAAAAATACCATGAGAATATCTCGAAATAAATATAATGACCTAAAAATTGAAAAACTTAGAATGCTTAAGTCAAACGATCCTAAACATTACTGGAAAAGTCTAAATGATTCTAAAGGTACTACGTCTAATATCACTGCTTCTTTGCAAAACTTTTATGAATATTTCAAAAGTTTGAATGAAAATCTTGATGACTCTGAAACATATGATACAAATGAAAATGACAACAATATAAATTATAATGAAGAAATCAATGGCCCAATAACCAATGAGGAAATACTTAGAGCAGTTAAAACCCTGAAAAATAATAAAGCGCCAGGGATAGACAAAATAGTAAACGAGCAAATAAAGCATTCAATTAACTACATGATAAATATATACAGCAAGTTATTTAACATAGTATTTGACAAGGGAATCATACCTGAAAGTTGGACAATAGGCCTAGTCAAACCAATATATAAAAATAAGGAATCCACAGCTTCCAGAAAATTACCGTCCCATATCACTCCTCAGCTGTTTAGGAAAACTATTTACTTGTATCATTAATAACAGATTAAATATATACGCAGAAAAATCAAATCTTATCCACGAGACCCAAGGTGGATTCCGAAAAAAATTCTCAACAATTGACAACATATTTATTCTAAAAAGCTTAATTGACCTCGTGCAATCTGATAAAAAAAAAACATATTGTTGTTTTATTGACTTCAAACAGGCTTTTGATTCAGTATGGAGAACAGGGTTGTGGGAAAAACTAAAATTCGAAAATATTAATGGTAAATGTTTAAAAGTTATCCAAAATTTATACAGTAATATAAAATCAAAGGTAGTAACATCAGAAGGAGAAACACCATTTTTCAACTGTCTAGTCGGTGTGAGACAAGGAGAAAATTTATCACCATTTTTATTTTCAATTTTCTTAAATGACCTTGACCTTTACCTAAAATCAAAAAACATAAACGGCATTTCAAGAACAACTATTACGGATGAGGCATATATATATCTAAAGCTTTTTATTCTCCTTTATGCGGATGATACTATAATCTTCAGTGACAATGAAACAGACCTACAAAATGCATTAAATGAATTTAAACATTATTGCGACACGTGGAAACTAAATATCAATACAAGTAAAACAAAAGTTATGCGATTCAGTAAAGGGAATTCAAAAATGCCTCAAAAGTTCAAGATTGGAGATACTACTTTAGAATTTGTAGATGAATATAAATACCTTGGTATTTATTTACGAAAACTGGCTCGTTCCATAAAACTAAAATTCATATTGCCGAACAAGCAAATAAAGCCATGTTCTCTTTGCTCAAAAAGATAAAATCACACAATGTACCTTTCGACCTACAAATTGACCTCTTCGAAAAAACTATTAAACCAATTTTACTATATGGCAGTGAAATCTGGGGCTATGGTAATATAAACATGTTAGAAAAAATACAATTAAAATTTTACAAATATATATTTAATCTAAAGAAATCCACACCCTCATATATGGTTTATGGTGAAACCGGTATTACACCACTAATGGTTAGTATAAAAAACAGAATAATAGCTTATTGTATTGAAAATTTCAAAGAAAAAAAAAAATTAAAATTTATTTAACATTATACCAGCTATACTCACAAAACAAAATCAAATCAGCTTGGCTAGATAGTGTTAAAAATAACCTATGCTCATTAGGATTTTCCGGTATCTGGAATAGCCAAAATTTTCCTAATAGTAAGTGGCTCATCAAGTCTTCCTATCAGAAACTTAAAGATATGTTTATACAGCAATGGCACTCAGAATTGAGCCAAACATCTGACACAAACTTATACAAATACATCAAAATATCTTTTATCCGAAGTCCTTATATCAATAAACTACCGTCGTACCAAAGTAAAAATATTATTGCATTTATTACAAGAAACCACAATTTACCTATTGAAACCGGACGCTGGCAAAACATACCCAGTGCTGAACGTAAATGCATACAATGCAGAGATCAAGGAGATGAATTCCACTACCTATTTAAATGTCCAATTTTTCATGAACAAAGAAAAAAATATTTAGATATGGCAACTTATAAACGCCCAAATATGATAAAACTTATCGAATTAATTAAATCTGAAAACGTTATAAAACTCAAAAGGTTTAGTATACTATGTTCAGCCATAGTTAAATTCTTCAAATAAATAAATTTTAAAAGTTGAAGGCATTTCTGAAACAATTTTGATATAATATAACAAGTATTATATAAATATATATATTGTATGTGTGTATGTTTGTTGTGTATGTGTATATGTATGTGTGTATGTATATGTATGTACGTGTGTGTATGCATGTGTATGTATATGTGTATATATGTATGTGTATGTATGTATATATGTGTGTATGTATATGTATATATGTGTGTATATGTATGTGTATGTGTATATATATATATATATATATATATATATATATATATATATATATGTGTGTGTGTGTGTGTTTACATATTGATCATCAACTTTAAGCATGAGATTTGGCTAAACCACTTTCGTTTTCGCAGGGTTTAGGCAAATCAAGAGTGTAAAAGTCACATAACAAGTCGTTCTTATATTAAAGACTGCAGTAGGATGGTATCCTACATTTATTCCTTTTTGAATTATATATTGAGAGTATTGAGAGTCATTACATGTTTTTAACCTTATAAAAGGAATAATCAGGATTCATGCTGTAAATAACACATATTGTCATCAGTGTTTATTTTCTGTTTATTTTCTGTTTTTAAGTTATTTTGGTAATACATGTTTTATTTATTTACATAACCAGATCACGAACAAGAGAGAGAGAGATAGAGAGAGAGAGAGAGAGGGAGAGAGAGGGGGGAGGGGGAGCATATATAATACATGTACTTA
>CM037779.1:70870748-70901644 GCA_021229015.1 Solen grandis | reverse complement strand
CGCATTCCATAAGAAGCACGTATTTTCCACTATGGTTGTTCCCGCAATGATCGAAACGAAAGGCGTTTTCTCTACACAGTTTGTGACACATGTTTCCAGCTATTTCATTCTTGTCGTACAGCGAACACTGTAACGAAGAGAAACACATCTTATAAATGTTGTTGCTTTTGTGTCCATCGTCGGCGCAACAATGTTTAATAACAACAATAATAAAAGCCTTCTATTTAATTTTCTTTCTTTCTTTCTTTCTTTCTTTCTTTCTTTATAATGAGTCGCAATCATTTTCTGATTTCTATGGTCATACTTTAGACCTTACGGTCCAGGATTTCCCACGTGTGGGTCCTGTTTTTCTGAAGAGACATATCGGAAGTATCGGAAGAGACAGTAATTGGATACAAGGGAGTCCGGGTGCGATTCCCTAGCTCATTTTGCGAATAGACCCGTTGGTTCTTTTACCTGTCCAGTGTATAGCACCGATACACGGGAGACATGTACCTGGGTAGAACCAGTACTAAGTACTCCGAATTCCCATAGCAACCCCATTTTGCCGAGTGCCAGGCAAGGGTGCATCTGGTAACAATTTTATACATCTTCGGTTGACGCTGTCACCGGAGGAAGTGCCCCGGCTGGGATTCGAACCCCCCCCCCCCCCCCCCTTGTGTGATTGTGTACTTAACGATATTTGAAAGTACTCCTATTTCAAATGTACATTTTCTTTTCGATCCCAAAAGGTAATTCAATATTATGGGCTGGCGACACTGTGTAAAGGTTTTAGAAATTCTATTAAACAGATTTTGTACTAAAGTCCCATATGGGAAATATAATGAGGTATTGATAGCCTTGATTATGAGTAATCTGCCCTTGAAATGACAGAACATAGCAAATAACTTCCAGGGACAAATAAATCAAAAAGTAGAATGGTGATCCCCATTTTATCCATAAATTTGTTTCTAGTGTTATTCTCTATAATCATGCGATGTTTAATAAAATATTCTTGGCGCATTCTAATTTTCCTTGCTTGTTTATTATTAAAGTAAAGAACTGTAATGAGCCCAAAGTCTTATATGAATTTGATGAATTATCAGCCACGCGAAACCAGTTTTCGAAGACACCTATTGAAAACCAAAGCATAATTAATTTAATTCTGACACGAAAGGTTCAGTCGGAATTTCGTCTAGTAAATAATTTGAAACCTTCATAAATGAGGGTGGACAAAAATGATACCTGAAAGAAGAGAGAGATAAATAGATATACTCTTTGTTTGTTTGGGTGTAACGTCCCAACAACAGTAGCCAAGCCATTGAAGGTGTTTGGATACATGAGACAGGAACAGCGGCTACAACAGTGACTCACAACAGAATCACACCTGTATACCCCACCCTGTCAAATTATCCTGGCACCTGTCACTGCCCTGAAATATAATTACGCAGATAATAATGATGACTGTATGATGATGATGATTGTATGATGATGGTGGTGGTGGTGGTGGTGATGATGATGATGATGATGAATCGTTTATATATTTGACAAAATATTTTACCAGATCAACTTTTAACTGGGCGTTAAGTGTTTCTGGGCATCTTTGACTCATCAAATCTCCAAGCGCCACCATGGAGAGAACGACCAATAATAACAGGAAGGCCGAGACAAGCAGACACAGCTTCTGGAAACGCCGAAAGTGCCTCATCGTGTTGCAATTCTAGCTTTACGATTAAGCTTTCTCTGAAACACAGATGAAGGAAATGAACAAAGTTTGCTTCTACGATGATAATGGTGATGAAGATGATGAAGTCTTGAATATATATAGTAGAAACTCACTTAGCGGGCACCTCAATAATACGGGCAACTTCTAATTACGGGCAAATTTCGCGGTCCGGATCGCTTTGCTATATGTTTATTTGCCCACAAAAAATAATGCGAGCACCGGCTATTGCGAAATGCGGGCACCATTTTCGGTCCCGATCGGTGTTTACAGTGCAAAATGAACCTAGCTACAGCGGGCACCTGTCCAAGAGCGATAACACTTTCGATTTTTTATCTGACTGGTTACGTGAAATACCGTCGTAAGTTATGTTAACCAGTCTCAGTATTTTTCAAACCAGTCTGTGTGGGCAATAAAGTTTTGACTTAAAATCTTAAATAGTGAATACAATTCTCCTATATATTCATGCTATTTAGACCAATTAAAGGTACATGCTGGACAACTAAGATGCACTCTATCATAGATCATTTGGGTTTCTCTTACATAAGAATGACCGATTTTGCACCTAATATCAAGTATAATTACATTTTAATGAAGAATACATTACGTGACCAATATATTCAGGAATGGAGAGCTAAATTTAAAAATTTTTGGAAAAAAAATTTTGGACATTTTTTAAAGGTAGATTTAATAATATTCCTCGAGAAAATAGAATATGCAAATTATGTAATATGAGGCAAGTAGAATCTGAATACCATTTTTTGTTGTGTTGTCCCAAATATGATGATATTAGACAAAAATATTTTGGTCATATAGCCTGGCCCAATATTAATAAATTTTGTGCTATTATGTCCAACACAAATGAACCAAACTTGCTGAATCTGTCAAGATTTCTATCTCGTGCTTTTGATGTAAGAAAAATTGTCTCTGATTTCCCAAGTCTTTTAAATCTTTTTATAAACAGTGTTGTATGTTATGCAACAAAATACCCTGTCTATTCACTGTTTCTGATCTGGTACATTGCTTTTGATATACTGTATATGTAATACTTTATGCTTATGTCTTTGCCATATTTCCCTATCTTGTAAATGGCCAAAGACAGTCATGTCGATTTGCCAATAAAGATGTATGTATGTATGTTAACCAGTCTCAGTATTTTTCAAACCAGTCTGTGTGTTTCACGCGCCCGACATTTTGACACTTTCTTTTGTTTTGTTAGCAGTACACAAAGAATAAACTGACAACAGGTCCAGGTGTTAGTTTGTTTCGAAACGTTAATGAATCCCTTTATCAAAAGCGGTGTGTATGATGTTTGTATCTTTTTGTCCAATAAATTTAGCAAAGGGCGTTTGATAACGCTATGTTTTCAATGCATCGTCATTATCAACATCGAAATCAAACTGATGGTAATTAATACTATAATTAAAGTATTAGGGACATCTGAGCTACATTTAGTCAATATTCCTACTGAGATAATGGGTAAACATGTACATTTATGATATGATTTCTTTTGCAGCTTTTGTGTTGTTGCATGTTATTTTTATTGTATTTATTTTATATTTCTTTTGTTGTATTTAAATAAAGATAAAAACAATATCAAAATGGCTTAATGAGTTATTTGAATAATCAATTGATAACACAAAACTCACGTAACACACACATAACACACAAGTGTAGGGTTGATGTGTCAAAGGGACATTATCCCTTTTGACTTTGTGAAACCTTGCTTTTAAGGCCATATTTCAAATTAAAGCCACTCGTGCCCGGTCCCATTCGTGGCCTTAATAGTGAGGTTCCACTGTATTTATGTTAGACAGGTAAATAATACTTTAGCTATTGGGTAAATATACCTTCAAGTCATATATTGAAAGACATGTACGATTTTAAGGTATCATACTGAAAACCAACATGATTGCACCTGAGCGATTCTTTTAAATGAACTAAATAAAGATAACAATTAAGATATTTATATTGAAAACTGAGCTTGGAAAGTCTCCGGTCACGAGGGTTCAATAAAGTTTGGATGAACCGGGTATCCATAGTCTGTCTATACAGGAGCTATATTCTTATGTGTAGACAAAGGGAATTGCAGGTCTGAACTTGATTCCTTTACACCACTAGAAAAAAACTGACCGCTAAATGCAGCTTGACCGCTTAATACAGGAGGCCGCTACTACAGGTTCAACTATATTAGATAATAAAATGATAAACCATGCCATTCAACTATGAATTATAAGAGGCTATCATCTCGTGTAACAACTGCATGTATTGCAGGTAAGCAATCTCTTTGAGTATCGTTTTTTAATCTCCATACTAAATCCCTTTATTTATCAATATTTTTTGTACTGATATTTCTTTAAAATTACATAAATAAATTTTGTCTAAAATCTGAAACAAAAATTCCCGGTTTTCTGATATGTAAAACAATTCTTTTTGAAGATGTTTCCACAAAAATAATCACTTTATAAGGCATTGCTTTTGTTTTGCCGATATTTCTCTATAATAACATAATTGATATGCTTAAAATGAGATTAAAAAAAATGAAATGTAAAACAACCAAAAAAATATTTCCGGATATGTATATTTAAAAAAAACAAAAAAACTTACATTTTTATTCAAACCGAATAAGATTCCGAAACCAATCACAGTACATTAGATTTACTTTTCAACTGCCAAACGGAATTCCTGGATCATACAGTGCAACATATTTCATTCAACTAGTACTCTCGACCGTCCCAGTGTTAAGTTATCGATCCCAAACCTTACAATTCCCGGCCATGAATTCTACAAATATTTATCATTACCTAGTAAACCAAGGTCGATCGCCCACACTGTAGAGACACCTATTGGGACTTTCTGAATGGATTCATTTTTTATTTATTTATTTTATTTATTTTATTTATTTTATCATGTGACGGAAAATTGAACTGATTTTAAACAGATATATTGCAATGTACTATTGAGACTCATTTTCCGCCTAAGAATTACTGATTCAATGAAGATACGATGATTGGGTTTCTCTGTCAATAATATAAAAAAAAAAGAAAATGTATAAAAGGATTTAGGTTAGGTCAGAAACTTCGAATGATAATAATAATATTTTTAATTACTCAAAATAGTGGTGAAATTTTAATACATAACAAAGTTACGCAAAGGTTATTTAAATTTTGAAAACTTCATGCAATTTTTTGAAACAAGAAAAATAGAGGAAGAAATTGCTCTAAAAACGACAATTTAATACAAAGGAGAAGTAAATCTCGCACTGTAGTAAGTTTATATACAGGATCAACTCAACTCACATTGTCCCTGTAGCCTTCAGCGGTCGACTGACAATCATGGGTACAATTGTCATGAACAAGCAATCCTTTCCTGTCTATTTTTTTAGCACTTGACGTTGACAAAATCGATTTAGATATATGTAAATATGTTACCTAAATATTTCTATACATATTGTAATGCCCTAGGGTGTTACCTTTTCTTATTTCTTCTTCTTTCATTCTTTGGCATGTTTTTTTTCTTTTGATGCTATTTACGGGCAACACTACTTTAAACTGGTTGTTATCCTTGTTAAATTCACAGGACAACAACTCAAGACTTCGTAATATGCCAGTATGTGTCTAAATTCCTAACTTCTGGGACTTGATCTCCCTGTGTTTTCCACGGCAGAATCTTGTTTATGTAACCAGTTTTCGCGATGTTTACATTGCTTTCCAGCATCAATTCTGATGTTGATATAGTTTGTATTTCCTAGTCAGATGTATTAATCCATGATTTAAGTTATTTCCTCACTGTTTATGTAAACAAACACTCGTTAAATGTCAGTATTTAGTATATTTTTCAGGATCTCACTCTGTGAGCATCGTCCGCCATATTGATTTTCAATGTGAGCAAGTTGCCTAGCAACAGCTGTGGCGGTTTGTTTGAATATCTGTCATAAATCTTTAAAGCAGAACGATGTTTCATCAATTAAATGCCAGAAAGCGTACAAATGAGGTTAATGTCATTTGTATTTAATTCTTTTTGTTTTAAGAAGTTTAAATATTGGTAATTGCCCTATGTTCTTATAGGCTTTGCATTCTTTTCATCGTGAGCCCACACTACACACTGTGAACTGTGTACAAACAGATCACAGTGTGAGTTGTGAATTCACCTTTGTGGGCTGTGTGCCTCACATTTGTGAGCTGTGAACTGCTGTTGGGTATAAATACAGCGTTCCCCCGCATTTCGGGGACTCCAACATTTCACGATAGGGTGCGTTTGGCTCTGTGTTTTATTTCGGCACTTTCTGTTAAACTTTAGACAATCAGATAGGGTTAAGTTTAATTACTTTCGTTCTTGTGTAGAGCCTGCGCGTACAAGTTAAAATTAGAGATATTTATTTAATAATTTTCTAACCTATTTATAATGAAATAGTTAAAGTATCCTGTATATAATCGATTGTATATAATCGGCAAAATTGTTACGCTCCACCCTTGGTCTGCTCTGGTATTACTTTGGGCTGGCGTTGTCTTTATGTATGTGTGCGTGATGGGTAGTGTTAAGGTTGGACTCCAACGGACGTTAAATATTATTAATTAATAGAGAGACAGGGGACTGTTATAAATAAACACAAAGAGACTTAAAGTTTCAAAGAATTGATTTTTACTTTGTGTCAGAACCAATAAATAATCAACAAAATAGCTATAATTATCTCAATAGCCCAATGTCACAATATTCTACTACATCTAGAATCTACGTAACTAAACAATGTACACTAAGGTGGTCCTACTTGTTCGTTAAACGCAATAAATGTAGTGTTATGACAACTGGATTTAATATTAACTTTAATCGCACAAAGACGACGTATGCTTATTAAAAATATCAGAAGAGCTATCAATCGATTATATACAGGATACTTTAACTATTTCATTATAAATAGGTTAGAAAATTATTAAATTATCTCTAATTTTAACTTGTACGCGCAGGCTCTACACAAGAACGAAAGTAATTAAACTTAACCCTATCTGATTGTCTAAAGTTTAACAGAAAGTGCCGAAATAAAACACAGAGCCAAACGCACCCTATCGTGAAATGTTGGAGTCCCCGAAATGCGGGGGAACGCTGTATTTATACCCAACAGCAGTTCACAGCTCACAAATGTGAGGCACACAGCCCACAAAGGTGAATTCACAACTCACACTGTGATCTGTTTGTACACAGTTCACAGTGTGTAGTGTGGGCTCACGATGAAAAGAATGCAAAGCCTATAAGAACATAGGGCAATTACCAATATTTAAACTTCTTAAAACAAAAAGAATTAAATACAAATGACATTAACCTCATATGTACGCTTTCTGGCATTTAATTGATGAAACATCGTTCTGCTTTAAAGATTTATGACAGATATTCAAACAAACCGCCACAGCTGTTGCTAGGCAACTTGCTCACATTGAAAATCAATATGGCGGACGATGCTCACAGAGTGAGATCCTGAAAAATATACTAAATACTGACATTTAACGAGTGTTTGTTTACATAAACAGTGAGGAAATAACTTAAATCATGGATTAATACATCTGACTAGGAAATACAAACTATATCAACATCAGAATTGATGCTGGAAAGCAATGTAAACATCGCGAAAACTGGTTACATAAACAAGATTCTGCCGTGGAAAACACAGGGAGATCAAGTCCCAGAAGTTAGGAATTTAGACACATACTGGCATATTACGAAGTCTTGAGTTGTTGTCCTGTGAATTTAACAAGGATAACAACCAGTTTAAAGTAGTGTTGCCCGTAAATAGCATCAAAAGAAAAAAAACATGCCAAAGAATGAAAGAAGAAGAAATAAGAAAAGGTAACACCCTAGGGCATTACACTGCCCCCCAGTTTTCCATGGCACAACTCCTGTTGCCATACATGTCTTAAATAACCATGTTCATAAAATCAAGTCTGGACCACCTTATCTTTACAATAAAACATTGTCATCATATGACATCATGAAGAACCACCATAAAATATAAACAACTTTGACATCTAATTTTTATCATATCGAGGGCTCAACGTTAAGTTAAATAATGGCTATGAACCACCTTAAAACTACATAGTCAGGGACACCTTAACATTTGCTGGTGCCACCTACTAACTTCATAATACTGGCATTGTATCACTTTGTGGTGAAACACATTAAAGCATAAAACACAAAGACTTAAGAGTATGTATTCAACATTTAGTTAAAACACTCAACCAGGCGGCGAACTACCTTAAAGATAACAAACCCAAATTTACACGTTGATGATTTGTTCTTTAAATAAAATCTGTCAACAATTGAAAAAATAACAGGTAAATATAAATACTTTAACATAAATAACTGACAACTTATGACCCGTGTTGAATTACACTATTCAAGAAATGGCTTGAGATCCCTTTGAGCAGTTTAACTTTTTCATTAAAACAGTAATAACAAACAATCTTATGAGGTTGAGCTATGCATAACATTCAATGGGTACCAAGCATGACCATAGTATCTCTAAACAACTAAACCTAAATTGCAATGACAAAATAGAAGCAAACTGGCATGATGTTGCGAAAATATTAACCTGATTTCAAAATACATTGGTCCACAAGGAAAAAGTTAAAGTTCTGTGAAAATTTTAAAGCTAGCCAGTTGCCTTTTACATGTAGCATGATTACTTTCTAGATGATGCCTTCTTGATGACTGTAGACTTGACAGATGGTAGGTTTTCTCGGTCTTCTAACCGAGGGCGCTTCTCGTGCCGGGAGCTGTTCTCTTCCCTTAGCGTTTGGCGTCGTTTATCGTCTGCAATCCGCTCGACTGAGCGGGAGAGGGATCTGAGCGTCTCCGAGAAACCCTCCAAGGACTGGCTAATGTGGCGCGTGAGCCTGTTGTTCGCATCAAGGGATGAAACAATCTTTCCCAGGGCTACCTCCAAGGTTTTGTCAAGGTGTCCAAGGGTTGCTGTCACCGGAGAGTATCTGTTGTCAAGTTGCTCCTCCTGAGTCAGAGTCTGGCAGCCGATCTCCCTGGTGGTGTTGGCTGGCAACTTCTCTTCCCCAGGTGGTGGTGAAAACACCATAGGTGTAGCGGTCCCCAGAATCTGATCTAATACGTTCTCCTCTTGATTGATAGAGGGGAACCTGGGGGTCTCAGGCGTCCGACTAGGAGAATATCTCAACTCTGGTGTGTTCAGCGGAGTGGGCCGTATGGTGTGTACAGGAGCCTTTATTTTGGATGGCACATACTCTGGCACTGAGGTGCAGGATACCCTCGGCTGACTAAGCAGGGAGTTGGTTACTCCCAACGCCGTGCAGGTGGTTGCAGTATACCAACTGCTGACCGGTGCCATACATGTACCAGAAAGGCTGGGCAGCAACGGGTCGTATGGCAGAGTGATGTTGTCAATTTCCTCCAACCTGCTTCTTGCACATGGCTGCTGCTCATTCGTTCCCACCCTGGGTGATAGCAAAGCAGCTAACACATCGGGGGCCAGCCTGACTGTCACAAGATCCTGGCCGGTGATCACTGAGGGAACTGATGTCTCTAACGGATCATTTGGGGTAGAGGACTGCTCGTCTACTTGATCTGGCATGGCCTGTATATAATCGACCCCCTCCAGGATCTGCTTTGGCGTCGGGTTTGATGTCAAGAACTGGCGCCCAGTTGCCCCTGATCCAAGTGTTCCAGCCATCATGACATGTCTCTTATACCCTGTTAGATGTTTTTCCAGTTGATCTCTGGTCAGACATCTAAACATGCACAGGTTGCAGTAGAAAGCAGCCTCATCCAGACTAAGATGATGTTTAAGGACATGGTCAATAACCCTGTACCTTTCGGCCACGTACGTCTGTTTACGGCTACTGCAATGCAGACACGCATATAAACGCCCCCTTCTGACAGCCTTACTATTGTCCATTGCAGCCTGAAACACACAATCATGGAAATCCTTACTGGTATGCCGAATTCTGCTATTTGGCTACATTTAGATTGAAAGCTCTTCCGTTATTCATCATGGAATATTTCATGTGCAAATTACCGGTTATGTTTTGATAAAATGGTAGGACCACGTCAACTTCTATTGTTTTAACTAGGTTGCTGTTTACTACTACTATAAACTGCTTAAACTTATTGAACGTTGGAATGCTACTGATGCTTATTCATGCTGCTCTTCAGAAACTTGCTGGTCTTCTTCAAACAACTAGGGACGTTTTGTCCTAAATACTGCTTGAGCTTATCGTGGTGAGCCATTCGGTTATTCCCACGTGAATCTAATTGTACTACGTAGGTAACAGGTGATCGTTTTTCTTTAACAAGAAAAGGGCCATCAAATTTTCGTTCAAGCTTGGGTGCTATGCCTACAGTCTTTGCTTCATGCAACATCCACACGATATCGCCAACTTCATAGTTGTGGAAAGTTGACTTTGTGTCATAGCGATCCTTGCTGCGCTTAGCATTAGTCTGAAGATATCTTCTGGCCACTTTGTGTGCTTGAAGCATCTTGCCACGAATTTCTTCTACATATGGCGATGCTGAAGGACGCTTCTCATCATGTATGTATCCAAAGACAACGTCAGCTGGCATTCGGATCTCACGACCAAAGCACATAAGGTTTGGGGTTAGTTTTGTAGACTCGTGCGGTGACGATCTATAAGCACCAGCAATGCACCCAAGATAGAGATCCCACTCGTCTTGGTCAACAAGATACGCTTTGATCATTTTTATAAGGGTCTTGTTAAAACGTTCTGTTTGGCCATTACATTTCGGATTCCTTGGGCTTGTTCGGGTCTTCCTGATCTCGAAAAGGTTACAAAGATCCTTAAAGAGCCTACTTTCAAAGGCTGCTCCTTGGTCGCTGTGTATAGACAGTGGCGCACCCCAACGTGAGATGAAATTGTTTGCTATCTCCAGTGCACACTCTTCAGCTTGTTGGCTCTTCACAGCAATAACTTCCACATATTTAGTGAAATGGTCTGTGAGCACCAGGATATACTTATTGTTCCTCATAGTTTCCGGAAGTGGTCCCAAGTAATCAATCGCTAACCGATCCCATGGAGCACCAGTGACCAGGTGTCCCATTGGAGCCTTTGGCCTTTTCTGAGGCATTTTGTCTGCAGCACATACGTCACAAGATTGCACATACAGACGGACACTGTCTTTCAGCTCAAACCAAAAATATTTTTGCAATATCTTCTTAGCTGTTCTTTTCGTGCCGAGATGACCTGAAAGTAACCCATTATGCATTTGGTACATTATCTCCCTTTTAAAGCACTCAGGTGCAATCACCTGGAGATATGCGCCGGTGTTGTTGGCTTTAACAAATCTCTTATAAAGCACACCGTCTCTGAGGTCAAGCCTGTCAAATAACAAATAATAGTGCCTTGTGGCGGGGCTCTCATTCTCCATGTCTAAGTTTGAAGGTTTCTTTCCATTTGCTTTGGCTTTGATTATCGGAGCTATATCCGGGTCTACGTGTTGTTTCGTTGCCATTAGTTTTGCAGCGCTAGCATCTAGCCATGGTTTTAAAACGTCATCCCCCATAGCACTCGAGGTACCAGGTGTGGCTTCATCAACCTTCCTAACAGTGCTTCTGTTGACCACCGGATCGGACAGTGTTTCATTATTGGTTTCATTTCCACCTTTCAAAGGCATGTACCGCATACATTCTGCCCTTCTTTTACATTTACGACAGGGGCCACATCTCAGAGGCTCACTTGTGTCAATATCTGAGCATTGGCACTCTCTTGGTTGTGGACATCTAGAAAGAGCATCACAGTGTGGCTGTTTTTTGCCTGGCCTATATTCTATGTGAAAGTCGAATGGTGCTAAGATTTCTATCCAGCGCGCTATTTTTCCATTGGGTTCCTTCAAAGAAAACAACCATACCAGAGCCTGATGATCGGTTCTTACTAAAAACCTGCGTCCTAAGAGATACTGGCGGAAGTACTGTATAAAGTAGACTACTGCTAGTAGTTCCTTTTCTGTGATACAGTAATTTTTCTCTGCTTTGTTAAGAGCTCTACTTGCATACGCTATAACTCTTTCGCGTCCTTCTTGGATTTGGGCCAGCACACCACCTATTCCTACTCCAGATGCATCCGCATCTAGTATGAATTCACCAGCGTCATTAATTGGAAATCCCATCACATCTGGACTCGTAAGGGCTAGCTTGATGGCATCAAAGGCTTTCCCACATGACTCATCCCACATAAATACAACATCTTTCTTTGTAAGGTTCGTCAAAGGTCTAGCTATCTTTGCATAGTCTTTGATAAATCGGCGATAATACGACCCTGTCGCAACAAATTGTTTGACCTGTTTAGCATTTTGTGGCACAGGCCATCCAAGTATCTTAGAAATGTTTGTTGGATCTGGACTTATACCTTCTTTTGACACTACATGGCCAAGAAATACAACTTCAGTCTGAAACATATGGCATTTATCAGGACGAAGCTTCAGACCAGCTTGTTTTATCCTGTCAAGGACCTGCTCGACTCTTTCTACATGTTGTTCGAAGCCGTTTCCGTAGACAATAATGTCATCAATATACACTAGGCATGTTTCCCATTGGAGACCTTGAAGTGCCAGTTCCATTGTACGTTGAAAGGTACTGCTACTGTTGTTAAGACCAAATGGCATTTTAGTCATTTCAAATTGACCAAATTTACATACGAAAGAACTTTTCGGAATGTCTTCCTTCTTTAGTGGTATTTGAAAATAACCACTTGTGAGGTCAAAACTACTAAAAAGACTGGAGCCTGCAACAGCATCCAGGCAGTCTAGCACTCTCGGTAAAGGAAAACCGTCAGGCTTTACTAAGGCGTTGACTTTTCGATAGTCAACACACGGTCTGACTGCCCCTGATTTTTTCTTTACCAGAACAATTGGACTAGCCCAAGGAGAAGTGCTTTTCTGTATCGCGCCTTTCTTTAACAGGTCTTCTATAGCCTTCTTCTCCTCTGAAGCATATGCCATAGGAACCCTTTGTGGTCGTTGCTTAATGGGCGCCGCATCACCAGTGTTTATAGAGTGCTCAGCCAAATGTGTGGTACCTAGGTCCCATTCGTCTTTAGAGAAGGTGCTTGAGTGTTTATCCAATAAACCAGCTATAACTTCTTGTTCCTCTGTAGACCTTCCCTCTATTGATTGTTCAAACAATTCCCTAAGATGCTCAGGAACTTGGTCTTTGCTAGCCCTTTGGACAGGCGGAAGTTTCGAAACGGTCTTACTTCCTCTCGTATCTACTCTACGTATTCTGTTAAGGTTCTCTTCTTCCTCAGAGCACTCTTTCGCAGCAATGACACTTACTATTTTGTCGATTTTTCTGCTGTGCCTATGTGAGCATCTTGTCTTAGCATGACGTCAGACGGTAGAGGATTCAAGATCCTGACCTTAGAAGACACTGACCTATTGATATCCACCAACGTAGATCCCATGACCAACTGATATCTTTCCTTAAATTCCTCTGTTGGTTCTATCAAGTAATCTGCAATATTGTCTTTACTGTCCTCTTCCACTCTTTCTACAAACACATCAACAAGGGCTTCTGACTTTCCAGGCACTTTGATATCATCAGCAACAATCACCTTTCTCACTCTTGGCTTCTTTATTCTGGATCTGCACGGTATTTTTACACCATGGAGAACAATGATATCTTTACTTAGGAGTAAGTCTGCGGCACCTTTCTCATCATCTACTAAAACATCGTAACCCAAGAAGGCATCATCCTCTATGTCGGCTACAATCATCTCTCTTTGCATATGGAGCTGACCTAACATACAGTCAAATGTGGCTTTACCTCTTTCTCTTATAGGGGAACCTCCCGCCCCTTTGAGGCAAGCAGAGCCTTCCAACTGTGGACGGACATTCTCTTCAATCCTGTCATACACCCTGGATGACAGAACTGACCTTGATGCCCCTGTGTCCATAGTAAATACCAAAGGATATTTCTGTATAAACCCGTCTACATACACCCCATCGCATAACTCTTCTGTCTGGTCTTTCTCCTTTCCTGATCTCGCTGACTTCCCACCAAGACTTATCTCTTGTTCTAACTCTACTTTATCGGTCTTTACGGCTTCACTTACTGGGACCTCCCTTTGACCGCAAGGGCTGGTCCTTTCGAGTTTAAATTACTGGTGTTCATTGTTGAGGCTATACTTCTATGCTCTCCATTCCTGTTTGTTTCTTTATCCGGACAATTTCTTGCATAATGCCCATATTTCTGGCAGCTGAAGCATTGTATGGCACTTCTATCAATCCTATTGTTTCTGTCTTTATTTGGCGGAGACCTCTGAGACTTTTCTAGCTTTTCTAGTCTGTGTATAAGCTGTTCAAGCACTCTGGACTGTTCCATGTTATTTCTTAATTTTCTGCCACTTCTTTTGTCGGTTTTGCTAGTTTCAGGGATTTTATTTATTTGGTTCTTAGCGTCATCATTAGTTTTTTGCTTTCTTCTGTCGTACCTACTGCTATTTCGTGTTTGTATCATGTTTACCACATGAAAGACTGCTTCGTCTATGTTATGAGGCTCCTTGTGGTATTCAACTTCAAACCGAATTTCATCATCATAAAGTCCATCCAAAAATCTTCTTACTAGGTCTTCATCACGAGTTCTTCTATCCCTATAGCCGTGGGCTTTATCATACAATCTTTTTAGATCAGCAGCGAAGTCTTCTGCTGTTTCTCCGTGCTTTTGTGATCTCCGACTAAACTTTGCAGCAAATGATCTAGCTGTTTCTATCCTTCTGAAGCGGCTATTCAGTTCCGTCACCAGTTCATCATAGTGTCTCAGCACCCCTTGTGGTAATTGTGTGAAGACGAATTCACCTGCTTCTCCTTCCAACCTTGGCAAAATCTGGTCAAGCTTTTCTTCATGGTTCCAATAATAGCGCTGGGCTATCGCCTCAAACCTTGCGATCCAAGTCGACCAATCTTCCTTGCCAGAGAACGATGGTATCTTGATATTACCCCTCTGAGGTATGGGTGTGTACACTGGCGCACCGGACCATCTTCGATCACCCGCCATGATCGGAGCATTGTAGTTTGAAGACAAGGCTGAGTTATGCTGATAATCATGTTCATTGAACCCTACATTAGCAGTTGGTAGATTATTGACACGATTGCCTGTATTCCAGTATGGTACATTCATATCTTCCCTATGGCGGCCTTGACCAATGAAGTTTTGCTCATTACGTTGAATAATTGGTGTTATTTTTTGCTGGGTTGGGGCTTGCTTCAATTCCTTTAACTCTTTCATAACTTCTTTTAAGATGTCGGCCATGCCATTTACTGTTTGAGAGATTTGGTTGACCGCATTCTCATTACTGTTCTCACATCTGTGCTGCGAGACATTTGACACCTCACTGCAGAGTGAAGCAACTTAGATCATTAGAGATTTCACATTCTGTAGAAATTAGTGGTCTTTAAACCTTTTCTGTAGGATTTAGTGGTCTGGCACCTCCAGAGTGGCTTACTTCTGCCATTTGTTGGTTGTTGAATGTTATAACGCCATCACTGTCTACGGCCTCCAGGTCATTCATTGTGAAGGTTTACTTAAAATCTAGGAGTCAAGTTCGATCACGGGATCTGAATGAAAAAATTCAGATCCCACCGCTGCCACCAAAATTGTTACGCTCCACCCTTGGTCTGCTCTGGTATTACTTTGGGCTGGCGTTGTCTTTATGTATGTGTGCGTGATGGGTAGTGTTAAGGTTGGACTCCAACATTTCACGATAGGGTGCGTTTGGCTCTGTGTTTTATTTCGGCACTTTCTGTTAAACTTTAGACAATCAGATAGGGTTAAGTTTAATTACTTTCGTTCTTGTGTAGAGCCTGCGCGTACAAGTTAATTAGAGATATTTATTTAATAATTTTCTAACCTATTTATAATGAAATAGTTAAAGTATCCTGTATATAATCGATTGATAGCTCTTCTGATATTTTTAATAAACATACATCGTCTTTGTGCGATTAAAGTTAATATTAAATCCAGTTGTCATAACACTACATTTATTGCGTTTAACGAACAAGTAGGACCACCTTAGTGTACATTGTTTAGTTACGTAGATTCTAGATGTAGTAGAATATTGTTACATTGGGCTATTGAGATAATTATAGCTATTTTGTTGATTATTTATTGGTTCTGACACAAAGTAAAAATCAATTCTTTGAAACTTTAAGTCTCTTTGTGTTTATTTATAACAGTCCCCTGTCTCTCTATTAATTAATAATATTTAACGTCCGTTGGAGTCCAACCTTAACACTACCCATCACGCACACATACATAAAGACAACGCCAGCCCAAAGTAATACTAGAGCAGACCAAGGGTGGAGCGTAACAATATTACAATATAATATATAGATTATGAAGATAGTATAAAGATTTGATTACATTCATATTACAACATTTACATATTCTATTTTCTCTTTCAATTCCAAAAACATATACCATTTCTAAATTAATGAAGAAGTCTTAATATAATACGTAAGTCTTCTTACTATTATTGATAATAAAACACGTTGAAAATTTAGATCTATCCTTCTATCAATCTATCTACCTGTCTACCTATCTGCCTGCCATCCATCATCATCACCAACTTATTCTATTTCATCTCACTCTTTTCTTTTCTTTTTTTTCTTTCTATTTTACTCTGCTGTATTCTACAGTTCATCCATTCACCAATCTCCGCCAACAAATTTTATTTATTCTTTTCACGATCCATTCATTTATCCCTCCCCGCCAACTAATTCTATAATTTATTCTTTTCTCAATCCATTCATTTATCCCTCCCCGCCAACTATTCTATTATTTTTTCATCATTTATCTGCCCTTATATTCTCTATAATTTATCCTTTTCTCAATCCATTCATTTATCCCTCCCCGCCAACTAATTCTATTCTATTCATTCTATTCTATTCAACGTTAATGTTAACTGGTCCTAGTTTCATATAGAAAGCAGATATCGTTAGCAGTTAAGATGTTCACAATGTCTCTATCAGTTCGTTTATCTAAAGTCAAACCGTTTACGTTCCGTGACAGGATTTTAAAGTCATTCTCTGAGAATTCCTTGTCTCGCACAGGACGACCATTAATTAAAAGCATGTCATAGGTGAGCCACGCAGTTTCCCCCTCCTCCCTGACCCTTTTCACTCTTGGTTGAAGTTTCTTCCTTTACTCCGTAGGAAATTGTTTCGTTACATAGTATTTAGTCCCTTTCAGCTCCTTCCCATGTTTTCTGACATACTCCTTAACTTTAAACTCGTGAAATCTAGCTACAATTCGCCTTGCTCTTCCCTCCGTCTATCACCATACATGCGATGAACACGGTCGAACTGAATTTGATCTACGTAGTCTTTGTTAATTTTCATTTTTTTTTCTTGTATGGAATCTTTTATCTTACGTTCTGTTTCATCGTTTGTTTCTCCCCGTTCTTCATCTGTAGAGAATATGAGATTGTTCCTCATAGACTGCGATTGCAAAAAAACAAACACACACACACACACACACACACACACACACGGGAACTTAAGTCACTCTCCGATCCACTGCCCCAAGACGGGCCTCCCTGTTTGGCGTGCATTTGATTGTTTCTGACAGCCTGTTTTGACACTGCCGTTGCTACCACTACTTCTATTTTTCCTTTTTTCTCTCAGGTTTTCTAGCCATTTCTCACATATTCCATTTCCCATGAAACACTTAAAGAAGCCCATGATCTTTTAAAACTATTTTTTACCGTCCAGTTAAGCTGTATTTGTAGAAATTCATCTATTTTATGAGAGCTCGATTTTTTTTCGACCTTCCCGCGCATCGATCATGTGACAGCTGAAATAGATAAATATGCAGATTAGATATGCTTAATGCAAAAATAAATGTAGGGCGCCGTGGTTCAGTGGTAACGTTCCCGATTACGGATCCGACGGTTGTGGGTTCGAACCCAGGCGTAACTTTGAAGTACTGGCTTAACCAAAGAACCCTCTAGAGGGATTAGTATACGTTGTAAAAAAATATTTACCAATCGACGTTAAATATAAAAGTTTAAATTAAATTAAATGTGCAATAATATGTCGTTATACCCACTTATCTCCTATAGGTTTGAGTGAAAAAGACAAACAAAACGATTATTTCGCGTGGCCGGTTGATGGAGCGAAGACCCGAAAAGTCGGAATTTCGTGGCTAAAAGACGAAATATTGACATGTCGCCCAAATCTTTTACTTTTCAAGTTTCCGCCCTACCAAGCTAATTCCTAGCAATAATTATTACAGGTTTACGTTCAACAACCATTTTGCTGTTTCAGAAATAAACGTTGAGTGTCAGAAAGCAAAGAACGGCTGTGGCAGCTTACTGTTTTTATTGATGAATAGACACGTTATTCGCTCCACTTAAAATCAGTGTAATTTCGAAGCTTTGTGATATTTCTTTCATGCATCGCAACAGACCGGAACACGTTCAATCGGGGGAGTAAAAGCATTCTAAATCTGATTTTTTTCCAGTTACGTCCGCAAATATATACACTGGTAGAATATACACACATTTTCGAGGAGGTCTAGTATATACCTTTTTCAAAATAGCTTTATCTTCACATAATCATGTTGTCAATTATTCTATGTTCCAAACAAGTCGTTGTTTTGCTGCGACTTACCAAAGTCGTAAAAAATGGTACTGGTATAGCCCCTTGCTTGGCGCGTAGCATATAATGGTAGTTGCGGGACTGGTTGGCCCGGTGTCAGGATAATGTGACTGGATGTGGTATCATGCCACATGTCTACGACATGATATTGCAGTGTGGCAGCACTAAAGCTGTCTGAAGTAGACATCGTCTCCGGATGACTAAAATACTGTTGGAGGGACGTTCAACCCAACAAACCAACATTTGTAATCTAGTAAATAACAGAAAACGGTCGTCACTGCTGATTCCATAACTTTTGAACATTTAAGGGCAACGGCGGATATAGCGTCACGCGAGTACGCGAGCGCGTACAACTCAAAAAGGTTTGCACATATAACATGGACTAAATATTCCGATATATACGCCAAATGTCTGCCCCTGAAGTAGTAGTGGGCCAGTAAGGTATGGTGTCTCGCTTCTTTTGGGACGTGTACAAAACAATAGATAGATTATTGCATAGTGGGCGTGGGTTAAAAGTTGGGACGGATACATATGCTTCGTGTTTATCATTATATAATCTGACTTCTCATTGATAAATGATATGGAATATATTTATTTTGTGCTATTCAGTGGATTGCTGCGATATAAATAACACAAAATATAAGATCATTTCACAGTGAAGATTATGAAAATTCCAAGACAAATTAATAAAGAAAAGTGTGCTCGCTTTTCGTAGAAGATGCAATATTTTATTTCATCTCCTGAACATCGGAAATTGTATCCTTACTTGTGAACACGGCAGTCGTGAAAATACATTATTCGGAGTTAACTTGATGAAATTAAATGGCATTAATAGATATATCGCGGAACTACATTTTTACTCGCTTCAATTATGCTATAGGTGTAAATTGGTCATGGGTTTCCCCGCAAAAAAAAGACACAGATGACAGGCAAATGTGCGTTTGGCGGATATCCGATAAAAAGAATTATTTGTAATAAAAAAAGTATGAAACGAGTTATATGATTTCATACGAGCTCATATTTTTATATCAAATAAATATTCGTATAAGATCTTCTATGTGCACATACAAGGATATATTTTGAGGTCTGATGGAGGAATCAAAATCCTACTCAACAAAGGTATGAAATTTTCCGAAATAACGTTTGTTTGTTTCTTCCTCGTAAAGAAAAAAAAAATCGAGCTTAACAGACAATATCACTCATAATTTCATCATTAAAAAAATAATTGTAGTGCTCCGATCCTGAATTCCAGGGGTGGGTAGGTAGGTAGGTAATTTTTTTTAATTTCAAATGACAAAAAATATAGCCGAAAGTGCCTACGGAATGAACACAAAAATTTATATAAAAAAATCAACTCAAAGACCTAAAACAAAATTTGACTAGGGGCTATTTTGATGGGGATGTAGGAGCACTACAAACGAACATATTTTTAAATGTGGCCTAAACGAGATCTGTCGGTCACATGATCGTACACGTAACTTAACGAGAGCTTCTCGTGATTTGCTCTTTACCTATATATCAGAATTCCGGATCTCTTTTATACCATTAGGTCTTTGGAAGAATTTAAATGCTCGGAATACCGCAAGTCAAGGAAAACAGAGCATACCCCCACCCCGCCCCGCGCGTACACACACATTGCAATTCAGATCTGCCATGTCTACGCTGATTGAGAAAAAAAAAACTCCTACAAATCTCTTATCTACGTGTCACTTGAAAGCCACATCTCATCAGACTTTACATATATGCTGAAGAGACCTTCTGGCTTTAAATGGACGTATGACGTCCTGAAAAAAAATCAGAAAGGTTAATATTAACTCATGAGTGTTCACATACGAGTTTTGCATACCTAAATGGTATGGAATGATGGAATTTTCATTGCCATGCAAACTGTTTAGAATATGAACAACAATACTGTTTAGGCAAACAGACAGCTCCTGACAAAACACTTTACATGAGGAAAAGGACCAAAATAATGTATCGCTAAACCTGGGTCTGTGTGTAAAGATACCCTTGTTAAACAAGTAACTGGTGTTGCACGCAACACAGAAGTCCCCTACCGGTGAAGTGCATACTATTTCCGTTACCATAGCAACCAGAATTTTGGTCCGAGAAAAAAAAAAAAGAGACGTGCAGAATCTCCACACCGACATCTGTTCATATACCAATTTTCAAAATATTATCTTTAACGGTTTTTAAGTTATCGCTGGATCCAGATTTCCGGACATCAGGACAGGCGGGCGGACGGACGGACAGACGGAGGGAAACCAACCTATAGTCCACTCTGGTGTAAACACCGGTAGGGGACTAATAAATCAGTATAGGAGGCCAGGTATTTATTAAAATCATTAAGTTGGTACACACACAACCCCGGACATGAATCAAATATATGAAGCCCCTTGACTCTTGGAGCATTCTATTTTTCCAGTCACAGATGACAAAGACATACACGCACGTGAATGAGTGTTGATCTTTGCTGTAAACTAAAAAATAAAACATTTATATAAAATCTAAAACACAGGTCCCTTTTTTACATTTTATTTGAAAGTCACGCATAAATGGACTAAATTGTATATCACAGTATTAGTAAAATTGGCATACTTTGCTCAGTATTGTTCACATACTGATAAGATGTCAGTAAATGCTTGAATTATTGCCGTGTTTAAAAAACGGCTCCCAAAATACCGGGAATATGCTGCGGTTTGTGGTTTTGGCTCCAAAACGAATTGAGTTGAAAAAAATACATTTTTTTGGGGGGGAGGGGAACTTGGAGTTGGCTGGTCTGTAAATCTAAAAATAAAAAAAAACTCTGGCCTAAGTGAATATATAGATTGTATATGTATTATATAATAAACTAGAGCTATGACAGAAGTTGATAAATATCCCCACTAGACCTCCTGGACTCAACAATATAAAACATATCAACATTTTGTAGTGAAAGTATGAACAGACTAGAAAATAACGAGATTTAAAAAAATAGATTATAGATTACATATATATAAAAACAACTTCAATATATAAAGCTGCATGAAATGATTGTTAATAAAATATATGAAGGATAGATGTCCATGAAAATATAAAAGATCAAATGTTTGCATGATTTTAATACGTCTTCCACACTTAATAATCATTATTTACAACTTACAGACATTCAATAACCTTACAGAGATGGTTTCTTGATGATGAGTCCAATATATTAAATATACAAACATTCTTTGAGTCATTTCCCACAACATGAGCTATATGTATTAGTTACAGTTTATATTTTAGATTTTATGGAATTTATCACAAGCCATGCAAAGGTAAAAAATTCATTAAATTTAAAATATAAATGGTAACATATTTACAGATTGTCAAACTTTGCAGCTTTGCCTTGACCTCACATTATGGACTCGACTCCCACTAGTTTGACAGTTTCATATGAAGCATGGTTCAAAGTCAGTATTTCTGGGTACACTTTATAAAGCTACATAGATAACATACAAACATACATAACCAAAGGTTATCAATCGTCCCTGCAACAAACTCTGCCTATAATGCTCTTAGGTCTTGTAGGCACCATACAGGCATATTTTCTCCATACCAAGACTTCACAGTTCATTTTATGCTATTTATTTTTCATTTTTTTTTTATTTATTTATTTTTTTTTTATTTATATATATATAAGCTATTTCACCATGTAAAATCCTACCGACAGTCTCTCAGCACATTGTGTCCTTTCATTATCTCTGGTGTTATACTTAATAAGCCCCACAAACTGGCGTGATCAGCGTCAATGCATGGACCTCCACACACTGGACTGTTGGAAGTATGTCTGAATCACATATGTTGTGTACATATAGTTAGTGTATAAATGTATAAAAAATATACAAATACATGTACCATTTCATCTTTCGGTCAATATTTCTTCCTTTATGCAAGGACCTGAGTTTATACTAATATCACTGCTTGCATATTGTTTACAAAAAAATTGAAATGTGGATAAAAACTGTCTTAAAAATGGTGAATATAGCATTCAGATTTTCTACAGTGAAAAAAACAACAACACCAATACCTTATCCCGCCCCCCCTCCCAAATGTGTATAACTCTCCCATCTAGAGAAAGACAATCACTGAGAACAAGAACATAAAACAATCATGGAAATTGTAAAGTATATATCATTCTAGTTGTAAAACTAAATCCATCACTGAAGATCCTTTAATATCCACTTCGTCACTTAGACTCAACAATTTAAAAAAAAAAAAGAAAAAAAAAGAAAAAAAAGAAGAAAAGTCTATAAAGGGTAATAACAACAGAAACCCCCCCCCCACATTTTGTTAAGCAAGGTACAAATTTGAGGGTATTTCTTATAAACCATATGGTCAATGAATACAAACTTAAAAGAATTGCCCAGGAAATACAACAAGATTTTCCATATAATTTATTATACCATCCTTGCTGTATAATTACTTAAGATGAATATAAATTGTGTCAACAAGAAACAAACCCTGTGCAAAAAAAAGAGAAATAATGTTATCATGTTCCTGAGTTTTCAGAGTGTTTTAAGAAAAATAAATTCTGTGTAAATGGCTTAACCCTTTCCCTCATATAGACTCATTTGACGCATCATAGTATCACATAGCTGATCTGCAGAAAACCCATTAACCTTACCAAATTTAATACAAATTTCCAGTTTCAAGCAGAGCGAGCAGCAAACAGCATAAAACCTGATCAGCCTGCGAGTAACTCGCAGGCTGATCTGGTTTTATGCTGTTCACATAGGTCTTTTCATGGTGTCGTCTATGAGGGAAAGGGTTAATCAGAGTTGTCACTGGTAAATCACCACTATTAGTAATTACCCTTGTTGGAACAAATGGCTTAACAAATCAGGCAATGAGAGTCAGCATGCAACACAAAATGCATGAGTCCAAAGTCTTTTTGTTCATAGCCTCCGTCTGTTTTGATTCATCTCTCTGCAGCAGCCTTTCCCTTCATTTCTAACATAATATCAAACTTGACCCTTAAGGTCATTCATGGCCCAGAAAATTCTGGACAAGGTCAGGAGGTCCTTGACCTTGACATAGTCCTGAAGACATCTGTAGAAGAATTCTGGAGCCTCTATCCTCATCTGTAACAGGAACGCTATCTCACCTCCAGTCCAACTGTTAATGCCGCACCTGCGCAAAAAAAAGAGGGTTATAAACTGATACTACTCTGAGGTCATCAGCAGTCAGCATCTCCACTGATTAAATATTGGAACTACATTTACCTCATCTACATTAGATAATACTTAAAACTAGAATCAGTAAGCTTGCATATCCTTAACACTGTTTAGGTCAACTGCCATGTTAGTAAACAATTTTGCTTTTTCACTCGAGTGAACTGCCTTATTACACTATCAAATCACAGTTGACATAAACTTCGGCCATATGACAAGCTGAGGCTGTACTATTCAAAGATCCCGGAGATATGCAAAGAAACACAATTGAAACGGTACAAAAATTGACTTTCTATTAGGTTCTGCAGTGAAAATTAATCACAGCTTTTACCTGCTCATAGAGAATTACATACGTATAATTTCATTTATAACTAGGTCAACTTCTCACAAATCGTAGCATTAACACATTTATGTAAACTAGGCCAAGGTCACATGATATCACAGTGTAGATATTGGATAATGTATCTGTTAACATTTGGAATGTTCATATCTCTTTTATGAATACAATACAAGTGTTCTTTGGAACATATGTGTCACCTGTTGAAGGATGACGGTAAGAAGTGTGACGGACAAACAGAGAGACAGACAGATGATGGAAAAGCGATCCCTATGTGTCAACTCTGCTTACAGCAGGTGACACAAAAATGTTTAAACCACCTTCTCACCTCAATAATTGAATATCACAGCCTCTGATATAGTTCCCCTAAGGCTATCAAAGGAAATACCTAAGATATACAACTTTTTTTTCTATGAAATTAGATCTTTGCTTGGGAGTAACCTAATATTAGGGTACTCAAGATATGCTTGAAATGTACCACATACGAGTAGCACAATGTATTGCCACATTCAATGTATCATTATACTATAATTAGGGGCTATTTCAAACAACATCTTGCTTTTCAGTGATATAATTTGCCAAATAAACAACGAATATCCCATTACTGTAAATACTCTGAAATTGAGTACGCCAAGTTTCTAGACTTATTAAGAATTATCTCCTCTACATGGATTTCAGTAGTTTGTTGGTGATCACTTTTTATCCTTACATGATTCTTTGACTTAAATGATGGTAATGTTGCATATCGAAAAAAACGCTATGTTAGTTTTGGTTTGCTGTACAATATTGACTTTACTCAGTATCACAATAATATATACTGCAGCAGCCTTACTCAATACCTTATATACATTATGTAGAGAGTCATTTCAGAGTTTCATGACAACTAAAAGAACAAGTAACTGGTGTTGCATGAAACACATGAGTCCCCTACTGGTAAGATGCATCATTTTTCCGTTACTTTAGCAACCAGAATTTTGGTCTGAGACAAAAAACAAAGCGACATGCAGAATCTCCATTATTCATATACCAAGTTTCATCATTTTATCTTAAAAGGGTTTTTAAATTATCATGAGATTCAGATTTACGGAAGGACAGAGAGACAAATGGACAGACAGACAGACGGCAAACCTATAGTCCTCTCCCGTGTAAACACTGGTAGGGGACTAAAAACATTTAACTTTAGATAAAAGATGTTTGTTTGTTTGGATTTAACATCTCGCTGACAGTATTTGTCTACATAAGACTGATATAGTGCTATTTCACTGCTATATCAAACCATCTACAAGTGGCATGATACCCCATCCAGCAACATTATCTCGACCAATCAGACCTGGAACTACCAGTAAGTGATGAGTGCCAAGCTTAAGGTAGATATACTGGTACCGTTTTTAATGGCTTTGCTTTGTCATAGCTAGATATTGAACCCTCAATCTCTAGGTTGAAATTCAGATGTTCTAACCAGGTGTCCACAAGAAATATACCTAAATGAATAGCCTTTTACCTCATACAGATGCATATTGACTCCTTTGGTAATAGAGTAGACCCATATCAGACAGCTCATTCGGAAACTGTCTGATCAGGGTCTCCCCAGATTGCTCATATAATATTGTGGCCCAGATTTTACACTGACAAAGAAAAATCATTGTTTAAATACCATTTAGAGCTCAGTAAATTAACATATTTCCTCAAGTCATAAGTTTGTATGTGAATATTCATGAGGCAAAGGGTTAAATGTATAGGATTAAAATCAAGGTATAGGAGAAGAAAAAAAGTAAGACTTACTGCTGCAGGTGGTTCTTGTTGATCCAGTTTTGTACATCCTGTGTTGTCCAGTTCCTCACCTTGGTGACAACATCTGTGGTTGCTGGTGGTGGATGGGCAACACTACTTCCAGGTGCTGCAGAAACCTGAAAAAAAAAAAAAAAATATACGAACCCAACACTAATTAAAATGAAAACTTTCAATTAACATAAAACCAGGTCTGCCTAGATAGAGTAGTGATAGGGTACTGCAGTTGCTTGTCCAGACACATTGGTTTTCTCCGAGCTCTCTGGTTTCCACCCACAATAATGACCACATACCACATATGCCGCCACTAGAGCCATCGAGAGTAACTAATATAAAATGTGATAACTTGTTTCATAATTGATGTAAAATAAAGTTTTGAATTTAAACTTAACAATAAAATCACTATAAAACTATACATAATACGCCTTTGAGTTGAAATTGTTGATATGTATTTGTCCACTGGACTAATAAAAAAACAACAACAAAAAAATTTATAGATGAGCTGGCTAATTGTAAAAGACTTTTGTGTTAAAAAAATGAAAACTGGTTAACAGGATGTCTAAATAGTTTCAAAATAACCATTACCAACTGTCTTAAAATTGCTTATTTTCGAAAGTATTTAACACATGTATACACTGTTGTCACAAGATGAAAAAACAAGAGCAGCCTAACTGGGACTCAAACCCTTAAACCTTTTGCTTACAGGGCAATGCTCTATCAACTGAGCAACCTGGACACTTACACACATTTTCCCCTATTGTTAGTTACTGGTACCATGACATACATGTACTCTCCTAGCAAAGTGGAATTCTTCCTTGAATTTTCAAACGGGTCCAGAGAACAAGGTAAACATGATCTTGGAGCACATACAGCCATGGTCCCAAGTTGGGCAGCCTGAGTGGACTTGAAAACAGGGCCTTTGGCTAACAGGGTGAATGCCCTACTGACTGGGCTTCCCAGCTGCTAACACACATTTCTCCCCTACTATGACATTATGAACAAAGAATGGTATGTTGTTTTTTTACTCAATGCTTTTTAGAAGTTTATGGTTGGAGCCAATTGGTGCAAAATTGGAGCCTTTTTTTTCTATGAGCCACTTTTTGAAGCAAAAACTGAGCTAAATATTTGATGAGAATCCCTCACTTTTGATCATACATTTTAGATTTTAATGTTGGTATTTATTAAAATGGGTTGATGTTTTATAAGTTATGTGTTTTTATGTGTTTTACTGATGTTTTTTATCTATGATTTGAGTATAAAAGAAAATGTTTAGCATGATATTTGACTGTTTTTGAATTATACTGTTTTTTGATGTATCATTCTTTTTTCATCTGTTTGCCAGGGTTTAATGGCACATCAACAGTATTTCAATCATAGACAAATGGCATATTACCATTTAGTTCAAAGCCAGGGAGACATACAAACAGAGGTGGTTTTTATTGTTTCAGACAACAACCATATGTGGATGCTACAAGGCCTCATAAACCTAAAATTAAAAACTGTAAGTATGAATTTCATGTTGAAACTCAAAATATAGCCTTTAAATTCAGTGTAGTTTTTTCAATAAGTATTATGTTTGAATTTGAGTCTGAGATTGTACTAAAGTATTTTTGAGAACTTTGGTCTGAGAGAGATCCTGTTTATCGATAGCTATTTTTGTAAAAGAAAAAAATATCTTTTGTTGTCATATAAATCCTTCCCATTACTTACAGGAGTTGTGGTTTCTGTCTTGGTGTGACCCCCATCACGGTTACATAAACGTTCAATCTCTTTCAGTAGTCCTTGCATTTTTTGGTCAAACGGATATTTGTCCGTGAACTCGAAAAAAAGTTTGGCTCCAATGATGAAGCCAAGCCAGCCATCAGGATTGTAGCCACGTTCCAACTTCAGCGGGATGATGATCTTCTTCTTTTGAAATGCATATTCTGCCTCTGTAATCAAAACACTTATGTGGTTGAGAATGCACCTTCCAGTTTTTAACAGTGAAAATTTATGCCCTGCTTTCCCTTTAATGGCATGGTCAACTGGGCACAAACAGTAGCACAAAAGCCAAGTTTCCTTTTGTGTAAACTGGGTCAACCATTGACTACCTGTTATCTCAGTGAAGCTATTGGATGGATTTTATGCCAATTTGAATGAAAATGTCCATATTTCTCATGAGACCTTAAAAACAAGAGTGTTCTTTGGAACACATGTGTCATCGGCTGAAGCATGACAGACAGACAGACGACGGAAAGTGATCCCTATGTGTCACTTCTCTTTACAGCAGGTGACACAAAAAGTGTCTTTTGTTTGATGTCCCACCAATGTGTGACAGATATAGAGTTGTATTACTGCTATGCCAAAGACAAGCACCATGGTTATGCACCCAGTAACATTATCCAAACATTGGGCCAGCCGGACCTGGACTTCACTTTTGTGCTTAGCGCAAAACAAATAAGAGATGTACAAGTTTCATTTTTAATGACTTTGGTATGTTGAAACCAGGCATAAAACTTATGAGGCTGATTAACTAACAGTTCCAAAACCGTGTCTACTAGGTCGAGCAGTCTATTGCTTGGATTTGTTGCTTACTACTGGTAATATTAGAGAAAAATGTCCCTAATTTAGCCAGAATTTTGTATTCTATATCATTCATATTATTCCAAATTATTGTCAGACAAGTTGTGTACTTAATGGGATCACCAATGTAGAAATACACAGGAGAGGTGCTGGTTACAATGTGTACAGTTTAAGCTTTTCATCTTTAAGTGAACTCTATTAAATTACATACATCTTGAGCTGGGAATCATTTATAAGAGAGCTAAGAGGGCTGGTTACCTGCCTTAAAATTTAGACAATTTTTTTTTTATATGGATTGGAATTATTAATGAGAAAGGCAAGAAGGCTGGTTGCCAGCCCTACAATTTGGACAGTTCTTGTGTATGAAATAGCAGCTTTAGCTATGAATCATTAAAGAGCAAACCAAGAGAGCTGGTTACCTGCACTACAGATCTTAAATGGCATTAATGAACATAAAGAGCTGGTTACCTGCCCTGCAGTTGGGACTGTTCTTGTACTTGTGGGACATGCTGATCAGAACAATGCTGGCATTCTCTACTGCTTCAGCCATGGCCTGGAGGGTGGACCCTCCCATCTGGTCTATGTCCATCCACACCTGTGCGACACATAGAAAAAAATAAGGTCAAGGTCACTTCTACCTGAGGACACAGTAAATAATAGGTCACGATCAGCCAAACTGGAGGAAGGTGAACATACAAATAATAATAATTATAAGTCATGGTTATTTTCCCTTGCGGATTCGAAATCGTATTTGTCTTGCATACCAAAGATCAAGGTCATTGTCACTCCATGTAAAAAAGTGACATTGCAATTTCATGAAATCAGAATTTTCATTTAACATTTTTTTTAAGAAAAAAAAAGTAACCTTGATCTTAAAAGCAATCCAAACCTTTCTTCCCATGCAAGCTACCAATGTTGGCCACAATGTTTCATTCTTATGATAAATTTTTAAATTGAAATATGTTTCTATTTTTGGAAACAGTGACCTTGAACAAATTGACCCCAAAAGCAAACTCAATCTTTCTCTCCCTGCATGCTATCTATGTAACAAATATGGCCACAAAATCTAATACTTACCAAAAGTAATAAAGCTTGAATCAAGTAAATGCAATGACATACGATCAACAAATGCTTCTTCAAAAACATGGTTAAAAATAACATGGGTCATTCATTTTTTTTCTCAATAAATCTTGATCTCTATTTACAAAATTTAGTCATGTTAATCCTACCTTATAACCAGCTGCCTGTAATGCTTCTTTTATCCTAATCAGCATTTTCTGGTCCGCCCACTGGTATGACAGCATGATATGACCAACAGATCTGCCCCCCTTCTTTGCAGATTTAACGGATGCCATTTCTGCCTCATGTTGTTTCGCTATGTAATGCAAAAAAAAATAAAAAAAAATACACATTTCAGTCACCCATGTTTCACCAATTAAGAATAAATCCAGATTAAACCAACGATACAAAATGCTTATATTTGAAATGATAAATAAGGCAGAAAATATTCCACCAATCTTATTGTTTTAAAAAATACAGAAAATACATAATATCCCAGAGATGCTAACGATCAATATTTCAAGGTCAGCTCAGTGCATTAAATTGTAAACATTGGAAAGGTATGTTAGCATGTCATTATATCATTTATTTACAGCATGTATGAAAAGGGTGCCTACATATAATTTCTGTTAAGTTTTGCCCTTAATAATTACATTGTACTATATAAACCCCTCCTTTAACAAAAAATAAAAATTAACCACCAGACTCTAAGATATCATTTGGCAAATTTTCTAGAATGGAGGGAGATTATAGTTTTTTTTTTTTTTTTTTTGTTTTTGAGAAGATGACCTTAACACTTCAACCATTCAATTTTCACACAAGATTTAAGAAATTATGAACAAGAGCACCTCATGTGGATGCCAACGCTAGTCTATTTGGGTTTTTGTTAAAAGAGGGGCGATAACAGGAAAATGGACCCAAGATTTATAACCCTTGATGAGACTATAACCGTTACAAGCATGTGATGTTTGATGAGAGACGGTTAAATAGTTAAAGAAGTTATGGCCAAATTTAAAGTTTTACACCATTATGAAATATTCCTTCGATAATGCATACCTATTTCACGAAACTTTTCAACACTGGATTTCTTCATCTCTTCCTGAAGGTTCCACAAAGCTCCATGGCAACCCTTCACAATGCCTCGATGGTCGCTCTTTTTAAGCTCAACCAAGAGATCAATGACACCAATTTCCTCCATGCCGACGATCTTTTGACGATTGTCCTCATTAAATGTAAGAGCCCAAATCGCCTGTATAGCCTCTGAAATCATACAGACACCGATTTATGTAAGATGAAGTTCATGGGGCTTAAAGTCTAGAGATACTCATACTTTTGGGAAGTGTTTCTTGTTTAATTTGTAACTTTGCCAAAATGGGAGGAATTATTCAACTGAATATAGTAAAATTTAAAGCATAATCATTTTGAGCACTTTTTTAAGGCAGTTACATTAATTCCAATCCTTTTTTATGATTTAAAATATATCATTTTCTTTTGAGAGCAATAAGCCACAGAATAACTCTGCAACAACAAGAATCTCCACTGGAAAATACTCAGTGTGGTGAAACTGATAAAAAAAATACTTATTAACAGTATACAATCAAACAAGGGAAGTAACTCTACTTAAAAA
>CM037779.1:70820648-70870648 GCA_021229015.1 Solen grandis | reverse complement strand
TTTACTAGTGATATAGGCTTTTTCTTAGATAGCTCTCAAGTAGTGAAACATAAAACATATCTCAAAACTTTTCAATTGAAACTTTCTAAAAGGTCTTATTTCTTTTTTTATATCCAAATGGTAGTATTATGTGCCTGTATTGTGCAATTTGGGATGTGCAAATTACCATTAAAGTAATTTAATAGGGGAAAAAATTAATGCCAAAAAATTCCAGCATTAAATTTAAAATCTCTTGTCCTTTTTTCCCCCAATGAAAACAATGATTTTCATAATTTATTATCATCTTAGTACTGAAGCTATTTTTAGCTTTATTTGTTTTCCTTTTGAAATTACCTGAAACATTGACCCACATTGCTTTAACCTGACAAATATTAGCATTGGGATTAACCATGTTATAGTCTTAAATATGTACCTAGTCCATCTGTGGTATTTCTAACATACTTGAAGTCAAAATCTATGACAGACTGTCAGGAAAAGATACAAAGTAGCCTAATTATTGTGTCACCAACTGTAAGCAGAGATCACTTTTCCATTGCCCGTCTGTCTGTGTATCTGTCCATCACACTTTTTCCATCACGCTTCAGCAGGTGACACAAATGTTCTAAAATGGTAATGTTTTTTGGCATGATAAAAATGGAACGTGTGTGGACAGAGATTGTACATGCTAATATGCTGTTTGGCATCATGGGACAGTGGTTGTATATTACTGTGGATCCAAAGGTTGTGGGTTTGAATCTTATAAGGGTGCAGCAAGAATCTTTCATAGCATTTCTAGGTGCAAAGTATAACTTGTCCAACCCAGAAACGGTCCAGAAAGAGTAAATAGAATGAGTTTAATCCTTTCCCTCATATAGACTCATTTTGACGCACTCAATAGGTATCACATAAAGCCTGATCTGCAGAAAACCACAGTTAAACCTTACCAAATTTAATTATAAAGTCCTCATTTCCAAACCACTGAGGAGCAGCGAACAGCATAAAACCTGATCAGCCTGCGAGTTACTCGCAGGCTGATCTGGTTTTATGCTGTTCGCATAGGTCTTTTCATGGTGTCCTCTATGAGGGAAAGGGTTAAGAACTTCTTCCTCAATCAATGTAAAAAGGAAAGAATTTTAAGTAAAGCATGCATATCTACATATCTGAGATCAAAGCCACAAATCTCATTATATCTACTTATCTGTAATCATATCTACATACTTGTAATCAGGTCTTACTATCATATTATCTGCACACTGGCTGACCTACCTGCAGTCTGGACTGCAAACATGACTGACATGTTACGTTGATACTCAGGGTCATCAGTAAACTTTAAAGAGGCTCAGATAAGTACATGGCCCTATGTGTATATCTAATCTCAGTACAATAAACAAAATTAGCAGGATTTTGAAAGAGGTTAGATAGGGTCCTGTTTTCTGTCTGATCGGGGTTACAAGCTGTCTAATATGGTATAAAATAGGACATTTCGAATGGTTAGGTATTCATTGTTGTAGCATAAAGTCAGTATGATTTTAATGATCGAAACATAATCTTGTTTACCGTTTTGTGAAAGAATCCATAAAATACAATGTCATTATCAGACAACATTGTATACATACTTGTCATTGGTTCAAGTATTTGAAAAAATCAGTTTTGGCCCTGACACTGAAAAATTTCTCTTTATCCATTGCTCCCAAACAATAATATTCGAGGGTTTATCCAAAAACATATGGACATTTTATGTAGCATAAAAACCATTTGGAATATCAGCCTGAAAGTTTGGTATGTCATTTTGGAATATATAATCGAACAACTTTGAAAATCTTTTGAATATATCTTTATACACATTAATAATATAAGGTTTTACAAAAACGCATCAGGATGCCGAAGTCCATAATTATGAGCCAGGTCCATGGAGTATGTGGATGGGGTATTGTCCCTTGCTCCATCAGCAATAGCTTGAGGTGCATGTCAGTGGAGTTGTCCTCATGAAGTAAAAAGTGGCGGATTGAAAGTCCTGGCCTCCTCGTGTTCTACGCACATACAAGATCACTTCTATCCATGTTGAGGCACGTCTTGACATTGTCAATTAACTTTGCATTGATTTTCATCCTCTGCCCTTGCCCTGTGTCCTCTTGCAGATCTTCATGTCCCTTTGCAAATCTACTGGGCCAGTTAAATATGAAATATCGTGAAACTGCTTTCCCTGGGTTGGTTTGCCCCATTCTTTCAAGTGTCTGAGTTCGTGTCATGCCAAGATTATGGCAGAACTTGATAATGGCGCGATTTTAAATTTGCCGTGTCTGTCATTTTCGTATGTTTTCACTATACAGTATTATCGTTAATGTATGGCTTTGTCGTACATACAAGAAAATGATGCCAGAAAAGAAAACAACTAACGAATTTGACTTGATTGAATAAATAGATGTCGTTTTGCAGAATTTTATCACCAAATTAAAGTTTTATATTGAATTTGAATTGAATTTTGGTTTTAGTTTTTAGTTTGTGCCACATAGTGCTTATATACTTTTTTGTGTAACACCATAAAAATGATATTTTTTAATACTTCACATTAATACTTCAAACATGTACTTAGAATACATTAACATTAATAGGGATAAAAAATCAATATGATTGACTTTAACATTTAAAAGACAGTCCATGTATTTTTTGGCAACCTCTCAAAATGTGTGTAAAACTTTGTTTATTTTTAATTTAGCCAGCCTTGCATTTGTCGCAAAATGGGAAAAGTTTCAGGTTTGTAACCTGAATTGCATAAATTTCTGGAAAGGTCATAAACTCTGTGATTTTTCAAAATATTTCAACTGCAGTTTAAGTGAGAAATTTGTCAGTTGCTTACAGATTGCAGATGCTTCATTACTGGTACTGGTTCATGAAGGAAAAGAGTGTTAGGATAATGACAAGTAATGCAGTCCATCTTATTATCATTCCAGGTTCTGCAAGATGCCAGTTTTAGCCTGGCACCAGACTGCCGTACAACCCCGTCCAGTTCTGTCACCTCTGGCGATAGTCAACAGCCAATGGTTAATCAGACACAGTCATCAAGCCAGTCCTCTCAAGTGTAGCCCCATCCCTTTTAGTGACTCCATCTTCAGCCACATTTTCAGACATATTTGGAAATTATATACCTGCAATGCTTGCTGGGAATCATTCATTCAGGAGTTGAAATGCTTCTGTGATTTTTTTTTCAATAGAACATAAAAGGAAATGAAGTTTCTTTCTTTCATTAATAATTTAGTGTTTTATTAAAATTTTGTAGTTAATAACAGTGAATAACGTTAAAGACATGGAAAACAAATGTTTGTGAGTTAGAATTTTGAGAAATACTTTTTTCTATCTTGTTACTTTTTTATCACTTTTTATCCATGCTAAATTAAGTAGAACTCAAACTTAACTACCGGAAGTCATATTATTATTGCAAATATGAAGGGCAAACTTTCACACAAAATAAAAACACGTTTTGTTTCTGGATCCATCGAATCAGCTCTTAATAGTTTAGCCCTGGAATGACCACAACAAACATATTGTAACACAGTTGTGATTTCTGAACATGCGGATTGTTTTCTCGAGTGTAACGGCTCACTGATTTTGAAGCGCATCTGACATGGAGCATATAAGAGGCATCTGTTCCCTAGGATTTACAGACTGGGAGAGTGTTTACAGACAAAGCTGTTCAGTCGACTGATTTCTGAACCTGCTGAAACCACTGGACTTGTTGGAAATGGTATTGTAGAAACTATTAAGATTGAGGAAAACATTAACATTTGTTTAAGTCAATTAAGTGTATTGAGGACAAAAATTTTCCTTTCTGATTTACAAAGTTGTGGGACAGTGATATCACTGAGGAATGAATGGAATTTTCCAGTGTTTACAGATGTATGTAAGTCAACTTACAGGCTATCCAATAGCTAGATTATAGGTAGTCACTGGATGACCTGCTTTAAACAACAAGAACACATTGTTTTGTTTGTGATACTGTTTGTAAGCAGTTGACCTAGTTGTGAATAGGAAATACCCAGTAATCCCTGGACTTTTGGTAAAGGCAGGGCTTACAATTTCACTGCTTTAAACTGTAAATATGCAATGTTGTGGAGGGATTACAGAGAGAATTGGGGAAGAAGGCATCATGTTCATTGGTGTAAGTCATTTAATTTTGGTAGCTGTTATTGTGAAAAGATTCCATGTTTCAAAAACTGATTCTTGAGCCTGGAAATGGGATATGATACTCATTAAAACCAGTTTTTGTTTTTTTTTTTTTTTGTTCATTCAAGAAAGGTTAGTGAAAATGAAAACTGATATACTTGTCAGCTTCATGGAAAAAAGCGATGATAAATAAGTGTTCAAATAATATTTCAGATGAATTAAGTGAATTATATATACTCCATATATACATGTACTAACATAACATGTCTTATCACTTTTGTGTTTATGTGTAATGTTTAAGTCACTTATGTGTGTGTAATTACTTTTTCATGTGGATGTCATTGAACATTGAGAAGTCATGTGAGGCTGAATTTTTTTCTCAGACTGAAAAAGGTATTACTCTGGTAGTAAAGCACAGATCCATTATAATGCAGGGGTCTAAACCTAGGTACAGTGCAAATTTATTATAGTGCAGGGGTCTAATCCTAGGTACAGTGCAAAATCATTATAATGCATAGGTCCAAACCTAGGTACAGTGCATAATCATTATAACGCAGGGTCAAAGCCTTGGTACAGTGCAGATTCATTATAATACAGGGGTCCAAACCTAAGTACAGTGCAGATCATTATAGGGCAGGGGTCTAAGCCTAGGTACAGTACAGTGCATATCCATTATGATGCAGGGTCCCCGCTGAACCTTTTTCTTAGATAAGCTCAGATCCATGATAATGCAGAGGACCAAACCTAGATAAAGCTCAAATCCATTAAGGAATTAAAAATTTAAAATTAGTGCAGATCCATTATAATGCAGAGGTCCAAACCAAGATACAGCTCAGATCCATTATAATGCAGAGGTCCAAACCAAGATACAGCTCAGATCCATTATAATGCAGAGGTCCAAACCTAGATACAGCTCAGATCCATTATAATGCAGAGTCCAAACCAAGATACAGCTCAGATCCATTATAATGCAGAGGTCCAAACCAAGATACAGCTCAGATCCATTATAATGCAGAGGTCCAAACCTAGATACAGCTCAGATCATTATAATGCATAGGTCCAAACCTAGATACAGCTCAGATCCATTATAACATTGTATTTGAGGTCTACACCTAGGTACATTACATTTTAATATTCTAGTGTGAAGCACAACATTCCACAAATGGTGATCTTATTTTCCAAATGTTTTTATACATTATTTGTATTTCTATACAATATACATTCCCACTTTTGTCCTTTTCATTTAATTCTAAGCATCATGTCATTAGGATTTTTTATGATTTCATTCCATTATGATTGTTTTCTTTCTGGTATTCCTCGTGCAGAAACTAAAAAAAAAACTTACATAAAAATTATTAACTGAAGATTTCTTATTTAGGAATAGGATTAATTTGACTGCTTGTTGCATTTATATCCGTTTTGATAATTAAATCAACCTAACAAGAGCTATTGCTGACAGTAATGGAATAGTACACAAGATCTTTGATTAACATAATTTGAGGCCTACTGTTAAACTATTCTAAACGCATTAAGAAATAGGAGATGAATCATTTTTATGGTTAGCCCTTGATACAGTCGCAGAGATCTCACCAGGATCTTGAAAACAAAGTTGGAGTCCAATCTGATTAAAGTACACCTCGAGTATATGCTACACTAGATTGTGTACTTTAGTCAGATTGATTGGGACTCCTTCCATGATGTTATATAAGAGGTTTCAAGTACAACAGGAGTCCAAATTAGGAGTAAGTGCAAACCCAGTATTCCATACCCAGGGCCCTTTGATCTCCATTTTTTAGGGCTGATATTGGGGACCATTCCCCCAAGCAAAAAAAAAAGTTTTTTTCCCTCATTTTCAAGCAAAATTCTTTGTACAATCCAAAATGTAAGAGCTCTTATGAATACCAAGAATGGTTAAGTGGTAGATTGTAGCACAGTTTACCATTTGATTTCCATTTCAGTTTTGCCCAATAAAGCTACAATAGGGGAACTATTTTGTACATTTTTAGCTCACCTGAGCACGTGTGCTCAGGATGAGCTTTTAGGATCGATGAATGTCCGTCGTCCGTCCGTCCGTCCGTCCGTCGTCCGTCGTCCACAATTTGTTCGTTTGCACTCTAGCATCTTCATTTTATGAGCAATTATCTTCAAACTTTAAAACATTGTTTATAACCATAAAATCTCGGCCAAGTTCGATTATGGCTGATATCGGAACATTAGGTCAGGAGTTATGCCCCTTTTAAAATTCAAAAAAGCCAGATTTCACATTGTTTGCACTCTAGCATCTTCATTTCATGAGCAATTATCTTTAAACTTTATATCAATGTTTATAACCATAAAATCACGGCCAAGTTCGATTATGGCTGATATCGTACCATTAGGTCAGGAGTTATGCCCCTTTTAATATTAAAAAAATGCCATATTTCAAGTTGTTTACACTCTAGCATCTTCATCTTTTGAGCAATCCTCTTCAAACTTTATGGCAATGCTTATGACCATAAGGTTTCGATTAAGTTTGATTAATGCTGAGATCCATCAATTAGTTCAGAAGTTATGCCCCTTTTAATATTAAAAAAATACCATATTTCACTTTGTTTACACTCTAGCATCTTCATCTTTTGAGCAATCATCTTCAAACTTTATGACAATGCTTATGACCATAAGGTCTCGATAAAGTTTGATTATGGCTGAGATCGTCAATAAGGTCAGGAGTTATGCCCCTTTTAATATAAAAAAAGCCATATTTCACTTTGTTTACACTCTAGCATCTTCATCATTTTAGCAATCATCTTCAAACTTTATGACATTGTTAATGACCATAATGTCTCGATTGAGTTCAATTGTGGCTGAGATGGGTCATTTAGGTCAGGAGTTATGCCCCTTTTAATACAAAAAATGCAAGATTTCACTTTGTTTATTCTCTACCAACTTCATTTTTTTAACAATCATTTTTAAACTTTAAGACAATGTTTATGCCCATAATCTCACAATCGGGTTCAATTATAACTGATATTGACTCGTAAATTTAGGAGTTATGCCCATTTCACCATAAAAAAAAGCCAGATTTCACTTTTACACTCAAGCATCTTTATTTCTTAAGCAATCATCTTTCTCAGGTGAGCGACCAAGGGCCATCTTGGCCCTCTTGTTATCAATATAATTATTGTATGAATGTTCAACAAGAATTGTCTAGAATTCCCCATTACAGGAGATAATAACACAAAAATTTCTCTTCCTAGTGGTAGAGGTACTGTTCCCCCAAAAGAGAGAGAGAGCCCTGATACAGGTACCTAACAAAAAAGTTGTGGAGTAGGGGTGAGGGTGTATGGAAAATCCTTCAAAACAAGACTCATTTTGACTCATTGAATACTAGAGCAGGCTGAGATCACAGAGCTCCTGCATAGTTTGTGTGGCAAAGAAAAACCCAGTATTTCATACCCAATTTGAAGGTCAGTCACATGAAAATTTCTAAGGTAACGGGTTAATGAATCCGGTCTCATTTATGCCTGCTGATCCACCTTTGATATCTGATGGGATCACTTCCTAGTCTTGCTTGTACCGGTAGTTTTTGTTTTGTTTCTTAAATTGTATGAGATCGTGATTTTGTGTGTGTATTTATAGACTCGTTGTAAAGGTGTGTAGAGATAAAACCATGTGCCTTATGTGTTGTTATTGTTACAAAAATGAACTTGATACGCACACATGTAATTTGATTTTAACTGGAGTGATACTTTAGCATGTTGAATGTGTTATACATTGTTATTGTTATGAAGTTTTGCATTTTATTGTCCCGATATATTTTTAAAATCTGTTAATAAGTGTGTTTGAATTAAAGATGCTAAAGTCTATTATATGGAAAACAGCGTTGAGAAAAAAAGACCTTTGATAGGTCACATGTTTGTGAAGGGTTGGACAGAATTTGCATTTTGTACTCGTTGTGAATGATTTTGTCATTGCAGTTGTTCTTTTCTTTCTGTCTGGTGTATTTTGAATCATTGGTCAGAACCTGTTCACAGTTATATATGTAGAAGCTGGCTTCTGATAACAGATTGTTTGCTATGTACAAGTACAGGTTATGCAGATAGGTTACGTATGGTAACAAAGTTGGTTATTACATATAGGTGAAACAGCATGGTTGCCATGTTCATGCTATGCAGGATGGTTGCTTTATACCTTTATTTCATATAGACTCATTTTGACGTATTTGCTAACAGCAGACCCAGATCAGTATAGTAAATGCAGATTGTTCTCTAAGAACAGGTTATAAAGGATGGTTCCTTAGCACACAGGTTATGCAGGTTTGATGCTATGTACAGGTAATGAAGGCTGGTTGCTCAGTAAACTGCTAATTGTTACCACTTAATTATTGATGTGTGGCAAACAGTTTACAGCTTATTCAGTTTTTGAAACAAAATACTGCTGTAAGTATTTATATTATAATTTGCATTTTCTTTTAAGATCAACTGATGAATTTACATACTCATTCATATTGGGTGATTGTCTTGATATGTTGGTTAAAAAATAATACTCATTAACTGCATAATTGCTATTAATACTCAATTATTTATGATGTAACAGTTGTACAGAAACAAAATACATTGAATCAGTTGGAGAATGGTTTGGATAGTTTTGAATAGATTATGAGGTTTAAATTTACGTGCTTAAATTAACGTGGTTAAGTGCATATCACATACAACCTTTATTAAGGACTTTCTGTTGCCGGGTGCCTTTAGTCAGTGCCTCAATGTCACTTAGCCTTCATTACTGTGGTCTGGTAACTCGGAGTTACTGGTAAACTACATTTTTCATTGTGCCTAAAATAGGGCATTTATAGGACAGAAAATTGGATTCGTTGCTATAAAAATTTAAACAATTCTTATCATTTCATCCTAATTTTATATAAAATTACCTTTTCTTTTTTTTCAATTTTAATATTCAAACAAAAATTATCCTTTTCAGTATCATTTCATAACAATTTCCTGCCTCTTGCTTTAAGGTAATATTGGTTGTACATATATTGTGTTAGTTATATGTTGTATTATTGTTTTTCTATTTTTTCACATAATCTTGTTTTTTTATGCTCCCACCATGAAATGGCGACAGGCATATAATGTTACACCTGCCCATGTGTTTGTGTCTGTGTAAGTATGTCAGTGTAACTTAGATGGATATTTCACAAACAAGAACTGGGCCTCCAGAACCAGGTCGCTAGCCTTAAAGTCAAGGTCATTCACAGAACTAGGCAGTGTGTTGCGAACAAAAACAATTTTGCTAACTTTCAAGGTCAGGGTCACAGCATTCAGTTGACCTTAAAATAAATGTATGTGTTAGCAGTTGTGTCAGGGGTATAACTTTTTTGTGTATGATCTTGAAAAAACTTAGCATAAATGATAGCTAGGACGAGACATAATGACAAAAGATCCTGGTTGCTGGCTTGGGGCTGAAGGTCTCAGCACTCAGTTGACCTTAAAAATGTGTAAGCAATCGTGTCCTGGCTGTTACTTTGTTGTGTGTGGTTGTGTTTAAAAATGACCTGGCACAAATGATTCTTAGGACAATACGTCATGAGCACATTTTTATACCCCCGAAACAAAGTTTGGGGGGGTATATAGGAGTCACCCGGTGGTCGGTCGGTCGGTCCAGCGGTCCGTTGCATTTTCCTTGTCCGGAGCATAACTTGAAAAGTACAAGTTTGATTTCAAAACAATTTCATACAATGGTCAACCACAATATGAGGAAGTGCAGTGCACAAGAACCATAACTCTATCTAGAGTAATTACAGAGTTATTGCCCTTTGTATTTTTTCCTTGTCCGGAGTATAACTTGTAAAGTACTGATTGGATTTCAAAACAATTTCATACAACCCTTTGTTACTTTTCCTTGTCCAGAGTATAATTTGTAAACTACTGGTTGGATTTCAAAACAATTTCATACAATGGTCAACCACAATAGAGGAAGTGCAGTGCACAAGAACCATAACTCTATCTAGAGTAATTACAGAGTTATTGCCCTTTGTATTTTTTCCTTGTCCGGAGTATAACTTGTAAACTACTGATTGGATTTCAAAACAATTTCATACAATGGTCAAGCACAATGAGAGGAAGTGCAGTGCACAAGAACCATAACTCTATCTAGAGTAATTACAGAGTTATTGCCCTTTGTATTTTTTCCTTGTCCGGAGTATAACTTGTAAACTACTGGTTGGATTTCAAAACAATTTCATACAATGGTCAAGCACAATGAGAGGAAGTGCAGTGCACAAGAACCATAACTCTATCTATAGGAATTACAGAGTTATTGCCCTTTGTTACTTTTCCTTGTCCAGAGTATAACTTGTAAACTACTGGTTGGATTTCAAAACAATTTCATACAATGGTCAACCACAATATGAGGAAGTGCAGTGCACAAGAACCAAACTATCTAGAGTAATTACAGAGTTATTTCCCTTTGTTACTTTTCCTTGTTTTTCTTGTCCTGAACATAACTCGAATATTATACATGGTATATACTTGAAACTTAAAATGTAAACAGATGGCGACTAGGAGAAGTGCAGTGTCCAAGAACTGTAACCTTATATTTTTAAACTACTGTGACAAACAACCATTATTGACTCTCTATCAACTTTAAATAAAAACTTTACTTATTACTATCACAACCAATATACTATGTATACAGGTTCTTATCTATGCTCTGCCTGAAGTCTGGCTTCTCCTGCATTAAAGTATTTTGCGGGGGATTAATCACCTTCAGTGATAGCTCTAGTTTTTTTTGGATGAGAGAACATGGTTGCTACTTGTATACCATGTAGCTTGAAGTCATATCATTTGGTTGAGGTCAGGGTCACAGTGCTCATTTGATCTTAAAATCATATTCTTTTATATTTCCAGTTTCTTATCATATTTACTGACAAAAATATCAATCTAATGAACAAAATGGTTGGAGCATCCATGTCCTATGGACAAATTCCTAGTTTTTTTGTATGACTCCGAATAGGATTAGATATTTGCTGTAGATTTTGTCCTATTGTGACCAGTGTTTGGATATAAAAAACTTGCAGATTATAAGCAGATTAATTAACCTGCATTAAGAGTACTTATTTGTTGTTATGGTAATATGCCCAGATTAAAATGAGACTTCAGGTTGTGGGAACAGTCATAATTAAGAGGTTTTTTATCAATATTTTATATTTCAAAGTACTTTTCCCAAAATACAAATGTTTGTATGTCTATAACATAATTATTAAGATTGAGTTATCTGCAATAGGTAATTATTAATGATTTGTTTATCTGTTTTAGAATGCTTAAATTGAGAGTTTACTTGCCTGGAATGGAGTCAGAATGTGGCCTCTGATTGTGTAGATAATGTTGACAGGGTTACCACAAATGATTTTAAGATTTGGAGCATAAAGGTCACATAGTCAAAGGTCACTTTTAATTGAAGGACTGATCTTGACCATAGGTAGCATTGCTTGACCTTTTGCTAACACATAGCACTGAACAAAATTGTTTCAGCCAGATTTCACTTTGTGAAACTTAAGCATTGTGATTTTATACACATACTTTTTAAAGGTTTGTTTGTTTTGAAATACATATATATATTTTGATATAAATTCTGTTTTAAATCCAGTCTTGAACTTGTTGAGGGTTTGAGATTTTTTTATCCGAAATGATTTGTCTTGTTATACAAAAGACCACCTCATTTAAAGACCACCTGAGTACTGACTCTGCCTCCTTTATAATGTCATTTATTTAAGAACCCATTCAGGTTCCATAACCTGAAAATGAGACCTTCTTTTTATTCAGACCAGCTCATTGCTGTCCTTAGTCAAGCTTTGTAATAAAGGATGTCAAAGAATATGAAAACAAATGTGTTGATAATTTTCCAACATGTTAATCCCAAACCAAAATGTTTTCTATGATAGTAAGTGCCATTCTACAGTGTTTTTGTAATGCATTGATAAACCCTTTACCACTTAGGTGTCCCAGTTTTCATCAAGTTTGAACATTAAAAAGCCAGACAGACATTCCAGTAATTGCAAGAAACTTTAAACTCCATCTTAACCTGTTTATTTTTTCCATTAATAACTAGGTTAACTGCTCACAGCAGTGTAACAAACAAATCCTGTGTGTTCTTTGGTTTAAACTAGGTCAAACATTGATCACATGATATTTCAGTGTAGCTATTGGTTAACCAGGAAATAGAATTTGAATATATCGGTATACACTGCAGAGCTCAGACTGAGAATTAAAAAGCTTTTTTTTTTCTGAACTTATTTCAGTGCATGACCATCTCATTCCAAAAATAAATTGATCCTACCATAAAACCAGATCAGGCAGTGAAGCAGGTCTATTTTTAAACCAGTTGCAGAGGTTATCTCGTAAATTGGTTCCATGTGGTAAAGGGATTATTTGATAATGAAAATGCAGACTTACACACGGTGCTATAACAACTGTTGAGTTCAGATTTACAAATTTTATATGTGATGATCTCTTTTTAGACACATGCTATTTTATGTGTGTGTCATTTTGATTTTGATTTTATTCTTGTGTTTATTTGTTAATATATATAGCAAGTGCACCATTGTAAATAAGCATAATTTTGTAAATAATTTCATTATTGCTTTATCCCTATTAATAAAGTAAGTGTGGCATGAAAACATTACCGAAAATTGATATCATGTACAAGTTAAAAGCAATGTTCACAGTTGTGATGGCTGATCATGACATTGATAGACACAAATGTCGTCACCTTTTCATGTCATATAACAAATGTCATGAGAAAAAAGTCTGTTGGAAAAATGTCATTATCAAAAATGGTCTTCACAGACTGTCAAATGCCATGTAAAAAAGCATTTTTCAGACTGTTTTGTATGACATGTAATGGGGAAAAAAACAAGGGTGTGTAATTTGTTAGCTGAAAACATCATCAAACCGTGATGCATAATTGTCACATGCCAAAAATCAGACATTGTCAGAAAAGGTTTAACTAAGGCTAGATTATCACATTCTTCCAACTACATCAGTGTAAACAAAACCAGTTTTGCATCACAAATATAATATGGTGACTGTCATGAAACATTGCCAGACACTTGTATATTTTTAGTGTCCGTTGTATAATGTTTCCAGAAAAACATTGTCAGACTGTCGTATTGTAATATAAAATGTCACAATAAACAGTCAGGTTGTGTCATATAGTGTCGTAATCATCCTAAGACTGTGTCACAAATAAGTGTCATGAAACATAGCAGGCATGCATTTTCAAGAAATACATTGTCATATGATAATTATGAAGTCATAAAATCAGGCTGTCAGTGTCATAAATGTCATATAAAAGTCTGACTGTGCCACATACATTAAAAAAAAACATTTTCAGACTGTCACATGATGAATGTCATAAAAAAAAATTTAATAGACTGTGTCACATAAAAATTCATATAACATACATGTCACATATTTAGAACTTTGCCACACTCTGCCACAGCAGTTAACCAAAGAAGACTAATGTGTTCAAAAGGACAAATACTTTGTCTGATATTTATCTAACATGAATATTCATTGCCGTCTCTGATCATAAAATATAGCTGAGGCATTTTCTTCTCTCATACCTTTGTCAAAGCAGCATAAAACCAAACCATCTTGCTAGAAACCCAAAGTTGATTTTATTATGTAAAACTGACAGTGAAGATGTGGTCCAGGGACTTTATGCATGAAACATCTTTATATATTTCTTAATTTTGGTAAAATTTTACAAACCATAAGTTTTCTGAAATATTTCTCAAACCCACTAGATAATTTAAAAGATGAAAGGATTGAGATTTACCACTATAGACCTTTTTTCTTGAAATTAAAGAATGGTAGAGCAGATATTATTTAGGTCAAAGAATTGCTGATTTTTCACGTAACTGAACTATTTTGGCTAAAATGCTTTAGAAATAGGGCCACTAGTATGATAACCAGTAGATTAGAAGTATCACATATTTATATATTGTTACAATTACTTAAGTGTACTGAATACCAGACTCACACTTGTTGCATCCTGTCTTGTCCCCTTGGAACTAATGTCACAAATGCAGCTAAGGGTGCTTCTGATAAATGAGTTTGGAACATTTTGGCACAAAAGGTAGTATGTTTTAAAGGTAGTATGTTTTAAAGGTAGTATGTTTTAAAGGTAGTATGTTTTTAGAAGTGGTGGTATAAAGGTAATCCATCCATCAATATCTCATCATGGTCCTTCATGTTTAAAAATACTTCAGTGCAGATGCAAGCATCCATTGACTTGGTGTTACAGACTATTTTGCTCTAGTCTATAAAGGCTTGCATTTACTATAAAATCCATGTGATACTTGATGAACCAGGATCCCAATTCAATGATGGATGGATTACATTAACCCTTTGCTGCCAGGTCACCTATCATATATAAACATGCTATTTGCCAAGGAATATCTAAGGAATTTCTTAAAAATTACAGGCTATTTCTGTACAAACATTATGTGGCTGCTTCCCTTTCGCTGCCAACAAGATGGGTTAACCCGTACTACACATGAGACAGGGTATTTGCCAACAAAACAGGTTTACCCATTATGGAGGTTTCCACATGGGAAACCCCCCAAAATGGATGAACTCATCTTGTTGGCAACTGTGGTGTCTCATGTGTAGGATGGTTTCTTCCGTCCTGTAGGCAGCAAAAGGGTTAAGGTCATTGTTACTTATTTAGAATATTAAAATGGTTTTAACTAGGACAAAGTGGAATTTTAGGGTTAAAAGCCATCTCCTTTGTTAACTTGTTTTTGTGCGCTTGTAATTTTTTAATAACTCCCATTATTCTAATTTCAAATGTTAAATTTGAAACACATTGTTGTAATCTACATTATTTTAATTTCAAATTTCAGTTCAAAATGCATTGTCTTGTAAACTATCATGAAACGGAGCACCATATCATGTTATTTACTAAATGCTGCAAATGTTTGTTATTTTTATGCAAATAAGTATATACTACTACATTCTGCAATAGATCAATTGTTTTGTAACATTCCTTTGAAATTGTGTATATCATTTGCAATATTTTGATGAATATAATAAAATTATGAAAACTATGTTGCTGTTTTCCTGGTATTTATTTTATGCCCCACGCCATGAAATGTCAACAGGCATAGAGTGTTGCACATGTCCGTGTGTGAGAGACCGTGTCTGTGCAAACAATGGTGTCCAGGCTGTAACTTTGTTGTGTTTGTCATGCTTTGAAATAACATTTCACACGTCCCTGGGACAAGATGATGAGTCGTAAACAAGAACCAGGAAGTTCAAGGTCACAGTACTCTAAGCAACTGAACACCAGGACAATATGTAGCAAGCAAGAAACAGATCTGTCGCTTTAATGTCAAAAGTTATAGCTCTCAGCTGAGGTCAAGGTCATTGCACACAGTAGACCTTAGTATCATGTTTGTAAAGTTTTCTCCAGAATTTCCTTCGTTTTATTTCCAGTTATTCATTATTTTAACAGTAGAAAATTATCCACTTAATAAAACCAAATGACGAGTCAAGGCATGAAACATGAATTTTCTAAAAAGAAAGTTTCAAAAAGAAATTCCAAGAAATTTGAGTGGTGTTGCATGTATTCAGTGCATAGTGGAGGAAAACACATTATTTACCAATAGTTAGCGCATTTATGCAACAGATCCATCTCACTGCTTCATACTCATAGACGAGACCCTTCCAACGAAACAAAACTACAGTTTTTATTTATTGACATCTTTCCAAAAAGTGCTAAGGGGTCAAGAGACCCACTGAGATCTGATAAAAAGACACATTTTGAAAATTTGGGGTCCTGAAGAAAATTTGAGGGTCAAAATAGACCAATTTTTAGCTTGACTATTCGAGACAGAGGACAGCATGCTCGACTATTATGCTTGTTGGTAAATCAAATGAAATCTATTTCAATTCTTGCCCTTCACATACAATATACATAATAATAGTCAAAAATGATATACCTTGATAGTCTGATACCCCTAAATAGTTTTATGATGTCTAAAATCAATCCCATGCCTAGTTACTGAGACATAAGCACAATAACACTGTGCATGCAAAACTTTAACCAAAAATCCAAGTTAGAAAAGGGCCATAATTTGCATAAAATTCAGTCCAAAAGTTATCCTCCTTAGTTTTCTGATGCCCCTGAACACTCCTTAAAACTTGCAAAAATTTAACCAAAATTCTAAGTTAAAATGGGGGTCATAATTTTTAATATATTCCATCAAGTGTTATATTCCTTTATAGTATAACACCCCTAAACATATTAAAGATGTTTCAAATCAGTCCCATGCCTGGACTCTGAGATATAAGCATAAAAGTACCTTGCATGCAAAACTTTAACCAAAATTTCTAAGTTAAAAAGGGGCAATAATTTGTAACATATTCCATCAAGAGTTATCTACCATGAAAGTATGATACCCCTAAACATATTAAAGATGTTTCAAATCAATCCCATGCCTGGATTCTGATATATTAGCATGAAAGTACCTTGCACGCAAAACTTTAACCAAATTTTCTATTGCATGCAAAACTTTAACCAAATTTTTTAAGTTAACAACGGGCCATAATTCATATTAAATTCAGTCAAGTGTTATCTACCTTGGTTGTCTGATGCCCCTGAATATATTTATAAACTTTCAAGTCAATACCATAAATGGTTATTGAGATATAAGGTTGATAGTAACTTGCACGCAAAACTTTAACCAAAAGCTGCAACGCTGACGCAAGGGCGACTACAATAGCTCTCATATTCTTTGAATAGTTGAGCTAAAAAAGTAGGGAGAATCAGTCACAAATCCACATCTTAAAACTGTACAAGACAGACATCCGCACTTACATAAAGATACTTAGATGGCTATAGGAAGAATATGTAAAGTAAATTTCTTTTGATGTCGTTCATTCCATTTGCTCTTGTGGCTATAACTGCCTATTATATGGCTAGATAGAACAAAAGATTAGCCACATATATATCCATATATGGGAACGGACGGACAAATGGATGGATGGACAGCCCTACAATGGAGAAGTGATCCTCTGCTTATAGCTGGTGACACCAAGAACACCATCTGTGTCAATCTTGGGAACACATTTCCTTGAATATATATATCAACATAATAGCTTTTAATGCAGATTCAATAATATTTTGGGAATGTTAAGAAAACAAATTTAAATTTTAATTTTTTTTAAATTTTAAATGACAATGATGAAACAAGTATGGAATATTTACAAGGATATTCATGCAACTTGTGTAGTCACAAAATATTTGCTGCAATTAATTTGTAAAAGTTCACTTTAATGAGACCTCAGATAATGTACTTATATGTGTTAATTGTTTCATGATTTCAAATAACCATATTTTATGATGCATGGCAAGTAAAGCCATCTTATAAATATTTTCAAAATATAAAAAAAATAAAATTTATTTAATTTAACATGGCTCCAATCTACCAAAGTTTTAGTAGGACCAATTTTTTTTGCAGTAAGTAATACAAAAATACTTCAAAATGTATTTCAGCATTTTTGTTTTCCTAATCAAAATGACTACCCACTGATCTGTTACAGAAAATGCTAAACTTCGGAATGGTTTCATGCATAAAATTTTAGATATACAGTTGAATCTCAGTTTCTCTTCATCCTTTCAATAATTAAAAAAAAAACTTATTTTATTCTAACCATTTTAAACATCTCCATTTTTTTCCCTTCTTATTTTATATACATGTATAAGCAACCTGGATTATTCAAATTTGTGCTATACCAAAATATAGCCACATCCAAAATAACATTTTGGCCTGTGCCAACTGATTCTTACAACTGATATCAGATAAATAACTGCCTGACAGCGGTACTATTCGTCTAAGTTGTTTGTCTAGAATGACACTCTTTTGACATTTACAATTTATGTACTGCTCTTTATCTATAAATAGGAGTGTAAACAATAATGAAGTAAATTTTAATCATGAATTTCCATTTCATTTACGTTCCCATATTACTTTAAGTTTACATGATTTGTTGCGTTCATTTAATCAACCTTTGGGTGGGGGTTACATTCCTACCTCAAAAACCATCAACAAACATAGTTTGGGTTATTCAACATGTATTCTTATAATTCCCATAGCTAGAAAGTAAATGTTTTCCCCAATTTGAATGTAAAAATTCTCACTGTTTCTTGAATCTTCAGGAGAAATTAAAAGGTTCAAATGGGCTAAAAATCGGAAAAGAAAAATTGTATCTTTAATAGATCAATTCACTCGTTAACACTACAAATGGAAAAAGTCATGAATAATGAATAATGTCATGAATAATAATTTTAATAAGTGACTTACAATTGTCGTGTTACATTGTTCAGCTTTGCCATATTTGACCTATGAAATGATGACATTAATTTCTTCTGGACTGATAACCTTCAGTTTCACACTGTTTGGTCTGTTTTTTTAAGATGTTGTCTTGTACAGACAACATCTTTCTTCCATTGCAACAAATGTCATTCTTCCAAGACATAGCGTATATATCTTGCACATAAAAACTTACTATTCACTCTAAAGAGAAGCATCAAACTAAACTTGATGTTTTTCTGCATTAAATGAAAAATAAAAGAAATATCCATTGAATAAGCGTTGTTTGGAACACGTCACATGCTGAAGCGTGATTGAAAAAGTGTGACAGACAATGGAAAAGTGACCCCTATGAGTTACCTCTGCTTACAGCAGGTGACACAAAACCTAACAATCTAATGCTGGCCATGTTGGTTTACCTTGCTTTACCATGCTTTATACCATTGTTACAGCATGTGAGGCAGCTTTTAAGGGTGCATCCTTCTGCTTCAAAACCCTTTACTGCAAAATACCAATGTATAGAATGACAAAAAAAACAACAACCTTGGAACTCTTTGACAATACAACACAAACCAGGACAAAAAACAGATCTGCATTTTTATAAACATTTCATTGCTGCCTAACTGATGCATCTCAAAAACCAGTTTGTTGCCAAGGTAGTAATTACATAAAACACCTTTAAATAAATCTACGAACTAATCCACAGGGATAAACTTTGTATTGTAGCCTTTTTATTACTTTTTACTTTCATAGTAATGTAACTTCCATAACATTGCCATATGTTGTTTTTAATTAAGACAGCAAAAAATGAAACAAAGAACACAGGCTGGGATTTCATTCTTTGCCTAGACCTGTCTATATATGCTCAAAAATACATCAGACTCTGCTGCTGATATAAGATGAAAGTTGAATATCAAACAATTTTCATATCATTCATGACATTCTCTTAAAATTTAAGTCTGGTTAAACATAAAAAAACAAGTTTTATTTCATGGAAATGAAATAAATTTTATGATCCAAACCCTTTTACTACAATCAATCACACATTTGTGACCTCTCATGACCTTTACTTGTTACTTTAATTGTCACGGTTCCAGCTTCTCAACAACCACTATGCCATTTTTTCACTGCTTTTGTGAAGAGTACTTTCCACTGGATGTTCATGACTTTTCAATTTCCATCTTCATCTCACGAAGAGCTCACACAGTTACTGTACATACATCTCTTTCACATTGTTTGAAAAGTTATTGAAGATTCCTTCATGAATTTTAAAAGAAATCAATAAATTATTTTTAAATGTATTCAATCCCATCGTGATTTTTTCCGTCGTTTTGCCTCCTGATGTGGGTGGGGCTGAGGGTTTTCTGGTTCGTGGATTCCTGTGGGTATTACTTTGGGTGCCGAGTCTACAGCCGCCACGAAATTGGACTTGTACTGAGCCTAGAAACAAGAACATATACAAACTACAATATTTATGTAAAGCACCCTTCCTTATGTCAAACTACATAATACTTTTCTGTTTGTTTGTTTGTTGGGTTTAATATCCCACCAACAGTATTTCAGTCATTTGGAGACTATGTCTACTTAAGACAGATGTAGTGCTGCTACAATGCAGTATCACGCCGTAGACATGTGGCATGATATAACACCTAGTCACATTATCCTGACACAGGGCCAACCTAATGCTTATCTAGCATTTAATGTGGGAAACAGACCTGAATATTACTAGGGGATTATTTTCTTATTTTAATTAAAACACATATTAGCAACAAATCTGTTAACATTTTCTAGTATTGGTACTCCTACCCAACTGACTTACTCCATAAACAAATGTAGAAGAGGTATCAAATGGCACTTGTACTACCTTGCTAGAGAACTATCTTTTGTGGCGACATGGTAGAGTGTCTGATTTGTATATCAAAGGTCCCAAGTTTGATTCTAGCTTTAGGCACTAGGGTTTTACTTGGTTACACAAATGCAGTAACAAACCTTGGAAATGTAACAAATGCATTATAGACCATAAAGAATGATAGACCATAAAGAATTATAGATTTTTCAAAAGGTATTAAATCAACATCTTTTATATTCATAGAAGGGGCATAGAGGTCCACAGGTAGCATTCAGAAAATTGGAAACTTAATTCCTGAATGAGGTGAGTTCCAGTTGCCAAGCACTGGTCCTGAGATTGCTGAGAGGGGTTAGATCACCTGTTTCACACTCAACATTACAGGAATAACCTTTTGAGAATTCCAACTGTCATCTATTATATAGATAACATAAGAGCACACTTACAGTGAAAGCAGATTTCATCGCAGACACCCTGTCAGTCTGTGGGCCTCGCCCAAGTGCTGTGCCTGCCCGGTAGCTAGTGAAACTCGTGGAGTCTTGAACCCTTGTGCTCTGGAGTAGAACAGTACAGTGATTACTTCAACATGGCTTTAAGTAAAGTCCCTGTAATGGTTCTGCTACATTTCAAACCTCATGGCCTTTCATGGAGATAACCCAGGTTTCCTAATGTTTCATTAGGGTACCTTAGTTATCTTGGTAGAGGTTAAGTGGTCCAAGACATAGCGGAACCATTACAGGGACTTTACCTTAAGTTTAAGGTACAGAAGTGATTGGTTCACCAGCTATCAAAGAAAGACATATTTGATTATAGTAAAACTGTGAATAGTAACATTTAAATTTCAAATAATTTGTTATCTGTCTCTCATTGACAAAAATAAAATGGTGTTAAATGATAGCAAACAAACAAAAACCATATAACTTCTACAACTGAATGTGATTTTATGACTGATGAATAATAAATTCAAATCTCAAATTTTCTGCTTGTTCTTTAAGACATGCTACTGAAACTGAAAGCAAATACTAGTAAGTCACATAGTAGCAATTTAAAGATGCAGAGGCCTGGCAAAATAAAAATTCTGACAATAAGTATTTCCCACAAAATCATGATAAACATTCATGTCTTTTATGGACAGGTTGGATACTAGTGGAGAAATAAAGGTAATGTATCCATTTGTTTCTTTAAGATCTTTAACATGGTTCTTCAAATGCTTATATATGATTATAGTACAAATGCAAGCATCCATTGACTTGGAATATGTATAGGCTATTTTGCTCAAAGTCTATAAAGGTTTGCATTTACTATAACATTTCCATAATCACTTGATGGACCATGATTACATTTCAATAATGGATGGATTACCTAAAAGTACATAATAATTATAACAGCTATTTTTGAAACTTCAGAAATTCACAAACCGTTCCAGACTTATTCTTCTTCAGTACACAGAACTAGAAGTACAACTTACGCTCTCAGCTCCCAGCCCAGGTCGCTCTCGCTGTCCCAACGACCCTGAAGGAACGCTGAGTTTCTTCCCCTTGTTATGCTTGTACCGTGTGTTCTTGAACCATGAACACTGTGGGGAGTAAAAAAAGGTAAAAGTAAGGAGAAAAGGAGCATATTTTTCATATTATATTTGGAAGTTTTTGAAGATAACTTTTTTTTGTATCCTACTGTATTTCTGAGATCATAGAAAAAACATATGACAAGCCCAGTGATATCATACAAGACTGCAGATCTGAAGGTTGCTGGATCCAAACTAGTTGCAAGCAAAAATCTTTCAAGTTCGACCCAGTTTCAAAGTATTATACCTATCCAGGCACAAGTAAGAATTCATGGGTTAGTTAAAGTTCAAAGCACTTGTTTCCAAATGGACATAAAAAGAAAATAGTTTAAAAAAGTTTATGTGTGATACTCATTTCTATGACTTTAAGTGAAAAGAACAACAATACCTGCATGGCAAGGTCTAACAATGCTGGGGGTACATGCTGGTTAGCGCCCTCCAAGTTACGAACCAGCGCTCCAGCAAAATCCTTGTCCTTATCCGTAATCAGGGTGAACGCAAAACCTTTCTCTCCTGCAATACAGTTTTTATCACTTGTTTATCTTAAATCTAGATAATTGTACTATAAATATTTGCTGTAATATTTATGAATAGCCAATATTAAAACATGGAACTCAAGGGTCGAAATCTTATGGTACTTCTTCTTCCTTTGTAATACTTAAGAAATAGTGTTTGCTTCAAAATTTGATATTGGCAAAGTCAACAACTCATTAACATTATAAAGACAAATTAAACCCTATAATTACAAAATCTTCGGCAAGGTAAAACAGACAAGAGGGCCAAGATGGCCCTAGATCGCTCACCTGAGAAAAGTATCATTCATTGCCTGTACAAAACAGATTGCTTTAGAATTAAGATGATGAGGTGAAACAATGTTCAGGAATTTTCTGACCCCATCCACAAAAGATATCATCATGACAAACATTCTGACCAAGTTTGAGGAAGATTGGATCAAAATTGTGGCCTCTAGTGTGTAAACAAGATTTTTCTAAGATTTGACCTACTGACCTACTTTTTGATCTGACCTGACCCATTTTCGAAAGGGTTCAAGATATCATCAAGACAAACATTCTGACCAAGTTTGAGGAAGATTGGATCAAAATTGTGGCCTCTAGTGTGTAAACATCAAAATTGTTGACGGACGACAAGATTTTTCTAAGATTTGACCTACTGACCTACTTTTTGATCCAACCTGACCCATTTTCGAAAGGGTTCAAGATATCATCAAGACAAACATTCTGACCAAGTTTGAGGAAGATTGGATCAAAATTGTGGCCTCTAGTGTGTAAACAAGATTTTTCTAAGATTTGACCTACTGACCTACTTTTTGATCTGACCTGACCCATTTTCGAAAGGGTTCAAGATATCATCAAGACAAACATTCTGACCAAGTTTGAGGAAGATTGGATCAAAATTGTGGCCTCTAGTGTGTAAACATCAAATTGTTGACGGACGACGGCCGACGGCCGACGGACAATCAAGTATCCCAAAAGCTCACCCTGAGCTATGCTCAGGTGAGCTAAAAAACTATTGCTCTCTGAAAAGTAACAATGTACATACCTGCACGACCAGTCCTACCGATACGGTGGGTATGCGTGTCAATATCACGTGCCACATCGTAGTTCACCACAGTTTTGATTGACGGGATATCCAGACCTCGAGCTGAACAACAAGATAAAGTCAGTACAGAAACAACAGATACTATAAAACTACAAAACATTTTCTTGCAATTACAAATTTATTTCACATAATTCAAGCCAAGGGTCTTTCATGGTCAGTATAAATCTGTAAGATGTTGAAGATTTATACCTATCTCATGAGTTGTTAATCTTAAAACACATCAGTGATTTTTTTCTTGTTTGAGTTCAGAATCACAATACTAATCAAACAATATAAAATGCAAAAAGTAATAGTTTCAGTAATTTGTCAATATGACCAAATTTACTCTATAAAGAAAAATGTCAAAGGTGCACATCAGTTGCTAGGTCAAGTAGGGTTTAAGGTCAGGGTTACCTGTAGATCAACTTCAAATTGTTCAATTTCTGTGTCACTTCTACAGCCTGGCCTTACCTTCATACTTTCTGTAAGAACAGATTAGACTAGCTAGTGTAGTTTGTTTGTTTGGTTTAACATCCCACCGACAGTTTTTCATTCATTTTGAGATTATGTCTACTTGAGACAGATAAAGTGCTACCACAATGCAATATCATGCCATAGACATGTGGTATGATACCACACCCAGTCACATTATCCTGACACCGGGCCAACCAGTCCTGGAACTATTCTTATATGCCGAGCGCCATGCAAGGGTGCTATAACAGTAACATTTTTTACAACTTTGTTACATTGTGGCAAGGATCTAACCCACAATCTCCATCTCCTGAGGAGGATATTCTAACCACTCAGCCACCAGTGATGGTCCAGGCTAGTATCATTGCCAATAATATATTCAAATTTCTAATTACCAGACTAGTGGCTGGTCTATCGACATCCATATTTCCCCTACATACCTGCTACATCTGTGGCCACCAAGATGGGGATCTCTTTCTTCTTGAAGGACGTAATGACTTCATTTCTTTCCATCTGGCTCATGTCTCCATGTAATAAACCCACTGAAACACACGCAATCACAAATTCACTAAAACACATAAAATAATTTACAAATCCACTGAAAAACAGTTACAAATTCTCTGAGTTCCATACAATCGCCTTAAATTAAACTTAATTCTGTTACAACCATTTGACAAACCTCAACTTAACTTTATATGAAAATCATTTCACTGGCACAATTAGAAATGTCTGATGGTGAAGGAAACTGGAGTTCCCGGAGAAAACACCAGTGTCCCAACTGGCAACCAAGAACTGTTTCACTTTGTTACACTATGGGACCTACCTGGGATTAAATCCACTGTGTTTTGATGATAGATATTTCTTTAGAGTTATTTTTCACTAAATTTTTCAGTCTTTCAAAGTCATCAAGAATCCTACATTAAAATGATATATATAAGAGAATAATTTTCATTCAATACTACTTTTGGTAGTTCTTGTCCTTAGTTCAAACAAATGCTCACCTTGGAAGTCTCTACTTCTTAAATTAGCTGCCAGCTCTTCAGAATTCGCCTTTCTGGTCACAAATATCAGCACACTGCCCACTGAAGAATTGAAAAAAAGGGATAGTGGAATATAAGTACAGTGAAACCTGGTATGCATTTCATAACATACAAACTCAAGTGTTTAAAAACTTATTTACATGTACTGTAAAAATATGAAAAAGCTGTTAAATATTTTGGAAAATATTGACTTTACAATGCAATCCTAAATTTATGGCTTGTATACTTATAGTTGTATACTTAATACTTTTAATGTCTCATCAGTAATATTTCATTTATTTTCCAATTTTGTCTACCTTTCAATAAGACAAAATCTTGCTGCCACACTGCAGGATCACACCACAGACAAGTGACAAGATACCACACCCAGTCACATTATCTTGACACCAGGTTACAATGTCCTGGAACCACCCTTATATGCTAGATGGTAAGCAGTCATAGAACTACCTTTATGTGCTGAGTGCAAGAGAGCTAAACCAGAACTATCTTAACAACTTTGGTGAATATTGAGAAATGACCCTCAGCTTTTGAGGCAGATTCCCTAAGCAGCACAAGAAGTAACATTATCCTGGAACTGAATCAACAAGTCCTGGAACTACCTTAATATGTTGAGCACCAAGCAAGGGAGCTATACCAGTACCATATTTTATAACTTCGGTATGACTCAGCCACTTGGATCAGTCTTATTTCATTTTTTTTTTCAATTTATTTAGTCTTTAATATGTATTTTTCACAGCTGTTATGTATCAAAGAACCAAATTTATCTCAACTATTTACCCAGCTAATCAGTTTCTCTTATTTTATATATATCCACAAGACTGAAATGCTATATCTGTTACAGCCCCAAAAAAGCCAGCTATTGGTTAATGACAGACACTTGTGTTTGCAAACTTTATGTTCAAAATGACAGTTTTCTTCACTGTTCTTATTATTCACTCTTCAGATGCTTGTGACAAAAAAATTTAACTTGGCAAATTCAGAAAAACATAACTAGTCACATGTTTTTTCACTGCCAAGTCTCTACCTACATGTGGTCATCTCCACCAGGCGCTGAATGAGCCAGGTCCACTTGGCTGGTCCTGGCGGCAACACCTCCACCATCTGGGTGATGTCCTCGTTGGCCTGGCAACAGGGGGAGATAACTCTTATCATTTGTTAATATACATGCAGTTTTACGTACAGAATTTCTATTGATTGTATTCTATTTCCTGTGCGGGCACAAGCAGCAAAGCCTGGGATGAGCATATCACATCAAAGCCCCTTTGTGCTAGATGTATCGAAGTCTTAAACAGCAGCTAAATTAGAGGTGGGGCCATCTGACATTGTTGTCTACCTATACATCACAAGCCTTACACCTGAAGCCCCATTTCAAAGGGAACACCTATGTCTCAGTAAGAATTCTAGGATTCAGACAGTAATCTCACCATGCAATGCGATACTTATCAATTTGAATGTATGGTAGTATTTTTTTTCACTGCAGTAAAGGTACAGTTTTGAAAAATAATTGCTATATATACTCACTCCAACGAGAGTTTTCTTTACAAAAAATTAATTCTTGTATCATTATTATTATAAAACATTCATATGCAACATGTTCAATTATGCATACCCTGAAATCAGTCATTATCAGTCATATCTAGAAACAAGAGAGCCACAGTGGCCCTTTATTTCCTATCTGAGTATTAGCCTGTACTGTATATCACTGTGTAAGTCAGTTAGGCTTTGACAAGATGAGATTCTAATATCAACAAGTTCTAAAGTTATGATCAGGATTAGAACTCAGTATATCTGGAGCTGACTGAAAAATACAGTGTAACCTCCGAAATCCGGACCCTCTAAAATCCGGAACTTCTGAAATCTGGATGATTATCCTGGTCCCGAAATTTCCCATTCTGTTTATATGTAAATAATACCTCTAAATTCCGTACAATTATTTTGTATGAATAGGGTTATATCAACGCTATTTTACCTGTGAAATCTGGACAATGCTACTAGCTTGACAGTTAATCAGACCGGAAATCGTAAGCCCTGCTGCAATTTCTCCCCTCATTTTCTCCCTAATCGATTGTCTATAAATCAGCAATAATCGTTATTTTGAAACGTGTTAGAATCCCAATCTGTCTTTTATTTTGACACAAGTAAGAATCACATGTTTGAGCCTCCATGTTTGCGCCTCCATGTTTGCGCTGGAATACATAGGCAATTAGGTAGTGACACATTGTAAATTATTAAAGTTGTGATAAGTGGTGATAATTTGATTAATTGGTATTTTTTGCAACAAACAACTTAAATAGTGTAATTGCAGTATGATAAGAAGCGTAATTAATTAGGCTACAATGTCTTCATTCACTTCTTGTTCGAGAGAGAAATATTAAAATTGAGAGCAGGAAAGAAAAAAAGACAAATAATGCTCGGAATAAACATTAATATAACCCATTTTGACATAAAAATGGCAAATAGAGAAAGAGAGAGGGAAATAACAGGCAACTAGAGAGAGAGAAGAAAAGGGAGGGAGGGAGAGAAAAGAGAAGTGTGAGATACATGTAGTTCATTATGGGAAATAACATTAACATGACCGTTTTGCAAACAAAATTTAAACATAAATAAGGCAGAGCTTTAGAAATTGATGATAATTACACTTAGCAAACAATAAACAGTTTGTTACAAACACTGTTATACATATAAACAAGAATGACACTATTTACAACCATTAAGAAACATCAGTACGTATGTACTGGTCCAATTAATTCCAGAATTCTTAATTCTGGAAACTTCCAAAATCTTTTTGGCCGGTCCCACAGGTGTTCGGATTTCGGAGGTTACACTGTAATTCAAAGTTCATTTAGAAATTATGGAAATAGTTGTTCAGCCTTTGCTATGCAGACTTTGGGCAAAATTAAAACACTTCCTAAAGTTATGAGTAATCAAGTTTAAAACCCAAATTTCCAGAGGTAACAAACTAATCATCATATAAAATTTGGTGCTTGCACTTTGGGTCAACGTCTTGACATTTCCCATGGTCATAAGGAACCTTTCTTAAAGCGTAAGGTCTTAAGTACATGTAAATGGGTTACAAAGATATGGACTTGAATTTACACAGCCTATGGACTTGACCTTGAGCAAATACCTCTGTATCTATTATGATCTTTAACGCTTCCTCCAAATGAGGTTACTTCCCCACAGTAATCAATGCAAGCATGCAAATCAAATAATGAAATGGAAGAAATTATGTTGAAAGACGAAGATAAATAAACCCATCTTCATTCCTTGTTTTGAATACTTCTGTGTTGTTGTTTTTTTTTTGTTTTTTTACATTAATTTATTTGCAAGGAATAAAATTTTGAGGAACCAGTTTAAAAGAATAGATATTTATTTCTCATGAAATACTGATATTTTTCCAATATTTTTACATAAAGGGGAGATAACAGTAGGAGATATAATTAAAAAATTTACTTCCCTTGATGTATCTTTTGATATGAACCAGGAAGTAAATACTTAAACTAGAACAGTAACAGTGACAAAGGTTAAGAGGACAAACATGGCTTCATCTTTCTACAAGAAAGCTTCAGAAGAAGTGATAGACTATAAATGTTCTACTTGTTACAAGAAAAAAAAGGAGAAGAAATCTGAGAAATTCTGTGTAGAATGTCAGAAATATTTTTGCACTAAGTGTCTTGAAGCACACAATGTGATCAATGATGATCACAACCTTCAGGAGCCATCTCAGGCCACTGGTCAAGTGTTCTTGCCAACTGACAGGTGTCCAACACATCCAATGAAGTTGATGGACACATACTGCCGGGACCATGATATTATAGAATGTTCCACATGTGCATTTGATAAACACAAGTAAGACTTTAAAATTACATGTATAATTACATTTTGAAGGATTTTATCATGCACTTAACTTTTTTTTCTATTCATTTCAAAGTTTTCTTCGAACATCTATGTTCCCTTATATAAGGCATATCAATACACAAGTGATATGAAGATAGTAGAATGTGGCATGAAAATCAGATATCTTTCACAGAATACACAGAATAAACAGCCCTGACATATCTCTATCCAATCTATTCATTTGATTGTTTGATTTCTAAACCATATCATAAATTTATTCACATTAAGCTATTAGAGCAGCAAAAAATTCTCACGGGTATGAAAGGGTGTTACCATCATCACAAACATGATAGTTCTCGCATTTAGTGCACATGCACTCTGTCAAATACTTAACATTTTAGCATTGAGAGTTGCCTGCCCCTGCCAATAGTGTATAATTGACAGGGTTTTTATTTGGTGATTTTTTAAAAAACTAGACCTATCACTGAAGGTGATTAATACCCCTGCAAAATGCTTTGATACAGGAGAAGCCAGACTCCAGGCAGAGCATAGATTAGAACTTGTATACATAGTATATTGGTTATGATAGTAAGTAATAAGTAAGTAAAGTCTTTATTTAAAGTGGATAGAAAGTCAGTTATGGTTGTTTGGCACAGTAGTTTAAAAGTGTAGAGTTACAGTTCTTGGACAATGCACTTCTACTAGTCACCATCTGTTTACATTTTAAGTTCAAGTAAATACCATGTATAATATTTGAGTTATGTTTGGGACAAAAAAAAACAACAATTTCACAAAGGGAGATAATTAAAAAAAATGGGACCAGAAAGAGTTACAGTTCTTGGACACTGCACTTTTAAGTTTCAAGTCAATACCTTGTATAATTTTCGAGTTATGTTTCAGACAAGTAAAACAGAATTAAGCAAAGGGAAATAATTAACAAGAGCCCGAGGGCTCTAATCCGCTCACCTGAGTAAAGATAAAATGTCCCACCATAAAGTTACAAAAGATAGGTTAAAGATCAAGGTAACAAGGTGTTTTTTTTAATGGTTGAAAAATTATCTAAATGTACAAAGCAATTCCTTTTTGTTGATATGTGATGTACATGTTAAGATGAGTAATTGTGCACAGTATCATTCAGATCTGATAAACAGTTGCTAATATTAGCCTATGTTGAAGAAAGTAACCCCCTGGGCGGGGCCAATTTTGACCCCAGGGCCATTATTTGAACAAACTTGGTAGAGATCCGCTAGACAATGCTACATGCCAAATATCTAAGCTCTAGGCCATATGGTTTCAGAGAAGAAGATTTTTCTTGATTTGTTCCAATATTAGCCTATGTTAAAGAAAGTGACCCCCAGGGCGGGGCCAATTTTGACCCCAGGGCCATGATTTGAACAATCTTGGTAGAGATCCACTAGACAATGCTTCATGCCAAATATCTTAGCTCTAGGCCATACGGTTTCGGAGAAGAAGATTTTTCTAAGTTTTCCCTATATAAGCCTATGTAAATAAAGTGACCCCCGGGGCGGGGCCAATTTTGACCCCAGTGCCATGATTTGAACAATCTTGGTAGAGATCCACTAGACAATGCTACATGCCAAATATCTTAGCTCTAGGCCATACGGTTTCGGAGAAGAAGATTTTTCTAAGTTTTCCCTATATAAGCCTATGTAAATAAAGTGACCCCCGGGGCAGGGCCAATTTTGACCCCAGGGCCATGATTTAACCAATCTTGGTAGAGATCCACTAGACAATGCTTCATGCCAAATATCTTAGCTCTAGGCCATACAGCTTCGGAGAAGAAGATTTATCTAAGTTTTCCCTATATAAGCCTATGTAAATAAAGTAACCCCTAGGGCGGGGCCAATTTTGACCCCAGGGCCATAATTTGAACAAACTTGGTAGAGGACCATAAGATGATGCTACATACTAAATATCAAAGCTCTGTGCCTTTTGGTTTCAGAGAAGAAGATTTTTAAAGTTGCAATTTTTTTGTCTATTTTTAGCTCCTGTGACCTAGTTATTCAACAGACTGGAACCATTTGAACAAACTTGAAAGAGAGTCACCCAAGGGTCATTTGTGTTAAGTTTTATTGAAATCTGCCCAGTAGTTTAGGAGGAGAAGTCGTTTGAATTAAAAAGTTGACGACGCACGACGGACGGCGGACAGCGGACCATCACAAAAGCTCACCATGAGCACGTTGTGCTCAGGTGAGCTAAAAAATGGGACTAGGGCAATAACTCTGCTATCCTTGAAACAACGCAAGTGAAATTTATGACACGCACCTCTCCTGGGGATTATCAATGCACACACAAAATTTGCACCGAATCAGTTAAGAAATGTAGAAGAAGTTTGCGTCACAAGATATTTAGAGTCGAATCAGGGGCAATAACTCTGTAATCTTTGAGATAACTCAAGTAAAATTTATGTCACGCACCTCCACAGGTGTAAAATTTTCTTTAAGGTCACTCGTCCTGTAGGACAAGTAGGCGAAAAATCTTACTCTTCCTAAACACAGTTAGCTTGTTCTAAAATGAATTAAATTTTTGTTTCCAGTAAAGTTGTATAAAGCTTTTGATATTTTGTGAAAACACCGCATAACAATTTTTCTTCTTTTTTCGTCAACAACGTAAAGCAAGAACAAAAATGATCCAGGGCTTTTCTTGTGCGTTTCATTTTATGGTAAGCGCTTTGATGCTTCCTATTTTTTAACTCTTGCTTTTTTGTATTTTTTTCGTTTCTGCTGCCTAGAAGCATCTTCAAAAAACGTATTGAAAAAAACACCATAGAATATTGTGAACCAGTCTGCACTAGCACCTTACGGATCTTTCTAAGAAATGAGTTTCGCTATGGTGATATTTTGTCAATATTAGCTCCCCTGATCAAGCAAAGAGTTTTATGATCTTGATTCACCATCGTAACAATCCGAATTCATTTTTTACCGAAACATTTTTTTTTTGGGCTGCGAAAAGTTACTCGTCTGTTTGGACGAGTGTTCAGGGAAATACGAGCAGACGAGTGGATTTTTACAGCCCTGACCTCTCCACCTAATTTTCAATGCACTCAAAAAATTTGAACCGAATCGGTTAAAAAATGTAGAAGTAGTTCGCGTCACAATATATTTAGAGTAGAATCAGGGGCAATAACTCTGTAATTCTTAAGATTAGTAAAGTGAAATTTAGGCCGCACCTCTTCACCTGATTAACAATGCACACACAAAAACTGAACCGAATCAGTTAAGATATATAGAAGTAGTTCGCGTCACAAAATATTTAGAGTCAAATCAGGGGCAGTAACTCTGTAATCCTTGAGATAATTCAAGTGAAATTTATGTCATGCCCCTCTCCACCTGATTATCAATGCACACACAAAATTTAAAACGAATCGGTTAAGAAATATAGAAGAAGTTAGCGTCACAAGATATTTAGAGGCAAATCAGGGGCAATAACTCTGTAATTCTCAAGATTAGTCAAGTGAAATTTATGTCATGCACCTCTCCACCTGATTATCAATGCACATACAAAATTTGAACTGAAATTTTAATAAATGTAGAAGTAGTTCGCGTCACAATTCTTTGGTATGTAGGACAGACCAACAAACCAACAGACCAAAGACCGACAGACTGACTTCTATATACCCCCTCTCAAACTTCAAAATGCATGATTTAGTGATGATTATCTATGGCACTTTCACACTTGTCTGCCAAGTATAACATTCAGTGACATTCTTTATTTTTACTTTCATCCAATTTAATTACCATGTACAATTACATCATCATATGTTGGTGTTAGAACATGTATTAATGTCAAGTTTTGTATTTCGGTTTATCAGACTTCAGCCATCAGCCAAAATTAAGTTGCCATTATGGTAATACAGTATAAATATATATATTTGACTACTTAGGTGCTGAGAAATAAATGTTTATCTGTAAAATATTACTGGAGATCTCTTTCTTTGGGATGACTGAAACATACTTAATTTTATTTTTCTAATATAAAGTCAAGTCTGCCTAAAGTGACCCATCAAAGTAAGAAAAGAAAATGGCTGCTTAGGACAGGTAGTTGCTAAACGAAGGTCAAATGTATGATTAATTGTTTACCCAAAGAAGTGTAACACTGGTTGCTTAAGCCAGGTGAACTGTAAGGTAAATGATATGATTCTTGGTTTTGAAACTGTTACCAGTACGATGCGTGATCAATACTTTTTTCTTCTTTCAAACAGGTCATGTAATACAGTTCTGTACATTCCAAATGAAGTGGGGCAACTTTTCAAGGAGGAGGAGTTGCAGAAAGCAAGGGCAGGGCTGGACAGAGTGAAGGACAGGCTTACAGAGGGAGGGAAATTAAGGAACAAATGGATGGAATCACTGCAGACAGAGCTGGAAAAACAGTTGTTAGCTGTTGACTCCTATGTAGAGACACTAGTGGCCATTGTCAGAAATCTGGGGAAGGCAGGAAAGAAAATGTTGGAAAATAAATACAAGGAAGAGAAGGACAAACTTCAGCAGAACACCAACAGCTGTCAGGAGGTGGTGACAGATGTACAGAAATGTCGCAATCAACTTGACAGTTATGAGGAAAATAAAGCCCAGCTGTTTGTCAGCATTAAAAAAAGCCAGAAAATCATAGCTGTTGCTGATCAACTTGATCAAGATGCACAAAAAGTCAAGCACGAGTCCCCTCAGTTCAAATCTGACAGACGGATTGAACAGTACCTAGCTGGTCTTCAGACCCTTGGGTCCTTGGTTGGATCATCAACATTGTACACGGTTGGTCTGAAACACGACATCAATATTCCGGGTCAAGGAAGACAAAGATAGGTGTAATATTTTGGGCTGCTGTCTCCTGCCAGATGGCTCCCTCTTGCTGTCAGACTGTAAAAACCAGAAACTGAAGCGCCTGGACACCACCAACGAGACAGTCATAGACCACTGCAGTGTACCTGCATATCCTTATGGCACGTGTTGTATCAGTCAGCAGGAGGCAGCAGTATGTCTTTTGAACAATACAATACAGTTTGTATCCCTTGGTCCTCACAAATGACCCTCACCAGATCTATCCAGCTGAATCATTCCTGCTATGGTATCTCCTACTGCGACAACAAGCTATGTGTGTCCAAATGGGGAGATGATGTACTGTTCTACACACTGTCAGGCTCACTCATTAAATCAAGAAAGCTTGGTCTGAAAGCCACTCGAAACATCACATTCAGTGAGTCAGGAGATGCTCTCTATATATACTGATGAGAAACTTGGTCTCATAGGTGTAGATATATCGGGCGGGAGATATTCAGGTACAATGGCCTGACTGGTTGTAGATCAGTATGTGTAGACAGAAGTGGCAGTGTGTTTGCTGCAGGATCGATATCAAAAAATGTGGTCCAAATGACAGAGATGGGACAGCTCCTGGGAGAGGGGGTACCACCGTCTGATGATGCACTGAGCCCAATGGCCCTGAGTTTTGACTGCAGCAGAGGGAGTCTGTTTATTGCAGGGGAGTCAGATACAGTGAAAGTGATAAAGATGAAGAAGGGAAAAATTACGAGTATCTAAATACATTTTAAATTTTGTGTGAATTTTTATTTTATGTATCTCATAAAAAATAGAACAATACAACTTGCTCCTCTGGATTGCTCATCCATTGCAGACACACAGAAAAAACATTTTAAGATTTGTACATTGGTACATTGTCTTCATACATATAAGTTTGAATATTCAAAGGACCTAACCAGTGTTAACATTTGTATTCAAATTGACTAACAAAAGCTTCACTAAGATGATAGGTACATGAAGTCAATGGATGACCTGGTTTACACAAAAATCCACATGGTTTTGTTTGTGATACTGTTTGCAAGCTGTTGACTTGACCTGCCATGAATGAGAAAAGCGGGACTTCCAATTTTCACTGCTTAATATGAAAAGGTGCATTGAAAAAGAGTGAGATTTTGCTTCCTTTCCAAAAAAATGGCGGTAAACAGAAATATGCTGCTTCAAAGATGACTTTCAAAATGCAATTAATCCCATAAAGACACTGGTATTGAACAACACTACTACAGTAAAATATATAAGGGTGACTGTGGACTTTATTGATGAAATTGTGATTGTGTCAACAGGAGTTGGCATGTGTTGAGATAAACACTTAACCTCAGGTGAAAATTAAGCTGACGGGAAGAAAGAAATATGTCAACATACAAAAAGTCCATTTAAAAGTGTAATTTTCTATATATATCTTAACAGAAAAAAAGCTGAGATTTCAAAATATGTCATATATTCTCATATTTATTTTTATCAATTTACCTTCCATACTTTTTGAGTTATCAAAAGATGAATGTGTTAAAGCCATATTTTGACTATTTCCATCACCATACCAACCAGAATTTTGGTCTGAGAAAAAAAAAAGTGATGTACAGAATCTCCATACTGCCATCTATTCATATACCAAGTTTCATAATATTATCTGAAATGTTTTTGAAGTTATCGTGGGATCCAGATTTCTGGACATCCTGACTGACAGACAGACAGATGGACGGACGGCTAGAGGGGCGGACAGATGGAGGGTAAACCTATAGTTCCCTCCGGTGCAAACACCGATAGGAGACTAATAAACTTGGTTCATGCCAAAATTTGCCATCCAGTGTAAATAAAAATTATACATGCTTACTATGAAAATAAAACTGACATAATGACAAGAGGGCCAAAATGGCCCTTAATCGCTCACCTGATGCTAGAGTGCAAACAAACTGAAAACTGGCTTTTTTTTTTATAGTGAAAGGGGAATAAATTCTAACTTAACTAGCTGATATCAGTTATAATAGGTCCCGATTACAAGATTATAGTCATAAACATTGTCTTAAAGTTTAAAAATGATTGTTTAAAAAAAAAATGATGATGGTAGAGAGTAAACAAAGTAAAATCTTGCATTATTTATGTAAAAAGGGGCATAACTCCTGACCTAATTTGCCCATCTCAGCCACAATTGAACTCAATTAAAACATTATGGTCTTAAACATTGTCATAAAGTTTGAAGATGATTGCTAAAGAAATGAAGATGCTAGAGTGTAAACAAAGTGAAATCTGGCATATTTTGATATTAATAGGGGCATAACCCCTGACCTTATCAACCGCTCTCAGCTTAAATTGAACTCAATTGAGACATTATGGTCATAAACATTGTCATAATTTTGAAGATTGTTGCTCGAAAAATGAAGATGCTAGAGTGTAAATAAAGTGAAATCTAGAATTTTCTTTATATTAAAAGGGGCTTAACTCCTGACCTAATTGACCAATCTCAGCCATATTTGAACTCAATCAAGACATTATGGTCATAAACATTGTCATTAAGTTTGAAGATTGTTGCTCGAAAAATGAAGATGCTAGACTGTAAACAAAGTGAAATCTGGCATTTTTTTTTGTATTAAAAGGGGCATAACTCCTGATCTAATCAACCAATCTCAGCCATAATCAAACTCAATCGAGACATTATAGTCATAAACATTGTCATAAGGTTTGAAGATGATAGGTCAAAAGATGAAGATGCTAGAGTGTAAACAAAGAGAAATTGGGCATTTTTTTATATTAAAAGGGGCTTTACTCCTGACCTAATTGACTGATCTCAACCATAATCAATCTCAATTGAGACATTATGGTCATAAACATTGTCATGAAGTTTGAAGATGATTGTTCAAGAGATGAAGATGCTAGAGTGTAAACAAAGTGAAATCTTGCATTTTTTTATATTAAAAGGAGCTTAACTCCTGACCTAATTGACCAATCTCAGCCTATTCGAACCCAATTGTGACATTATAGTCATAAACATTGCCATAAAGTTTGAAGATGATTGCTTAAGAAATGAAGGTGATAGAGTGTAAACACTAAATTGTTGACAACACACACCGCACGGTGGACGACAGACACTCACGGGATCACAATGAGAGGGAAATAAGAAATTCCTGGATAATTGTGAAGCTACAAAAATGGAGAGAATATAATTGTATTTATGTATTTATTTTCATAGATAATAAACTGGTGCTGAACAAAGACTATACCTTATATTTGGTATGGTGTTCCGCAGATTATCAGCATTTTATTGCATACATTTGTAACTCATTAAAAAACTTTTGTAAAATAAGTTTGAACAAATTTTTTATTTTTTTATTTTTACAATTAATTGCATTTAAGTTGTAAAAGTAACATATATTTTATTACAAGTGTAATATGTACACTATCATAGCTAATTATCAAATAAAACTGATTTTAACAGCTGTTTGATGTTTATATTTTGTATGTTATTGTGTGTGCAAGTGTTCAAAACATTAAAGTCTTAAAAATCAATGTCTAAATCCCTTTCTAAAGATTAAATGATAAATATACACTCAAGTACAAAAGAAACACCTAAGCGTAAACAGCATAACTGGCAATTCAACTAGATCTACACATCTAAACACATACATGCCATATTTTCAGTATGTCTCCCAAAGAGGTTTTGAAATTCTCACAGGGGGATTTGGGGTCCAGCCTGGGAGATTTTACAACATTTATCGAAGAGGTGTTCTTAATAAAAAAAGTAAAGAAAACTACTGAAAAATACACATCTGATTACCCCTTCATTTAATTTATTAACAGTTTATATATATATATATATGCAGAGTACCATCAGCCTGAATAAAACATCATAAGTCACTTTGATTTTACCTAGTAACCCTCAACTGGAACCAGATTCAAAATATGACCATATGACTTTATTATCAATATCACAAATAACCAGCCATCTGCTGGAAGCCTCATTTTTTATGGGAATCATCCTTGTTTTAGCATTTCCTTTCATAAGCTTGCAACTATTTTGGCCAATTTACATTGAAATAATGACAGGTCCCACCTGCTGGGGAGTGGGGGTGGGTATTCTATTAGGGATCATCACTGTTTTAGCCATTGTATTAGAGTTCAATAAGGATATCATTTTTGCAGAAAAAAAATTAAATTATGGTCATTAGTTTCAGAGGAGAAAAAATTTGGATATTTTTGTATAGGTTATATAAGGAGACTGGTTGAAACCAGTAATCTTGTGTCCCTAAAGCTATGATGCAATATCTCAATAAAATTATAAACTCCTTATTTCAAAAGTTATTACTTCAAGATATACAACATTTTATTAAATGCAATACATTATATCATTGACAAGACTTGGGTAAAGGTCCTGACACACCTTATCATTAAAAATAACCTCTTTACCAAGTACATATGATCAAGGAGTAACAAGTTATCTGACACAGACAAATGTCTGTGACCTTGACCTTGATTAAATTTTCTTGAATCAAGGTATAGACATACCCTCTCATTATAAGCAAGCTATGCGCCTGGCATGATCAAGCATCAATGTAATATGGCAGACATGAAAATAAAACTAAGTCTGTGACCTTAACTTTGAGCAATGACCTTAAGTCAAGGTCAAGCAACAACCTTAAATAAAGGTCATGAAACAACCTTAGGTCATGAGCAACCTTTATGTTAAGAGAATTAATGGTCAAATGTTTAAAAGTTATGAGGTCAACACAATGTCAGAACTTATTCTGCCTATGGGCTTGAATTTAAGCAAATGACCTTGGGTTAAGGTCATGACACATCCATGGTTTATAGGGAATGTTTGTGCCAAGTATGAGCTTCTATAGTTAAATGGTATTTGTGTTATTTAGAATGATTTATTTAAGCTGTGAGAACTTGTTTAGCAATCAATATAAAATAGAATTTAAAAAAAAAAAAATCAATATCTGTTACCTCGCCTGCCTCTCCTTGCACCACACGCACAGGGTCAGCCAGAATGTCTCGTGCCAACTTTTCCACCTTCCGTCGGAACGTGGCACTAAACAGGAGAGCTGCAATGTTAAGAAAGGCTTTCATGAATTCAAAAGTATAATTTCTTTCATATAATCCCCTTAATCATCAATACTATTGTATTGTTCATACAGTATTTATACATTATGAATACCAAACATAATTTGGAAAGAAATGAAATATTTAAATTAAAAAAAAAAACCTGATACATGTAGCACACTGTCCTCCACAGCCGTGTATAAATGTCATATCCCTCTAGGCTTCTCACTATCTCTAGCAACAAGAATGAAAGGAGGAGGCTATCACCTTGTTATTTTTTCTATGTCAAATAGGAGTTTAACAGTCTGAACCTCTGACCATATTAAGCCAATCAGGAAAATGACTCGTACTCCTTAAATAAAACTAGACCTGATACTAAGAATATTGCAAACTGAATGTACTGGCTGATATGATTTTATAATCTTAAATTTCATTAATCTTAACTTGGGGTATACATACTCTGTCTATCTGGACGCACATGGTTAGCTATGGACCGTACCTGTGGCTCTGGAATAAAAAGCAAAACATTTAAACATACTAGAGGAAGAATCTTATTACATCTGCAAAAATGTATCTTTTGACATCTAGATATTTTATTACTGCTTCTTTTTTATTTAAAAATAAGCCTACAAAAAGGCATCTTTTTCTTGTGTATCAAACAGAATTTCCTGCACAACTTTCTGACATACAAATTTGGCCATTTGACCCTAAAATTGTCAAAATGATTTGCAAAATATTTACAACTTTTATCACTTTATCTATATATATCAAGGGGTAACTTGAAATGCCTCCCTCCTAAAATAGGGAAAACACTGTAGGGATGCTTAAAATCTTTGTTTGGCATACAGATTCATGCCAAATAAAACATAAATATATACATGTATAATGACGTCATATCTATATTTGTTATGACATACAATATGTCTGAATGAAAGATTTTATACGTTCAGTAAAATGATGATAGGTAAGCTTGAAATGTCTAAGATATACAGGAAATATCAATCATGCACTAGCATTGTTGGATCTGAACATTTCTCCCTTCCGGTGTAACAGCCCAGATTTTCCCCCCAGTCAGTTTTTTCCCCCCTATCTGGCCTAGTCAGTTTTTTCCCCCCTGTCTTATATATTGCTTTTGATTGTGAGGAAATTCTGGACCAGTCAGTTTTTTCCCCCCGTCTTATATATTGCTTGTGATTGTGGGGAAATTCTGGACCAGTCAGTTTTTTCCCCCCCTGTCATGTTGATTGTGCGTGATGGTGGGGAAATTCTGGCCTAGTCAGTTTTTTCCCCCCTGTCTTATATAATGCTTGTGATTGTGGGGAAATTCTGGACCAGTCAGTTTTTTCCCCCCTGTCATGTTGATTGTGCGTGATGGTGGGGAAATTCTGGCCTAGTCAGTTTTTTTCCCCCTGTCATTTAGATTGTATGATGGTGGGGAAATTCTTGACCAGTCAGGTTTTTTCCCCCCATATCCTATATATTGTTCGTGATGGTGGGGAAATTCTGGACCAGTCAGTTTTTTCCCCCCTATCCAATATAGGTCAAGACTTTCCCCACCATCAAGAACAATCTAAATGACAGTGGGGAAAAAACTGACTAGGCCAAAATTTCCCCACCATCAATATAATATATAGGATAGGGGGAAAAAACTGACTGGCCAAATTCCCCACCATCAATACAATGTAAATGACAGGGGGGAAAAAACTGACTAGGCCAGAATATCCCCACCATCACGCACAATATATTGGATAGGGGGGAAAAAACTGACTAGGCCAGAATTTCCCCACCATCAGAACAATATATTGGATGGGGGGAAAAAACTGACTAGGCCAGAATTTCCCCACCATCACGAACAATATATTGGATTGGGGGAAAAAACTGACTAGGCCAGAATTTCTCCACCATCACAACAATAAAAGATAGGGGAGAAAAAACTGACTAGGCCAGAATTTCCCCACCATCATGAACAATATATAGATAGGGGGGAAAAACTGACTAGGCCAGAATTTCCCCACCATCAAGCACAATAAATAGGATAGGGGAGAAAAAACTGACTGGTCCAGAATTTCCCCACCATCACGAACAATATATTGGATAGGGGAGAAAAAACTGACTGGTCCAGAATTTCCCCCAACATCAGGAACAATATATAGGATAGGGGGGGAAAAACTGACTAAGCCAGAATTTCCCCACCATCACGAACAATATATAGGATAGGGGGGAAAAAACTGACTGGTCCAGAATTTCCCCACCTCAGAAACCTTAAAAAATTAAAAAAAGAGGGGGGAAAAAACTGACTGGGTGGGGAAAAACCTGACAGCAGTTTCTTCCCCAGGGAAAAACTTGACCAGTCAGTTTCTTCCCCGGGGAAAAACCTGACCAGTCAGTTTCTTCCCCGGGGAAAAAACCTGACCAGTCAGTTTTTTCCCCGGGGAAGAAACTGACTGGGGAAAAACCTGACTGTTACACCGGCACTAGTTTTATAGTTGTAACTTGACAGTCCCACCAAAAAGCATGTGCCTACTGGTCAAATATTCCTATCCAAATGGGAACCAATGTAAGAAACTAGCATTCTAAAGCAGAATGTGCAGGGTCAAAGCCTAACTAGGGCATGTCAAATGTGATAGTTTCGTGAGCTTATTCAACAATAGTTCCCAATTGGCCTACTTATTTCATATATGTAGAAAATTGGGACAAGGTATTTTACAGAACTATTGTATTTTTCTGCTTGTAAATATATAACAAAAGGACAGACCTGGACTTCACATACGAATTAGATTATCAAGCAAAGTAATTCTGACTTGACTAATCATAACTGGACTCTATTTATGAGGAAATAAAAAAGACTTACCAAACCCCATGTCAAACATCCTATCAGCTTCATCATACACCAAGTATGTCACTCTTCTGAGATTTGTGGCTTTCTTCTTCACAAGGTCTATCAATCTGCCCTGTGGTGAAACAAACGTTTTCTGTTATCAGTAAACAAGGTTTTGGTACATGGGTGTCCAAGCAGTGCAATGATTAACACACTGGTTTGTCTCCATTACAACCCAGTTTGATCTATAAAGGTTTGTTATTTTAAGTTATTACTTTAAAATTACTTTAAAACAAGTCCTTAAACAAATCCCTCTTGACAGTTGACTGGGTTGGATCAGTACTGTGTGACATTGAAGGCCTTGAAAATGACATGCTTTGAATGGTTCAAACCAAAGATTTTGTATGTCAGATATACAGTCATATACACTATCAATGAACCACAAAGCCCTTAGGTTGGTCTGACAATGTATGTGAAAAGGTATTTTGTCACACACTGTAACACAAAGGTTTCCTACAGGTACTACAGTATTCTACCACCAAATAAAGGACCATTGGTATAAACAAAAAGAATGACATTGCTTTTTGTCCAAAGTTTTTAAAATATATGAATATCAAACTTTTTAATTAAATGTAACAGAGATCTGTTTTGCTAGAAATGGGAGACAACTTACTGGGGTAGCGACAATTATTTCCGCCCCTTCCTGACAGGCCTTCTGTTGTTCCCACATGCTGCCGCCACCATACGCGCATACAGTCATGATGTTGAACACTTTACCAAACCGTTTACACTCCTGGTAGATCTGGAAAATACAGGAACTGAAACATTTAACTAGGTCAACAAAAATCTAGAACACATTCAATAAGACACTGATCAGTACTGCACAGTAGAACTGAGGAGATGCCAGGACACAAGTCATGTAAGGCAAAACATACAGAATAAAATGAGTCTCAAAGATTTTAATTGAGTTTTGTACTTCATCTTGTTTATCTCCCTGTAAATAAAGTCTTCCTCATAATGAAATTGAGAGGCCAGACTAGGGACCCATTTCACTTACTTTCATACGAAAACAAACCTTTGTAAGTGTAAATTCAAAAAATGTAAAATTGTATTTTCTCTGTGAATTTTTCTTTACAAAAAGAGTTGCATTTGTATTATGCAATAGAATGGGTGAACTTTTTTCATGTTTTATTGTGCAAATAAGACATTGTTAGACATTATGTAGAACAACATACTTACGACTAAGACCAAATTTGTTTGTACAAAGTTTAGTGAAACGGGCCTAAGGACTTAAACCCACAGAGACACCTAGGTAGAACCAACCAACCCACTGCAAGCCATCTGAAAGGTTTACTCACATAAAAAACACCAGTGACCCTACCAGGATTTTAACTTACAATGGTGAGAGACTGAGTATATCTATGTCAGCAACTTTACCACCTCAGCCATGGAGGCCCCATCAGATATGTAGTTCATTCTCCTTGAATATTTGTTGTTTAAAACATACATTTGAAAGTGCTTCATCAAACATACATTTAAAAGTGCTTCATCAAAGACATGTAAAGCTGAATAATTTTAACATGACTGATCAAGTTATCTCAGAAAAATAAAATACGACACAGAAATACAAAGAATGACCCACTTGTTGAGACAACTCCCTGGTTGGTGCAAGGATCAAACCTATAGGACCGTCCCCTGACTCTAGCGGCTTCTGAAATACATTAAAGAGGTAATATAAAAAAACTTTTCTCTCAAGCACCCCATTTTAAATGAAAATCTAAATATCAAATGCCCCGTCTTCCAGTGATATTTTTCATTGATAATGGATCTGTAGGGTTCAAGTTTGGTCCCTGCTGGGGTCAAGAATTATTCAAACCCTTCCAAGACACTAATTACTGATACCACCCTGAAACTATTCAAAAGGAATTAGTGTAAATTGCAAAAATTATTTCCCAGGCAATACAAGAAAAAAATATGAAGGAACCATGATACTTACTTGTGCCATAATGTGTATCAGCAAGGGCCACACAAAAGCTGCTGTTTTACCGCTACCTGTTTTGGCAATACCGATGATGTCCCTTCCTGATAAAGCAATCGGTACACCCTGGGGTGCAAAAGAAAAAAGATAATTACCATAGAGAAACCATCAGAGAAAGAATAACAAAAGAATATCTTTCCTACCCATAACACCTGCAAGGTTTGTGTAGCAGTATGCGTAAATAGATATCTTAACCTTGAACCATTCCATTAGGCCAGTTTACTCCAGGGTATACAATAGCTAGGCTATACAGAAAACACTTCTTACTCAGAAAATGTTTCTTAATTATCAAGGTAGCTAGATATAAAACATACATCAGTCTATGAGATAGCTCTTAAGTGGTAAAGGTTTAAAATGGTAACACAATTGAATATTTGTTTTTTAATTATATCTAGCTCCATCCCAGCTACTATTCAACCTCCTTTTCTGTTCATGCCCAGCTCTTTCATACAATTCAATGACAATGATTTTTCACACTCTAACTCAAATACGACCTTAAAATCCAATAACTTGAGTATGTACGAGTTTGTGTCTGATATTGTAATTGAGTATTTTCCAGAAATGGGGCCTTGTCTCCAAGGTACTGAAGAGTAATGAACAGTATAAACCTGAACAGCCTATAAGCTACCAGCATGCTGATCAAGTCCTATACCATAACAAGAAGATTACCTGGGCCTGTATTGGGGTGGGAGACGTGTACTCTGACTTCCTAATGGCCTCAAGCAGCTTGTCGTCAAATCCAAAATGTGCAAAACTACACACCGGCTTCGGCGGTGCGAGACCAGACACCTGCAACAAACAGTCAAGCTCCGTTTAACATCCCACTTAGAGTATTTCAAACTTTTACGTTGATGGTCTTCAGAGCTGCCTCAATACAATGCTACACAAAAAATAGGCATGACTACAACTGGTAACTTAATCCTTACACCAGATCAGACATTCCGAAAAGTATTTAGGGATCACAGGACATTTGGTCCTGTAATTTTATAAGATTCACAGCACAGGACTGAAATTAACATTACAGGATCAAACTCATACAATAAGATTCCATTATTCTTTATTATTTATTTCATTTATCTTATTAAGTTATTAGAACTATATTACCATATCTTTATAGATTCATGATTTAATTTAATGAATTTTCAACACTTAGGTCAGTCAACTGTATATATAGTAAACAATACTGCTAGAAACTCTACTGGTCATTCGGACAGACTCATGGGTTAAAGTTGAAAATTGAAGAAAAAAACCCCTGAAAATCCTGATTTTAGCAATTTTTTACTAAGTTTTATATATAATAAGAAGTCATTTGGCATTAGAAATTAGAAAAGAAGTTAAGGAAAACTCATGAAAACTTTTACCCATGCAGACTATATTGAAATATTTACAGGACCGAAATGGCACTTATCAGAATGTCTGCCAGATCAACCAGTCCTGGAACTACCCTTTTATACTCAGTGAGAGTGTATCCATACCAATACCATCTTTTATGACTTTGGCATGTTGCAGCTTGGGATCAAATCCAAACCCCCCAGTCATGGGACCGACAGACACTCTACCACCTATCTCCAAGGACCAATCACAGTCAAGACAAAGCTTCAAATGCGTACATTATAAAAATATTCCACCATCCTCCAAAATAGTTATTCTCTATGATGATTTCCTTCCTGTAGTGTCATTTTTATCCCTCTCTCAGAATTCTCTCTCTTACATTTAGAATCTCCTGTTTAAAATGTTAATTCTCTCCAAACATTATGTACCATGAGACACCACCACTTTATGAAGCAAGGGTGTAATAAACATATTAAAACAGTTACACTATGGGTGTACTGATGACATACCCTGATGCCTAATTTCTGCCTCAGCTGAACAATCTCTGTGTCCAACAGTTTAATGATCTCCCCGTGTTCCTCGAAGAAGTTTCTCTCAAACTTCTCATAGTCAATGTCCGAATGGTCAATTGGAGGCAGTGGATCGATTATCTATAAATCAATATTACAGGATATTAACAAACATGATATTAATTATTGATATTTATAATCTCTCAGACAAACACTGGATTTAGTGACCCCTATCTAAGTGCTGAAAGTTGAAACTTGCCTTACTTTTCTATGCTATCTACTGACATGCTTACTGCTATTGAAATTTATTCCACTATTCCATGGAGCTTTTTTTTTTATAATTGGTAATTAAACTCTTACTATGAAGTTTGTTTATAACCCTCTTAAGTTCTTATTTTAAATTTGTTACATACGTTTTGTATTTTCAAGAAAACACAGCCATAAACTGGATAAGATTGAACATCTAAAACCATTAAATCAATGAAAAGATGCCCAGGCCTAAATTCAGATATTCATTTAAAAAAATGTCTTAAATAACCTGTCAGGTTAAATTGAATAATAATAATTTCTCAGACAAAAGCTGAATTTGGAAACCCATATTTCAGTGTTTAAGGTAATCCATCCATCATTTAATTATAATCATGGCTCTTCAAATGCTTAAAGAATTCAGTGCAGATGCAAGCATCCAATGACTTGGAGATATAGGTTATTTTGCTCTAAGTCTATGAAGGATTGCATTTACTTTAATATATTCCCACAATCACTTGATGAACCATGATCACAATTTCATGATAGAAGGATTACCTGGAAGTTAATGCCACTTGCCTTATTTTTTTCCACATAGATAATGTTGCCTTCGTTGTCGTATTCCACATTAAGCTCCTCTTGCTCCTCTGCCAGCACCCCAGCCATTGGATTCTCCTCCATGTACCTGTAGTAGGCCTCCTCCACATCTTCTTGCTCGATATCATCTCTAACACCCCTGATAAAGAAACATCATATCTATAAATAGCAGCATCATTGGTCTATAAATAACCTTACATATCATAAAATAGACATGCTTCCTATAATTAACAACAAAGGATTTTTCCCACATATGCATGAAAAGAAAAGCTATTCCACTTTTTCCTCTCTCAATCTTCTAATATGAAATATTGACCTGGCACTCATATGATATAAAATCCTCATGTCAAAGGTAAACTTGCTGATTATCCTCTGCATTCCACCAAACTATATATAGCATGCCAGTTGAAAGGTATGGAAAGCTTATTGGTATAGTGTGATTATTTATTTCATAGACATGCTGTATACCACAGCTGCTCAGCAGTCAAATCGATTGAGCGTTGGCATCATATTTGGTTTGCCTAGCGAAGCTAAAGGTTCGAATCCCAAAAGTCATCTCACATGAAAAATAAAAGTGACCAGGACTCAAATGCACAGCAGTGAGGGCCAAGTTAACAGCTTTAACAACATCGTCCCCTGAAAATCTACAATGTAATTAGATTTAAAGTTTACATGGAAGTGATGCTGTCCTTTTCTCTTTTGGTCTCCCCACCCCCTCTTCAGTTCTTAAATATTTAAGTTTAGTAGAAACATCTGTATGTATAAAATGATTTTTTAAATGTTACATGCACTTACTTTTCATCCTGTTTAGATTTACTGTCCTTTTTCTTGGGCTGGCTTTCTTCGTGAACTTCTTTCTACAGGAGAGAAGAAAAAAATAATCAAAGAAATGTTCTCTAATCAAAACAGGAGAAAACAAGAAATGAAATCACAGAAAACTTTGAAAACAAAGTATGAATTATTTACTTAAACCAAGGACTTCCATGGCACAGAAAACTGCCCATTTTCACCCTCAAAGTTTCAAAATGACCCAAAAATATTTCAAAATTGTGTTTCTTTATCTATATACCAGGAGGTCAGGTGACTCTTATTTGAAAACAAGAGTGTTCTCTGGAACACATGTGTCACCTGCTGAAGTGTGATGGGAAAAGTGTGACCAACAGACAGACGATGGAAAAATTATCCCTATGTGTCATCTCTGCTTACAGCAGGTGACACAACAACTAAGGGAACATCCTAAATGACATCCTGATGGACAGGTACATTTCAGACACACTTAATTTTTCAGAATTTTTTTTTCTCCCCCACTAAAAGCATCATCCTATCCTAGCATTCCTCCTATATTCCTGTTGTGTGTTCAGTAATGCTGACCGTTAGCTAACAATTGAGATTTGGTACCCTGTTTACATTTTATACACTGCAATAAATCAGGGGTGCAACTGCCCATGTTAGCGACTGTTACATTTATTGAGCACGCTACTGGTGTACCTCAATGTTGGCCATGAAGGCATCCAGTGGGTCATCACTGTCACTATCAGCCTCTTTCTGCTCCTTGGACCCAGGACTGCCAGGGGCAGGCTGATAGTCTGCGTTCTCTCCATCATCATCGTCAAAATAGCTGTCAGATTATTAGTAAATATTCAGCATTAATAATACTATTGTTACAAGGTATCTATATGATCAATCTGGGGCTATTTTCTTTCTATATCAAGAGCCATTTATAGTCATCTTCACCTCTGAAAATTTCTTTAAATTCATGCGTTTTTATCCCAATTTGGAATTTATCACAGGATTCTGTTTTCCCCATTTTGTTTTCATTTCCCCAATGTAAAAAAGGTATTGAAGCCCCTTCCAAATCTTAGTGAAAAAAAGGCCTAAATACTTTAGCTTTATAAAACTTGGATACAAGAAAATTTGTTTCAAAGATAAATTTAGACAAACTTTTGATGAAAATGATTTTACTCCAGTAAAATTGCATGAGTGTGGGTCACACCAAAAACTCTGATAAAGCCAATTTTGCAATCATTTCCATTCCCTGGTTGAATGAATAAGAGATTTCTGAATCTTCATAATAATGAGTGGAGAAAAATTACAAGTTAAGATATCTTGTGAATTGAAGGCTTGAACTCTGAAATGAACATGTGCTTCAAACACTAATTACAATGGGGTATCTGACAGTGGTCAATGGTGGCGGGGCAACCAATCATCACTGGATTTGGGACAATTAGCTTTTAAAGATGAGATAGGCAATAATCAAATACCGAGTATGTATTATGAGATCGCTGACGGGAAAATCCTTCTTGCTATTTTCAGCAGTTGTTGCTGCCAATTGTAGTTATTTAGTTGTAAGTGTCAAGCCAATATCATTCTATATGTGCATAACTTAAATATTTTTGAAACGCTTTTCTCAAATACAATTTATAAATATGTATAAGCATGTATTTGATATTTGTTTCAACACTTACACAGGTCAAATAAATATTTAAAATTTATAATAAGTATGAATACATAACCACTAACCAAGCAAATAAGTTAGGGTTTTGAAACTGAATATAATCATTTATCTAATCAGTTTGGCTTTGATGATTTCCGATTAACTGAATTGCTGTTTTCAAACCGATTCAAATCACTTAGACACTAGTATGAGGCTTGAGATATTTAAGAGTTTAATCACAGAGGCAGGCATAGGAGACTTACTCATCCTCATCGGTGGCTCTACGTCGCCCGATGTTGTAGTGGTAGCCCATGGTTCTGCCTGGTACACTGCTCCGACCACTGGAGCTACCCATTCTGGACAAACCATCTCCACCTAGACAATACAGTAGCAAGACACATGCAATATCAACTTCTGGGGTTTATCCTGCTTCAAGAGTGTAAAATTTTGAGACCTCATTGTGTAGGTACAGAGAAGATAATCACACTGCAGAAAAAGGAAATCTTTCCATTTATGATTTTTACCTTATAAACAGAAGGTACTATGTCATATAGGTTTGAATAATAATATAAAATTTTTACATTAAAATTGAAATGTGTGTAGTCTAGTGTCTTCTTTACATGATCAATATAAATTTGCATGAAATCATAACAATGTTTACTTACCTACACTTCCTCCATCAGATTTCTTGATAGAAAATCCACCAAACCCAAATCCCCTAGTCTGGCCTTCCCCTCCTTTGTGATACATCGTCTCAGTACAGGTGTTGTGGCAGAGCCCTGCAGAATGTCCTCATCACTGAAAATAATAACAATGAGGACACATGGAAGAAAGTGAAACTTTACGTCATTTTTTAACATGATATCTTTATAAGTAAAATCTGGCAAACTTTAACAACAGAAGGCTAACTAGATGAACTGTTTTCTGTTTTCTTAATAAGTTCTATAAAATCTCCATGAAAAAGTTCAAGATACTGATTTCGCTAAAAAATCTTTAGAATACGCTGACATCGTCTAAAACCCACGTTCGCTCAATACGATTTTGCTTCTTAATTGTATATATAACAGAAGTGATAATGGACTATATAATATTTACATTTTCAGCGATGATATGCCAGTAGATATAACACAAAGCATCTGTATTATTTTGGGCACTAGTAAAAATATTAAAGTCAGTATCTTTAGGTTTTTACTATTAACCTTTTAAACACGAGATATACTTTTGTAACGGAAGTGCATACAACTTCAAACTTAACCGATTATTGACAAGTGTCACAGAATGTGTCTAAGTAGGCCAAAGTAAATATC
>CM037779.1:70770548-70820548 GCA_021229015.1 Solen grandis | reverse complement strand
ATAAACATCACCATTAGTCTTTAATTGTATTATATCAGTTTCGGTAAAGAAAATTAACCATTTATTGTATTAGGATGGTATTCCCTCATATCGCTGTACTAACGACATGAACGGGAATAAAATATCAGTGAAGTCTTATCTGAAATTTATTTCTGTATGTCACTGTTATTCCACCTTTGTACCATAATGTGAATACAATTTTTTTTCAGCCTTCCTAATAACTTTTTAAAACATGCTATTGTTCGCCATGTTTGTCCTACATAAAAAATCCCATGATTCTCTGGTATCGCGATATTTCTTGAAAAAAAAAAGACCACTGGCTCCACCTACAGATGTCGCTACATGATCAAAACAATCATCATTCATAAAACATTGCAGCAGACGAAGATCTAGCATTTGTTGAGTCTTTCAATTCATTATTTATGCTATAAAACGGTTTTTAGCGGACATGGGGTGATACGCATAAGCGTAATGGTTGAAAGTAGGAATACTGCAAGAAATAAACATTTTTCTTACCATTTACGGAGACATATTACTTTTTGTTTATTTCAGTTAAAATCGTAGCTTCCTGTTTACAAAATGGTGTCACTAGGTGGCGATCGGCAAAGTCTTTCCTAACAAAATGACAATACCGCGATACCAGAGAACCCGCGATACCGCCGGAATCCACCCTATTTTATTTTTACGATTTGTTGTTGTATTGGGGTTTACCGTCGCTGCGATAGTATTTCAATCAAATAGTGACGTCCAGCTAATTACAGGTGGAGGAAGACCCCGGGGACACAGAGGTACCCGGGTAGAACCACCGACCTACCGTAAGCCAGCTGGAAGGATTCCTCACATGAAAAATCCGAAGTCCCGAACCCACAGCAGTGAGGGGCTGAGATATTTGTAGTCCACGACTGTAACCGCTCGGCCACGGCGGCCCCCTTTTACGATTTGAGGTAGATCGAAAGCATCGCAAACTCCGATTAAAGTGCATGGCATATCGTCATTTGTTTATCTATTATTCGGGTTAAATCACAGTTATTACAAGCACGCATAATGCTACTATACATTGTATCGTTAAATACACAGTTTAATAGATAATGGAGTTGTTCAACCAAACAACGTTATATTTCCCGCACTCTTTACCGCATTAAGATCCGGGGAAAAGATAAGAGCGTATACAATTAACAGGCATTCGCTTTTTAAGGGCGCAAAATAGAAACTACTCTCCATAGTTTGTTTACTTGGTTTAAATGTTTCACAGACTGTATTTCAGCCATTTGGAGACTTTGCCGACTTGAGATAGACAAATGGCATGACACCACACCAAGTCAAATATAATGAAACTGGATCAAATTCTCTAGAACTACCCTTATGTGCTGAGAGAGAAGCACAAATGAAATATATCAGTACTTTTTTTTTGTCGCGGCCGATATCAAAATTCCGGCTACGGGGCGGATACTCAAAGCACAAATCTATCGGGATCAGTGGTTCTTTTTGTGCGGGTACAAAATTTTATTTATCAGGTTATGCAGACATAGACTGGGTTAACATTGTTTCCCCAGATATTATTGTGAAATGCGAAGTTGAGCATGGAATCCTCGGTTAATCGCGACCATCTAAAACCGGGGGAACATGATTTTGTTTCTTTAGTTTCGAAGACAGAAATGGAGTTCATGTCGGGATAATGAATAATTCGGAATATACATATTATTCAGATACTCGCCTCTCGAAATATTTCCTTTTACAACAGCAACCACCAAAACAGCAAAACAGCATAAAAACACGCTTAAATCGTATCCTTGTATACAATACATGCAGACACACACATACATATATATTCAAACGCGGGGGCCGCCGTGGTCGAGCGGTTACAGTCATGGACTACAAATCTCTCAGTCCCTCACCGCTGTGGGTTCGAATCCCGGTAGGGACTTCGGATTTTTCATGTGAGGAAGCCTTCCAGCTGGCTTGCGGTAGGTCCGTGGTTCTACCTGGGTACTCGGGGTCTTTCTCCACCTGTAATTAGCTGGACGTCGCTATATGATTGAAATACTATCGCAGCGACGGTAAACCCCAATACAATACAATAATACAATATTCAAACGTTAAAATCAGGTTTAAGATAATTACGATATTTTTTTTATAATTTTTTTATTCAAATCAAAAGACCAAGAGTGTCATAATCGAAAGTCACAATTTCACAAGAACATTTAAATTGGAATTGCAACTTTCCACCTTACAAGATGAATTTGAAATTCCATGCAGTTAATTTAAATGCTTTGAAAATTATATGAATTATATAATGACACGGCTTTCAATTGCTGATCTGTGTTGAATGTCTTTACATGATGTAATTTTGTAAAGGAAAAATAAAACTTATATATGATATTTTTGAAATTGTCCTTGATAATGATTATGGCAGATGTCATAATGTTTTCTGATATTTAAATTTAGTTTTACGTTTTAGGTTTTATCTGCGGAGTATTTTATTGTACTTATACAAAATCAGGTATATACGGACTTGTCGGTTTCGTACTTAAATATTTCCTGCTAACAATAATTACAATATTTGAATGTGGGAACACAGGTTATAAAGAATACACCAAATTATTTTTTTAAACATTTTGTATTACTGTTAATGTAATTACTATATTATTGTAAATGAAGATCTTCGATTCAGTCCTGTTGTAATTATGTTGAAATCACTTTCATCAGCGAGTACGAAAACAATAAAGTGCGAACGTCAGTTTTACATGCTGGATAAGCAAGAAGCAAGTATACAAGTTGAGCAGCAATCATTTCCCCGCAATGACTGAGAATCACGCCAGCAACAAAAGTTCTTCAGAAGAATCTTCTTGTCTTATTGGTATTTTGTTGATGGTTTTCATATTTCAAAATGGATAATTCAGATGTTAAGATTTTAGCATGAAAGGTTTGTGTAGTTAAGTGAAAGTATGGATATATAAAGATATGGTCATATTAATTTTGAGACACATAGAAAACACATTAAAAAGGAAAGTTTCTTGTTAGGTTCAGTTAATAAATATGCCGACTGTTAGTTATCTCCCCTTTGTCTCTAATTCAGACAGAGCCCGCTTCTTCCTAAATGTGTTTTTCTGTTAGCACTGATGTCACCTAATCATCGACGGAAGGAATTATGTAAACAATGAAATCTACCATAAGCGTCCTCACACGAAATCGCACAATCTTTATTGCAAATTGACATGCTAGCCTAGGATTTAATAGGTAAAATGACAGTTTCATTTCGTATTTAGAGTAAACATCGTGCTATTTCTTTATCAAAACTGATCGGAAATGAGCACTTGCGAATCAGATAATTTGCTCAATTAATTTATATTATTTACATGTTATGTTTGTAGAAAACCAAACTAAAAACCCATATCATCGGTCACATGTGTTAATAGCCTATCTGTATAAGCGATCACTTATATATGCAGCAAACCTGTATTAAGCAATTAATTTGTTTAAGTGGTCACCTATATTAAAAGGAAGCCTATTTTACCAGTACCCTATAATATTCCAAAATATACATAATATCAAAAATTACCTCTACTAACTTGCCACCTGTGCTGAGCGGCCAGATTTTTTTTTTTGTTTTCTTTAGCTCACCAGAGCACAACGTAGTGAGTTATTGTGATCACCCTGCGTCCGTTGTCGCCCGTCGTCAACATTTTGTTTTAAACCACTGGATAAAAATTGATGAAACTTTCCATGAATAATCCTTGCGTGGCCCTTCATAAAAGTTGCTAAAGTAAACTTGATCCACGCATAACTCTTGTTGCCATGGCAACCAACAAAATAGTTCTTTGAAAACTTCAGAAATCTTCTCCTCTGAAAGCAATGACCAGAAATAAATTCCATTTGTCATGCATGGTCACCTCATGACTGTCTTCCATAAATGATAAAATAAAGTTGATCCCATAATAATGAGACCCTTAGGGGATCGGCTAGTTTGTTTCATACTCTATGAAGAAAATTTCAAAACTTTTCCTCTATGAAAACAATGATTAGAATTTAATTTCTTTTACACTTTTGTCACATCATGGCTGTCTACCATAGTTACTTATTAAAAATAAAGTTGACCCCATGAAAAATGAGACCCCTTAATGTTCAGGTGATTTCTCATAATAAAGGTGTTTTTTTTTTTTTTTTTTTTTTTTTTTTTTTTTTAAAGTTTTCTTCTATGAAACAAATGGTTAGAAAATAATTTCTTTTGGCACAAATGGTCACCTCATGGCTGTCTACCATTATTCATAAAAAAGGTTGACCGTATGAAAAATGAGGCCTCCAGATTATTGACTAAGTTAAGACTTTTATGTATATAAAAATTTGAATCTGTTTGCTGCTGGAAGTAACTATGTAAAATAAAGTGACTTGAATGGATTAAATAAGCCTTTGTACTCTGTAGAACGATCTAGGACCATAATTGCCCTCGTGATTCCTTGCGGGCCACTCAGAATAGATTTGAGTGTACTAGTATGGTTTTGGTCCGCTAAATAGATTGTATTGGTAATTTAATGAAGCTCCATGAAATTTGTTAATTTATGAATAGTCATCAAATAAATCAGTGTTTTGCGCTCTGACTTTTCACTAAAACAATCGCGGTTCGATCCTTGGTTGGCCGGACATTGTCTGTGAAGGAAAATTAGGTTTTCCTTTCGGACACGTGGGTTTTCTCCGGGTGCTTCAGTTTTCGTCCACATGAGGGGTTACGCTTACGCCACCCTCTGTATCTACGTCAAAAGCGATATCTGTGTCTTTAATGTCGTTGTCATTAAATAGTAATCATGTCCTATCAATTGATCATTGGAATTTACAGTAAATGCAAGCCTTTATACATTTTGTGCAAAAGAGCATATAACTCCATGTCAATGGAAGCTTGCATCTGCACTGAAGTCTTTTAAATTAAGCGATGGAACTTGATTATAATTTAATGATGGATGATTTACCTTAAAATAAGAAAATGTCAAAATTTAAAAAAAGGAATATTTTGAATGATTTGTGTGAACATTAATCAAAACCCGCAAAGGAATATACATATTTGTTTTCTTATGTTATTTTAATAGATTTTAACACATGACTTTGAAATTTGCGGGAATAATCACTATCTAAACACCTCTATTGATCTGGGGAACCCATTATTCTAAACCTAATTTCATCAAACAAATTAATGTTTTATAAATGCATTAATATCAATAATTAATTGGGTGGTCGTACAGATTTTAATTTCCAGGTTTATGATCTTACCGCCCGAGTCTGCGTCGTGTTTTCAGTTTTTGAAATGAAAGTGTCACAGGCCCATTCATTATTGAAGCGTTTTCCATTCAGGACAGAGACTTCATAACCTATGTAAGCCGAGTGTGTAACACTTTGGTGTTATAACTTGAATGTGGGATTTCATCGGCCACCGTGATGTATTAATCAGTCCTCGGCCAATACAAATTAATACGGACATGACAAATGTTACAAACCAAGCCAGCATCACGGGAGATCTTAACAAGCTGTTATCATAAAATATTGATCACCTACTCCATCCAATTACTTTGCAATCTTTGTTTTGTGTTAGTTGTCACATTTTTATTATATGATAACGTATCGTGCAAGAAGATTGTCAGCAAAGTTATATCACTAAAGAAAAAAATCAGTAGCTTACTGATGGACTTATCTGAACACTCGTTGATATATACATGGATATAAAAAAAAAGTCAAGTGAAATTCATAGACGTTTCAGCGAGTTACAACTGATTTTAATTTCGTATTATTTAAATTCAAATTTGTTTTAACTATATTGTTAAAAGTATCTAAATTAAAGATTCATATGTTAAAACCTTAATATCAAAAGTATTTTTCAAAATGTGGAAGTCAAAAAAAGGTTTGATGCAAAATTTGCTAATATTTCAATAAAAAAAGCAGTAAGATAGTAAAGAAATAAAAATAAATAAATAATAATAAAAAATATATGGTGAGTTATATAGTTTTTTACATTTCCAGTAAGTCGTGTCACAATGGGATTTTGCGCAGATGAGATTTTATGTTTGTTTTGTTTTTTCAATGGATGATTTACAGTATTTTCAGCTGAATCTGATAGAATACATTACAGGTCGCAAATTGTGTTAAAATATCCTGAACATATCATTTTAATATGCTCTTAAAGTATATGTACAATCAAACCTGCATTGGCCGTCACCTCTAAATAAGAGCATAACTGTAAACAAGGGCAAGTGATCCCAAGAATATAATTTAATATAAACAATAAATTCTGAATAATAGCCACACACCCAATTAAATTCCAGGTCTTCGTTTCTCCCGAATGGAATGGAATAACCATATTTCAAAAGAGACTAATGCTTTACAATGCGCAAAAATCCATTTCCGTTGAGAGCAGCATGATTTCTAGATTTTTTTTGCGTTACAATAATTGTCAGGGCGTTAAGTTATTAAACAGTTTTTGGATGTTATCCATAAAATTAATTTAGCAATAATTTTTAATTCTTTCGAACCTTTACAAAAATTGCATTGCCACTAAGTTTCAGTTGTTACTGTGGCTAATAATGAAATAAACAGTTTGGAATCTGGAGCACATAGCATGGTATAGAGATCGAAATTTTTCTATAAGATTAAAACAAACATTATCTCAATAATTTTATTTTCGATATATTTATTTGTATATAAAACCAACCTTTTAGTGTAAAATCAGTCTCTACTCTCATTATGATCGCATTTAATCCGCTTTTGGGCACTGAAATGATTTGATACTTGATATACACTTTTTGCCGTGGTGAATTATGTCAACTTACTACGGATCCCAAAGTCAGGCTGAAGATCATCTCAGTCACAAAGTACTGGCAAATCCAAATTTTCATATATTAAACTTTCTGTAAATATTCATACATATTTAACAAATGTCCACGTTTTCTTTCAATTTACTTTAGCGACCTTTTGTATTGCGTTAACGGAAAAAAAGTCGAATATGTCCGACTGTTTTATTAATAACCAATCGGATGTCGTCTTTTAACAGAAATGCAATCTTCAGAACGTCGCAATTGGCAAATTGTCCACCATACCGGAAATTAGCGATATCAGTAACGAAAGACATGGTTAATCCACGTTGAACTCCTCGTCATATTAAAGCATAGCAGAAATATTAAGTATACTTGGCATTTTGACACTGTCTCAAACAGAACGATCCAAGAGTCGCTTGAATTATCTGTCAGCTTCGGAAATACAAACTGAATAAAATGTAATATATGACGAATTACTGAATATGTGAATGTCTCTTGTCAACGGAGCGTTACTTTTACTTGTTTTAAAAATCTTGAATATATTCCCATTGTCAGTCTTAACAAAAGAACAACATGGTTCTCTGGGGATAAGAAATACTATTGCAAACGCCATGCGGTCTGCCTTAGATTTGCCAATAGTTGACGTCTTAGATCACATGCCATTTTAAGAATGCATATTCATTCTTTTCCCTTTGTTTTACAAACATATATTTCCAACTTAAAAATACAGATCTTCCCCCAACAAAACAGTCTTTGATGGTATATAGTTTGTGTTCCAACTATAGTATTTCAGACATTCGGAGACCTTTTTATTTGTGTGATTTCGATCTCCTTCAATGTGATATCATGCAATTTGAAGGAAACACATTTGGATGTCGCGGTCTTGAATCAAACCAACGCCCTCTTGGTCACTGGACGAATGCTCTTCGAATGCTCAAATTGGTTCTTCAGGTAGGTAAAACTTTCGAGAATGAAAAAACAATAGGAGCAACACTTTATCTGTTTCATGTGGACAAAATCGACTGAAGACAAAAAGAATGTCCCTGCTACGTTTAAACAAACATATAAACATTTCAGTGTTATGTTGTATAAGAAGAAAATACTCTATCACAATTGGTCCTGAATGACAAATATAAGACAAAATATGAAAATTTGACCGAGGATTGAAATATGTAGCTTTTATTAAAAAAACAACAACAACAGTGTTTAGCTAAAAATGGCCGAGGGAAATCGTATAGAGTAGTGTTCTTGCAATGACTTTCACTTTTGCAATCGATCTCAAGTCGGTACCATGTTGTTAGTAAAAAAAGCAAACTGCTCTTTCGCACACATGTTTTTTTTAGGGTATTCCGGTTTCTTCCTACATCAGGATCCACAAGAACTCCATAATTAGTGCCAACGAAGTAGCTGTTATCAGCCTTCGTCGTTTAAAGATTTTTTTCGACCATCAAAAACCATATACAGGTATACCGAAAAATAAAATCGAAATGATTAGTACATGGCTGTTTCAATATATCAATTCATTTCATCGTGAAAATTTATGTTCACAGAACATTAAAACAATATTGCATGAGCAAAAAGAGAAAACCCTGACCAGACAGCTGTCTATTTGTTCTGATTGTCAATGCGTAAAAATGAGCCTATATGAGGTATAGGGATGGTTTGGTTTGGTGCGAGGTTCACAGCCAGACCTAATAAGGTGGAAAGTGCAATGTCTGATCTATCAATAATAAGATATACAAAAAATGTACCCAAAAGGAAACCAATTAAGGCATAGAATTATCCAAATGTATTGTAATAGTGCAAAGGAAATCAATAAGAAAATTAATTTCGTTCTTCATTTTGGTCATTTTTTTATGTGTTTGTTTATATCATATTATCCCAGAAAACTATGATTATCTTTTGGGGGCCATTTTTTATGACTTTTTTAATCTACCTTACACGTACGTGTCTCGTGTATATGGCTTCAGACCGCAACACCAAATTATGATGCCTATAAAGATAGACTGATAATATCTATTTGATTTTCAAACCAAGCCTCTCTGATGAATGGCCAACTCCGCAAGAGAGAAAAAAAGTAGTTCCACGGAAGTAGTGCTCCAGGGGAGATTGGCTGTATATCTACTCGGTATCGGCCGTGTCATTCATCACACTATGCTGCCTGGCTGTATCAAGTCAAGATCCGACACGACTGTCTCGCTTGATAAGCATGAGGCGAGCGTCTGCCGGCGGCAGGGTAGGTATGAATAATCCAATATCTTGGATAAAGGTGGCGAAGACGTGAGCGAGCGCCGTGACTGTTTTGTCGCCGTAACGTGACATGGAAGCGTTCAGATTTATTGCTCGGGTGACTCTAACGTGTTTTATTTCCAAGCCCTTTCTGATATGGTACGTAATTTATTATATGGAAACATGCAAAATGAATTACAATGTAGATGTATGGCTGTAAGCCCCTAAGTAAATCTAAATATTTTTTTGGTTCTTGTTAGGAGATGTTCGCATCTAAAATGTTTCGTTTCTTCGGTTCCTTTAGAACATTATAGATAGTCATTAATGGCATGCATGGGTGTTTCCCGAATAATAATAGCATAGTTGCAAACAATTGGAACACCCCGGCAAAGACGGTTTGAGTTTCCGATTGAAGCACGTTGCACTATGTAAAAAGAAAGAAAGTGTTGTGAATCAAATGGTATTGAGATGGGCGATATTATAACATAAAAGAACGCATGACAAGTTTATAACCTGTGTGATTGCTATTGTATGCAAAGGTCTGCACGAGATATAACCATTAATATAATTCTCCGATTGTAACATCAAAGCCGGCGTGTCTTTCATTAGGTGATTATTCCGTGATAATAACGGAGATTATAATTATCCCCCTGACCGACAAAATATTCCTGTTCATCTAAAAAGTTGCTCTTTTGAAAAATGTAAGTGTTTCAATGAATCTAAGCAGCGGCATATATCTTCCAAACACACACAGACGTTGAGTAATATCTTTAGTCAACGAAGCAACACATCGTCCTAATGCGATCAATTCTTGTAGGCAGACCATTTAGATCCTGTAGTAAAATTAATAGTAGTTTAATCTAAAAGAAATAAATCATCTGGAAAAAAGATTGATGTATTGTATATCATATAAAATAAGAGATAAACGTAACGCGATCGAGAGAAAATATTTGCCTGTTGAAGATATTTGGGAGTATGGTGTCGAGTTTTAGGAAGAACCAGTGCCAAAGACTGTTCAAAGCTAAAATAGACATTTAATGGAGCTCGAGTAATGCATTGTTTTGGCAATATATTTGCATTTGCAGAATAATGAATATTAATTTTGTGTGTATATCGTATATATCTTCTAACTGAGAAATGGTTTAAATGAAGAAGTAAATGTCGACGGAACGAAGCAGTTAGGGTGCGAAACAACTTGTTATTAGGTTATTACTGCAGCTATCTAGATATTATACCCTTTTTTACAGACTCGATCACTTTCGGATTTAATTAGATGTGAACTAGAATGACATCATACATTTTGACGGGACACTAATTTTAGTCGATTTCTGGAAGGGTTTTATGCACCGATATTCATCCCCACGAAATATGTCCTTTATTTTGACCTCACGTTACTTTAACAGGAATCCATGATTAAAGTTGCCCACGAAATTCCCGTAAGTACACAATCAACGAAATTTATTTTCAACGAAGATGAATGATTTGTCTTTCAGTTTCTGATATCAGTATTTTATTGTCTAACGTAGCAAAATGGAAAAATTTACCAATCTTGGATGAAGAAATACCATCGTACACTGAAACTGCCTACAACATATCACTTGACAATGTTGAAGCGCGTGTTTAAGCTATCAAAATTTCATATACGTTTTTTTTTATTTTTTTTTTTTATTTAACTAGCATTTAAATATATGTTTTTGCAAAGTTGCTGAAATAAGATAAATTGTAAAACATGAATTGTAATGGCAAATCTTAAGCCGAAATACAGAAAATTATCTTATGAATTACTGCGTAACTAATTGCGTGTAGTATACTATTTAAGAACGGTGAGTAATTGGAAATTTGTCCATGGTGATGTCCGATCAAATGTTAAAATTACTTGAACTGCTGCTTTGATATCATACTTTTTGTTTTTATTAAAATATGATAATCCATCAACATCGATTTTTTATAGTATGATATTTCTTGTATCAATCTGCAAAATTATAAGAATACAACACTTAACCTTATGCCTATCTGGTAAAATTGTCCTTTTTATGGTAAATACTACAGGATCTCTCTAGAAGGAACATGAGTACAGAAAGAGATAAAAATAGAAAACAAAGCATACAAAAAAAAATGGCCAAACATCATTTTACTAGCTATCCAATACTTAACAGCTGAATTGCTTTTTTGTATTTTATTCATATCTATTTCAGTAACAAAAGTGCCGGACTGATACTTCAACATAAAAACAGATAAAAGAGAGGGATGATTAAGTAGTTCATGCACATGTTATGCCTAATTAGGACCACAAAATGAAGACAGAAAAAAAATATCGACGAAATATACTGGTTATCACCGGTTGTACTGAATCCCCACATCGACAATGCAGATGTCGGGGCTTCAATGTTGGAAAACTATGTTTAAGAAAGTGCCGATGTTAGGGCCTCGATGCTGAGCATTATGTTTGAGACAATGCAAATGCTTGGGCCTCAATGTTGGAACGCCTTTTTGGTTTGAGACAATGCAGATGCCGGGGCCTCAACGTTTACACTATGTTGGATACAATGCAGATGTCTGGGCCTCGATGTTGGAACGACATTGTGCTAGAGATAACGCAAATGCCGGGGCCTAAATGATGGAACAACATTATAATTGAAACAATGCAAATGCCGAGAACACAATATGTCTAAACAATGCAAATGCCGTGGCCTCAATCTTGGAACTACATTAGATTTGAGACAATGCAGATGCTGGGGCATCAATTTTGGTTTAACACGTTTATATATTGGTTGATTAGAGTCCTGTCGGTAACAATATCTTGTAGTGTCGCTATAGTGGATGTTTTTTCTCAAAACTTCACTCACAAAACTAACGAAGCAAATGCGATTATTCCCTAACAAAACCAGGCTTCCACTGTTGTTTTTATCAATTTTATCCGTGTTAAAATGTCTCTGTTTCTCATCAATGTGATTGGTATAAGATATTCTTGAATACGCGGAAGGGAATATTTTCAATATTTATGTAAGTGAGGAAGTGTTTTACAGGATATATCGATTGGTTAATGGCAGGTACATGTAACCTTCTACAGTAATATCGCTCGAAGATAAAACAATCAATTTTACACGCATAATAACTGCATGCTTAGGTATTCCGATAGACGCAGATAATGGTATTATTTTCCAAATTAAATTGGCAATGAAACAAGCTTAAGATTTATCTAGATGTTCACGACGGACACAAATAATTCCAACCGATATTAAACAGGCTTATGGAAGGAATGTATGAAGTTAAACCCGAGAAAGCGGTCATCGTATAATAAACGATGTCATGAATTAAGCGACCATCCCGTTGTATGTGATCAACATAAACTAAAAGTTCATATGTACTTAGCGGCCAACATATACTAAATGGACATCTGTATTAAACGGTCACACCTGTATTCAATGATCAACATATACTCAACGTGCATATGCACTCATTGGTCATCTTGTAAGTAGCTGTCAGTATATACTAAATGGACATTTGCAATAAACGGTCACCCTGTTTTCAACGGTCAATATAACTAAACGGTCATCTTGTAATAAGCGGTCTACATATACTAAACGGTAATATGAGCCAAGCGATCATCTTGTCATTTTCATTCTTGGTATTTTGTAATAAATCCAACCCCAATAATCAACGACCTGCGTTTAATAACCACTTTATATTGTTCCATTGACTGGCTGCTTAAAACAGGTAAAACTGTATTTTCTTACAAGGGCAGCAACTCTGACGTAAATATTTTCTGTCCCTATGGTAACCCCAGACTTAATCAGAGCTAGTCTTATATGCCGAGCGCCAAGCAAGGGAGCTCAATCAATATAAATGAGTAGTACGGCTCAATGGTCCAATATATGTCACCTTGATAGCTATACGATTACCAATATGTGTTACCTGATTAGTGCTACCACATACTGGTTTTGGTGATGAGTCTAAAAATAAAAATCCACATTTGAATACTTACCTTGGAAGAAGAAGAAAGAGAGAGAAAGTGAGAAGGGAGAGGGGTGCGGGGGGGGGGGGGGGGGGAGAAAGAGAGAACTTAAATCAAAATTAATGGATGAAAAGAGTGAACTACATGTAATTTAAATCTAAGATACATAATAAACTATCCTGATTAAATATCAATATCAATCAGGAGCTACATTAAAAGCAAGATTAATAAAATCTATAAATCCGTATAATTATTGTCATAATAGCGCTACACCAAATATATCAGAGAAATCATAAGGTGTTGGAAATATCTCGGGTTGACTGTTCTGGATGTTGGTTTAATTGATTAAGCAAGATTAAACAAGTCGCGCGCGCATCAAAGAGAGAGAGAGAGAGAGAGAGAGAGAGAGAGTGTGTGTGTATGTGTGTGTTATTTGGGAAATACTTTACAATAGTCAAAGCTTTGGAAATTAGAACATAGCTAAAAACTACTGAATTAAAGATAAAGTGTTATATGGGAACTGATATAATTATGGACCTGGTAACACATGTTCGAATGAATCATGTTTTCATCGATTCGGAAAAAAAAAAAAAAAAAAAAAAAAAAAAAATAATAATAATAAAGAACGTGTGTTCACTGGTTAAAAGAACGTGTGTTCACAGGTTAAAAAACCGTGTGTTCACAGGTTAAAAACGTGTGTTCACAGGTTAAAAGAACGTGTGTTCACAAAATGGGCGGAGCGTTTTTTTTATATCTAACGTAACAAAATAATGGGAGGGAAATACCTTCGAAACAATGCTAACGAAGACTGCAGAAGTCGACCCGTTGTCATGACAACACGAGTGCATTAACTTCCATCAAGTTTTTGTTTAAAAGTTAAATGGATGGGTTTTAAATTGATGATTTTTTTTTATGTTGTTCTATCATGTACACAGAATGGAGGAATCGTGATAAATTGATTCATAATTCAATAACCTATTGTTTATCTTCAATACGTAATTTGCTTAATTTAGATAAAATTGATCAAATGATCAGAGAGCGAAATTACTTTGATAGTTCTGCATTCGATTGAAATGTAATTAATGAGCTTACGAAAAGATCGCAAAGAAACCATAGGCAGTCTACAGTCATAGTCATGGGCTTTTAAAACATTTTGTACTTCAGTACCTTGTCATAAGAAAATAATAGTTTTGTTTCTGATGTGTCGATCAACTGTAATTATGACTGCCAGTTTTACTTTTTGAGCTCTTGAGAAAAACCTGCAATAACATTGTATTATTCGAATATATAACAAAATGATTTGTCAAGAACAAAGTAATACTATAAAAATAAAGAATAAATCTTCATATATACAGAATATACTACCCGAACATTAAGGACGTAAACTTACTTCCGTTTTCTACATTTTCAATATAGACAAAGAAGAAAAGTTTAAATTCTTTCATAGAATGTTTTTTATTCCTTTTTTAATTTTTTTTTTCATGATTATAGCGAATCATAAAGAAATACTTTATGAAAAAAAGTTTGGGGTCGGCGTCCAAATTTTTGAGTTATCAGTCCCTGAATGTGATATTTTAGGACTTTGAGGCCAAATTCAATGGCAGATAACTCAAATAATAACAATAAGCACCTCATAAGGTTTCAATAACAATGTTCAGTATTTCAATCCCTGTCTCTGTACAAAACTTGAAGAAATTATATGCAACAGATTTTATGTTTAATCAATTCTTGCAAATATATATAAATTTTCGTCAAAATATTTTTTTTTTTAAATGCAATAAATCTACAATTTTGAACAAGCAGAACTCCTTGCAATCAATTGTTTCAAATTTTGCCTAATGACTTGAAATAAAATAACAAACATTTATAATAAATAATATAAGGTATCAGTGAAATTTATTTTGAGTTATCTGCCCTTGAGCATGGCCTCAAAATGCCAATATATCACATTCTGGGGCAGATAACTAAAAAATTAGATCGCCGACCCTATTTTTTTCCATCAAATGTTTCTTCTATGATTCGATATTATCAAGCAAAATTTAAGAAAAAAATCTATGAAAGAGCTTTTTCTTCTTTTTCTATATAAAAATGTAGAAAACTGTAGAACACGTCCTTAGAATGAAGTCTTAAAATTCCCATCTTATGTCTCCGACTCTGTTTTTAGGCCATGCAACCAAAAACTCACTACAGGAATTTCCTAAAACTGTAAAGTGTTTTCAACGTGAAATTAGAATCAGCATCAAGCAAGGTTTGGATGTTGTTGCATGGAATTGGTAATTTCAGCAATGCTTTTATTCAGTTAAGGATGAAAAAACCATGTCTAGCGACTGATCCATCTTTTGTATTCCTGAAAACCCATATTGGACACTCGCTCGATATTAACCAAAGCAGTCCGCATGAATATACACACAAATGAGTTATGTCGCAACAACTCGAACAGACGGACAACATAGAAATTAGAATTAGGCAATAAGTTTCTTCATGAAATTAGATGTACGACATGGGGAATATAAATAAATAAAAGTATTGTAGGAAATTATAGAATCTGTACGAAGTTACGCTTTGTTAATTTCGTATAAGAGAAGTTCTAGTTTTATTGGCTTCCCTGGGAGGTTTAGAGAAAAGAATCTCATTACGGACTTTCCAGACATGTTATGAGCCGCAATTGGCATGTTTTCTAGGCAACTGATGATAGACAACGCGACATGAACTTTTGGTCTCGTGGAGAATCTCGGTCAAGGCGAGACTTACATTTATGCCTCTTAGTAATATATATGAAATGGGTTGAGGACTTTCAAAAAGTATTTCGCTGAAAGTGACATTCAGAGATGAAGCAGTCGTAGATAACACAAAACAAAATCAGAATAATTATGGGAAACTGCAAGATTTGTAAGATGGTATAATCTGTCCTGGGTTGTTATAGAGAATACTGTTTTTATAAGTAACAGGAGTATGTTTTTCTAGGTAATATTATAATGTAATTTATAACGAACTTGTGGTTGAATAATATATAATGTTGTTGGTATATCATTTGACTCATCAGTTTTGCTTCTATTGCATTTATAGGCTTACAACTTACAACTTCTACGATAAAAACAACATACACCGTCGCAACAGCTACTGCTACTACCAGCAACATCATCACGGCAACAAAAACTACAAACTCACCACCACTTCTACTACCTACCACCAACAACAATTTACCAGTGTTAGTACTAATGCAACAACAACTACCACCACTACTCCTACAACAACAAAAAACTTCTTTTACTTTCATTCCTTCTGTGGCCTTTATTAGTTCTACAAAAGTAACTGTTACTGCTATTACATTTTATTCTACTACACGAGGACAACGTCGACGATGACCACCACCACCACAAACATTAACAGCATCATCCGCCACCGCCACACACACACACAACCACAAACATCATCCCCCACCACAACATCTACTAGTTTAACTTATACAATTATCTATATTCCATTGCAATTCCTAATGCCTGTATCTTTGAAATGGGAATAGAAATGCTGAAACCAGTTGACTAGACTTTTTCCTCATGAACACCAGCTTGGAAGTTATAGATAATACACACATTAAGGTCATTTTGGAAGATAAAGCGTTATTGTACTTAACATAGACTTTGTACTGGGCTTTATTTGATATAAATCTTGTCCAGAACTGTTAGTTTACTGTGAACGATGATAAAACTATGTCACTGTCAACGTGATGGACGCAGTCTTGAAAACTTAATGGAAGCTGTCAGTTTTCTGGGGTCAGATAAAGTTGGTTCAGGCGCTCCGTGATTGATCGGTTGAAAAATATATTATCAGACCTTTAGCAAAACCATAAATGTTTTTGTTATTCATGACAATATTCTGATAGGAAAATATAGTTATTGAAGTGTTGCACGATAATCATAATATTTGTGTATTAAGGAGATTAATGGGTTATATACCTTTAGGCCAAATAAAAAAAAATGTGTTTCTTTTAACAGGGTCGTGATTCGATATGAAGTTTTTGTTTCCTATTTGAAGAATAGTTTTCATATCTAGCCATGGTCGTTCTTTTTTAAAATGTTTCTTTTTGTTATTTTAAGTAGGCGTGGTTTCTGGGAATTTGGTAATGTTCTTTTCCTTTGGTTTTGCTTATAGCCTAAACCAAGCAGATTGGAAACCTAAAAACTTATAATTCCTTTTGGCCTTATCGGGAGACGAGACTTAAAATAAATAAAAACTCTCAAATACTGACGATTTATTGAATATTCACAGACAAATTTTGTTATGTAAATTGAATGAGATACACTTTAAACTCGCATGAGATAAATATTTAAAAGGATGATAAAGTTAACTGTCAATGAATGTGGCTTGTTAAGAAACGGCTCCTGAACCAATTACGAAAATGTCATGCATTCCGTATAGGTATGGTATCCGGATATTGTTTTCAAAACAATGACCTTCATGATGATAATCCTTTTGAAGTTCATGTAATATTTATAAACTTTGCTTGAATGCCAATATGCATCTCAAATTAACATAAAAATATCACATTCTGCATAAATCAATGCAATTTAAATGAGTTAAAAAGTGCATTTCCGTAAGAACAAGTAGAAATGACTTAAATGTGTTATGTTTGGTAAAAGTCATGCCTGATGTGCAAATCTCAAAAAAGGTATTTATCTCAGTCAGCTCAATATTTTCAATTTTAAATTACAACAGTTGTTATTTTTATTATTGTGACGAAAAAAAAAGATTACTTTGTATTCCAAATAGGAGCATGCCAGTCATAACATATTTTCAGATTTTATATTCTTGGTCCATAAAAAATAAGGTTAGATGTATGTGTGACTAAAGTATTGTATTCATATACATTCGGAGATTTTCGTTATCAAAAATAGCCTATATACATACGTTCGGCAATGTCCGTCCTTATCCGATATATTCGCAGAGTTACGGAATTATGTGTTCGGTATTCTTCTGCATAGTGGATAGCCGTGATATAAACGCATTTTCATGCCTTGTTTGATAGAAGAACAGAATGTTGCAAGTTGTTCCGGTGCCTCAAAATATGTAGTTTTCGGTAATATAACTATGATAATATAAACAATCGGTAATTTCCGGCCTTGTCCGACAGAAAATCGAAACTTCCGATTAGAGTGCTACATGCAGTTATGGTGCCTCAATAAACAGTTACAGAAATCTGCAGTGGAAACTCAGGCTAAACAGACGACGCATTCGGCCCAATCCCCACGTCTGCAGAGGATCATCTTGTCTGCTTCAACAGAATCAATTACTGATACTGCACCGTGTATAAACACGATCCAGTGCGGCTGTAACTTTACCAGGCAGACACGGCAGATGGATGAACTCTGAATGATCTTATGCAGCAATGGACCATCCATCATCAGCCATCTCATACAATAGTCAATGATTCTTCTAGGAAAAAACTGAGCCTAAAAGAAAATAAATGAACAAAGAATGAAACCAAAATAAGACAAAATTGAAATCTGTATTTATTTCTGGGTTCAAATTATCAAAGCCCAGCGTAATATCAATCCTTCCTGCTTGGCGCGCAGCATAATTTATATATACAGGTTCTTTCCAGAACTGGTTGGCCCGGTGTCAGGATAATATGACTTGGTGTGGTATCATGCCACGTGTCCACGGTGAAATACTGCAATGTGGCAGCACGGTATCTATCTCAAGTTTCTATAGTCCTCAAATGATAGAAATGCTGTTGGTGAGATAAATAACCAAACAATGTCAGAGATAGGTATGAGTTATAAGAAATTGTTCCCCAAATCGACGTTAAAAAAGTGATACTAAACGGTACCACGAGTTTTTCCCTCTACAGACACATAAAGCCATAGATCAACCAGACAAGTACTACTTACAGACTGACTTTTGTTCCACTAACTGTAACTTTTTAACTACCAGGCCCCTCTAGACTATTTGTCTAACACGTCCCTAGATTTCGTCTTCTTTATTGCCATTAAAACGCTTTTCTTGTCCGTTGTTTTTTACGACCACTCTAACAACCTATATTCACTTCCCACTATTTTCCAGCATCGGTCCAATATTCCTTGTCTCCCTCATTGTCTTTTGTGAGTTACTCTATCGCTTTTGTCAATAAAAAAGAACATAATACCCATATTCATTTAGTCGTATCGCAAATCCTCAGCGTCAATATTCAGAAGATAAGCTTTCATCAATCACTTACTTAGTGTAACATTTTTATCTCATCACATTTTCCCCGCATTGGAACCTTGACAGAATGGATTACATTTCTTACGATATGAAGTAGCCATTGCCTCCTATCATCTACATTTTCTACTAACCAGATAAAAATGCGAAACCTTATCGATTTACCGGTATGAGATACAACAAAAATGTCTAATTTTCAGTAGTGCTCACATCTTTTTCAGCACGTAAATAAGCAAATATAATCCTTTCCAGTCATAATGAAATATTAGTCGAAAGAGTCCAATTTTGCGTCTGCATTCTGAAATGGATACTTATTCAGATGTGGAATTGACTCCATCAATGTGGTATAACGCATGGTATAATTTTGGATAAAGAGACTAAAAAAAAATGCTGATGGCGCTAATTACAAAGAAATTGCCACATCAGCGCCCCCTGGTGATATCATCATAAAGAATCCGATTGTTGCATTACCAATTGCAAAAGCCAATTTCAGTTTTACAGCTGCCCTTGGGCACGGAAAGTAAACGTATGAACAACGTTGGCTTAACTAAGCACAGGCGCAGTGTTAAAAATGTCAAAACTTAAAGTGTCTGGAATAGCTCAATTGTTTTAGGCCTTACCCACTAGGCTAGGTCAGTGTAACGTGGCCTGCCGTGGTGTTACGCCACCTACTGGACGTGTACCCTGTTTCTTTTGAGCGTCAGATCTTGTACGGGGAAAATTGGCTTCTGGTAGCCCAACCAACGGTAATTTTTTGGCAACTGACAGTAAAGACGTTTAAAAATGATAAAAAAATTTTTAAAGTGTTAAAAGACGTATTGTTTGGCAAAAGAATGCGTCTTTTAAAGTCTAAGGAATCGTGATTCATATACATGAATACAAGTATACAGCTAATACACCTTGAATAAAAAAAAATCGGGTCACGCATCCAAAAAACATTCTTTTACAACTGTATAAATATTTATCTTTGGGACATGATTCATATGTAGATCATAATTAAATATGTTTTTTTTTTTTTTACTTATTTTTGAACATACATTTTGAAAAAAAGGTCAGTCATAAAATGTTCGCCTCTAGTGGAATTCGCCGCGAGATGAAAGACATTATTGAGAGAGAAAAAAATCACCCAACGAGTATTTGTGTAAAAAAAGTTAAACATTGGCGTGCTGAAACCAGGAAATTCGTATATGTAATAAACTTACACCGTATTGCCCATTATCGCTCTCGTTAAGGAAATTTCATTGACAGAATGCGTGATTTTCTTTATTGCAATGGCCAAAATCGGCTTTGTGAAAATTTTATTGGTTTTAATCGTGCACTTAAGATGTATTAAAACGGGGTATACACCAAATATGTTTTACTTAAAATGGCAATTTGGCAGCTAGATTATAAAACGTTCATGAATTATTTATTGAATAGCTTTATCTAGCTTCTTTATTGGGCATAGCGAGATAAATCAGTAAAAAGAATGCCTTTCACAACTTCTCTTTCCTGCATTGGTTATTTCAACGATTGATCTTGAGGAAACAAAAAAAAATAAGTTTGTTGATAAAACAAATTATCGAGTAAACTAACTAGCTAAATAAATAATGTTGTTGTTGTTGTATTGGGGTTTATCGTCGCTGCGATAGTATTTCAATCATATAGTCCAGCTAATTACAGTTGGAGGAATGACCCGAGTACACAGAGGTACCCGGGTAGAACCAGCGACCTACCGCAAACCAGCTGGAAGGCTTCCTCACATGAAAAATCCGAAGTCCCTACCGGGATTCGAACCCACAGCGGTGAGGGGCTGAGAGATTTGTAGTCCACGACTGTAACCGCTCGGCCACGGCGGCCCCCAAAATAAATAATGATTAGATAAATAAATATAAAATAAAATAAATAAACAAACAAATAAATAAAAAAACGAGTAAACTAACTAAATAACAATAAATAAGTAAATAAATAGAGAAGTAAACCGTAAATATACAAGTAAATTAATTAATTAATATAAGTAAAAAGTGATCGAATGAAGGAATCAATGCACTCCTATCATAATTTTTCAATTCTATAAATAGCTAGACTTTCCCCTGTTACTAATCCACTATTTCAGGGATACTTGTCCAATTCTAGATTTTAATTAATGTTGTTGTTTTTTGCCGGGCAAACTCTTTATAAAGACCTATTGTGGTCTCATTACTTGAAATTAAAATGTTCACGAACCATGAATGAATAGATATAAATGAATATAACTGGTATGACATATGATAACTACAAATGTATAGTATAGTATAGTATAGTATAGTATAGTAATATCGTTACTGAAATCAAGCGTGTGTATATATTTTTCTATAAGTAATTTAGACAAGTTTTGGTGACCAGTTAATAAGTTAGTCTTTATCAGATAGGTCAAGGGGTCGTTTCCCAGTCACTACATACAGAAAAATTTAATTTGCAGGGTTCCGGGCCTAGGGACCCGTTTCTCTTCGTACGAAAAAATATTTGTAGATTTAAAGTAGTAATTGTATTAATTTTTATTTCTTCTTTACAAAAAGTGGCTAGTTTGTACAATCTTTATGTATGTTTCATTGCGCAAATAAGAAATTAGGTGACACAATGTAATGCAGATTTTTTACAAATGAGATAACATTTGTTCGAAGTTTAGTAAAACGGGCCCCTGATTGGTCCGGCGTCAGAAAAATATAACATAGCTTGGTATGTAACTTGCTTTGGTATGATACCACAATAAGGTAGCACTACGTCTATTCCATGTAGACACAGTTCCCAAATGACTAAAATACTGTTGGGAGGACGTTAAACCAAAGCCCAAATTAACAAACTATGAGTAGTTAATAGAACTTTGAGATGCCAGACAGATAGGGAAATTTCGATATATAGAAGATGAAGTGTTAGGTAATTACACACGAAGTTAATTTAAATCAAAGCAGATTCAAAGTTCATGGATTTGGACTGAAGGCATGTACTGGCCATATCAAGGTTAGCTCAACTGATTTGTTATATCACTTTCGGCAAACTTGTATTATTTTTATTTGAAAGTAATGCTTTTCGGTGGATTAAAGAGAAATATCTGTGACATAAAAATGGCAATTTCACTGTTTCAAACAATTTTTTTTTTATAATTTTCATTGTTTTGTAATAGGACTACTAAGAGACACTACCGTATTTTTTCAAGACATTTCAATATTGATTTCTACATTAGGAATTAAACTTCTTCAAGAAATACCTGAAAGAAATGTTGATTACACGCTAATTCTCTTTTTTCAGACCGAATAACGATTCATGCGACTTCGGGACTTTGGGGCTCCCCACAGGGTAAAAATTATGATGAACTGTAAACGTGTAAAGCGTCGCAGAAAGACACTAAATAAAAAGAAAAAAATGTTGGTTACTGTGGAATATTATCTTTAATTCATCTTGTGAGGAGGAAAATCAATATTTTCCTCCTCACTCGATTAATTAAAAATAATATTCCACTGAAACCAACAATTATCTTTTTGTATACGATAAATAATCATAGAGTTTTATCGTTTATCTGTTTATTTTTACGGGCAAAATATTTTGGGGTTCGGCATAAAGATGAATATCTAATTTCTTGATTAATTCCTACGATCTTTCAGTTGTTCTGAATATTGTTATAGTCGATACCGGTTTTTGATTATATTTAATAATGTTTATATGTACGTTTGCAATGAAGTCAAATTCCATGCATTGTCCGGCTTAATTATAAGATTTGTCCTGAAGTTAATAAGTGTTCTTTTGAACCGCTAGTTAGTTATTGTTCGTGAGGCAACCTTGGTATTTTGATACCGTTAAGTTTATAGGCTCAAAGAGCGTTTTGATTTTTCGGCCTTTCCTTTGGAATCAAGCGCTACAGGAAACCTCGAACTTGTAAGAATAGTTATGTATCTATGACATGTTTGTTATACGACGGATGAGTAAATATCTACTACTTTAATTAGTAATTTTCCGCTGAAATTGAAATATGTTGAAATCATCTCCGTTTCAGGCTCTTCGTCAGTGAATAATCGTAGATTCATAGATTCAAGTTCTAGGAGACAACTCGAATTCTAGTAAATTATTTTTTTCGGGGTGACAGAGGGGGAGTGTAGGGGTCTAAATTATCCACGAATCACCGAGGGAAAAAAGTCTTTCTAGTTGAAACAATATTCTTTATGCTATTGTGACTTACTTCTTTGTAATATCAAAGGTGGAAAATCAAATTTGAAGTACTTAGAACACGTGCGAATCATCCTTCCAAAACCCGCTCCACAATATCAGACAACATATGGAAGTATAGTGGTCCGGTCTTTACTTGGAAACAAGACTGATTATGCGGGTGATTCCGTCAGGCTGAATATTCCTTCATACAAACTATACTTTGAAATCAATAAGTTTCGTAGGACACTTATTTTCGTCGATTTCGTGGATGTTTTTTTTTAAATAGATCCACGAATAAATGTACCCACGAAATTCCCTTAGGTACATAATCAACGACATTTAATGTCAACGAAAATTAATGATTTTAAAGTATGTTTTTTTCTTAGGTAACATCGAAATATTCACGTGCTTTATTGTTATGAAGATTAATGTGGACTTCTGATTTTATATTCCAATTCCATTTCGCCCATATGTTAAGTAGACAATTCAGTATCTAAAATAATTGAATATTTACGAATAAAATAATAAGTTACTTTGTTAATATTGCTCCTGGGCTACATTTTATATTCAGCAATGTATGGTGTAAGATTCTTTGAGATTAATTGATGACAGAGAAACCTGTGTTAGTGAAAACTCTTTCTAAGCAGTCAATATGTGTAATCGTTAACCTCTATTAAGCAGTCAACTGTCCAAAGCAGCCAACCTGTGACCACATATCTTAAGTAGCCAACTTGCGGTCGCATGTCCTAATTAGCCAATCGTGACCACCTGTACTAAGAAGCCAACCTGGGGTCACCTGTCAAAGCAGCCAGCCTGTGGCGACCTGTCTTAAGCAGCAAACCTGCGACCACCAGCCCAAGCATCCAACCTGGGGGGTCACCTGTACTAAGCAGTCATTCTACAGATACATGTCTTAAGCAGGTAACCTATGTACCGAGCAGACAATCTATGGACATCTGTTTTAAGCAGCCAACCTGCGGACACCTTTACTAAGCAGCCAACCTATGGACACCTGTCCTTAGTAGCCATCCATTGGCTACCTAAAATAGGCATTTCGGGCAGGTGTCACCTGTACTAAGTAGCCAACCTACAGACACCTGTCTTAAGCAGCCAACCTATGTACCGAGCAGACAATCTATGGCCATCTGTACTAAGCAGCCAACCTTCGGACACCCGCACTAAGCAGCCAACATGTAGTTACATGTCCTAAGCAGCCAACCTGCGGCCACCTGTCCTGAGCAGTCAACCTGTGGCCACCTGTCCTAAGCAGCAAACCATTGGCTACCTGTAATATGCAATAGGCATTCAACCTGGGGGGGGGTCACCTGTACTAAGCAGCCAACCTATGGACACCTGTCCTAACCGGGGGGCCTGTACTAAGCAGCCAACCCACAGATACCTGTCTTAAGCAGCCAAACTGGTAAACAGTCAACCTGCGGTCACCTGTACTGAGCAAACTTTGACCAACTGTCCTAAGCAGCCAACCTGCGGTCACCTGTACTGAGCAACCAACCTGTGGCCACCTGTACTGAGCAAGCAACCTATGTCTACCTTTTCTTAGCAGCCAATGCGTACACCTGTGATGAGCAACCAATCTATGGCCAACTGTCCTAAGCAGAACCGCGGTCACTTCTCAAGCAGCCAACCTACGGCCACCTGTACTAAGCAGCATTCGCATGTCCTTAGAAGACATCCCACAGCCGTTTGCACTAAGCAACAAACGTGTGGCCACCTGTACTACACCTGTCACCTGGACTTTCCGCTGAAGGCAGGTTACTTTGTAATTTAATTTTTCAAACAATTTTAATTTGAATATTGACAATTTTGCAACTTGCTCTCTAGATTTGATCTATTTTACACAAGTGAATTCATTATTTCTAAAATAATATCGCCCATAAACGTGGTGAGATTCATCAGAGAAGAAAACAGCGAATATGTTGGTTCCCTTCTCATTTTACAGAATGTTTTTGCTCTGCGGTTTCCACAATAATGACAGCGTATCAGTCATTTACAGACTTTGCCAAGCTAAGGCGCTTAAACAGCTTTTGTGTTGCTGTATCTTGAACACTACTGAATCAGCCATACATGTTTCGTCTAAAAAACAACTCTTACCGTTAAAGAAGTTTTAAGTAAACGTGTTAGCATATAATCGGTTCAAAAATACAAAGCATGAGTAATACAGAAATGGAACAGCCATGTTTTTTTATCAGTGTGAACAAAAACGGAAGAGCCTTGTTTTCGTCCATAAACATGTACCCACGAGAAGGCTATTTATAACGTGGCATCTATTGAAAAAGCGTTTACTGACTCACGAATGGATTGATTTTGACTCAAACGCAATACTTAATTTACGCTAATAGGCAAAATATTTGACATGTTGAAATGCTTGCCCAAGGCTCTCAACTTAATGTTTGAATTCGTTATAGTTTTCTCTGGTGTCCCTGAGCTATTTACATTGCTTAAACGTGCACCCGGACTATAACGTTCAACAAATATTGTGGATATACAATGATGCACTTCGTATGTTTTGAATCCACTCACCTCTAATTGCCAGCAACAATGCAAAACCCGCATTTCCCTTTAGTGCGGATATTTCTAGTCTAAGAGAATTCCAACGTTCAGCAGAACACAAAACACTAAACATTCAATGTTAAACCCGATAGAGTTAAGCGCGAAAATGGACACCGACTATGTTCTTTAATCCCCACCATGCTAAATTTCTTAATTGGACTTGTCCTTTCTTCAGTTTGGACTGCATCATTTGTTGTTTATGGGGGTGCTTGCTGAAAATTTATTGACAAAATATCTTGGTCTGCATTGGTAGCAAAGGCAGTCACAAGTGACCACAGCATTATAAGGATCAAACGCAAATATCCCACGTTGGCTTTAAAATGGGAACATCAATTTCACATTTAAAAAGCGAGCACTGGTTGTCTTTAACAAATGACATATATCTATACTGGTCTATAAATAGAATCCCGTTCCATTTTTTTTGCTCAGCTGTTTTCCGCTTAGAGTACCATTAAATGGGCGTAAGTGTGAAGTGTTTACGATGCAACTTACTACGGCTCATGTCAAAAACAATTGGTATTTTCAGCAAAAATACGCCAGTAAGTATTTTATGCCAGTATCATTGATGCATATAAATACTGACAAGCTTCTGGGGAAAATGCCATAATACATATAAGTTCTCTAGAGGGAATACAATCACAAGTGACGACCGCCGTCAAATCTGAAGCCAAACAGAGAAACTTTCTGCAATGCTGTAAAGTATATTTTTTAAATTCTTTAAAAATGTGAATCAACAAACCTGTTTTGTGTTTGTATTGTATGAAGTATCGATTCAATCTTCTAACAGTTTCAACCACTATATTTCCTTATTAAGAATGTTGAAGAAAAAGCACTATTTTTTCATAAATCATTTTAGTCCGCTGTCTCCCAGCTTGTCCACTTTGTATTTAAAACCTGTCCAAGCATGATTCAAAACAATACAGCTAAATATGTATTTCATAACAAATACGGCTAAACCTATCTCAAGCGGCCAGTCAAGGGAACAGTAAAAGGTGGTTTGACAATAATGTCAGTTAGGGATATCAAAGGTAAAAATGAATAACCGTTGTAAATAAAGGTAAACTAGGACATAAAAGTAGGTAACTAACAGTAAAATAGGATTTTCTGGTTGCTATTTTAGGATTATTATGATTAATTCGAGGTATACAGTTGAACCTGTTTTAGGATTATTATGATTAATTCAAGGTATACAGTTGAACCTATTTTAGGATTATTATGATTAATTCGAGGTATACAGTTGAACCTATTTTAGGATTATTATGATTAATTCGAGGTATACAGTTGAACCTGTTTTAGAGGTATACAGTTGAACCTATTTTAGGATTATTATGATTAATTCGAGGTATACAGTTGAACCTGTTTTAGGATTATTATGATTAATTCAAGGTATACAGTTGAACCTGTTTTAGGATTATTATGATTAATTCAAGGTATACAGTTGAACCTGTTTTAGTATTATTATGATTAATTCAAGGTATACAGTTGAACCTGTTTTAGGATTATTATGATTAATTCAAGGTATACAGTTGAACCTGTTTTAGTATTATTATGATTAATTCGAGGTATACAGTTGAACCTGTTTTAGGATTATTATGATTAATTCGAGGTATACAGTTGAACCTGTTTTAGGATTATTATGATTAATTCGAGGTATACAGTTGAACCTGTTTTAGGATTATTATGATTAATTCAAGGTATACAGTTGAACCTGTTTTAGGATTATTATGATTAATTCAAGGTATACAGTTGAACCTGTTTTAGGATTATTATGATTAATTCAAGGTATACAGTTGAACCTGTTTTAGGATTATTATGATTAATTCAAGGTATACAGTTGAACCTGTTTTAGGATTATTATGATTAATTCAAGGTATACTGTTGAACCTGTTTTAGGATTATTATGATTAATTCGAGGTATACAGTTGAACCTGTTTTAGGATTATTATGATTAATTCGAGGTATACAGTTGAACCTGTTTTAGGATTATTATGATTAATTCGAGGTATACAGTTGAACCTGTTTTAGGATTATTATGATTAATTCAAGGTATACAGTTGAACCTGTTTTAGGATTATTATGATTAATTCGAGGTATACAGTTGAACCTGTTTTAGGATTATTATGATTAATTCGAGGTATACAGTTGAACCTGTTTTAGGATTATTATGATTAATTCGAGGTATACAGTTGAACCTGTTTTAGGATTATTATGATTAATTCAAGGTATACAGTTGAACCTGTTTTAGGATTATTATGATTAATTCAAGGTATACAGTTGAACCTGTTTTAGGATTATTATGATTAATTCGAGGTATACAGTTGAACCTGTTTTAGGATTATTATGATTAATTCAAGGTATACAGTTGAACCTGTTTTAGGATTATTATGATTAATTCAAGGTATACAGTTGAACCTGTTTTAGGATTATTATGATTAATTCAAGGTATACAGTTGAACCTGTTTTAGGATAATTATGATTAATTCGAGGTATACAGTTGAACCTGTTTTAGGATTATTATGATTAATTCGAGGTATACAGTTGAACCTGTTTTAGGATTATTATGATTAATTCGAGGTATACAGTTGAACCTGTTTTAGGATTATTATGATTAATTCGAGGTATACAGTTGAACCTGTTTTAGGATAATTATGATTAATTCGAGGTATACAGTTGAACCTGTTTTAGGATAATTATGATTAATTCGAGGTATACAGTTGAACCTGTTTTAGGATTATTATGATTAATTCGAGGTATACAGTTGAACCTGTTTTAGGATTATTATGATTAATTCGAGGTATACAGTTGAACCTGTTTTAGGATTATTATGATTAATTCGAGGTATACAGTTGAACCTGTTTTAGGATTATTATGATTAATTCGAGGTATACAGTTGAACCTGTTTTAGGATTATTATGATTAATTCGAGGTATACAGTTGAACCTGTTTTAGGATTATTATGATTAATTCGAGGTATACAGTTGAACCTGTTTTAGGATTATTATGATTAATTCGAGGTATACAGTTGAACCTATTTTAGGATTATTATGATTAATTCGAGGTATACAGTTGAACCTGTTTTAGGATTATTATGATTAATTCAAGGTATACAGTTGAACCTGTTTTAGGATTATTATGATTAATTCGAGGTATACAGTTGAACCTGTTTTAGGATTATTATGATTAATTCAAGGTATACAGTTGAACCTGTTTTAGGATTATTATGATTAATTCAAGGTATACAGTTGAACCTGTTTTAGGATTATTATGATTAATTCAAGGTATACAGTTGAACCTGTTTTAGGATTATTATGATTAATTCGAGGTATACAGTTGAACCTGTTTTAGGATTATTATGATTAATTCAAGGTATACAGTTGAACCTGTTTTAGGATTATTATGATTAATTCAAGGTATACAGTTGAACCTGTTTTAGGATTATTATGATTAATTCAAGGTATACAGTTGAACCTGTTTTAGGATTATTATGATTAATTCAAGGTATACAGTTGAACCTGTTTTAGGATTATTATGATTAATTCAAGGTATACAGTTGAACCTGTTTTAGGATAATTATGATTAATTCAAGGTATACAGTTGAACCTATTTTAGGATTATTATGATTAATTCAAGGTATACAGTTGAACCTGTTTTAGGATTATTATGATTAATTCAAGGTATACAGTTGAACCTGTTTTAGCGGCCACCTATACTAAGCGGTCAACCTGTAATATTTTATAAATTACGAAACTAGCAATTAGGAATGTATATAAACTTCATTTAGCGATCATCTCTGTTAAGCGGTCACTCTCTCTTGTTCTCTTGGCTGACCGCTTAAGACAGGTTTGACTGTAATCCTATAACGGACAAGAGCTCAATATTTGGTATACAACCCTGTTCGCACGATGTTCATAGCCTCGCGATTATTCGTGGGCTTCATTTCCATCCTCTGCCCTCGATAATTCGCAATTATACTTTAAATACGGTAATTCACAGAGCATGATTTGATTGTTTCATTACATGCCGTAATACGTACTTCTGTGTGCTTATTGTACGAGCACTGAAATATTAGTTTGCTTTATCCATTTGGGTTATTTTATGTTGTTGGTAAGAATTATAGCTGATCTTAGTTAATAAGACCTCTTGATATTTCATTTATATTACTCGTACTATAAAATCCATTGAAGCGATCTATTATTCCTTTTATAAATGAACAAGAAAAATATATGACCGGTACCACAGGTCGAGTGGTTAGATAATCCGTCAAATGACGTCCATAGTACATACCACAGCCGTTAACTGGTATTGATGTTACTCCCTTAGTTCCGGAACTGGCTGACCCAGTGTCAGGATAATGTGATTGGGTTTGTTATCATGCCACCTGTCTACGGCGTGACATTGCGGTGAGGCAGCACTATATCTGCCTCAGTCACGTAAACAAAGTCAAATACTGACTGAAATACTGGTGTCGGGACGTATAGCATTAGTAAACAATCAAATAAACGGAGGACCGCCTGAGAAACCATTTCCGGTATTGTTGCCCGTAACAAGCCAACTAGAAAAAATACATTCAATTCTCGGCCGCGTTTGTTTGTTTGTTATTTTGGCTAGTTCTAACACACCAGCAAATAGCAGCATACAAGCAAGTTTCCTATGATTGTAGTTTGTTGTGCAAACAATGAAGTTACAATAGTTTGCAGCCTTCCTTTTCGCCAGTCAGTTGGACATACAAATAAATAAATAATAATAATAAAAGAAAATAAAAATTAAAAATTAAAAAACCCTCATTGTCGCTAGATTAAATAATTACTAGACATATCCCACCCCTAATTTGGGTAATCTTGTATAAATGACTATCAAAGTGTAATCCAGACGTCTAAATGGGATATAATATGTCTAGTTTTGGCTAATATATGTTTTTTAACTTCTGCAAATATTCTATTATAGAAAGCATATACATGGTAGATACGCAGTCTTTGTACGAATATGAGACAGCGTTCATTATCATATGATTACGGCATGTCTCATATACTAATTGTTTAGTTCCGGTTACAATTATCTCACATGGCCTGCCTTTGATGTTAAGAAATATTTCCTTGAAAGAAGTTCGTTTTTGAATTACATTTCTTTTTGCTGACATGGAAATTATTTGTGTCTTCTTTAAAATGTGGATAGTTCTCCTAATTGAAGACAGTAAATAGTTTGTCATCATTTCTATGTGCCATGCCTTGCAGTTACGAAATACTAACAGTTTTAGAATGTTATCACATTTTATATTCCTATTTGAAAATGTCAGACTTGCCAAATCATAAATGTTTCAATAGAATGGTATTTTGATATATGAAGACATTAAAATAGGCTGAAGATTAGATAGGGACCAAATAGCAATGGGTTTTACTAGAAAAGATGGACTGTAGTCAAGTGTGTTAAGTGTGTTAGTTTACACACCGAGTAAAGTACTACTACTACTGTTAATAATAATAACAATAGTAATATGCGCGCGCGCGTGTATGTGCGTGCGTGCGTGTGTGTGCGTGCGTGCGTGCGTGTGTGTGTGTTTATTAACAACATTCAGCGCTAAATAATATTTAAGTTTTAAATTCGGTTTAAACCACTCCTGTTTTACGCAATCTCTTATTATAATGCAAAAAATGGCATGAATAAATAACAATATATGTTCAAAAACGAAATATTTTAATATTTTAAATCATTTTAGTGATACAAGACTGTTGAAATTTGCCCATAGAATTGAATTATTTCTTAACGCAAAAATGTGGTTGGTGGTACTTCAATGCTTGGTACGGTGTGTCATTCTATTTGTCCCCGTCAAGTGGTATACCGTAGTAGTTTGTAGGTTAAAACGTGGTTTGGGGTGAAACCATCTTCGGAACCAAGACTATTCGTAATACTATTCATAATCCTTATCATATGTATCATGAATAGCCTGGGTACCGAGGATGTGGGGAAACCATGCAGAGTTGCATCATGACACAGTATTCTGGTCAAGCCTGGCTTTATAGTTTCATAAAATGCACATATGTTATACCTGATTACTTAAATATATTCTAATAATACATGACTGTAATACTGTCGATGGAGAAAGAGGTACCAAAAATCATCACAATAGAAAGAGGTATTATAAATAAATACTTAACTTAGAATATTAAGAATGCTACCGACATGAAAGTTGTGTTATAAAGCGAACCAAAGATACATATGCTGTGTATATACACTATATATCCCATTTCTTTCCGAAATATATCATGCTTGACACAAACATACGAATATATGTATTGTATGATCAATATGACGTGTTTTCTATTTTATTCCGAAAGTATTCATATCTAAGATGATGTGTTCGAATGCCGAACATGATATATTTCTGAAAAAAAAAAGCAAGTCATATACTTGAAATAACAAAAATCGTCGTACACACTTAACTCTGCTACAGAGTATATATACATGCAAATTTTACCATCTGAATATGATGTAGTTTCCTCGGAATGTGAATATAAAGTATACTTTATTTCAGGAGAATAGATACTCGAGAATACGACTTGAATTCATTCACTATTGTTCTGCTGTCAGTCAAAGTCCAATAGAATGTTTTGATATCGATCGAGGGTGAACATTTCGTGACTTTCTAAGATACAGAGAAATCAAGGTCATTGGTATTGAATATATCACAGTGTATGCTTGATTCTGCAATCACATGTAACATATCCATTGAGGTTCATTGTCAATTTAAAAGCTATTTGGCTGTTCGATTTACCGGAAACAACTTGGTTTCTCATTCTTGCTTGATGTGGTAGTCGCCTTGAAGTATCATGCTGTGCTGTATTTTATTTATTTTGAACAAGTACGACTATATCCAAAATCTAATGGATTTGTTTTACATATAATTGCACACTTAAATTAAAAGAACAAACAGTTTGAAAACACCAATATATAACCTTTGTCAATTCTATAGGAGGTCTTGGAAGGGAACTTTTGAAAGACTGTATAATATATTTTCATGTTATGAGATTAAGTTCATTTAAACATATCCTTCATAGAGCATGTATGTATTTTTGACAGTGTCATAAACGTATATATATATATATATATATATATATATATATATATATATATATAGTTAATAAGTCAGTTCAGCGTAAAAATATCTATATAATTGTGATATTTATGCTGTAATATTAAATCCAAAGGTTGGTTAATGAACTCAGTTGAGTGCAAGAATCATTCATTACCTTTTAAAACACAGAGTACTGGTACAGCCATGAAATCTTCGGGTATTTTTTATCTGTCGACGTAAAAATGAATCAGTAAAAAAAAAACCCACAAATATATAATAATCATTTCATTTCTATTATGCTAGTTTCAGGCGAATGTTTTGTTGGAAAATGATGCATTCTCATTGATTTTTCACGTAGTAATTTATAATTTCAATTTGTATCACGACCAAACAGTCATGATATCCATCCGTTTTAATTTCCAAAGTAATGCAATTTACTTTCGTAATTGTTTTTATTTTTCATCATCATAGTTTTGCTATTTTTACTTTTATATTAATGGTATGTAATTCTTATTGAAAATAACTTATTTCAAACTCTATATAATGTTGTATCTGAATTGTATAAATGTGTAAAATGTTTTTTAATAAATTTCATTTTTCAGTTGTGATCTTGTTTCCATGGAAACGTTTAACCATTATTACATTGTATCGGTCACCTATACTATTAAGCGCGTGCTGGTGTCCTCAAATGTACCCAGCCTTACTCAAGAAACGAGTTGAATAATTTCTAAAGTTACATATGCTTAGTCCGTGTAGTTTTTTTAACGAAGACTTCTTCTTATTTCATTGAGTGGCCGTTAATGACATATTTCACTGTTGTATTAATCGATGATTGAAATTACGCCCTTGTATCCCTGTATACCAAGAGAATTACCAAGTAAAGTAACTTTAAGTCAACTCATCGGAATTCTGCAGATTAGTGAAGCGTGTCAAAATCAACATGACTAACCTGCTGAAATAAAAAAAAAAGCGTATATCACCATATGTTACTAACTTACTAATATAAACCGGTCCTGATGGCCGGGTGGTTGGAGCGTCCGCCCCGGAATCGGGAGGTCATGGGTTGTTTAAAACTGACCATTGTCTCTAACACATGTGCAACAAAACAATATAAACGGGCTGCTTTGTACTTTTCTTTTTTCTAAAACGTTTTTGTAACGTCAGAGTTTTACTTAATTGTATTATATTAATAGAATCTTATTGTGTTTTAACGAATCGTTTACGGTCACAATGGCATTATTTAATTAGTGTACCAAGAAGAAATGACAGTCATTGCTTTAGATGATTTATTTTCAGCCCACTTCAAAGAATCATATAACTGTCGGGATCTGTCTATGTTTATCCGTTCAAACAAATATCACGAATAAAGCGGGGATCAATATAAAATTGCATTTTTTTAAAAGCTTCATAATCGATATTTAGTCAGTTCGTCTGCCACAGGATACCGATAGCACCGGCGAAGAGGTCTGACGCCTGACATTATCTCGAATCACACAGCCGACTGTACTTGCTTTTATACAACTACTACTGTTATTTTTTTAGTTTTAAAAGATATACGGCAGATACCAAGAAAGTGAACAACTGCGAATATTAAGATGATAGATAGACAAAAGTATAAAAGAGCACTTCGTGCATGGATACCCCTCCATGAGGCACTCAGAAATAACGATGAAACTAAAGTATATAAATTTCTCGAAACCTACCTAGAAATGTGATCAATCAGAAGATCTGAAAATTCAAATTTATCATCAATTAATTTCTAAAGAACACATTTCCTTTCTCCCCATGTATAGGATAAATCGATCTATTTGACAAAAAAACATGTTTCACAAATTCATGTTGACTTCTAAGTCGGATTGAGTCTAATAAGACATTTCTCCAGACAACAAGCCTACGGTTGCTTCGGTCTTTTATTGTCTGAAGAAATGACTTAGAAGAATCTATCCTACATTTAAACTTATTCAGCGGCGAATCTCAAGGAAATGACCATCGCAGCAAATATAAACGCCAAGATCGTTACTCTTCTACAATGACAAAAAGGTTCGCTTCTTCCTATGCAGTCACAGGCGTTGCCATAAAATTGATGTTGCACGCAAACACTTAAATGAGTTGTTGCTTATTGAAACTGTATTTTATTCAGGACATCACGTTGTAATATCAAAAATCCAAAATTTTATTTCATGCACAATCGTATTGACGAACCGCTAGTTGCGCCCCTGTCAAAATACGTTATGTAACTCTATGGAATCTTCTCAAACGGGTTTGACGTCTTAAAGTGGAGATAAACTATGCATTTGAGACCCAATACGTAATAAACACTGCAATAGTCATAAACACAGCAATAGTCATAAAACATTTCTTGATTGCAGACTCACTGTACTCAGTAAGTCGACAGTCGATTGTTAACAACGGAATACTTTTATTAATTTAAAATGTTTTAGGTCCATTTATAGTCTAAGATAACAACTACCTAATGTGAATGTAGAAAAACTAAGACCTCAGCTGCACGCACGCAGCAGGTTTTGGTTCCCTGCTTACACTCTATACGCTACCATAAAACGGAGATGCAAACGCTTAAAAGTTAGGGATTTTTAACTGCAACTGAAAGTAGGGCTGGGCTGCGTTCAGTTAACCAGAACGCTGGCAACTGTTATGGATTTGGTCCCCAACTTGATACAACAGGGATACAAAAGCTAACGTTATGGACTTTAAAGAGTAACTGATCGCGGGACAGATCCTTACTTGAGTCTGAAACATATTGCGGCATTTTTATTTCTTACTGAAAATAACTAAATAATTAATTGCTGAGCACGTATTTTTCGATAATATGTTTACCACTTACGCTTACTTCGTCACTTTTTTAATGGTTTTGAAAATTGGTATGTTAGGAATGTGGCACTCCGCGGGTATTCTTGCTGGACACAGCAGGAGGCTGGATTAGCATTAGAGTTAGTACCTGTCCTAATTATTGCTGTAGGATGGAAGAGTAATGGCGTAAAAAATGAAATATAAACACATTGAATATAACTTAATTCTAAGAAATCCAATGATGTGAAATAAGCGTAACTAAGATAAGTTGATTTGTGAAAAATGATACATTTATTGTTTACATAGCTTTAATTTATAATATGAGACATTGAGAAACCTTTATTGATGTCACTTTATTCGAAGTAAATTGTCATAATAAAAATTCAGTACACTTTTGAACTTTTATTGAAGCTGTTTTATCATTATGCCTGTCAACAAAGTTGAAAGGTTATACTCACTGGATAAATGGAAACAAACAGTCTAATTAGAAGTACTGCCTGAAAATCCTTTGATTATTTTAGATAAATAGATATAATTAAATGACGATATTGTAACACAATACTAAATAATGCAATGTGTTATGATAATTAATTTCTTCATTGGTGATTTAAAATGCTCTACACATTCTAGTAAGCCAACAGTTGGTTTATTGGGGTCCCGATTGTGAGCTCCAAGCGGGGTGACATTCTTCTCTTATCTTAGAAGGTGATAAGGGGGGAGGGACAGGGGTAAAAAAAGAATGGCATTTTGAATACCTTTAAATGAGTACATTGTATATAGTACAGTGAGAATTTTAGAAACTGTCACTACATTGTTTAAGAATTTATGCATTACTAAATGCTTAAGTATTGTTTGCGGAATTCAAGTCGTCGAAATCCCCAAAGCCAGTTATATACTCTAAAACTGGCCTGACTTTATCTACCTTCATAAGTTTTCCCCTTAAAATGGTGAAAATTGTATGATAAATAATTTATGATAGAAACCAGAGTAGTTTTACCGTTATAATGACGACATAATGGATTTTATTTTGGGACTACAAAACGGGGTAATGTGAATTTATAGTGTAATGTCATCGACTTGGGAATGAAAAGCTTGATAGCGGTGGAAAATGAGTTTCTTTGATGTAAAACAGAACAATGACAGAAACACGTGCATGACATATGTAAGCGACGTTGCCGCCATGGGAACTTACATTGTATGTGTTGTGTTTATTCTTGTTTCACTTTGTAAGGATGTCTAAAAATGTTTATAAAACTGGATAAGTGTATTTATTAGTTGTTTTTTTATATTGAAAAAGAATGTTTAGATTATGCACTTAAAAGTAACATTTTGAGTTTGATCAGACACATACTGATTAGCATTCAATACGTAAGTTAAATTCATTCTCAATTCCATTCAGGTTTTCTGCATTCTATAAACATAAACAACTCGGGTTCTACAAATCCTCAAATCAAAATGGCTTAAGCATGTACTTGTTGGAATTTATTGAACTTTGAGAAAGAAGAGTGTACGTTTTGAATATTTTAGAAAAATATCACATACCTCAATATTGCGAATATCCTTTTAAAACCCAACAGACATATAGATTAATTCCACGAATGGGAAATTCCTTGGTCTCCGAATTGAATTCAAATTTCAATTTCTTGTTACTAACTTTGTACTCCATGTTCGACGTTCAACAGTCAGCCTTGTCAAAGTCCGCTTGGAACATGAAAAGACCCAAATTTCAATTCAATGTTTCCGAACAGTAATAAAGACTCCGAATCCACATCCATTGGTGTTGTCACGGTAGGGGATATAGGTCAAACCAGTTACTTGTTTGACAATGTTTCCACAAAGACAAAACTACTTAGATTGGCACTTCACACTGAAAATTCAAAAACTAATATTTTTTCTTGCTTAAGTATCTTTAAAACATTTTTCTTAAGACGTTTATAAATTCCCTCACTTCATTTATATTAAGTGATATTCATTAACAGAATAAATAAAAAACTCTCGTAAATGCATCAACTAACTCCGTTCTAGACATGCTCACAAATGTATTGGTTTCAGACTCCAATGCTTGCCAGCTATTCGCATATCGGCCCAGAATCCGAATTATTGAGAAAAGAAGGACTGCTCGGTACATCTAGTTATTGATAGATTGCCTTTGCACATGTATCTGAACATATCAGCTTTATTAATTTACTGTTCATCTGCAAGAGCTTTCATTATTAACTCTTTTCTAAGACATTTCAAAAAGGACATTTAGTGACCATAGGCACAATAAGTAAACGAATGTTGTGTGTATGGTTTTGATACCATCAATTAAAACATTTGCAGACCTATGCTTTTTCAAGTAAACTAGGAAATAAGTTGTTACAGCTAATACTATTCATCCTGGACGGTTTCTTGGTTGAACAAAGAACTTTGCGCCTAGAACGTCCATGAAGTATCCTTGTCCCTAGCGTGGTTCAAACAATCTTAAGATACGTTACCCCTAGACTACGGCGCCATTTACCTGTTAACTGTTTTAAAATCTGGCTTCATTCATTTGTTTTTAAAGTCAAACCTGTGTTAAGAGGTCATTCACAGTGAAAGAAATGTCCAATTAGACCGGGTGGATGCTGAATTAAGACCAAAATGAATAACGAGAAGCAAGTTTGAGAATATTAGAGCTGACCGCTAATGACACGTTACTATTTGATATAGGTAAGTCTCTCGGTTGTTTTTAATGAGAATGGCAATGAAACGATACAAATAGTGATCCAGTCTGTTCAATGTTTCTTGTAATTGAGACGCACAGATAGAGTAAGTAAGAACTATTTGGCCGTTCATTCGATGGTACAATAGTCAGGCTTCGTTATATACGCGTATGATATGACATGCTCCACAGAATCTCCAATGTCATAAAATTCCATAATATGGGCGATGTGATCAATGGGACACGGCTTGATACACGCCAATCTCACAAGAACTGCCAGGATCAATGTCGTATCCCGTGGTATGCGCCACCGTAACATTATATACGAATGTTATGCAATATAATGCATCAATGCAGTGGCTGAAAATGAGAGAGTTGGCATGAATATTGGAATTCCTAACGTATATCAGTCGCACATTTATCATAATAAGTGTGACAAATATGGTTATTTCAAGGAGACGTGTTTTGTTACTGTATCACTATGAAACATTTTGTCACTGAAGCTGCAACCAGGGCGAGAATTCATTGTTTCTTTTACCGGCCTCGACAGACATAAACCGTTCAATTGGTGCTGGTATGTTTCCCTAGTTTGGTGGTAGTTCCAGGACTGGTTGACCCGGTGTCAGTATGATACTGACTTGATGTGGTATCAGGACCTGTCAACGGTTGGATATCACAGACGTTTCTCATGTAGACAGAGTCCTCAAATGGCTGAAATACTGTATATTTTTGATACTTAATAAATCATATAAATTCAGATAAATTTCCTTAGTTTCTTTAGTTTCTGCTGGGCGTTTTTTTTTTTCAAATCGCTATGCAGTTAAATTAAACATTCCGGGAAATGAAATGCCTATTTATAGGTAGCTCAAACTTTCGAGAATTTCACTAGCCTTGTCTTTCGTTTGACCATCCCTCTATTTCAAACGTTGTTACATTTTCAAAATTACAAACGATATAATGAATGGTTTCTTCTGCCGTTAAAACCTCTTCATGTCCGTTTGTTTTGTAACATTTCTAAAACTGAAAATTGGCATGGGAAAACGACAGCCCGAGAAAAATCACTGTGACACAGATGTATCGTTAGAGAGCCATTTATCAGAAAATCTAATTTTAATCAAATTGTGTCCTGTTGTTGATGCTATCTGTGGATCGTCTCAATTATAAGCACACAACAAAGCATGTAAGGTAGGGTTATACCAGCTGATCAACGGATCAATACCAGCGCCGGTCTCCAACAGTGCGTGCCGACTGTCAGATCACTCATTTGAACCTATATCAGTGACTTCCTGGGCTTGTAGACTCACCTCTCAAATATTTATGAAGTAATGAAATCGATGTGTTGCAAGCTGGCTTTATGCTGGTTTAACAAAGAATCAAATATCACGCTTTGAGGTTTGGTTTCTAAAACTTACTGTTGTTAGTAACTATTTTATGGGGCGGAACTAGGCCAGGTTCTCTTCTGATACATTGAAATGAATTATTCATATTGTACTGTTGTTGGGTGTGTTCAAAATGCTCGATTGTTTATACATTGAATACATTTCAACATTTCTATTTGTTATGTTTCATGTATATGGCCAATATCTCATCTCTCCTTTTTTAAGTAAATCGTCGCTTAGACTATATTTCAGTAACGTCCGGCTTATTACATGTACAGGGGGAGAAAGACTCCGAGTGGCTCAGATGTATCCAGGTGGAACCACCAACCTACGGCAAGCCAGCTCAAACGCTTGACGCGCATAAAAATAGACGATGTGGGTGATTTTTATATGTGTTTATGGTACAAGTCTTGAGTTATTATGTCGATTTTTGTATACACATTTGTGACCGCCCATCCTCGTATCAGCGAAGGCCTAGACGATGTGATGTCACGGGTTTTATCCGCAGTGTCGAAACATATGTTTGGCACTCAGAACAGGCATATGGTAGTTCCAAAACATTCTGGTTTGGTTTATGCAAAGTCCTATTAAACAAAGATTGGCAACTAGTCTAAATCTCACAAAAGCTTGTAACAAATTGTACAAAGTCACGTTTTCAAATACATGTATCTGCTTTTCTATTGAAGGTATGTGAACATAAAGTATGTCTTGATAGGACATTGTAGTACATCAAAATAAACCTTATTTATTAAAATAAGTAATAAATAAGTTTTATGTAAATTAGAAAAATACCTGCTGAAAAGAACTATGTAATGTTCGCTTTATTTCCGCTACACTGACTGAATTTAAATCACAAGTTAAAGATTTTGAAAGTAAATCAAAAATGAATATAATTCCATGTATGAAATAATTAATAATTTTAGAAAATGGTTACATTTTCCCGTGCGATTTTTCAAAACCTAATGAACGTTTGAAAATTAAGTTATCAGATGTGTGCCTACATAATATTTTCCATTGTCATTTACAGGAGTTCCCTATCTCTGTTCAATAAGTCTTTGGTTTAAGTAAAAATAGAGCGCTGGTATCATGCCAGGTTTTGGTTGGACTGGTATCATCCAGGTGTTTACGGTGTGATATTGCAGTGTAACTGGTATCATGCCAGTTTTACGGTGATATTGAGAAAATAGAGTATCATGCCAGGTGTTTACGGTGTGATATTGCAGTGTGACTGGTATCATGCCAGGTGTTTACGGTGTGATATTGAGTGTGACTGGTATCATGCCAGGTGTTTACGGTGTGATATTGAGTGTGACTGGTATCATGCCAGGTGTTTACGGTGTGATATTGCAGTGCGACTGGTATCATGCCAGGTGTTTACGGTGTGATATTGTAGTGTGACTTGTATCATGCCAGGTGTTTACGGTGTGATATTGCAGCGTGACTGGTATCATGCCAGGTGTTTACGGTGTGATATTGCAGTGTGACTGGTATCATGCCAGGTGTTTACGGTGTGATATTGCAGTGTGACAATGTAATATTAGTCTCACGCATTTACAATCTATCTGTCAAATAAAATCGTGTTTACATAAATCAGCTTTTTCAAACCAGTGTAATTGTAAAGCACGTGCCTTGCGTTCGATGAACTTAATAATCGCTAACGTGAGCGGCTGCATCCCTGTTTTATAGCAGTGTATATGCAAACGTAAGCAAACGGTCGCCTTCACTGAACGCACGGCAGGAGATAAGTTGACCTATTTAACTCAAAATAACACGTGCTTTTAGTTTGCGAGTTTTACCTAATTATGATGAGAAACAGTCAACAGAAATAGACGAAGAAGTTACATACAAACTGTGGAACGGCTCAATGTTAGGAGGACATAAAATCCAACAGGAAAATTCAAACCGAAAGGGTAAATGAAGAAATGTTCACATCCCTACTGTCCCCTTCCCATTTCATATAAATATCCGACTAAGATTAATGTCAAATATTTAAGGATCATAGTACTGAAACATTTTCTCAAAGGAATATTAATCGTATGATAATTATCTTTACTAAGACAATGATTGCAAGGTGGTATTTTCATTAATTTACATATTCTCTACAAGATTGACGCACGTATGATAATTATGACTGTCGTTGTTCCAGTGATTCACAGTCTGGTTTCATCCTATATCAATCTCAAATATTTAATTAATTAAATGCATAATTAATGACCAAAATGTATGAAATCCTGCATAGAGGACACGATTAAAGACCCAGGAGTCCGGGAGCATTTTATGTTCGTAATATTTATTGTATAATCGTATACGCAGTGTTAGTTCGTTTGTTTGTTGTTTTTAACGTCCCACTGGCAGTATTTCAATCATTTTGAGGCTATGTCGACTTGAGACAGATATAGTGCTGCCATACTGCAGTATCACGCCGTAGACATGTGACACACCAGTCCCGGAACTATCCTTATATATTGATCGCCAAGCATGGTATGTCGCGGCCGGGGATCAAATCCACGACCTCCCGCTCCCAAGACAAACGCTCTAACCACTCGGCCACCGGGGACGGTCGTATATGCCGTTGTCACGTTTACAAACAATTAGTCCAAATATCTCTGGTTTTGATTCAGTGTCCCCAAACAGTTATATGTTCATAATCTCTCTATGGTGATATGTATTTGTTTTAAAAAAAGTCACACGTTGGTCACCAAAGGATGACAAAGTATCAGTCGTGTCTACTCGGCATTCCTCCGTCTAACTCGTAAGATATTTGTGGTTTTAATAATTTCAACAACATCGACCCTTAACTTAGAAAAGGGAAATCACGACCAAGCTGCTGAATTGTTTTTGAAAGAAAGGATAACATACTTTTGTTTTTGCCACCAAAAAGTTGTTACAGTCTTTTGCATTGTCCGTTTTCAAGGGCACTAACTCTTGTTTAACAAAAGTGCCTAAAAGAGATGGTTCTCGCCTTTATGATACAAGTTTTCGTCCCTACTCCCAGCATTCATCACGAAACACGTCATCTTCTTTGCCTGTTCGTTTCTGGACGTTTCGCCAATCCAACACGGCACCCATGATTTCAGAAATCAGCCGCCATCTTAACGGGAATGTTAAGCAAAGATTAAAATCTATTTTATACAAATGCACGAACATATATTAAATTCCATTTGAAAAAACAAAAATGCAAGGTGTATTTCCTTTCATGCAGACATCATCACAGTATGACAACAAGTACTGTAAATTCATATAATTTCGTTGATTATGCACTTAGTAGAGTCTCGTTGGTACATTTATTCGTGGGTTCGGGTTGTTGAAAACTTGAAGGGTGTGAAATAAGCGATTTTCGTGAGGGTTAATTTTCGTTGATAAATCCCTCCGCAAAATCAACGAAAATTTGTACCCCACGAAAATCAATGATTCCACAGAATGACCTGTAGAAAACTGCCACATCGCTACTTTATAAACACGTATAGTGTTGTGGTTACAGGAACATACATTAAGATTCAAACTTGGTCTGGTAATTAAAACCATATGAATAATAAATGAGCCCTATGCATATGTCAGTACCATTGGTCCGCTTGGTTGGCTCAGCTGTCACTAAACCATAGTGTAAATAAATTGATTTTCATTTAATGGTTGTCATCATCAATAATTTTAAAAATATGTTTGTCATTCAGCATTATTCAGTATTATATGGGTTTATTTAACAAGATGTTAGTTAAGCGAAGTTCGGCAGACGTCAAATGTTTCATTTTCAGACAGTAGTATTTGTCATATATTGAATATTTCAAAGTAGAATAATTATTCACCATAATAAGACGGTTTGCATGCGCATACCTCACAGTTCAGTGTCATACTTTGGGGATGAAAGTCAAAATTAGATGCATAACTTCAACGCGGATAGCTGTTACATTTAAGTATAAATATGTTCTACCTACTTTCTCTTTCTCAATGCGTTTAAAGTTATAAAAAGTTCAAATGAACTGAAATTCTACACGTTTTTCCACGTGGAAATGAAACTATGTTGGTCCGTTTAGGATCACAGTTCAGGTCTTGGCCAATCAGAGAAACCCTTAAAGTCTTTTATAGACGTGGGATATTCTTCAAAATGAATACTCGATAGAATCACTCCTTTGACTTGGTAACTATGTTTAACTCCGGATATTGCAACACCATCTGACAGGCGGAAAAATAGAAGGAAATAAAATGAGATTTCAAGATGAACATTTACGATTTTTTTTTCATTCCCCAAAGTCAAAGATAAAGTTTGTCATTGTTATGTTCCCCGAGAATGAGCGTGCATACTTCAGGAAGGACAATCAAGATTAAAAACATTCTAAGATAGAAACAAAGTAATCTCCCCTAGAAGACTTCAGTTTCTTACAATCCTTAGACTATCTAAAATAATACAATTAAATTACTGTGTTTTATAAAAGACATTCAATTTGTCGGATTCTGTAACGACACCAGTGAGTATCGACACAGATGAAAGCTTTCATTCGTTGGAGTAGGACATCTGGAAGGATGTTTTTCGAGACTGATAGGAATGTCAGGGTAAGACTGTAAGATGTAAGGGTGATTTATAAAGCTGGCCAAATATATCAAATATACATGTATTTAATACAAAATATTGACCAGATCAATCGAATAAACCAGACACCGTGACCTGTTTATCACAGTGTTCGCCTTGTTGATCATGAGGTCGATGCAATCGTTAAAATGGGGCTCGACATGTAAGGGTAAGTTCTTCCATAGCCCTCGACATGTATGTAGTTTCATCACGCTGGAAACTTAAGGGTATATAATCCCAATCGCTCGAAATATAAAAATACATATTTCCATGGTGCTCGACATAAAAAAGTTTCGTTGTTCGTTGATATACTTGAAATATAAAGGTACGTTCGAATGAGGACAGACGCTCGAAATATGAGGTAGTTCTAAAGCGCTCGAAATATAAGGGTAGTAGTTCTAAAGCGCTCGAAATATAAGGGTTGTAGTTCTAAAGCGCTCGAAATATGATGGTTCATGGTTCTCAACGGCTCGAAATGGAAGGGTGCATGGTTACCAAGCGTCCGGAATATAAAATTACACATTTCCATGGCGCTCGACATATAAAGGTATATATTTCCATGGCGCTCGACATATAAGGATCGTAGTTCCAATGTGCTGGAAATTTAATAATATACAGTCAAATGGTTCTCGAAATACCAAGCTGTTTGGCTCCATTGCTCTTGACGTTAAATAAAACATGGTTCTATGGAGCTCGAACCTACAATCGTGGATAAAAAAAACCGCGATATCAACAAAAATCAGACACCCAAGAACATGAATTATTTCGCAGTAGATGTGGTTAAGCAAATTGTCTAAGTTAAATAAACAGCTTTTAATTATGTATAGTTTCATTTGTGTCGTTTAAAATCAAATTGAAGCTTAAATTACTGTAAACAAGGGGTCATTCTGAATTAAACAGATGCCATTTTGAAATATTTGTTATACTAATATGTACACAAGAAACTTTCCACGCTGATACCGGCAGAGAAACCCATGATGAGATAACATATTGGAACAATACTTTATTGATAGTAATAATTTGATATATGTAAAAATAATAAATCTTTATCCCATTAATGCATTTTTGAGGCCTTGTCAAAGAGAACCCTTTCTGTTTGCTCATACAGTGTTGTTTCTATCATATAATATCAGATTTGCAGGGCCTGCATTCTTTCATTGTTTATAATTTCCCATATATTTCGTAGCGGAAAAATACTTGGTAAACAGAAAGCTTTTAGTGTTTTCCGTTTTGCTTTTACACGAATAAACATACCAATTACCGTATTTTTTTTCCAAATGGATATGACTAAGCAAACATTAATCCATTTTTCAAAACTAAGTGTACTACAGTAAGCACAATCACACCGCTGTTTAGGGATAATGCCATTACTATGGATCTGGAGCCGAAAATTATTGGTTCCCCTCCTGTTGGGGCTAGGTTAGTTTCACAATATTACCAGGCGCAAAGTACTGGACCAACCCTGGAGCCACCTAGATTGGTTAATATTATATGTAAACATTTGTTTCCAAATTGGGGATAAGGTCTATATGTCAATTAAAGCAACGTGTTCTACAGAACAATGGTATGGAGTGTATTAAGTCTGATGTAAAAAAATATCAGAAAATACGTAATAATCACATTAATTAAATGCTGGTCTTTGATTTATTATGTAAATTTAAGTCTGAACACATTATTGTTTCGGATATAGCACTGATTTATTTATTCATTTTGATTTAGTATTGCATATCTTCATGTCTGAAACAGTTTGTCTGAGACGCCAAATCAGCGAGATTTACCAATACCAAAAGGAATATTTTGACCGGGATGTAGCATAAAAGACCAATACCGGAACCGAATTTAATGTCGATCGTCCTCAACATTCTTACTTGTTAAATCTAATTCAGGTTTATGACTCATAGACGAGATCCATGCCTCAGTACTTCACATTATTTCAAAAACTGACTGTTACTGCCGTACCCTTGACTACGTGTATGATGTATGGTCGGTCTATAACAGAGTTAAACCTTTTCTCTGTTTATGACCGTATATGAGTCCATGAATATACATGTAAACAAAATATATTTTAACCAGAAATATCTTTTTAACACAAATATACGGCGTTGATTGGGATTAAAGTAATGGACGGTGTACTACGGATGTAAAAATGTAAAGCGTCCCCTCGAGTAAACATTATTATACTGAAGCGCATAATAAGCGTATTGCAGTCATTATAATATACTGCAGATGTTTATTAACATTCGAATACATTTTATTATAGTTCGTGACTACGAAACATATATTTTAGCTGGTTGTCATCTCAATAAAGAATTATACTAACAATTCCCTTGGTAGAGACATTTTCTACCATTGAATATCGTTCAAATATTTATTTGGTCTTATCTTGTCAGCTGTCATAAATAGGTAAAAAAAATGCGGTAAGTCAGCTACTCAAAAAAAAAAAAAAAAAAAAAAAAGCTTATCTAGGAAACGTTTCATTCGGGTAATCAAAATAAAATATAATTGTAATTATTAAACTTCCACTCAACCGCAAAAACGGCGGAGTACAAGCGATCTGTAATACTGTTCGATTGTGCGGATATTTATAACGTTCGGTCCGAAACAAGTCTCAAAGTCACATAAGAAAAGTGTTTTGATAAAACAACTATATATTTATCAAAGAAACTGCAATTCAGTTAATATACTTTATCACAAATTTCGTAAATAAGAAGCATATGCTTCAGCTAGTTGACAACTCAAATAAAACTGTGCGTAACCTTTTTCTTCAGTATAGACAATTTCTGCCAATAAAAATCGTTCAAATATTCATTTAGTCTTATCCTGTGACGTCATACGTAAATAGGTCTAAAGTGGGATAAGACAGCTACGCTGTAAAAAAAATTATGTGCCAGTTGTCAAATTGCAATTTCAAGGGCACGGATGTTTACGGACATTTACAGCAATAGCTCTAAACTTCTATACACATACCATAAAAGTTTGAAGGGTCGATTTTCAACTAGTTAGACTAAGTCTAACCCACAAAGGGATTAAGCATATCTAAGAAATCGAGTCGTTTTATTAGCTCACCTGGCCCAAAGGACCAAGTGAGCTATTGTCAACACGTGGCGTCCGTCCTCCGCCCGTTACCAATATGCATTTAACAACATCTGAAACCTCTGATTAGAAATTGATGAAATTTATTATTATTTATTATAAATAAACTTGATCCATGCAAAACTCTGGTTGTCATGGCAACCAACAGAATTTTACTTTGAAAACTTCAAAAATCTTCTCCTCTGAACTAATGGTCAGATTTTTTTTTGCACAAATGGGCACCTAATAGTGTTCTTTCATTATTGCTAAAATGAAGTTGATCCCTTAAAATATGAGGACCTTAGGGGGTTAGCTAATTTCCTTATATACTCAATAAAGAATGTTTCAAATTATTTTTCTGTAAAGCCTCTTGTCAGAATCTTATTTTATTTCGCACAAATGGTCACCTCATGATTGTTTACCATAATTGCTAAAATAAAGTTGATCCTTAAAATGAGCCCTAAGTGCAGCTAGTTTCTATAATCTATATAGCAATTTCAATCTCTGTAAACCAATGTTCAGATTGATTTCATTTGACCAAACGTCCCTCAGACCATCATGGCTTAGGTCATATGGCCCACCCAGGGTCACTTGATTTTACATAGCTATATATAGGAAAAACTAGAAAAAGCTTCTTGTCAGAAACCACAAGGACTAGAGTTAAGATATTTGGTGTGTGACATGGCCTAGTTGACCTCTACCAAGTTTGTTCAAATCATGGTCCTGGGTTAAAATTGGCCATGCCCTAGAGGTCACTTGATTTTACATAGACTTGTATATGGAAAATCGTCGAAAGATCTTCTCAGAAACCACAAGACCTGGAGTTAAGATGTTTACTAGTGGACTTCAACCAAGTCTGTTGAAATCATGGCCCTGGTGTCAAAATTGGCCCCACCCCAGGCCCCATGTTCTCGAAAATAAAATGATTTTTAAGTATGATTTTCATACTCAAACTCAAAAGTTTCAAAAAGGGATTTTAGGATGATACTGAAATATGAGACTAAAATCGAACTTAAGTATTTTCGAGAACATGGGGTCAGGAGTCACTTGATTTTATATAGATTTATTAGAGCTATGACCTTCAAAATTTGGCTGGCAGGTACAATCTTGCTGTACTTCTGCATGGTTTATGTATTCAGTATGGCTCATAATCTCACAATACTATAATATGCAACAAATGTTGTTTTTCTGAAACACTGATTGAATTTGAATAATAATTCAAACCAATTTCTAAAATAAATCAAACAAAAAATAATTCCTTGCAGTAGAGAAATAATGATTTCATAATATGGTTACTTTTAAATTCCCCCCTGATTTTTCCATATTTTTTGAAAGTTTGCAATGTTTAATGATCTGCTGTGTGCCTAAACATTTTTTACAGGAGTTTCATATCTCTGTTTAATGTTTGCTTTCAAAATATAAAAAATGTGCCAAATAATAAAATTTTCTTACATTCCTTATAGTCATATTTAAGAATTACACGTACATAATTTAAACTTATAGACCATTTCACTACGAAATGAGTCGTAAACCTTTGTAAATCAACGAGCACTTCCCGAACACCAAATCAACATGCTGATATACAATTCTACAAATTGTTCAATGGAAAATGAACAGTCATTTGAGAATTTCCCAGTCACTGATTGGTTCATTTAAATGAGCGAATTATACTGGAAATTGACGATCCTCTGTCGAAATGATCTATTCCAAATGTAATTGGTCCCCAAATGTTCTAGTGCCAGTTACCTACCGGTAACTAAGTAGGTGGAGCGTACCTTAATACTGCAGTTTAAGACCGCCCACATACAATATCAATCTTCTGGACAGTCATGACTTTAAACATTGCTGATTTCTAAATTTGGAAAGACCCAGTATTATACTCAGAACTCAGACGATACTTTCCTTGGAAAAGTGACAACGAATGTGCAGTTTTCTGCTAAATTGGGAAGCACTTAAGTTGAAATGCAACACTCTCATGTAGTCTTATAGTGGATGCCATTTTAATCACGTTATTGACGCAATCAATATCACCACTGTCATCACGTATTAGATGTGTATGTTTGTAAAATGTTAAAAACAGGAAATTACATATATTTAGATATAGACACAGTTCTTAACAGGATAAGAGGGGGTGGGGGACTTTTAGTTATATCCGTTTTAGCATCAAGTGGGAGAAACGCCAAACCGCGGTTAAAAGCAAATCAGGCAGCTATATATTTGTTTGGTAAGCAAAATGATAAGGAAAATGAAATGTATAAATCAAGCCCGTTTATATACAATGGACAGGCAGCATATCACAGTACAAATGAATTTACAATACATATGTTAAGTGGTAAACAAAGAGCTTTTAGTTTCATCCGATTTCCGTTTTACTCCAGAGAAACACCATAAAGAGATGTGTTTGTTTTGTTTATCAAATAGGCGGTAATCGGTTAGATCTCTAATCGTATTCTAGACTAAACCAGGGCCCAGATCATCAAAATGTAACTGATTTCTGTCTTTTCTGTGCCTAAG
>CM037779.1:70720448-70770448 GCA_021229015.1 Solen grandis | reverse complement strand
CATTCTTTCTTTCACAACCATGTCTTTAAAAACAGATGAAAATTGATGATATGAAAGAAAGGGCAGTTAAGTAAGGTTTCACTTCTGTAACACTAGAGTTATTGCCCCTTAGCTGGTTAAAAATGCACACAATTGTAAAGTATAACATTGTTTTGATTATGTTTGTAAATCACTACATCCTTTATATTATGCAAAAGATTTACCCTTTCAGCAGAGATATCTATTAATTGAGTTTGCTTGTTCTTTAACTCATATCCTTTTCTGTTTCTTCCTTCTCTTCCTATTATTTTCGACCCTATCACACAGTCTTCTTTTTTTCTTTCTCTGTCCATCTCTCTCTTACTAAATTTCAATTCTGTATTGTTGCTTCCCATCTTGTTCAGTTGGTTTTCCTTTCCCTCTGCACACTTGGAATAAGCATGTGCATGTATCTTAGACATTACTTTCTTTTTACAAGTAGCTATCATGAAATTAGATTTTTTTTCAAATTATACTAATAACATCAATATTTGATTTTGTTATTATACACATGTGAGCAGACCATACTGATATACCATGTTCATTTCACGTCTCAGAATGACAAAGAGGTTCCCATTGCGATGTGATGCCCCTGTGGATTTTGAATATCAACTCACTTACCTTCAGCCGCACCAAGCTTTCTCTGTCAACCCTATGTCAGGTTTGTGTCAATCTCAAGATCTTGATTATAATACTAGAAAATACAGGTAATGGTCAATTCAGGCAATTTTTTTGGACAAAATATTGCATAAAATAAATGAAAATAGGTAACATCACTGATGATTGATGATTGTAACAGTGATTTCAACATCATTTGGTGACTTATCTTTACACTCCGTCTGTGTTTAGATTTGTATTTTTTTCTCTCTTAAGTTTGAAAGCTATCATATCCCAGCTTCACATTGTGGTGGGAGATTTATATGGAAATAATGCTTGTAGCATCCCATATGTTGATAATGCCTTCACGCTTGTGTAACAGGTGGTGAAAAAATCATGGCTCGACCGGGACTCGAACCCAGGGCCTCAGGACTACCGTTCCTGCGCTCTACCACTGAGCTATCGAGACACTCATGTCTTATTGCCTATTGATTTATCACCAAATACCTGTACCCGGCTACATATTCCCCCTCCCAATTTAGAATTCGTCCCGAATTCTTTGAGACATAGAACATTGTGAAAAGTTCTTGAGGTGCCGAAGCAGTAGCCATATCAAACAGTAGGTTATTTACGTTGGGCGCCAAATGTAACAGTCGGTGAAAAAATCATGGCTCGACCGGCACTCGAACCCAGGGTCTCAGGACTACCGTACCTGCGCTCTACCACTGAGCTATCGAGACACTCATGTCTTATTGCCTATTGATTTATCACCAAATATCTGCACCCGGCTACACTTGGATTAATGATTTATAATGATAAGATCAATCAGCAGACAAGGGCAGGTAACTGTGTTAAGGAATATGTAAGAATTATTGCCGTATGCAGGTTTCTTAATCACCTTTATTGATAGTTCTAGCCTGAAACCTTTTTTTACAGACCTTTTTGAAGTAATTTTCAAATGGGGTAGTTTCTGTTTCTCAAGATATTGAATTTATTGACTGATTCGACTTGTGACCTTGATTAGTTTAGTGTGTTAAAGGTCAGATTACATTACTTGGCTCATATTGAATTCTGATTGGTTACTGTAGGGGTCATCCCAGCCAATGGAGAGACAGAAGTAGCTGTGACCTTTGCTCCTGTAGAGTTCTACACAGCCTACATGAGGATCCAGCTGGTCATCTCCCAGTTCAACTCCAGCCCTATTGTGTGCACCTTCACAGGGACTTCCACCCCTGGCCTCCTCAAGTGAGTTACAGTCCTCGAATGGGGTTGAATATTTCTTTCATATTGTATATCTCATTTATGTGAAAGTGTCAGTTGCAAAACAAGAGTATAGTGTATCACATTAAAATGCCTAAGTAGATACCCTCTTTATAATCAATATAATAATTTTTCTTTCTTCCTAAACTTCTGCTGTATTGTTATAATCCCAGAGATCATAGGTCTTAACTCTCATTGATGGTTGTATATAATACAGGATAATTTTATGAGATTCAGGGGTGAAAAATTCCTAAAATTATCTCTGGCTCTTTCCAAAGCCAAAATAGTTAAGTAAGAAAAATAAAAAGAAATGTTCTGATTTTTCACCCACCCTGGAGTTATATTCAACAGCCATGATGAGCAAGCGAGTGAAATTTTACACCCCTGAGTGATCAGTAAATTCTCATACTGGATCCTGTTTATTGATGGCTTTATTTGTGTTTCCAGGGAGATAACTGAGAGCAAGTACTCCACTGACATGTTGGATGATTCGGTGCTTGACCCCCAATCCCTGGTGCCGGTGGAGAGGGCACGGCGGAAAAAGATTAAAATTAATCTGCCCCCACCCACCAATGTCAAACAAGTATGTGGGTTTGTTGGAAGAAAAAAAAATCAAACATGAATTGTGAATTATAAAGGAGCTTAGTCTACTTCCACTACTTTACTATTACATTGTACTTAAATTTGCATCTGCTAAATTTTTAGTTCAACATCTGAAGAACCATTTTACCCAATCATAAATCTGTGCACAGTAAATATTTAGGGTCAGATAGCCTTTTATTATATTATACTCTCACTTCATAGAAAGAGGGTCTATATAGGAATCATGCTCAGTATGCCTCATCTGGTCATGTTGCCCTATCCTTCTTTAACATTATAGTACGGTAAGGATAAATCACCTTAGTGATAGTACTAGTTTTAACACAGTCCCCTTGATTGACCTGACATTATTTTTATGGTTTGAATAATCAAGTAGAGTTCAGAATGATAAAGTTTAGAATCATACCTTTTGAAATTTCTTGGTTTAGAATGACTCCCCATCAAAGTCAAATCTTTATAAAATATTATTTTTGTCATTCTTCTCTCAATCAGTGTAAGCAGTGCTTTGATTTTTTTTTTTTTTACAGGAGGTTGAGTACCAGGGATTAAAGTTCCCCAGCCAGCTGGACACGCCCTATGCTGTGTCCCAAGTATTGAACCAGGAACCAGGCAAACTTAGGGCGAAAGACCTGAGAGAAGGTGGGGAACCAGTATATCCTAAATAGCTTATAAAAGAGTTCTGTTCTTTTTCTTTTCTCATAACAATGATCCAACCATTTTGTGGAGGTGGGCGATATATTAATACCAACTACTTAATTCTATTTTGTCTTGTCCTGATGAATTAAATGTCAAGCTGTGTCCCATAGGTTTAAAAAATTGTTTACAGTAAAAAATTCAGACACAATTGAGTGTATCAGTAATTCATGAAAATTACCGTAAGTTTAAACTTATTTGTTTTATGTTGATTGGGAAACAAGTTCTTACGTACTTAATCCCATTCAGTGGTTACTGGGTTGAACCAGTATGTTACATCTGTAAAGGATATGAAAAATCCTTGGCTTAACGGGGTTTGAACCCACAACCTTCCGATCCACAGTCAAGCATGTTACCATTGGATCACCTATAATGTTCAAATTACTCATGCATATATAACGGAAGATGGAAATTATAATTTTCAATATTTTTTTTTTTCTTTCTTTCAGTGGTAGTAAAAAAGGATTCAAAGCCAAAGGCAGCCACAAGACAAATGAAGGTAAATACAATGATTGAAATATCTATCTTTTTTTTCTATTGTTTGCTGTATTCCATTGCTGTAAGCAGAGGTGACTCAAAATCTGTTTTCTGTATTTTAAGATGAAACAAGAAAATAAAAAAATCACTGCTTGTTTCATCAATAGCTTTAAATATCCTAAAATGTGTAAAAACAGTTCAGCTTGCAAATGATATTTGAAATACTTGAGAACATAACACTGCTAAAACCTGTTCAAACTAGAATTGCTTACCAATTGTTCAAGCTCTTAGTTTGTTTTGATTTAATTTTGAATTTAGCATCTAAATAGCAAGAGGGTAAAAAAACAAAAGTTAATAAAGAACTTAATTTAAAACTGCATTTAAATCTGTATCATTTACCACCTATATTAAGAAGCCAACCTGTGTTGAGGGGTCAGCTTTATTGTTTTAAAATTTCATCAGAAAAGCTTCCATTAAGTGACAATTTTCCCCATTTCATGAATAGTCTGACAGGTTTGACTGTGTTTATTGTTGAATTATAAGTATTGATGTAACATTGCTTGTCTTTCCCAGGAGGCCAAGTTTGAACACCAGGTGCGACAGAACGTGTATGAGGAGAGACAGAATCAGCTGCGGTGGCAGTCCAAGTTGGGGGACGACCAGATAAGCACTGAAGAGCGGGCGAAAATACTCGCACAGCGAAACACTGCTTGGAATGATTACAGAGTGAGTAACTTTGAAATTAATACAGTGTAATAATAATTTTGGGGAATAAAAGCACCATTTTTAGTTCATCTGAGCAAATTTGCTCAGCTTGAGCTATTAGAATTGATGAATGATATGGCCCTTTAATATTAAAAAAATCCCAAATTTCACTTTTTTTCACTCTAGCATCTTTATTTCTTAAGCAATTATCTTCAAACTTTATGACAATGTTCATTACTATAATTTCTCGGCCAGGTTAGATTATGACTGATATTGCCCAATAAGGTCAGGAGTTATGGCCCTTTCAATGTAAAAATGCCAGATTTCACTCTAGCTTCTTCATTTTTTCAGCAATCATCTCCAAATTTATGATAATTTTTTTTTATAGCCATATTCCTTCAACTAAATTCAATTATGGCTGATTTCAGTCAATTAGGTCAGGAGTTATTGCCCTTTTTATATTTCTTAGGATTTTTTTGCCACAACCTTCAAATTTTGACCATGTGTACTGTTTGCTTTGTGGAAATGAAATGATCTTGCTACTATCCTGCATGGATTATGTATTTTGTAAAGTATTGTAACTTGCAATGAAGGCAACATTTCACAGATGAACATCTTCAGGGCCATTTCCCCCCCGCCCCCCTTGTTTCAAATATGGGACAGAAAAATCCTTGAGTAAAGAGCAATTTTGGGAAAAACTGCATGAATTTATTACAAGTTTTTAGAGGGAGAATGCCTATTAATGTCTCCTGATAAAAGAAGGAAAATAAGCTCTGACACCATTTTAATTGCACTATATTTTCTTGAAAAAATTATCAAAATATAACAAAGGTGTTTCTTCATACTATATAGGACTTGTTTACATTTATATATTTAGATATTTCTCTTATTAAGCACATTTTAATGAGATTTTATGCAAAAAATAGAGCACATCTCAAAATCTTTTCGTATAAAAAATATGTTTATTCAGAAGATTTTGGCAGTTTCACATATTTGTTGCATATTGACTGACACGTCATGATATACATTCTGCAGTACAAAAGACGAGGAGAACCTGTGGAAGAAGAGGAATACTCTCGTCTGTGTTCCGCCTGTACGTTCAAACGAACGATGCGTGACAAGGACGACCTCCCGGCAGAGACGGCCCAGTTTGACACATACACCAATGATATGTGGCACCGCAGGCATTTGGCGCTCAGCAGATTTGCCCAGGCAGCTCGGAAGGTGTGTATTTGTTTTGCTGGCATTTTTTGCTACCTTTTGGGTAAGTTAGGTGAAAGTGGTATTACATCACAAATTTCTTCGGATTTTTTTTTAATGTGAGTCCTAAGACTGGTATACATTTTACAAAAGTTTGAACTGGTCAATGATGATGTCATACCTAGACACATATACTGAACCTACCTTGCAAAAAATCCTTGTTTAAGGAGGATTAAGAAAAGCATGTTTTTCCGATATTACATTGACTCTTTATGAACATTTATTTATCAAGACATAAGCGTAATTTTTGGGTTTGACTTCAACAACAAAAAAAAAAAAAAAGATGGAATTTTACTGATTTGGCAAAGAGCTACATGAAATAATTATTAGTATGCATAAAGTAGTTTCATTTTTTTCTTTCTGTCAGGTGATAATACGTCAGAGGGCAGCCTACAAGATACAGTCATTGAAGCGGCTAGTGGTGGACTGGCGCCAGAAAAAGTACACATCCTCTCACATGACAGGTAGGGCATGACATGAAATTATAGATTGGGGGAGGGTTCATGGATCACATTTGATGTTAATTATAAGTAATTTGTGAGCTAAAACATGCAGACTTAAAGGTGGGAAGTTGGGAACTATGGATTTTTTTTCTGCTGTAGAGTGCTCTTTTATGTTTTACTTAAGTTATAAAAAATAAGATAAAGTTTTGTCAAAATCCATCTTAAATGAGTCTGAATAAAAAGTAATCATTTGAGAGAATTTTGGTCTTAGAACTTAAAGGAGCATGTTATTGAAATATAATGATCAGTTGAATGAAACAGCTGCACATATTTACTTTTTGGTAACAAAGAGTCTATTGTTGTTTCACTTTTGTAATTTTTTTCCTTGATGCTTGTTTACCCACCTTTAAGTTGCATACATTTTACCAAATGGTTGATGATTCTTTTAATTTGGAGATTTATTTTGTATATCTTAGAAAAAGGAGAGAGAAAGAAAGAGAGGGTGATGAGAGAGATGCAGGGAGAGAAAGTGTGGCAAAGAGAGAGAGAGAGGAGAGTGAGAAATGCAGGGATGGAGAAAAGAGATACAGGGACAGAGAAGGAGTGTGTGTGAGAGAGAGAGAGAGCGTATGTGCAAGATGCATGGAGAGATAGAAAGGTAGAGGAAAACAGAGAGAGATAATGTGCGAGAAATTGTGACAGAAAAGGAGAAAGAGTGGTGTGTCTGGTGGAGGGGATATGTATGACTTAGGTAGAAAGAAAAAAAAAAGAAGAAAATGTGAAGAGAGAGAGAAAGGCTGAGAGGTAGAGAGATGTTTTGACTTCATCCAATTTTAAGAAAAATGCCATAAACAGTCTAACATGTTGACGCATCTTTATTTTACAGAGGATAACATGGGTAAGAAAGTCAAGCTCCCCATGTCTTGCATATATCATATACTATATATATATAATACTGCCCCCGGTATGCCCTGATGTATATAAAGGCCTGGTATTCATATTATCATGATGTACTAAACCCATAAACCTATAGATATTCCCCATACTGTATGATTATCCATGCATATCTTTAACTTTAAAACTGCTTTTTTAAGTTCTAAATAAGCTGAAAGATTTCTCTCTTTATTCACTTTATCTCTAACTTGGTAATTTCTTCAAAGCTTTAAATATTTTTGGCTTTGGACACCTCATGAGCTTGGCAGAGCTTAATTGGACATGGTCTTGGCAAAACTCACTCTCTGGTAATGTTAACTCAGTAATAATTACAGAAAGTCTTCAAATGGTTAAAAAAAGATACAAAAAATCAGCTTTATATATATGGTATATTTCAGAATTTGTAGATATTTTTAATACTTTTTCATTTTCGTAAAAGCAATAATTATTAATTTTCACATAAGAAATTAATCTGATTTTTTAAGACTTAATTTGTTATTCAGTTATATATATATGATAAAGCACTTGGTATATGTTTCCATAGAAACAGAACCAATACTTATTGATTTTGGAAACCTTAAGATTTATATATGGCTCAAGTATTGGTTTAACAAATGTATATTATGTAATGTTATGTATGAAAGTTTTCATTTGAATGTCTGACCCTTTCTACCCCACAAAGTCACTTACACTTGGGTTATCACATTCTCAAAATTTTCATGAAATACAAATATTTTTTATTCTAGAGCAAGACATACCATATTTGCACAAGTGTGAAAAACTCAAAGAGATTTTAAGTGTCATATTATGCACTGTTTTTGAGAGTTATGGAATGAATGAAGATTTTTGGAATCACCACCCATTACACATTTGAGCTTTACTGCACATGTTTGAGATCTGTTACACATGATTTGGTCATATCTACAAGTTACATGAGACCAATTACACATCACTTGAGTTTGACTACAAATTTCTCATCCCATTACACATTTTAAGGGCTGACTGCGAAACTGTTCTAAGGGCATGTAGAAAAATAAGGTGATGGGTTAGTTTCAAGGGCAGCATCAGTTCACATTTCACATTCATCTTCACAACATAATCTTTTAAGTCAGCTCCAAATTGATTTTCACATATGGTTTCTCAAACCCTATTTCACATTTGACGCGGACTGAACATTAATTTTCTTGATCTTCGTCACACATTCATCTTCACTACGCATTGAGTGAAGGTTCACAGTATTTGAGATTCAATACACATTTTAATAAGTTCTGTTACACATTGATCTTTAATAAAAAATTAAGTGCTATTACACATTTATCTACATGACATATTTTTTTTTAATCTCATTTTCACACTATTTGAAACTCATTACTCAGATACTCATGACGCATATGGTTAAAGCGTCCCTCAGGAATTGAGAGGTCTTCGGTTTTGATCCCCGGCCATGAAATAACAATGTTGTTAAATATGATACTGGTATAGCTCCCTTGCTTGGCACTCAGCATATAAGGGTAGGTGCAGGACTGGTTGGCGTGGTGTCAGGATAATGTGACCAGGTGCAGTTTCATGCCACATGTCTGCGGCGTGATATCGCAGTGTGGCAGCACTATATCTGTCTCAAGTAGACATCATCTCCGAAGGACTGAAATGCTGGAGGTGGGACATTAAACCCAACAAACAAACATTACACATTGATCTTTAATACACATTCAGTAACAATACACACTTATCTTCACATCACATTTTTAGCTTGGTTATGCACTACCGTATTTGAAATTTCTACACATTCTTAAGTTGTGTTACACAGTATCTTCAACACACATTCATTTCCATTACACATTTGATTGTCTCTACACATCCACTGATTTACACACTACAGTTGGATCTCGGTTATCCAAACATGCGTTATCCGAAGCCTACCCTTTATCCGAAGCCTAACCTTCAGTTCCGATTTTTTCCTTATATAAGTTCATATGAAATACAACCCTTTATTCATTTTGTTTATTCAAACATCACCCTTTATCTGTAGTAAAGTTTAGCCCCTAGCGTACAGTTTAATCACCTGTTCACACCTCTTATCCGAACCTGTCTGACATGTGCTGATCGGCTGTTGTGTTTAAATTCACACCTTACCTCAAACTGTAAAGGGGAGATCACTACAATGTCTTCAGCACAGAGCACATTAATTTGAATATAATTTTAATTGGTAATCAATTAAAGAGCCCCATAAATTTGTTATAAGTGATTTACAGTAAAACTAATGGATGAATGCGCTAATTTAAGAAATTAAGGAGTAGTTGGTATTCACTGTGTTTTACCAAGAGGAGGATGGGTATATTATCACAGTCATCTCTCTTCAAAAATGGTTTCCATGATAACCAATGGGCTGAACTTCAATATAATTTTCATTTTATTTTTGTTTCACTTTGAATGAAATCACAGCGATCAATGTAGAGAAACAGGAAACAAAATGGCCGACATGTAAGGTACTTAATATAACAGTAAAAGCATATTTGTTTAAACACTATTTCATAATTTACGAACATTTGTTATTATAAACAGTTATAATCAGTATTCATTATAATTAAAACATGAATTAAAACACCTATCTTCATGCACAACATACCACTAAATACAAACATTAAAGTGTAACATTTGACCTTTATGGGTTATTCAAACAGATGCTTTATTTGAAGTGAAATGTCAGTCCCGATGACTTTGCATAACCAAGATCCGACTGTATTTGAGATTCACTGCACATTACTTATGTATACATTGATCCTTAAATGACATAACACATTTTATCTTCATAACACATTTCCTGAGGTCATGCAGTTACACATTATTTAAAATTCACTACACATCTGCCACATGAGTGTCATATTTTTGCTGGGTCACAGGAATTAAGATGTGTGTGTGCATGTTGGAATAGTGCATGTAAAGTCTTGTAAATCACATGATTACATATACATGTACACATATCAAGGGGTAGAGCAAAACTAGGCTAAGTGCTTATATATTTAAATGCACTTAGCCTAGTTTTGCTCTCACCCCTCGATATGATAATTTCATTGTTATTAGATCATCCTTCAAAGTCTGAACTTACATGGCTGTGAAAATAATTGTGCATGTTTTATTTGCATTTTGAACTTTGCTTTGGATCCTATTAATCTTGGGTGTTATGAAATTGTTTTCTGACATATTTTCTCCTTTTTCCCTCTTTTTCTTGGTGCTGATGTTTGAATTATAAGAGGATTTAAAAAAAAAAAAAAAAAAACATGAAAGAAAAAAACAACACTTATTATATGATAAATAAGTGAAAATTGATTACTAACCATTAGTCTGTAGAAATATTAACCCCTATAAGTTTATTATTTTAAGTTATGTTCATTGCAAAGAGCAGAAAAACTTGAGAATATACTTCTATTTTTACTGGCATAACATACGAAAAAATCAATTCTAATTTCATGTTCTCCTGGGTTGCAAAGTTGTGGTCAGACACAGAAACCATTTGGGGAGGGATTAAATCAAGCTGTAAAAATGTGCATGTTTCCAATTTAACATAAATAAATCTAAGGTCTTGGGGATTGATAATAAACATGTGCCAATGTTTATTGGTAGCATGGATGAATTAAGATCCGAAGATTGAGGGTTTGAACCTCATTGGGCAAGAATCTTTCATGATATTTCCATTCACCAAGTACTGGTCCAATCTAGGAACTGACAAGAGGCATTTATATAAGTTGTATAATCATATTTCCAATTGATGTAAGATGAAATACGATAATTTTAAACAGACACTATAACTAATGAATTTGTCACGAGTAATAACAATAATTGAAAAAAAAAAATTGGACACATACTTAATTGTATTACCATCTTGATTACAGAGGAAGAAAAACAGAAGATAGAGGAAGAAGATAAGCAGGAATCCTTGCCAGCTGATCTGGCTTTAAAGGCGGAGCGGATCCTCCAGCACCAGTTCCCGACCTACGTCCCACCCAATGTCAAGGACGATATGGCTCCAGATGCTCTCGGATCCGTCCCATTCAAAATGACGGAAGTTGTCGTGAAGAAAAAAGTGCCTTACTTTAACCTCACGGTATGGTTCTCTTCAACTGTTTTTTTCTCTTTTTTTTCATTTTTACTTCTGACTAACAAGTCATTTACTCCTGAAATTTTAATTTCTGAAAATCATTCTTTTTCTGATTTCTCCATTGAATGACTTAAACTTTTGTGATTGTCTTGTTCATAATTGAAATAATCTGTTAACTTCAATTCGTACCACAATTTATGGTTTCCCACCTGCTATAATGATGTTGTTTTCTAAATGTTTCAGGTACCCCAGCAGTACAAGTTGAACAGTTACAAGTCTTACAATGTACAGGATGCGGCTAGTGGATACGTCCCGCTCAAGATGTCCAAGCCACTGAGGACAGGAGCTGAGGTAAGCTAATCCAAAGACCTATTAAACACACAGCAGTCATCACACTGTTATTATAGGTCTTTGGCTAATCACACCATTTATTTTGTGTCAGTGTGTCATACATTCCTTTATTTCTATGCAGTTTAGCTTTAGTTGCTGTTAACTTTCTCTGGTTATTTGGCAATTATTTATAAAAGAAATAGTTTTAATTTATTAATTTTACATCAATTGGGAAACAAGTCCTTACAACTTATACTAATTCCTCTTGACGGTTCCTGGGTTGGACCAGTACCATGCACCTAGGGTGCAAAACCACAACCTTCAGATCCGCAGTTGGGCATGTTTCCACTGGACTGCTGGGCCCTTAAAAGAAATGGAAATAGATAAACATATATTTCTTTTGATTCATTAATCCAGTTACTTTACAGTGCAGCAACTTAAGACCGGAAATGGAATTGGCTGGATTAATAAGCCTGTAATCATATACTGTGGCACAGCACCTTTACTCTCACCAAGATATTTTTCTATCTCTAAAATTTCTATATTACTGAGATATCAAATTCATAAGTACTCAATGACCTTTTTGTTACTATAAATAGGATGAGGTGATCAGTCTGCCTTCCCCTGTGGTTGTGAAGGAGAAGACTGCAGTTGACATCACCAGGACAAGTTTGAAGAGAGCCAGTCTCATCAAGGAAGGGGAGACCACTCACCTGGAACTGCAGGAGGCCAAGAAGGCAGCTCAAGTACAAGTTGCTCCCCTTGTTCCTCCACCTACACTCTTCCAACCCATGGAATATCCACCTCTACATATCTTTGTAAGTATTGGATCAAACAAACAAAAATCATTATTTCAGAGTACATGCAGTCATATTTCTCTCAAATAAAGGAAATGTACTAGCTCATGGTAGTAGGCTCACCTTCACCAACTTACTTCTCAAATTCAAATGTGCTTTTCTGTAGACATTGGTGTCCACCCACATAAAGAACCAGGCATATATCATCATCTGTATGAGAGAAGACGGACCTATTGGAATTGACTTAAAAGCTGTCCATTAGCTAAATGGATGAAATTATTTACACCAAGGAACATATGTTTTTTTTTGTAATACTGTTTGTGAGCACTTGCCTTGAAAAGGTGGGGCCTAAACTTTCCACTGCTAAAAGCTGGAAGATGCATTCTTTTATGTGCATCACTTTCTGTTTCATCAAAATTTCAGTTTTCTGTCCACACTTCTTAAAATTAAAAAGAAACAGTTGAACTTTTTCGAAAATAGTTCAATTGTCTGCCCCCCAAAAAAAAGAAAAAGAAAAAAAAAAGAATGGGTATAGGGTTGTGAGCATTTAGTCATACTAATATTATACTTTCTTTGTGCTCATTTTATGCTTATATTACTTGTTTTTATTCATTTGGTTAATATATTTAAGTTAAGATATCTAAGACTTATTTCATGAATATTTCGCATCCAGAATCCAGCACCAGGGCTGCAGGTGTTCAAGGCACCGATGCCATATGCAGAGACAGACGGAGACTTCCACCTGTGTCCCCTGCCTCGTTACTTTCGCAAGGACCATAGTACCAACTTGCATGCGTCCACACAGAGGAAATACATGGATAGGGAGGTAATAATTTAATAATTTCTCAGTCCTTTGTATATGTGTACATAAAAGTATTTTGATTGAATATACAGACAAATTTATAGAACCTTGCTCTGCTAAGGTCCAGACAAGGGTACAAATTGATTTGAAATCAGTCATTTGTTCAGTTATCTCCAGGTATTTATTTTCCTTACATATCAAGGCCACCATATTTCCTATGGTCTCCGGTTTTACACCAACCACTTTAGTAGTGGGTGGGGGTATATGGAAACATTTTGTTCTGTTGGCAAATCCATCTATCTATCCTAATGATACCTGGCCCCATGTTCTTGTAAAATACTTAAGTACGATCTCAGGTTTATATTCTTGTATCTGCTCAGATTTGAGGTTAAGCCAGAGTCAGATATTTGAGTGGTTTTATAGAAATAAAAATTCTCACTCAAAAATCATGCAATAGCTTTGAGATGAAGTTATATGGAGTGTTCCCTAACACTGTCTCAAGCATAACTGTGTACAAAATTTGACTTAGCTGAAAATGTGCTTAAAAGATGATGTGAACATCTCTCTTAGATCAAGCTAAGTTGATCATGATAATCATACTTAAATCTTAGTTTGAGTATGAGTAAGATTTTCAATATCTTCGAGAACTTGGTTATTGGTGTTATGGTATCAGTATCATTTACCTACAGTGATACCTTTTAACAAGTCAAGAAATTTAGTCTCAGTGAAGTGTCAGATATTAGAATTTTAAACTTGAGATCCTTGTTATCTTTTCTACCAGGATGTTATCCGAGGCATCATGATGTGGAAGAAATTCCCGTCCCAGGGTTTGACCTCCCTCAGTAACACACCCACACTCACCAACGTCTGGGTGCCAAGGTGGTAAGTACACATGTCTACCTTGCAATCTGCCTGATATCTGAGTTTTGTGATTGGGTGTGGTATCATGCCACTTGTCTGCAGCATGATACTACAGTGAGGCAAAAAGTCCTAAAATGATTGAAATACTGTTGGTGGGATGTTAAACCAAAGCAAACAAACTAAATTGTCACCATTTACCAACCAGTGAAATGGCCTAGAACCAGTGCTAAATCAGATCTTCCTGCCAATAATTCAGAGGGTGATGAAAATTTTCTACTGTTGACTTCTAAACAGTATACATGTATTTAGAAAATCAGGTGAGATTACTGTAAGACCTGATTACCAAGAACAGTTTTCAGCCTGATCTGGATTTTTAATGTTCTAACATATACAGAATTGTTTACATAAGGGGTAAAAGGCTAAGAAATAGATCAGACGCAATATTTAATGTATTTATTCATTTGTTTATTTGCAGTAAGTTTTCAATTCAGTAGTTTAACAATGATGATGATGATGATGATGATGATGATGATTTAAATTTACAAAAATGTTGATTGATTTGATGTTTATACACTATAACTTATTTCTTTTCCATTTCCCAGGGACGATCCATTTGGCAGTGAGCTGCTTCCATTAGAAGGCCCCACTGTCCTTGGCAGTCTACCTCCTGATGACCTAGAAAACATTGAAGAGTAAGCACTTCACCAAACCCCTGCACTCTTTCACTACACCTTCCTATATCACCTGACCTAGCTTTTCACTCAACATTACGAAACTTTACTGCTGATCATTTCACTTTTTCTATAGAAAAGAAAACCTCAAATTTTAAATGACATGCTGTATCATCACACTTAAAATATAGTACTGCTTTTTTGTTAGAAATTAGAAAAACCTTGCAATGTTGATCTACCCAAGCTAATGCCTCACCACCTTAAATCTGACTCTTTTCAACCTTGTATAGTGGGAGCTTTACTGGAATCTTGCATGTTATATCTTGTCAAATCCAACCTTTTCCCCATATTTTCTATATCTTCAATGCATTTAAGGAAAACAAAACCTTGAACTGATCTGTATTATCACAAAAGATAGTTTGGCTGTACTTTGTGGGCTGGGTTCAAAAGAATGGTAACTACACATAATTAAGAAGCATTTACAATAGTTATGCTTTAAAAACTTAGCTTTAACTTGATAGAGTCAAGGTCAGTGTTATGAAAGATAGAAAAATTGAAAGTAATAATTAATTTGAGTTGGTGGTGTTTGACCTTGGACTAAGTGGTGTTACAGGTGAATTAATAATTTTCAGTCTTCTCATGTGCACTGTATTTGGTATTTTTAAAAATGGGAGCCTTTTATTTGATATCTATAGGGAGGAAGAGGAGGAAGCAGATGGCCGGACAACGGCTAGGGCTGCCGTGTCCTTGACCCCAGAAATGGTGAACGCTCAGTTCCAGCTGATTGATCAGACATCGCCCACTGAGGAGAAAGTACCTGCGTAAGTCATATTTAAACTTCTGTCAGGGAAATAATGGCTACAGTTGAAAATATATATTGAACCTTTCTATTAAAAATATTCTATGCTGATATTGTTTTGCTCCAACAAAGGGGCAAGAATATGGAGATAGGAGCATGTAGGGGACACCTCTGACCCTGGAGTATATCTATTTTTTTTTTTTTTTTTTTTAAATAATCCTGTCTCCAAAAACCCTTGAAAGAGCTAGTTAACTATAATAGTGTGTTTCTTTTTTTTTTCTTCCATTTCTTAAATATTTTGATATTATATATATATTTTTATTAAAAAAAATCCATTTGGAATACAAAAGATGATATTAACTCATAAATCTTTATGTTTATTTTTTAGTGATGCTTTTCCACATGGTAATAGGATGCCCAACACTAACATCCCAGTGTCGGCCTATGGTCCAGTGCCAAGGTGGGTACTTCATTGGTTTAGAGTTTTTCTCAAGAAAGAATCAATATAAATGAAATGGTTACAGCACCAAGTATGTGGTTTTAAATGACTACGGGCAGGACAGTCACAACAATGGGTCTTTCTAGGTTTACAGCAGGCGTGGAAGAGATATATATATCAAACAGGGAATGTGCAAGTCACATTACATTTTGTGTTCTAATATAGATTTCAACAATGACCAGTATTACTATGAAATAATTTCAGTCTGTGAGAGTCTTACAAGCTGAGAAGGTTTTATTCTAAGTGCTACCTCTGATTACCATGGAGAAGAGGAAGGAACAATGTAAAAACTTATACCAAGTTCTGCATTAAAATTGCTTTCAGTCTGATCTTACTTTTGTAAACATGTATAATTATGGAAAAGGGTTACAGGAAGAAACAGGTATTTTCAGAAAAGACTTTACAAAGTAATTTAGAAAACAAAAAAAACAAAAACATTTTTTTTTTGTGAATAACTAACTAATCAATAAAGAGGACTTTCTAACTTTAATATTTGATAAAGTGTTATTTTCAGGGGGAAATTCTTAGATTTCATTTTTGTGTCACCTGCTGTAAGCAGAGGTGACACATAGGGATCACTTTTCCATCATTTGTCCGTCAATCCATCTGTCCATCATCCGTCCGTCTGTCTGTCAGTCACACATTTTCCGTCTCACTTCAGCAGGTGACACGTTCTAAAGAAAACTCTTGTTAAATGAAAACATGATATATTTGACAATTTTCACCAATGATCTTAATATGAAATTTCAGGGAGAAACGAGAAGAAGAGCTCGAGTACTTCATGACGAAGAAATACAACCGTCTGGGGGCCAAGATCCAGGCACGGACTAATACACTGACCAACATTATCACTGACCCCAAGTTGGTTCTGCAGTAACTTTTGACAGACCGGTAATAAAAAAAAAATTAATTTAAAGGAAAAAATTTTTTTAAAAATAAGTTTTTTATTATCTGATGGATATGTTTTCAAGAAAATGATAAATCTTTCCAGTTTTGAACCACTTTTATGACATTGTTTCTAGAATAGTAAAGAATACATGGCTAAGAAAAGCATTATTAAGTAAGCAAAATATTTATTGCAATGTGTGTATGTGTGCTGAAAATGAATTCTTTAATGATAGTGATTTAAAATTGTTTATCTGATTGTTTACAGTTAATATCTGCTCATAAATATTGAGGAAAAACAAGGTGAAATATAGAAATGTGATGTAATAAGTTTTCTGAATAGTTTATTACTTTACATTGTTGAAAATGTTATTTCAGCATAATATCTGCCATTATTGTACTAATTTCCCCATTTTATTAAAAAAAGCCCTCAGAAACTCAAGGTGTTCTAAAAATCAAAAAAAAAAAAGAAGAAAAAAAAAGAAACATACTATTAATTCAGATTCTATTGTGAATAATAGAAGGACAGAATTTATTTGTTAAACTATGTTGCTCCTAAATCTTTGTAATTCCAAGAAAAACATTTTGTAATAAATGAGTCAAAGGAAAAAAATGGATGAAATGTCACTTTAAGGGTTCCATTTAAAAAGAAGGCATATGTGAATATCTATACTGATGAGTGAATGAGAAGTGTCAGGATGTAATTGTAATCAGTGAATTACTGGTATGTCAAATGAATGGTCTTTACATAGTGTCTTACAATGCCTGTTTGGTATGTGTTGCTAATATGTGTGACAACTAACACAGGAACGTTATGTTGCCCTGTTTATAAATGGATAGAAAAAGAGACACTGAGATTGAAATAATCCAAGATAGTAATGTATTTGTAAGAGAATGAAATGAACTTACAGAAAAAGTAATAAAAAAAGTTTTAAATACCCATTTGATGTAAATATAAATATTTGAAAAGTTATAGCATCTATTTATGACTGTTTTCATTTATATGGGTTTATGTATGATTGAAAGTTTATTTACATTCCTGTGAAATAGAAGTGTATTCGTAAATCTTAAGAAAAAATAGTATGAATATTATGTAAATTATTTTTCTGAATGTTTTTGTTTATACATGTATATATGTGTGTAATATGAAGTAGAAATGTGACCGTCCTTCGTCCAAGTTGAATAACTGAGTGTGCTAGCCATTCAAGCACACTTTTCTCTACATTTCTGTGTTGCCTCAATTTAAAATGAGAATCAGCCACTTTATCAAAGATGTACCTGTCTGTTTTCTTTTGCATTTCAATTTTGTTCAACAGATGTTTTATTTTCACATTTTTTAATTGTGTAAGTTTTTTTTTTTTTTTTTTCATTTAAACAACCAGTAACAACACTAAAGGTCTGTAGAAATACTCTACTGTGCCCAATATTATTTATCTTATTCACCCTCTGCAAGACTTTATCATCCTGATCAGAGAAATACTTCCAATATTTGTTACCAAGGTCATGGAGCTTAAGCCTGATTAGCTGAGAATCTTCACTCATTATACTAAATGCCATCCAGTTGAACACATTTTAAAGAATAAAGTTACACAATGTGATCTTTAACCTTTTTAGATCAGAAACAACAAGTTTGAGAGTAACCTCTGCAGTTTTGACAAGTTTATCACATTCTACATGCTGATGGGAATAACTGATAAGCTAGAAACAGGGTTTCATTCATTGCCAGAGCTGTTAACAAGGATTGTCTTGAATTCATAGACCTTGGTGGTCATACCATTGATTTATAAAATGTCAAGATTCAATGTGCAAAAGAGTCATTTACAAAGGATACAATTCAGATTCAAAAGTGTACTAAAGTCATTTTTCAAAATATTTTTTCTTCCCTGCACTTTTCCCCCCTTTCCTTTTAAATAGTATATTGTTCAATATTTGACTTTAACTATCTGCACATTCATTTCCCAATACTGAGTTTCTTAATCATAACTGAATGGCATTTCTTGACTGTGATAAAATATTAATGTGTAAACTGTTTGTTTTTCATGATGTATATGAATTTTACACTGAATAAAAAATCATTACTTTCATGTTTTTTTTTTGGTGTTTTTTTTTGCTTGCTTCATTAATCTGATACTGTTGACTGTTACGTTCTTTACCCTTTCAAAGTTTGTATGTTATGAAAGTATTTCTATGGTATGGAGAGGAGGAAGATTTGATTCAAAGTTATTGATTTTTTTAACCCTTTATGTTATGTAGACTCATTTTGACACATTGGCAAACAAAGCAGACCCAGTCCCTTAAAGAAGCTGTCTAATCAGGGTCTCCTTTGTTTGCTCATACAATATTGTAGCTCCGATTCTACACTGTCTAAATGGCAAATCAAAATGAATAATTTCATATACCATTTAAAGTTCAGTGAATTACTATTCATAAGTGAAATACATGTAAAAGAATATTCATGAGTAAATGGTTTAAAGAGTTTTCTGTATAAGTTAATTGACCTTGACCCTGATGACCCTAAATACACTTCCTGTAAGTTTCCTATGGCTATTTACTTAATTTGCTTACAATACTTCTGAACAATGTAACTGAACAGAAACATTTTTTTCCAATGACTCTAAATGACAATTTGACCATTGAAAGACAGGGCTTAAGCACATATAAATGAGCTGATGAGCCCTTCTGGCTTTCCCTTCCAGCTGGCTTGTGGTAGGTTGGTGGTTCTATCCGGATGCCTCTGTGCATTTGGCGTCTTCCTCCACCTGTAATTAGCTGGACGTCGCTATATGACTGAAATACTGTCAAAGCAACGGTAAACTCAAATATTCAAATGTTTCTGTGATTTTTTTTTCACAAAGTGTTAATATAATGCAATGAAATAGATCAAATTCTTTGTTTTATTGTACATTTAAGATACTGATACACACTTTCTAGAACAACAGATTTATGACTAAGATCAAATTTATGTGTACAAAGTTTAGTGAATCAAACCTCAGGTTAGAACCACTGACCTGTCACAAATCAGCTTCCTCACATGAATAATCAGAGTAAAGTAACTTAGGTATGCAATGAACTTGGTAGTAAAAAAAAATAAATAAATACTAGTTTCTGTTTAAACATTTATTATATATCTGTGATTATCACATAATTTTACAATATATCTGCACTGTACGCATTTAATGTCAAAGTGATATTGACAATACACATAAAACAAATGATATAACCTTAAAACATCATTTCTAAATGAAACGGAAAATATCAAATACAGAAAATCATTAATCTCATCTAAGATTCTTTTTTTTTATATATCAACAAAAATGGAAATACTTTATAGAAGGTTATGTATAAACCTCTCGTATAAAGACCAGACCCTCCCTGTAATATGACCACCCCATTTTTGAGACCAATATCTTTAGGGCAATACTGGTGCTTTCATTAACTTAAATTTATTACATGTATTTCTTTCCTTATTATGTATGGTACAAAACATCTGGAGTTAGTCAACAATTCCTATTGCAAATGAGTATATTTTACCCAAGTGACTCTATAATTGAATTTGATAATCAGACTATCTCACTATTAAGACCAGTTAACTTGATAATCAGACTATCTTACTATTAAGATCAGTTAACTTAATAATCAGTCTATCTCACTATTTAGACATGTTAACTTGATAATCAGACTATCTCACTATTAAGACCAGTACTATCTTACTATTAAGACCAGTTAACTTGATAATCAGACTATCTCACTATTAAGACCAGTACTATCTTACTATTAAGACCAGTTAACTTGATAATCTGACTATTAAGACCAGTACTATCTTACTATTAAGACCAGTTAACTTGATAATCAGACTATCTTACTATTAAGATCAGTTAACTTAATAATCAGTCTATCTCACTATTTAGACAAGTTAACTGATAATCAGATTATCTCACTATTAAGACCAGTACTATCTCACTATTAAGACCAGTTAACTTGATATCAGACTATCTCACTATTAAGACCAGTTAACTTCATATCAGATTATCTCACTATTAAGACCAGTACCATCTCACTATTAAGACCAGTTAACTTGATAATCAGACTATCTCACTATTAAGACCAGTACTATCTCATTATTAAGACCAGTTAACTTGATAATCAGACTATCTCACTATTAAGACCAGTACTATCTTACTATTAAGACCAGTTAACTTGATAATCAGACTATCTCACTATTAAGACCAGTTAACTTAATAATCAGTCTATCTCACTATTGAGACGAGTACTATCTCACTATTTAGACAGTTTAACTGATAATCTGACAATTTAAATATTAAGACCAGTACTATCTCACTATTAAGATCAGTTAACTTGAAAATCAGACTATCTCACTATTAAGACCAGTACTATCTCACTATTAAGATCAGTTAACTTGAAAATCAGACTATCTCACTATTAAGACCAGTACTATCTCACTATTAAGATCAGTTAACTTGATAATCTGACTATTAAGACCAGTACTATCTTACTATTAAGACCAGTTAACTTGATAATCAGACTATCTTACTATTAAGATCAGTTAACTAAATAATCAGTCTATCTCACTATTTAGACAAGTTAACTGATAATCAGATTATCTCACTATTAAGACCAGTACTATCTCACTATTAAGACCAGTTAACTTGATATCAGACTATCTCACTATTAAGACCAGTTAACTTCATATCAGATTATCTTACTATTAAGAAAGACCAGTTAACTTGATAATCAGACTATCTCACTATTAAGACCAGTACTATCTCATTATTAAGACCAGTTAACTTGATAATCAGACTATCTCACTATTAAGACCAGTTAACTTGATAATCAGATTATCTCACTATTAAGACCAGTACTATCTTACTATTAAGACCAGTTAACTTGATAATCAGACTATCTCACTATTAAGATCAAGTTAACTTAATAATCAGACTATCTTACTATTAAGACAGTACTATCTCACTATTTAGCTTTAAAACCAGTACTATCTCACTATTAAGACCAGTTAACTTCACTATTAAGATCAGTTAACTTAATAATCAGTTTATCTCACTATTGAGACGAGTACTATCTCACTATTTAGACCAGTTAACTTGATATCAGACTATCTCACTATTAAAACAGTTAACTTCATATCAGACTATTTCAAATTAATTGATATCAGACTATCTCACTATTAAAACCAGTTAACTTCATATCAGACTATTTCAATATTAAGACCAGTACTATCTCACTATTAAGACCAGTTAACTTGATAATCAGACTTTCTCACTATTAAGACCAGTACTTTCTCACTATTAAAACAAGTTAACCTGATAATCAGACTATCTCACTATTAAGACCAGTATATAATTCTTGTAACTGAAATTCATAGGTAAATTTCAATACTTAAGCATCCAAACAAAATGAAAAAAAAATTGCATTAACATTAAAAAGCATTGGGTATTGCTGATTAACATTTTAACTATTAGGATGAGCTTTCATTATTTACAACATTTACTTGTATGTCATAATATCAACATACTGCCAAACCTTTGTTTAGCTTTATCAGCTACTGGGTAAAATGTTTTTTTCCAGTGACATTTTGCATGATTTTGGTATTTTTCACACAAAAAATCAGTGACAATCATTTAAAGTGACTTCTTTGAAAATTCAATGTGAAATTTTCCGTTTAAATGTAACTTTGACAAAGAGCCCCCTCCATTCCAAATCATTGTCTTCTTCCAATGTATCTGATGATTTATAAAGTGCATTTTAACATGGATTTCACTGTATTTAAGGTAATCCATCCATCATTAAATCATAATCACGGTCCTTTAAATGCTTAAAATGACTTCAGTGCAGATGCAAGCATCCAGTGACTTAGAGTTATTGGCTTTTGTGCTTAGAGTCTATAAAGGCTTGCATTTACTTTAAAATGCCTATGATCATGTGAGGGCCATGATCACAATTTTATTATGGCTTGTTTGCCTTAAGGTATCTGTTCTGTGTTTCATGAAACATCTAAAATTTAAAATGTTGGCATGTTTAGAAATCGGAAATACAAATTACGCAAATTGTCAATTCTTAAAGGTAATCCAGCTAGTGATATTTCCTTTATCTAAAAATAGAAGAAAATGTCACAAGAAAGATTTAGGTAATGACAGGCTCCATAGGTTCAGATCTGGGTCTTTTGTAAAACCTTAACTTGTATTAAGCTTTTTGTTGAGGTAAGTATGTCTTTTAACTCTTAACTTTTTGTGAAAAGTTTTGGTGAAAAATAATCAAAGAAAAGTCTTTTTATGTCAATATCATCTTGTGTTTACAATTAGTCTTAATCATAGAGTTCCTGATTCAACAATAAAAGACAAAACCAGTTTGATGAACTTCTCATAAAATGTTTCCGGGCAAACCTATGTTTTCTTTTGGGAAACAAGGTCAACCATTGAACACATGATACCCCAGTGCAGCTATTGGATAATCTCATCTCTTAATTTTGAGAATGAATACAGTTATCTGCAAATTTTCCAAAGGTCAATAAACAATAAAGAAATTGAAAAAATGGCAAATATTGTTAAAAAAATAATGAAGTAAAAATCCTGATCAACAAATATATGTGAAGAATTCAAAGAGATAATAAACTTTGTAAGACAATATGATGATGATGATACAGGTGTTGTCACATTAATCCTTTCCCTCATATAGACTCATTTTGACCCTTTCCCTCATATAGACTCATTTTGACGCACTCAATAGGTACCACATAAAGCTTGATCTGCAGAAAACCACAGTTAAACCTTACCAAATTTAATTACAAAATCCTCATTTCCAGACCACTGAGGAGCAGCGAACAGCATAAAACCTGATCAACCTGCGAGTTACTTGCAGGCTGATCTGGTTTTATGCTGTTCGCATAGGTCTTTTAATGGTTTCCTCTATGAGGGAAAGGGTTAACATAAACAAGAAAAAAATAATAATTTATAGTGGAAAAATATTTACATCACGTAACATTGCATTCTGATACAGTGAACTGTGCAGTATATCTGTCCTTGAATACCTTATACATTTCAACATTACTGGCACAATGGTATATCCATTTTCCACCTAATTATCTGGATTCATCACACAATTTCCAGATACTGATCCTACTTGAAAAAGAAATACAAGTTTAAAAGTCAACCAACATGATAAAACAACATAAACTAACAATACACTGACTTTTGCTAGCTTGGGTGTAAGTTTAAATACAAGGTCGCAAAGCTCTTCTGTTTGGCCAATCACTATGTGACAGGTGTCAATGTGACCCAATTGTTACTTTCTATAATGCCATGAAAACCACACACACACACACACAATCTTCTTCAATGCTTTATCTTGGTGTTGGAATTTGTTTTTTTTTAACCCTTTCCCTCATATAGACTAATTTTGACACACTCAGTAGGTACCACATAAAGCCTGATCTGCAGAAAACCAGTTAAACCTTACCAAATTTAATTACAAAATCCTCATTTCCAGACCACTGAGGAGCAGCGAACAGCATAAAACCTGATCAGCCTGCGAGTTACTCGCAGGCTGATCTGGTTTTATGCTGTTCGCATAGGTCTTTTCATGGTGTCCTCTATGAGGGAAAGGGTTAAATTCCTATTCCTATTGAGGTATGAATTATTTGACAAAGTAATAGGCAACAAAATATAAAACTTATCAGTATAGTCACAAAATGAACATGTGGAATGTGGTTCTGTCACAAAGAGGTTTTCCATACTTCTACATTTTATGCATTAACTATGGAGATTCCCCTTTATGCATGAATTTAAGTCTCTCTTGACAAATATTACCCTAGGAAACTGTTGAAAAAAAAATCTATATACCAACTGAAACTCAGTCCAGATGCATTCATTCCATCTTGAATGCATCAGCTAATTCATATCTATTTCAATTGCTACCAAACAATATAACAAACAAAACCATGTGTTCTTTTGTGTGAACCAGGTCATCTATTGACTACCTATTTTGCCAGAGTAGCTACTGGATAGCAGGGAAGACTATTTAAATACATTTCTAAACACTGCAATGGGTCATAACGGAAGATAGATTAGTTATGTGGTAAGCCTTATGCACAAGAAAATGCAAGTGGCATGTTATTTTTTTTTTTTACATGGATCAACTGTGATTTCTTGATATATTCCTAAATATAATGGTGCTACATTATACAAATAATTATAAAACTAAAAACATAAAGAAAATAACATTAAAGCTATTAAGTATAATTATGCACACTAGAAAACATCCAAGTACACATTAATATTTGAAACAATAATTTCAGATATTAAGTGCTAAAACAATTACTTTTTCACAAACAAGAAAGTTTTCACATTTCACTTTTCTTAATTAAATATCATGTTAGTACTGTAAAGTACTCAATAAATGTGTATTCAAGCAATCAAGTATCAGAATTACTAGTTGTTATACCATCCCTATACATAAAGACTGTCTATCTACCTGTAAGTTTTTCTTTCATTTTTTTTTTTGTTTTAAAAAAATAAATCAGGAAAACTTAAATGAAATAACATATAATTGTGATATGTCAAAATTTTACACTACAACTGTAAATTACAAAGATAATGTAGTATCCAGCACACTTACTTAAGACAATGTAGTCACAATGTGGAGAAGGGAAAAATATTTAATTCATAATCAGTAAATAGTGCTATCACTAAAGGTGATGGACATTTGTAAAACCACTTTGGCCTGATTCAAACCACATACTCCCTTACGGCACAGTTTTTTTTCTATTTTTAGCAACACTGACCTTCACCCACCTTTCTTAAAAAAAGGCCGATGCAATCCACCTTTCAAGGCATTGAAGACAAAGTTTCATTAAAGTACCTTTAGACGGAGTGAAACAAAATGTTCAAAGATGTTTTGCAATATATCACAATATGTACTGCAATTATTCATACAATCAACATTATTCTCATTGCTAAAATCATGTCATCTTGGTGCTTTCATAAGTTTATTCTTGCATTTCTTATTTCTACATCATGTCATTTTACAATTTGTCCCATTTGCCTAATTACAGTGTGTTAATTTTGTATATAAATTTGACTACAGACTTATTCATAAAGACTATAGAGTCGGATTGGTTAAGAAATAAAAACAAAAACTGGACAGCTAATTCAAAACTGTAGTGCAATGTATACATTAACTTCTGTGCTACGCAAAAACTGATGCGCCAGTAAACCGTTACATCCTATTATCTGCACTTTAAATTTTAGTATTAACGAGAACAAGATGGGACAAGACAAGATTTTGACATGCATGATTCCTGCACAGTACCCACTTCACTAAGTGTAGTGGGGGTAAATATATCACAGCCAACATTAGGTTTACACAGATCATGTTTCAACTGTTGAGATTATTCTTAATCAACATCCAAACAGTGCAAAATATAATACCCTAAATTGATAATGCTTACTTTTTTGTGACACTTTATTTCAAACTAAAAAAATCTTTAATACAAATTTTTCATGATTTTTTTTCTCTTAAATACACAAATATATTTCATATATAAGACATACTTTAGTTCAAAACAAATAAATCTTTCTACTTTTCGACATAACCTTGTTGTTAGAAAAACCATTTTGTCATAAATGAATGTATTGCATAAAAAAGTATACATTGTCATTTTAGGGGCTCCATATAAAACATACATAATTATTTACAAAGCATGCAAAAGTATAAAAGCTTTAAAAATATTTGCATATCAAGCAATAACCTCAGAATTAATCTACTGATGGTAAAAGAAGGTAGTGAATTCAAACATATATTTTTTTAGATTACAGTAAAAGTAGCAAAAAACATTCTCATTTAAAGATATTTAAAAAAAAATCAAGATCTGGGAATTCTTTGCATTAATGGTAGATGCAATTGGAGTGCCGTAAATACAGAATCATTAAGCTTAAGCTATTTTATTATCCAAGAATGAACGTGAAAAATGGCTCTAAATAAAAACTATCAACCGAAGCAAAACTATTCTAAGGACATATAGAAATAGAAGGAGATGGAACAGTTTAACAGTTAGCCCTAAATGTGCTCATAACATTCCAATGTTAATTAAACAAAAGTTTTATTTTGTGATAGAATAAATTAATATTTTAAAGTCAATCTGTTATAATCCAAATACCAAAGGGAATAGAAATATTGAAAAACTGAAATAAAATGTAACATCTATTTGTCACTAATGTTTTCATATTTCATATTACAATGTTCTTCAAAGAAAATGTATAAGTGTAAGTAACTAAAATACTGTTTTTGGATTATACAGTCAAATCTTTTTAAGGAAAATGAACAAGAGATCAGTGTACAAACTGGATTCATCATTGGAGAAGAGCTACTAAAAAAACATGGCAGGAATATTAAATGAAAGTGTGGAGCTGTGTAATGTCAGGAAATACACGTCAGAAAAAATGGTATTTTAAAATCGTTTCTTGGACTAACAAAATTTAACTGTACTGGTACATGGTTTTATACAAAGATACTTATAAAGTTACATTTGATCACTTTATCCAACTCAATTGGCACTGCAGTTCAGTGGTAGTGTACAAAGGCTCTGGAATCAAGGGACGGGAGTATAAACCCTAGTGGAAACAATACACTTTCTTCTTTCTCCAACTTTCTAGGCTCCAAGTACTAGTCCATCCCCAAAACCATCAACTGGGATTTAGTTGAAGTCATTAGAAATACGTTCCAAACAAATGCAAAACAATACTTTTAATCAATTTTTTTGACAGTCCCGTTTTTTTGTTTGTTTTTTGTTTTTTAAAACTAAACTTACCTGTTTAAGTGACAGGTAAAACAAAACAGTATTTTAAGAACACAATTAACCTTTAAAATATACAAGAAGAAACCATTATAACATATCCATATCAACCTTTGAATAACCTTGACCTCAGCAACTATGAACAGCAAAGGTCATTAAAAGGTCATTAAGAACAGACCTTTTTAGCACTAACTCTTGAACAGGGAATGGACGCAATACTGAGAGCACCTGTGAATACTTTTGACTTCAATGTGAAGAGCTTGTTACGTTGTAGATGGTTTTTTTGTTGTCGTAACCACTGTTGTTGGCATGGTTGTCAAGGGCTTAGGTGTTGTTGGTTTTTCATTGCTGTAGCAACTGACAAACTGAAACACTTCAAGCGTCGTCTGCTCGGAATGTCCTAGAATCTCGTAAGACAATGTGAACCTGAAAATTATGTTACCATTTATTTGCCAGCTCTTTTATTCATTTTTAATTGCAGGTGAGAAAAAACAACAGTACTCTAGATAAATAGTGTTGTTACATCTTCCATATACCTATATGGGAAATAATTTTGTTCTTACATTGTAACCATCATGAAATAGGTGATGCTTAAGGTATTAACCCTTTCCCTCATATATACTCATTTTGACGCACTCAACAGGTACCACATAAAGCCTGATCTGCAGAAAACCACAGTTAAACCTTACCAAATTTAATTACAAAATCCTCATTTCCAGACCACTGAGGAGCAGCGAACAGCATAAAACCTGATCAGCCTGCGAGTTACTCGCAGGCTGATCTGGTTTTATGCTGTTCGCATAGGTCTTTTCATGGTTTCCTCTATGAGGGAAAGGGTTAAAACTGTAATCAATCACTTATGTTATAAAATTTGTGAAAAGATCTGCCCAATAATATTGCATTTGTGGACTGAGAAATTACTTAGGTGAGTTTTTCTATAGACAAGTGTGGCAATTTGACATAAATCTGTACATTATATGGGTGGAGAAATTAGAAGTAGGGGAAGATAGATGATGCCTCCTTGAAAAAAGGAAAAACACCCTAAATTGAATATATTTAGATATTATTAGTTTCAAGTGGATAAGGAATATAGCTATATTGAGAAGTTTTGTATATCAATTTAAATATTTTCATAATCACATGGTGCCAGTGAAAATGTGTTTCACATCTTAATGAGATATATTCAATATCCACTCAAAACTAACAAATTTTCTTTTTATTTTATGCTAATAACAAAAGAATGGAACTATTACTATGGTAAAGAATTCAATAGATTTAGTTTGTTTGTTTGAGTTTAATGTCTCACTGACAGTATTTCAGTTGAGACAGATATAGTGCTGTCTCACTACAATATCATGCTGTAGACAAATTAACCATACCAAGTCACATTCTCCTAACACTAAGCCAACCACTCCTGGAACTACCCTGAATATATGCTGAGCGCCAAGCAGGAAGCTACCGGTTCATATGGTTTTGTATTTTTTTGTGAGACACATATCAAAAAGATGTCATGTGATAAAAAGTTAAGGGAGTAAGTTTTTTGTTTTACTTTGATTAAATATCTCATTGACATTGTCTAGATCAGACAGAAATATAATGAAGTTCTTCCTCAATACATTATCAGGCCGTAGATATGTGACATGATAACAAATCTGGTCATGTTCTCCTGACACGGGGCTAAAAATTCCTGGAACTACCATACACTTATATGCTGAGCACTAGCAAACGGAAGACATACCAGTGCAATATCTAATAACTTTAACATATGGCTTAGGATAAAACCCACGACCTCCCGTGTATGGTGGGAACACTCTTACCACCTGGCCCCTGGGACTGGCAACTCTACACATTCAGATGAGATACTTACTCAAATAACATGACCATCTCATGAACCCATCGCAGTTTGTTTTTACATGAAGGCCTGAAATAAAATGGAAGAATGATTTCAGATCCAAGCTATAAGTTCAAGTTTCAAAATATTATCTTAAACGGTTTTTAAGTTATTGCGGGATCCAGATTTCCCGACATCCGGACGGACGGACAGGTGGACGGCAAACCTATAGTCCCCTCCGGTGTAAACACCGGTAGGGGACTAATAACTAGATGACTGTTATAGTCACAAATACGTAAGTCTATTCAATGGTCTATCAATGACTGTGATACTCATATGCCAAGTGAATTAATTAAATGTCAGTGTTGAGTGGGAAAAAATGTCTACAAAATGATAATTAAACATACACAAGGGTGGGATGTTTTTACATGCCATCAAAGGCCAACTGAAAGTCTGTTATAAAAATTCTTAAAGGGGTTCCAAAGATATGAAGTGGACACAATACAGAGTCAACTGCCACCTTTACCTTGACCTATAATGATTGTAACATATGCACACTGTCTCAATATGGCAAACCCTTATGTCATGTTACTTCAAAATCTTTCTAGAAAATGGACACAAAATATAGTCATATGACTTTTATCCTCTAAATGCAACATTGAACCAAGCTGCGCTCTGTACGTCATTTCCATATGGTGGATATTTGTGGTGAGTTGTTTGTGGTGAGTTGTGTCAGAATCATTCAAGGGGTTCAAGAGATATGAAACGGTCATGAAATACAGTAATATAATCTTTGACTTATAACAATGGACTGACCTTGAACCAATATTGCAACATTTCTGAGATTTAATTAAAATCCTTTAAGTCATTCAAAAGTTATAGAGTGGGCACAAAACAACACAAGCAAAAATAATAAATCTCTCAATTCTATTGGAGAGACATGCATGTAATTATATATTTTCATACAAAACATATATACCCAATTATTTAGAGGTATTACTACTAATTATTAAAAGTATTATTACCTTTACTGGTCACTAGAAAATTCTAATGTTTACTGATACATGTATTTTCAAATCAATTATCTATCTATCCAATAATAATACAGTTGAACTTGTATTAGCGACCACCTGTATTTAGCAGCCAAACTGCAGTTAGCGGTCAGTTTTAATATTACCAAACTAGCATTTTGTTATATGTTTAACCTGCATTTAGTGACCATCTTTGTTAAGCGGTCACTTTCTCTCCTTCCACTGACTGACCATTATGACATGTTTAAATGTACGTGGTTGGCCTAATTTATAGAAATAGAGCACATGGGACTGTTTGTGATATTGCTTGTGTGCCCCTGACGAGGTCATGTATGGATAATAACCCCCTAACAACGAATTAAGGCAGGGTTTACACTATCACTGTGAAGCCTTGAAATACTCCTCACAACAGATTTTGCTGTGAAAATAAAATTTAAGGTAATCCATTCATCATTAAATTATAATCATGGTTCTTCAAATGCTGAAAAAGACTTCAGTGCAGATGTAAGCATCCACTGACATGGAGTTTTAACCCTTTCCCTCATATAGACTCATTTTGACACACTCAATAGGTACCACATAAAGCCTGATCTGCAGAAAGCCAAACTCAAACCTTACCAAATTTAATTGTAAAATCCTCATTACCAGACCACTGAGGAGCATCGAACAGCATAAAACCTGATCAGCCTGCGAGTTACTCGCAAGCTGATCTGGTTTTATGCTGTTCGCATAGGTCTTACATGGTTTCCTCTATGAGGGAAAGGGTTAAGCTATTTTGCTCTAAATCTATAAAGGCTTGCATTTACTATAAAGTTCCCACAATCACTTGATGGACCATAATCACAAGTTAACGACGGATAGATTACCTTAAATGCATAGTTACTTACGCCATGTAACCCATCTGGTTTTCAGTATTCAGCGTTATATTCATCAAGACAGAGTACTCTTTGCCAGAACGTATGGGGATATCCATACTGGAGGTATTTGTTGCCTCGGTTATCACTTGCGTATCATACAACATCGTCACCTTCACACTCTCTATTTTAATTCGCACATAGTTCTCGTTTTTCACTGTAATAAAATTCTGAAAGAAAAAGAGAGCACTTCATCATGCAATATTCATAAATCTTAAACTTTTACTTCATAGAGACTCATTTTGACGCATTATAGGCAAACATCGCAGACCTAGATCAGACAATCTGCATGGCAAAGAAAAATCCACTGTTTCATACAGCATTTAATGTTCAGTAAAGGAATGTTCATTAAGTTCTAAATTTGTACATGTGAAGGGTTTATTAAGCAAGAAACAAGAGAATGATTGGGATCCATGGTTTGATGGAACTGTATAATAAACTGGAGCACTGTGGTCCAGTCGTAAAAAGTAATACTGTGGATCTGAGGGTTTAGGGTTCAAACCCCGTTGCAAAGTACTGGTCAACCCAAGGAACTACGGAGAGGGATTAGTATGACTTGTTTCCCATTTATTTGAATTAATATTTCAGGTTAAGCTTGGGCTGTCAGTGAACATTTTTCAGAATCTTCCCAGGCGAAACTACTGGTGAAACCTGGTGACTTTCAAGAGATATTAGCATAAATATTATGCTGTTAAACAATGTTTCTTAACCAAGGATAAAAGTTTTATACAGGAATCATCAAAAGTGTTCAATTTTTTCAATTTAATGCTTCAGCTTTAAAGAGGCCTGCTCTCACTCAGGCCTTCCTATTGTCTGTAGAATGTCTTTATAGCTGTTTATACATGTTTATTTCCCCTATTAAAACATCCCCCCCACCCCCCGCAAAAAAAAATAAAAAAATATTCCATAATATTATAAAGAGATGAGCATCATTCTGATGTCTGTAAGTACAGCCCTGATAAAAAAAAAAAAAAAAAAAAAAAAAAAACAAGTCAAGTACCATAGTCAGGCCAGATCTGGCAGAAAAATGAATGAAGGACAATTTCACTCTTAACAGGTTTAACCTCATGAATATTCATTTACAAATTATGATTTATGAATTATAAATCTGAACTTTAAAATCCTAGAACTTGGTGCAATACTATATATGTTTACCACTGTAAAAACTCCATATAAGGAGCAATGTTAAACACACAGATAAACAACTCTGTTTTATGAATTTTTATATAGGTGTGCATAGGTGTATACATGCAGGGCCATGTGAATGCATGTATATGAGTGTCCATGCATGTATGTATCTATATGTTTATCTGTATGTCCCTCAAATAATGCATGCTTGATCATATAATCAGTTACTTTGTATTAAATTTCCTGTAAAGTTTTGAAGCAATAATACATGATGTCAACGTCATGATATCATTTCTTGTGTATGTTTACATTACGCCATACTATTTTTGGTCAAAATGCAATAATGTAGTGCTGTTATATTTCTTTGTGATTTTTTATAAAGCCCTGCAGGCGAAAATTCACAAAAGAGTTATTTATCTTTGTATACATGTTTAACCTCATGATTATTCATTTACAAATAAAGATTTATAAATATTATCATTCTGAACTTTAAAATCCAAGGGCTTGGTATAAAACAATATTAACTACATATAAATAATATATGCAAGGATGTCATGAAGTGCAAACTCCAAAAATATAAATAAAAATGCAGTTATGATATTTACGCACAAAGCCCTTGAAATGGTATTTGAAACAATGGAGTTTTCTTTGCCATGCAGACTGTGTAAATCTGAACTACAATATTGTACAGTGCAAACTACAATATTGTATGAACAAATAGAAGTTGGAGCTGTCTGAACTGGGTCTGGTATTGCTCTGTTAGCCAAGGCGTCAAAATACATCAAAATGAGGCAATGGATGAACAATGTATCTTCCTTGTCTACAGGGTACAGAGGAATAGTGAAAAGAGTATAAACCTGATCAGATTGTAAGTGCGGCATTTTACACCATGGTATACACTAGGAAAACCTGATCAGCTTGAAATCAAATATTACTCATGAATAGTTAATCAGTGTACATCCTGAATACCAAAATACAAAGGAGTAGTTAACTATATAAGACTGACCAGCCTGTGAATTACTTACAGACTGACCTACTGTATAATCATTAATTTTCATGGGGTTTAATTTTCGTTGATTTCTTGGATGGCTTTATCCACAAATATTAATCCACACAAAAACTGGTCATTTTATAAACCAAAAGTTTGCAAGTACATGAATCCACGAATATATGTACCGAAGAAATTGACTTTATCACAAATTCCATGAAATTAATTGTCAATAAAAATTAATGATTTTACAGTAATTTTATTACCATTTGCATTGCATATTTCATGAAAGATCTTGTGAGGTATCAGTAATGGTTTTGACATGTTTATAAATAATATTAAGACGTGTACATAGAGCCATCGGCAGCTGCTGTTGACACATGTAAAGCATAAAGCAAGCTGTACATTGATGAATCACTGACATGAAATGCAACAAATGAATCCTAGATGTGTCTGATATATAGAATGACAGATTGCTTGAAGATAGTATGTTGGAAGCTTTGTTGATTAAAACCTGTGTTATCTGATGACAACATGGGTCATGTAAACCACTTGTTACAGGGAAGCTGAAACTTTTCATTACTTTAAGGTTCCAAGCCCATACGCAATCCCATTTTGCTAAGTTCAGCCGATTTCTAATCATAATCCTGGAAAATGGAATCCTTTTCTAGGATCCTATTTGCATAAGATAAACTTAAAATTCTAGATTTCTAGATTTCAAATTTAAGATATAGTGAAAACCCAGATTCATTGACATGTATATATATATACATTTGTACTAATATCTACTTCCTCAAACATCTCTTGACTTATGACATTATTGGTCTGTCTGTCTGTCTTTCTGTCTGTTAATCAATATATCTATGGTTATTGAGGTTTAACTCTTGATTGAATAAAAAACAAAACAAATAGTGAACAAAGGTCCACTTGCACCATATTCACAGTATGAATTATAATAGAAAGGTAAACAGTTATGCAGCAATTGTGGACAAGGTTTATTTTAACCCTTACCCTGCTAGAACCGTAAGTGCTAACCTTTGCCACCAGTAAAGAGCCAGGCCAGCCTGCACATCTGTTATTCAGACCTACCATGCTTTACTGAATAAACTGACATGTATTCTTGTTTTTATATTTATACTTTGGTGTACTTTCAAGCCTATGTTGCTTTTTTACTCTGACACTTCAATGAAGTATGTTAGGGGGGCCTCTGTTGGAGAGAGGGTAAAGTCCCTGACTTTAACACTCACTCAGCCTCTCAACTCGTGGGTTTGAATCCCGGCAGGGTCATTCAGATTTTCATGTGAGGAAGCCTTCCAGATGGCTTGCGGTAGTTCGGTGGTTCTACCTGGATGCCTCCGTGCGTTCGGGGTCTTCCTCCACCTGTAATTAGCTGAATGTCGCTATATGACTGAAATACTGTCGAAGTGACGGTAAACTTAAATAGTCAAGTCAAGTATGTTACCATCATTCTACTTGAGGATTTACTGCAACCACCTTAAGAATAAGGAATGGTGGACAGACAGATGGATGGCTCGACCGATGGATAGACCAATGGAAGGATGCTTGCAAACCTTTGTGTAATGACAAAAGCAATGTTTTAAAAAAATTATATTCATGGATATGAAAGTTAACAAGCTTTCACAAAGATGTACCCTATGAATACCAAAGATAACTCCCATGACCTTCACCTTTCAAGCACGCATAAGGAATATATGCCCAAAACATGTTTGTGTTATGACAAACACATCTATTAAGCTTAATGAAAAACCATGTACAGATATGGACATTAAATGAAAATGCAGCCTAAAAATACACATATGGTTGATGTGCATGACACACCCTTGTGTTATGAAGAACACTTTTGTAAAGTTTTATGAGGACAAGTTATGGAGTGGACAGGAATGAGGCTATAAATACCAAAGACAATTTCTAAAAAACTCCCATGACCTTAACCTTTCAAGGACACACATGGTTATGCACATAACACACCCTTGTATTATGAGGAACACTTCTGTAAAGTTTTATTGAAATCCATCCATAGATGTCTGAGATATGAAGCAGACACAAATTTGGGACAGACCGACGAAAGGAATGATGGAAGGACACGCTCAAAATTAAGTCCCTAACCAGTTTCACTGGTGGGGACTAATAAGCATGAAAATTACCACAGCTTGGTGATAGTAAAAAATAGGGAAATCTAAATATAGATAACTGTCTAACTACAGCCCCGAAATGTTGTGTGATGCAAAAATGTGTGCAACCATAGAACATCATTGCAAGCAATCCTGTTGAAAAACATTGTTGTGCACAGGAGTGTAAAATGACCTCTATTATTGGCCAATAAATATAATGGAACCAAAGAAATGGTGTAATTCAACACGCCCTAAAATGATCAAATACAGACATAAAATCTCACGGCTGAAAGATGGTTTATCAATGGTTTTACACAGTGCAAAATGTCATATCTACATACATAAACCTTTATAATGCTAAATTTCTAAATCAGACTTGTCCTGCCTTCATTTTGGACTGTACCATTAGCTGTTTATGGGGGTGCTTGCTGAAAATTTAATGACTGAATAGTGAACAGTGTAGACCATGATCAGACTGCACAGATGTGCTGGTTGATTTTGGTCTGCAATGATAGCGAAGAACAGTCACCAGTGCCCCCAGCATTGTAAGGGTTTCAAATGTCCACAAATATAATTATGCAAAACAGACATCAAACACCTTGCAATAACACACAGCTACACATATTATCATATCTAAAATGGACCAACTATCAAACACAAGGCTCTTGTATTTAGTTGCCAAGGATGAAAGTTTAAGTGGGTGTATTTTCGTTGTAGCATACTATGGGGACTGGGTAAACAGCTGTGCATTTTTAACTTTGTTAACTTCCTCAAGTGATACGTACACATGTCTTTAAAGTGCTACATCCTCCTTTCTTTCAATTGAACTGTGAAGCACATTGACATAGATACTGGACAATAAAAGGGAATCAAAAGCTGGCTTGTTGCTTTCTAATGGAAAGTAGTAACATGCCTCACTTCTCACTAATGCATCCCGGGTTCAATTCCTGGCCACGTACGTTAGAGGGTACAGTGGTGGCCTGTCCAGACACATGGTTTTCTCCAGGTTCGCCGGTCTCCTCCCACAATAATGACCACATACACCACACCAGAGCCATCAATAGTGATTAATATATGTTGTGATAACTTGTCTCGTAATCAATGAAAATTAATAAAGTTAAAGATACAAAGTAGATCCCGCGACAGTAGCGGTGTAGGGCTGAGAGTAAGTGACTTTGTTGGTGTCGCTATTTCCCCACTGCCACATCTCACAGACATAACAATCACACTGTGTGGTAACCTGGTGGTAGCATCCAGCCACCATCCACATCCACACCACACAACCCACACCCAACAGCCACACAAACATGAATATTCATGAGGTAAAAAAAAGTTAGGACAAATAATCTACCCGGTACTCCCAGTCGATACTGACTTTTATGGTCTTAATGCCCCCAAAAAACTTATTGGGCTGGTGAGGGGTTATCCTTTAACACGATAGAGACATCAATAAAGTTTGTTTAAACTGCATTCAGTCAATTATGCCAAAACTTGGATGAACCATCCTGAAATCCTAAATTCAAGACAAACATTAACCTTTGGAGAAATTAAAAAGACTATTTTCTCTAAGAAAATGCAAATATTACATTTGTAATATTTAATCAAACTTCCTTTCCACTAGGTCAAGAAATAAGAATTAGTTAAATATGATTAAAAAAATTAGAAACCCAGCCTGGCCCTGTGTTCTTGAAAATAAAAATGGGCTTGAAGTATGATTTTCACACATATATGCAATCTATGCCCATAAGATAAAATGGGGATTTAAGTATGATACTTAAATTTGAGCCTGATATCATACTTAAGTATTTTCGAGAACACGAGTCTGGTCTAAAACCTGAGACATTCATAATAAAAAGAATGCCACTATTACTGACCCATTAGTGGAAGATCATTTTAGTATTTCACTCGGGCCTGAAATAAAGTTAGGACCACCTACCATTACAGCAAAGTTGACATAATCTTCAGTCTCGTTGATATACACGTATCCCACAGGCTTAAGGTAGGGTCGTGTGCTGGTCATCGTGACATCTCGCGGAAACAGGAAGAACATAAGCAACCCTGCGGCTGTCAAGCAGAGGAAGACAGCCAAAGCAACCCAAAGATGTCTAGAAAAAGGTGATACGAATCAGTCAGAGCTTGTTAGAACAAATAAGCACAAATGCTCTCAGCATCATAACAATATTTCATCATTAAAACCTGGAAGCATGAAAGGTAATTTAGGCCAAAGCATAGATATTTAAAGAAATATTATCCTTGGAATAACTCCTAAATAAAGGTCAGTTTTCCCTTAAGAGGCCTATGTTTACAGGATTTATTGTATTGTAATAGTTAAAGTAATGATCATCTCACTAACAGGTGAGTAAATAATAACCTGAAGAAGACATCATCAGGTTACTATTTCAGTGATTTTGTAAATAATCATAATTTACAGCATATGTTAAAAGAAAAACATTCTTTTGACTATGGCAGAAAAAAAAACTTCTTAAGAGACAGAGAAAAAAGAAAATAATAATTTAAGGCCCATTATATTTCATAATGATTCAATTTAAACTAGAACTGTGTCCAAAGGATACGGATGCCCCCACTGTGCAGATGTGCTCGTAAACAAGAGCAGCTTCATTTAATGTCTACAAAATTCTGTTCTTATTATAGCGTTTCAGTTGAAATTTCCTCAATTATGTATTAATGATAAAAAAGTTACCTAACTCTTGAGGCATCATATTTGGTTTCTTTACAGATGGAATACAATATTAGTGTCTGAATAAAACAAAACTTTGAAACACATGTCTGGTCTCCTAAAACTGCAGGAACACAATGCTGTGATCAGAGAAATATGTTGGGTATACAGTTACTTTTGGCTGTGGCAACTCATCTTTTACATAGACAAGATCAATAATAGATCCACTTAAGTGTGTTGGTAATGTCACACACTGGCGATAATTAAGCAGAGATTCAGATAGTCTTCTGTACCAAACTGAATCAATTTAATTATTTATATGGTATATAGTGAACAAATCAACAAAGGGCCATAATTCTGTTAAATTTGGTCGCCGCAAAAAATTACTTCCTTTACTTCCATCTACACATTAAGGTTATTCATCACTGGAAGTTTAAGCAAAATCTGCCATCTGGTTTAAGAGGAGTTGCTTTCACAAAATTTCTATATGGTATATAGTGAAACAAGAGGGCCATGATGGCCCTGGATCGCTCACCTGATATCATTAGGCTATGTAAAATCAAGTGACCCCTGGGGCAGAGCCAATTTTGACCCCAGGGTCATGATTTGAACAAACTGGGTAGAGGTCTATTAGCCCATGTTACATACCAAATATCTAAACTCCAGACCTTGTGGTTTTTGAGAAGAAATTTTTCTAGATTTTTTTCCAAAATAAGTCTGTAAAATCAACCCGGGGTGTTTTCTAGTTTCCTAAAAAGAAGAATTTTCAAGTTATTTCTATATTAGCCTATGTAAAATCATGTGACCCCTGGGGCGGGGCCAAATTTGACCCCAGGGGCATGATTTGAACAAACTTGGTAGTGATCTACTAGACAATGCTGCACACCAAATATCTAAACCCAAGGCCTTGTGGTTTCTGAGAAGAAGATTTTTTCAAGTATTTTCCTATATTAGCCTATGTTAAATCAAGTGACCCCTGGGGCAGGGCCAAATTTTGACCCCAGGGTCATAATTTGAACAATCTTGGTAGAGAGTCATAAGATCATGCTACATACCAAATATCTAAACTCCAGGCCTTGTGGTTTCTGAGAAGAAGATTTTTTCAAGTATTTCCTATATTAGCTTATGTTAAATCAAGTGACCCCTGGGGCAGGGCCAAATTTGACCCCAGGGCATATTTAACAATTGGTGGATCATAGACATGCTCAACCAAATATCTAAACCCGGCCTTGTGGTTTCTGAGAAGAAGATTTTTTCAAGTATTTCCTATATTAGCTTATGTTAAATCAAGTGACCCCTGGGGCAGGGCCAAATTTGACCCCAGGGCCATGATTTTAACAAATTTGGTTGTGATCTACTAGACAGTGCTGCACACCAAATATCTAAACCCCGGGCCTTGTGGTTTCTGAGAAGAAGATTTTTCAAGTTTTTCCTATATTAGCATATGTTAAATCAAGTGACCCCTGGGGCGGGGCCAATTTTGACCCCAGGGTCATGATTTGAACAAACTTGGTAGAGATCCACCAGACAATGCTACACACCAAATATCTTAACTCTATGCCTTGTGGTTTCTGAGAAGAAGATTTTTCAAGGTTTTTTCCTATAGTAGCCTATGTTAAATCAAGTGACACCTGGGGCGGGGCCAATTTTGACCCCAGGGTCATAATTTTTACAATCTTGGTAGAGAGTCATAAGATCATGCTACATAACAAAAATCAAAAGGCTAGGACTTGTGGTTTCTGAGAAGAAGATTTTTCAAGTTTTTCCTATATTAGCCTATGTAAAATCAGGTGACCCCTGGGGCGGGGCCAAATTTGACCCCAGGGCCATGATTTGAACAAACTTGGTAGTGATCTACTAGACAATGCTGCACACCAAATATCTAAGCTCCAGGTCTTGTGGTTTCTGAGAAGAAGATTTTTCAAGTTTTTCCTATATTAGCCTATGTTAAATCACGTGACCCCTGGGGCGGGGCCAATTTTGACCCCAGGGTCATAATTTGAACAATCTTGGTAGAGAGTCATAAGATCATGCTACATACCAAAAATCAAAAGGCTAGGCCTTGTGGTTTCGGAGAAGAAGATTTTTTCAAGTTTTTCCTATATTAGCCTATGTTAAATCAAGTGACCCCTGGGGCGGGGTCAATTTTGACCCCAGGGCCATAATTTGAACAATCTTGGTAGAGAGTCATAAGATCATGCTACATACCAAAAATCAAAAGGCTAGGCCTTGTGGTTTCGGAGAAGAAGATTTTTAAAATTTTCATTTTTAAAATCTATTTTTAGCTCCTGTGACCTAGATTTTTGACCAATCAAAATAATTTTAACAACTTCGGATAAGGGCCCCATAATGAACATTCCTGTGAAGTTTTATCAAAATTGACCAAGCGGTTAAGGAGGAGATGTCGTTTGAAGCAAAATGTTGACGGACGACGGACGGACGACGGACGGACGGACGACGGACGGACGGACGACGGACGAAGACCGGTCACAATAGCTCACCTTGAGCCTCTGGCTCAGGTGAGCTAAAAATCAACAAAGGGCCATAATTCTGTTAAATTTGGTCGCCACGAAAAATTCCTTCCTTTACTTCCATCTACACATTAAGGTTGTTCATCCCTGGAAGTTTAAGCAAAATCTGCCATCCGGTTGAAGAGGAGTTGCGTTCACAAAATTTCTATATGGTATATAGTGAAAAAATCAACAAAGGGCCATATTTCTGTTAAATTTGGTCGCCGCGAAAATTCCTTCCTTTACTTCCATCTACACATTAAGGTTGTTCATCCCTGGAAGTTTAAGCAAAATCTGCCATCCGGTTAAGAGGAGTTGCGTTCACAAAATTTCTATATGGTATATAGTGAACAAATCAACAAAGGGCCATAATTCTGTTAAATTTGGTCGCTGCGAAAATTCCTTTCTTTACTACCATCTACACATTAAGGTTGTTCATCCCTGGAAGTTTAAGCAAAATCTGCCATCCGGTTTAAGAGGAGTTGCGTTCACAAGATTTCGGGACGTACGGACCGACTGACGGACTGATGGACTGATGGACGGACGGACAAGTGCAACGCTATATGCACCCCACTTTGTGGGGGCATAAAAATAACAATGACATTTTGTAAACTAACACAATTGATACATAATGTGAAAATATCTTCTGTAAACAGTTAAACACATTGAAAATGTTTATCAAATCACAAAACTGGTATTTTGGATGGATGTCAAAATACACTCATTGTTTAGATTTTGCATTGGTGAGTATTCTCGAAGAAAGTCTATAACTAGAAATAATTTGAATTTGAAAGACTGTCGTTGAATCACAATATGTTTATCTGCTACATCATCAATTTATGCTCTCCTGATTCTTAACGGAGACATACGAAATGTCTAGAAAATTGACGAGAGTATGCAGAATATGCAAATTAGTTATTTTCGTAAACAACTTAATGATCTTTAATAAAAGATTCTTTTATATTCGTGCATTTTAGTATCGTTGTTGTCAATGTGATGTACAGATTGCATCTCGTAACAAATCTGTAGCATACACTTTGCTTTTCTGTTCGATGAATATACTCTGCTTTTTGGAGCATAATGGGCCTTTAAATAAATCATAGTCATTTCAATTAGATTTGATTGATTAGGATCTGTACAACTTGTCTTCATAATGATTACTTCTGTGAAGATGACCTTAAACAGGCAAGCAAATTTTTAAGTATGCACATATATTACTTCTGCAAAGAATGCAACAAGGAGTTTTGGAGATGAAGTCTGGACAAACAGAGGCAGATGGACAGAGAGCAAAATAGACAGATGAAGCAAAAAGAAAGATTTGTTAAGATGATAGTCTTGAAACAGTTGAAGCCTGGAAGTACTGCTGTGACACAGTTTTACATAATACTATTTTAATATTGGCTTTGTTTGTCTGTTTGTAGGGTTTAACATCCCACAGACAGTATTTCAGTCATTTGGAGACGATGTCTTCTTGAGAGACAGATATAGTGTTGCCACATACGGTATCACGCCATAGACATGTGGCATGATACCACACCCAGTCACATTATCCTGAGCCAGTCCTGGGACTACCCTTATATGCTGAGCGCCAAGCAAGGGAGCTATACCAGTACCATTATTTACGACTTAAACATACATATGTATGTCTTGACCGGGGATTGAACCTATAACATCCTGCTCCTGAGGCAGACACTCTAACCACTAGACCACAGGGGATGGTAATATTGGCATTGTCACGGGGAAATGAAGAAGATTAAAATTATTTTATTATAATGATCTTCACAGCTTTGCTTGGTTTAATATCATTTCAGTTGTGACCAAAAATGATTAAAAAAAAATAGCAAAGGGCCTTGACTCATTAATCTGATAGTGATGTACCAATGATATGAACAAGTAGGCTGTGTATTATTAAGTTTTGCTAAGGGCAGCTGAGAGAAAGTATGCTGCAAAGAAACAATCCACAAAAGAAATTCACAAAAAATAACAAAGGGCCATAACTCATTGGAAATTTATCTTTGCATGACATGCCAAGCTCCTAATAGTCAAGAGGTTGTGAAGTTACAATACACCCAAATAAAGCAATTCCTCAGTCTGTGACATGGTAATGACACATTCTCTAGTTACATCTATGGTAAAGGGGTTGAAAAGTTATATGAAATGGTTACAAATAGAACATACTTAGCCTGTTACCTTGGCCAAATAACCTTTCAAACATTTGACTGTAAATCGTATCTCATCTGTAAGTCACTGGAGGATACAAGGGTCAGAAAAGGCAGGTGAGGAATACAAAGAACATGTATCAGCATTAACAGCACCGCATAGTATTACTGGATGTTCTGTAATGCATGTCTCAATACCATCAGAGAATCTGATATAGGATTTATTAACCCTTTCCCTCATATATACTCATTTTGACGCACTCAATAGGTATCACATAAAGCCTGATCTGCAGAAAACCACAGTTAAACTTTACCAAATTTAATTACAAAATACTCATTTCCAGACCAATGAGGAGCAGCGAACAGCATAAAACCTGATCAGCCTGCGAGTTACTCGCAGGCTGATCTGGTTTTATGCTGTTCGCATAGGTCTTTTCATGGTGTCCTCTATGAGGGAAAGGGTTAATAAAAAGCAAGGTACTGCCAGCTGATGTCAGATATTCTAGGAGTCTTAAGGATTTTGATATGATCAGATGTCAATATGAACATTTTGACCTGTTTCATTAAAAATGCCCTATTTTTGATTATCAGTGTGGACTTCTAGTACAGGAATACATGTACATCAAATTAAATGGATCATTGAACACAATTATAGTTGTACTTACGTTCTTCGTGGCTGCAGTCTTTTATCTTTCATTGGAATTAAAGCTATTAACTGACCTTCCTGCTCTGAAAAGCAAAAGAAATTAAAATGACCGGTTAAAAAGATGCAATAATTGTAGTAATATAAGAAATGCTTAACTGTGTGATTCTTTGGTTTATTTTAATCACACTTTTTACATTTTACATGACATGGAAAACAAGTGCTTTTTTTCACAATATTTATTCATGTTTTTCAATGGTAAAACCTTTAGTAAGAGTTTTGAGAGATCTTAAGAAAATCTTCCCTCACTTCCGCCGATAGGGATATACTCTAAGTTCAAAGACTAAGTTGTCACTGGCAGATTCAAGAGGGGGGGCTCCCTCTAAAATTCCCTGACCATACATAAATGTAGACACAAATTCCCCTAAAAACTCACAAAAATGCATTATTTCACAGCCTCAAATCAAAAGAAAATCATGGGGGATTTCCCTGGCTGCCCAGTCCAACCAGAACTACACTTTTCTCAAGGCTTGGGCAAAGCAGCAAGCTGCTCGCATTGTCATTGCCTACTTTTTTTTAGTAATATAATGTACGGCAATATTTATATTCAGATGACTTTCGTTATATGCAGGACAGTCAATATGTACCAAATCCTTAGTCCTTTCCAAATATATTACTAGATAAAAGGATCGGTTTTTGCAAAATTTGTATACACAATGTTGTAATAATGTAAAATTATCATGCTATGTGAAATTCAAAAGTGACAACAATGTTAAGTGTCATGTAAATTCATTAAATATTGACAAGTTTAGGAAATGTCAAGTAAATTTTAGCAGTTCTGCACATTGTCTTATGATAGAGACAGGGTGTTATTATAATATACCTACAGAATATAGAGATTGTCCATACTATGAGTGTTACCAGGAAGATGAATATCATTTTACAATGTATGTGCATTTGTCCATTATATAAGACTATTCATTAAAAATTTTGTAGTCTTATGCTATGCAGAAATGAAAATGTCATTAAAAGATAAGCAATGTATATATTTAACCCTTTCCCTCATATAGACTCATTTTGACGCACTCAATAGGTACCACATAAAGCCTGATCTGCAGAAAACCACAGTTAAACCTTACCAAATTTAATTACAAAATCCTCATTTCCAGACCACTGAGGAGCAGCGAACAGCATAAAACCTGATCAGCCTGCAAGTTACTCGCAGGCTGATCTGGTTTTATGCCGTTCGCATAGGTCTTTTCATGGTTTCCTCTATGAGGGAAAGGGTTAATGCGACTATAAAACTAGAAAAGAAAAGAAAAAAAAAAAAATCTGTGACACAGTATTTTAGATAATGTGTTTCAACATACTCATTATTTGCAAATTTATTTACAGTGTTTGTATAACTGAAACAATACATGAATTATAAATATATATTAGGTGTGTGTGTATGTAATAAATTCTGAAAGTATCCCATTTATTCCCGAAAGTTTCGCGTTATGACACAGAATTACGCGTTAATTTGCGAAACTTTCGCTAATAAACACGAAACTTTCGCATTTTAACACAAAAAAATATTTTTTACCAACGAAAATGAGCTCAATGGGCTTTCGTAAGATTTGTTGCTTATCAAAACAATTTTGGTGTGAAAATTGCCCTTCCATTGCAATTTATCGTCAGCTGAGGTGTACTTACTAAGATGTATCAATATGAAAATTTTTATTGATGCTTAAATTAATAGCAAATCAGTAACAAATAACCTTTATTGTTTATATTTTCTTTGATTAGGATTTGCTATTTTCCAGGCAATCAATTACATATAATTTAGAGTATATCAAAGGCTACTTTCAATGACAGGCTTGTATGAAACACACAATTTGATTGGATATGGACGATAACACAATGATGTGTATAACTGAATTCACATTATATAATCTCCCTGATTCTGTATCAAAGCAGTAGGTGGCTACCAAATGGATTTTATTGAGTTCAAAGGGATAACAGGGATTTTAAACTCCCGGTAAGAGAACAGGGGACAAGTTGAAATCCCACAAGATTTAATCTACATCCAGAGGATATGGAATATAAGTTCATTTTATAGAATTTTCTGTCTGGAAATGTTTAAAATGTGACCTTTTTTAGGGATATATATTTCACTTTGTTCACTTTAAGAGAGATTATCAGCCATAAAGAAGACTGCAAATAGTAAAATACCCTGGAGGTAATATGCTTTGGAAGATCATTTATATAATGAGGGAAGAGCAATAGTAACAAGAAGTATCTTAAAAAAAAGATAACTGCCGTGGTGTAATAATTATAATTAACGTTTATTCTGCATCTTTTTGAGAGGACATTTGACATGTCTTTCAAGCGTTCCAACTTCCAAATATATACAGCAGATATGAAATTGCCGACAATAGGACAGCAGGGTTAGACATTAAGGCCCGACCGAACGACATTCACTAGTAGATAGATGGTCCGGTCCAGCTAGGTCCTAGGCTAACATGACTGACTGGTCGTGTTCTATATTGGTCAAAGTTTGCAGAAATTTTATCTATTGACACATCAAAAGCACAAAAATAACTGTAATGGCCAAACTATTGACCCTTGTTGAAACAGTTTCTTGGAAAGCCCGTGTGTGCTATATTTAACAGCTTTTTCAGTAACAACCTTGACACACGTTCACTCATTGGTTTGTGTTTTCAGAACGATGTTTCCCCTTTGAAAGCCTTTTAATATTTTAAAACTTTTATAATTGCCAAGTTCAATGTCTAATACTAAGTAAAATGCTATTTTTCACTAATTTTCATTTTATAATTTTAGAAATTTCTATTAAATAATAAAATTTAATTTAAAAATGCTAGAGATGCAAGTTAATGCATGAGTGCTACATCTTTTTATTATGCTGGGATCCCATGTATAATGACAATAGATCTTTTTACGATTTGTTTTGCTGCAATGTGCAGCCGATACAAAAAAAGTCAAATAGCCTTTCCATCCGACAAATAAAACAATGTCAGTAATGAACGAAAAATGTAAAGAGGAATCAAAGAAACTATATGAATAGATGATAGGAAACAGATCATTTTGCTTTAAATGGAATTGCTTGAAAATCATTAAAAAATAGACATTATCCGGAACTTGCATATATAGGGATTTATGTAAATACAACCAAGGTGTTCATACAATGTTAATGAAAAGCATGTAACACAAAAGTAATTCTAGTATTATATTTGTAGACCTTTATTCATTTCTAAAGGTAAACATGAAAAAAACAGTGCTAGGTATTCTGAAGTAAGTATATTGATCTAAGTATGACAGGTATATGTTTAACACTTTGGTCTAGTTCAGTTAAGGTCAGGTCTAGTAGGTTTTCTAAGTGACTGGACCACTGGTCTAGCTCTCAAAAATGTTAATGTCGAACCCTGGACAGATGAATGACCAGTTCACAACATGCCCTTCAGGTAATACAAATGCATGGGTGTTCAGGTTACGAAGGGGTCTGAAGATTTCAAATCCAACATGCGTTTTTCATCCTTTAGATATGTTTTTTGTGTAGTTCAATATTAATTACTTTGAACGTTAAGACATGTATTAATATATTTCTGTCAAAAATCAAGGTTATAGGAATGAAGCTAACAAGCTGATCTCTTTTCTGGAGGGATACTCATGGTTTCTTAGTCAACCAATCAAAACTTACAGTATTGATCCATTGTTTACTGACCTTCTCCTTTAAGTTTAGACCAGAAATTCAGGTGAGAATGAAACAGCCAATGGCTGAAAAAGGGCCTTGGATAGGGATGAAAAAAATGCCTCTTCTACTAGAATCTTTGAGCTATTGTCAATACTTAAATTACTAACTTTAATTAAAGACATTTGTGTATAATTTAGTATGTTATTGTATTTCAGTGTATCAAAATGTACCTTTTGGAACATTCCCAAGGCCCTTGCATGTTGGACAGGGAACACTCCCCCTCAAGAGCTCGGTGTATCCAGAATCGCCAAGATGGGCCACACCACCTTCATTGTCTGTGACACGAACCGTGCTGATTGAGTCATAATTATTTGCCTGAGGATCGTGAATTAAAGAGTTTTCATCGTGGTTTTCATTGATGCGGTTTCTCCACATTTTTATATGGCTGTTTTGACAGATTTCACATGAAAACTATTATTCATCAACACATTTCATCCAGACGCTTGGATTGCAAAAAAGCGTCTAGACAGGATGAATGGGTTAATAGTAAAGGCCCGATTGGGAATATGTAATTTGACGAACTCGATATCATAAGCAAATCAGACTGATGTTTTTGAGTTGTGCTTGATTGACTAGCCACATTCTATAGTAGTCAATAAAACATTTTCATTATTCTGTATGGACATCATCCAGATAATATGCTTAAACAGCAGTAATTTAAAGATTCAAATTTGACATATTCTCGCAATATATAAATTCTTGTTTTTGGTATCATCATATAAACAAAAAAACAAATCGGTCCTTATTTTGCTATATAATAACCTTTTATTTCCGAAGAAATAAACTGTCATTAAAAATTTTCATAGAAATAACTTTAAACATTAATGATGCAAGCATCTGATAGGGAATTTAAGAATACGCTTGATGATTATAGCGGAAAACCACTTCTAGATGAAAATGGCAAGGTAGGCCGACTGTATCTTGGAGTATCCAGTTCTCAACAGTATAAGAAATTCTCGCTAAAAACCTCTCACCTTTATATTAAATATGTTCCTGAATGCATCAATATATTCCCTCCAATTGTAATAAATTGTCAATGGTTATGAAAAAAAAGAAAGAATAACTCCCCGAAACCAACAACTACTAAACATGGTTTATTTATTTCTCGTAAACTTAAAAACGTTGCTGTCACAAGTATGGTGGGCATAATGAGACACTTTCTATAACCCTTTCCCACATATATACTCCTTTTGACGCACTCAATAGGTATCACATAAAGCCTGATCTGCAGAATACCACAGTTAAACCTTACCAAATTTAATTACAAAATCCTCATTTCCAGACCACTGAGGAGCAGCGAACAGCATAAAACCTGATCAGCCTGCGAGTTACTCGCAGGCTGATCTGGTTTTATGCTGTTCGCATAGGTCTTTTCATGGTGTCCTCTATGAGGGAAAGGGTTAAACAACAGTTGCAGTGAAGTACTTTGTTCTTCCTAACAACACAAATCAGTGTGTATGGCTTGTCAACAACTTTTTTGTCATCCCTGCAGATCGACAAATATATCATTCTAGCAAATACATCTACATTATCAACACACAGCAAGAAACAGAGAACAATCAACCAAAATTTCATACTACAAGAACTCATTCTTCCTAAGGACTCTCTCTACTTGGAATGACTTGCCTGTCTCTGTTGCAGCTAGAGGCCTCAGACTTTAATAGTATCTCTTAGGTGGGGGCTATCCACCATCTCTCTTTAGAACTTCAAGAATGCTTTAAGTAAACCATCAGTGATTCCTGGGGCTGTTCTGGCCATGGTCACCATAACTGGAGGGGTCTGAGAGGAGAAAAGGCTTAAATGCAGCACTGCTTTTTACTTGCATATTGTAAAAGATTGACCTTGTAGTTTGCTTAAGAAAATAATAGAAGAAGCTTTAGTGAAAATGCTACAAAAACAGTAATTCATTACTAAATGAATGTGTTTATTTTAAACTGGAACATTTTCAATATTAAAAGAAACAATTTGGAAACAAGTGTCAGTCATTTTTGTAAAGTGTTGGTGGTTTCATCCTCAAATTACGTCACACTTGATGCGAAATATTGTGTGAGTGTACGTAGATTGAGAATGACAATATGGCAAGAACTGAATACTTAGGTGCCTGGATAGCGTAGTGGTAACCTGCTTTGCTTCACACCTATGCTTGTCAGGTTCGATTCCTGGTCACGTACGTGATAAGGTACAGTGGTCGCCCATCCAGACACGTGGGTTTACTTTGTCAGTTCTCCGGTTTCCCTCTACAATAATGACCACATAAGCCGCCACCAGAGCCAATGAGAGTGATTGATATCAGTTGTGAGAACTTCTTTCATAATCGATGTAAAATAAATTAAGTTAAAACTTTAAACTGAATACTAAAGAATACATAACCAAAATTCCAGTACTGGTAGTCCTGTCAATGACTATTTCATTGTTTATTAGAAGATTTATAGTGCAGGTTTCTACTCTTGGATCCAAAATTAATTGGTGAATTTCCCCCTCTCTCTTTCTCATCCTCCATGGTCAAAATAGGGATGGATTTTTAACATTAAAATGGAAAAGATTTTAGAGGAAATTGAAAAAAAAAACTGTATTTGTTAACTCTGGGATATGTACAACGAAGTCTTGAGAAATGAAGTGTGTAATGACATTTCCTTTACTGAAAGGAGTATTTATAAAATAAATTGATTTCCTATTGAGGAGTGT
>CM037779.1:70701689-70720348 GCA_021229015.1 Solen grandis | reverse complement strand
GTTTAAGTCAGCGACTTTACCCTCTCTCCAACAGGAGCCCCCCTAACATACTTCATTGAAGTATCAGAGTAAAAAAGCAACATAGGCTTGAAAGTTCACCAAAGTATAAATATAAAAACTGGAATACTGGAATATAGTTTATTCAGTAAAGCATGGTAGGTCGGTGGTTCTACTTTAGCTGGGCGTTGCAATATGACTGGAATACTGTCGAAGTGACGTTAAACTCAAATAGTCAGTCAGTCAGTCAGTAAAGCATATCTCAATAATTGGTAAAGCCCAACTTAATGAAACTTTCAGAGAACAGTCTTTATTGATACTTTAATGTAATGGTGTGAAAATGTAGTCAATCTGATAGAACATAAAATGATATATTTCCACCTCTTTGTTACAGTTAATATGAAATAAGTAATTTGTTAATTGCATCCTTAATTTTTGTCTGGATCATAACTCATAGATTATATGACATCTGAACTTCATAGATAGATAGACAGTGAAGACCTCTTGCACAAGAGCCATTACCATGCAATTCATTAATTTTGAGTTTGCACTTACCGGTATCCTGTGACAAAACACTGTTCAGGAATCATAACACATTTCCATTGGTTTTATTGTTTTCTATCTTGGGGGGACTACTGTATTGCTTGCAAAACTGACAAAGCCTTGTTTGAATACGATTCCATTATGGAAGTCAAAACTTAATTAAAATGTGTAAATAATCAATGCTAGAGAAAATGTGTTTAGTAAAAATATTAAAAAACATTAATGTGCACGTGAATAAATCGCAATCTATTCGGAGAATTTTTAAACCTTCTCTGGTTGGAATTTAAAGCACTAAGTAACAGATATAGATTTAACAAGCATTCTGAAAGTATTGCTTAGGCAATACTAAGTCCCCTACCAGCAAATAGGAAACTAAGAACCCCCGCCCCACTTTCATGCTGCAAACAAGTCAATTATTTGATCAATACTTTTGATGAAAGACAAAACAACAATTAATATCAAAAAGTCAGGAAAACTGCTATATTAAAGAAATTTTTCAAAGTCCAAGGCCCGTAATTTCATCAAAAATCACTGGACCTGACCTCAAACTTAAAATCAAGGTCAAGGTCATACTTGAAGGTCAAATGTTATTTTCGTGTCCGCTCCATATCTCATGAACGCTTGGACACATTTTCTTCAAACTCGGCTAAAGTGTTAACCTCATTGAGCTGATGTGCAGAAGGCATGAGGTGGTCACGCTGGCTCAAGGTCAAGGTCATACTTGAAGGTCAAATGTTATTTCGTGTCCCTCCATATCTCATGAAGCTTGGACACATTTTCTTCAAACTGGCTAAATGTTAACCTCATTGAGCTGATGTGCAGAAGGCATGAGGCGGTCACGCTGGCTCAAGGTCAAGGTCATACTTGAAGGTCAAATGTTATTTTCGTGTCCGCTCCATATCTCATGAACGCTTGGACACATTTTCTTCAAACTTGGCTAAAATGTTAACCTCATTGAGCTGATGTGCAGAAGGCATGAGTCGGTCAAGCTGGCTCAAGGTCAAGGTCATACTTGCAGGTCAAATGTTATTTTCGTGTCCGCTCCATATCTCATTCAGGAGTGTTCCCCTTGCCTTACACAGACCACTTCTTGACCTGTATTGCACTTCCACAGTGATTTATTGTACTCGGTAAATAATAGTATGTCATGTTCACAATCATACAAATTATTTCATGATATGTAAAGTTTTTAATTGAGTTACACATGTACTTTGTGGTTACCTAACACATCCTATACTTCATTGATGTTCACTTTTTGTACTGTTTCCCATGTAAAACTTGTCAGTAAACTTTTAATATATGTGCCTCCGAATTCTGAGATTCATACATAACTCCGGAAAGTTAAATTGTCTTAAACTGATCTTTTATGTCTGCTACAACCATGCCAGGTTAAGGTGAACATAATCCTATGACCAAACAAATTCTAATATTTGGCCAGCGGCGGGGGATATAGCTGTCCTTTGGACTGCCTTGTTTAAATATATTTTTGCTATATATAAAATATACATATATGATAATATATATATATAATGCTGAATATCATCAGTTTGCAAATATTATGTACAATATACGAGGGTTGTCCCAGAAGTATGTAGACTTTCTATACAACGACAAAGTCTTTTATCATAACCAAGTAATATTGTTCATGGATAAACTACTATTCATATTCTTTTAATTGAATAGCAATATGAGACAATATGTCTATAAGCAGTATGTGTATCAATGTTTCCATGACAACCATTAGTGCCATGCGGCGCAAGAGAAGTAAAGCTAATATTTGCTAATATAAAATGCTTAATTTAAAACTTTAAGGTAATGATTAACGCGGCATTTGCGTCTGCTTACATTCCAATGTCATGACGTCATTTTCTATAAACAACAATGGAATAACGTTTTGAATACTTAAGATACATCAAGTTTTGCGCTTGTATTACTAAAGAGCCGTTGCGGAAAAATGGCGTCGATCGGAGACATCAAATTGCGCTCTATAATCCAATTTTGTGAAGCACTGGGAAAAACCCCATCACAGACTTACAAACTGATTCAGGATGCCGGAACTGCAGAAAAGTGTTGCAAGTCGCTAGTTTTTAAGTGGCATAAGCAATTTAAAGATGGGCGCAAATCCATCGAAGACGAGAAACGGTGCAGTCAACCTGCGAATCAGAAAATGACACTCGTGAAAAATGTTAAGGACATGTTAGCAAAGGACCGGCGTTTCACTGTTCGCACTATTTCAGCAGAATTAGGAATATCGAAAATGTCTGTACACCGGATACTGAAAGAGGTGTCGATTTAAGTGACTTTATTCTTCACCAGGATAATGCTCCCCCACATACGGCTGCATCATCACTGTTAGAAATAGACGTGTTGGGGTTTAAACTCTTAAGACACCCGCCATATAGTCCAGACCTGGCTCCTATGGATTTTCGTGTGTTTCCGGAGATTAAGTCATATCTCAGGGGCCGAAGATATGACAGTCCGCAAGTTGTAATGGCGGAAATGCTGAAAATTGTGTCTTCTTTTGATAAGCAATTCTATGTAGACACTTACAACAAATGGATTATACGTCACAAGAAATGTGTTTCCTGTGGCGGTGACTACGTAGAAAAAGTGTAAGGTGCGTTTTAAATGCGACGTCATTGTGACATTATGTGACTTTTTTTGTGCGCCGGGTGGCATATAATGGTGATTATTAATCATTTGAAACCTTTATTCGTTCTATGTATCTTAATGAAATTTCACCATGTATGGGTCATATAAATGAAATAATATGCCACAAAACTTTGGTACTGAAATATTGACAAATAGCCATGTTATAGGGAAAGTCTACATACTTCTGGGACAACTGTCGTATGTATATAAAATGAAATGAAAAAAAAAAAATACCTTAAATTAAATAATGAAAGTTTCTTCTTTTAGATTTGCTTCCTTTTGATTTAGATACACATATTGATATAATGTTATGAACTGTAGGCAAGCAAAATAAGGAGAGTAAGAGTGGTAATGTGCTTATTGTTACTAATCCATTGAAACAAATTGTGTGTTCATTTTTATATAGATTTTTGGTCTGCTCATGCGTCCATGCGTCTGTTCGTCTGTCCGTCACACCTCAGGTTTACCTTTACCTTTAAGCATTTTTCTAAGAGGTTGACTTCACATTTTTATGAAACTAGTTACACATATACATAATGATATGATCTATTTAACATTTATGCAAATTTATGGCTGTGACCTAAATTTACAGTTGGATGAACATGGTAAATTTGGTTGTTCTGCATTTGCGTTTAAGCTTTTTTTTCTATGAAGAGGACTTCACATCTTCCTGAAACTTAATATACATGCACATCATGATATGGATTATTTACTTGTAGTGAATTATATTGAATTTTATGGCTGTGACCTAGTAAAATTAGTTATTCTGCCCTAGGTTTACCCCTGTGTTTAATCTTCTTTTCCTATAAAGGTAACTTCACATTATCATAAAACTTTATACAAATGTACATCATTATATTAACTTTTAAAATTACAAGCAAATATTTGATTTTGACCATATCCCAGCAAGGCATTAGTGTCTCAGAGACACATTTTCTTGTTTCTTGTAAAGAAAGTGTTCACGCAAGGTTAAAGGGGGTTTATAACATTGGTTTTAATTGCATCACTTGAAAATTTGATTCTCACTTATGAAATTTAATTTGATAAACAAAAAAAATGTGACATTATCACATTAAAAACCCTGTTCTTTTAGCACTATCAGCACTTTGATTTTATGCTTTCTCGCCTCTAAGCCAAAGAGTATTTCTTTTATAAGATGCATTTTCATGGGTTGATATTTTAGTCAACAACTGCTTTAAAACGTTTTAAATTTCCCCACGATGTCTTGAAGAGAAACAGAATAAGTTAACTGGAGATTTCCAACAATGTTGAAGGTGATCTTTAACATTAGTAGACTTTATGGCAAACACGTAGGATTTACATTATCCATTGTCTTCTGTAGAAACTCCACTGGGACTACCAGTATATCTTGGATTAGGCTGATTTTCAGCAAAATTCATTCAACAGAACTGTTATTGTCTGCAGTGTATATAAATGTATATATAAAATGTTGAAATAAGCCATGTTTGTACAACTTTCTTCATGGAACTTAGATATAATTGAGACAATTTTATTTCAGTGAAATCCATTTAGCAAAATAATTTCATATATAAAAATTCTAACCCTTAACCTGCTGAATTTCTCAAATGGACTTAGCCGGCACCTTTTTTGGAACTGTCCATTATCAATTTTAGGGATAACAAGATGAAAACTTGTAGTTGGTCAGCCAACAGTAAAGAGCCAGGCCAGCCTGCACGGATGTGCAGGCTGGCCTGGCTCTTTACTGGTGGCAAAGGTTAGCACTTACGGTTCTAGCAGGGTAAGGGTTAAAATAAACCTTGTCCACAATTGCTGCGTAACTGTTTACCTTTCTATTATAATTCATACTGTGAATATGGTGCAAGTGGACCTTTGTTCACTATTTGTTTATTTTTTATTCAATCAAGAGTTAAACCTCAATAACCATAGATATATTGATTAACAGACAGAAAGACATACAGACAGACCAATAATGTCATAAGTCAAGAGATGTTTGAGGAAGTAGATATTAGTACAAATGTATATATATACATGTCAATGAATCTGGGTTTTCACTAACTCTTAATTTTGAAATCTAGACACCAATTTTTGTGGATTTTGAGTTTATCTTATGCAAATAGGATCCTAGAAAAGGATTCCATTTTCCAGGATTATGATTAGAAATCGGCTGAACTTAGCAAAATGGGATTGCGTATGGGCTTGGAACCATAAAGTAATGAAAAGTTTCAGCTTCCCCTTAACAAGTGGTTTACATGACCCTTGTCATCATCAGATAACACAGGTTTTAATCAACAAAGCTTCCAACATACTATCTTCCAGCAATCTGTCATTCTATATATCAGACACATCTTGGATTCATTTGTTGCATTTCATGTCAGTGATTCATCAATGTACAGCTTGCGTTATGCTTTACATGTGTCAACAGCAGCTGCTGATGGCTCTATGTACACGTCTTAATAATATTTATAAACATGTCAAAACCATTACTGATATCTCACAAGATCTTTCATGAAATATGCAATGCAAATGGTAATAAAATTACTGTAAAATCATTAATTTTTATTGACAATTAATTTCGTGGAATTTGTGATAAAGTCAATTTCTTCGGTACATATATTCGTGGATTCATGTACTTGCAAACTTTTGGTTTATAAAATGACCAGTTTTCGTGTGGATTAATATTTGTGGATAAAGCCATTCAAGAAATCAACGAAAATTAAACCCCATGAAAACTAATGATTATACAGTAGGTCAGTCTGTAAGTAATTCACAGGCTGGTCAGTCTTATACAGTTTACTACTCCTTTGTATTTTGGTATTCAGGATGTACACTGATTAACTATTCATGAGTAATATTTGATTTCAAGCTGATCAGGTTTTCCTAGTGTATACCATGGTGTAAAATGCCGCACTTACAATCTGATCAGGTTTATACTCTTTTCACTATTCCTCTGTACCCTGTAGACAAGGAAGATACATTGTTCATCCATTGCCTCATTTTGATGTATTTTGACGCCTTGGCTAACAGAGCAATACCAGACCCAGTTCAGCTCCCTCTTCTATTTGTTCATACAATATTGTAGTTTGCACTGTACAGTATTGTAGCTCAGATTTACAGTCTGCATGGCAAAGAAAACTCCATTGTTTCAAATACCATTTCAAGAGCTTTGTGCATAAATATCATAACTGCATTTATATTTATATTTTTGGAGTTTGCACATCTTGACATCCTTGCATATATTATTTATATGTAGTTAACATTGTTTTATACCAAGCCCTTGGATTTTAAAGTTCAGAATGATAATATTTATAAATCTTTATTTGTAAATGAATAATCATGAGGTTAAACATGTATACAAAGATAAATAACTCTTTTGTGAATTTTCGCCTGCAGGGCTTTATAAAAAATCACAAAGAAATATAACAGCACTACATTATTGCATTTTGACCAAAAATAGTATGGCGTAATGTAAACATACACAGGAAATGAAATCATGACGCTGACATCATGTATTATTGCTTCAAAACTTTACAGGAAATTTAATACAAAGTAACTGATTATATGATCAAGCATGCATTATTTGAGGGACATACACATATAGATACATACATGCATGGACACTCATATACATGCATTCACATGGCCCTGCATGTATACACCTATGCACACCTATATAAAAATTCATAAAACAGAGTTGTTTATCTGTGTGTTTAACATTGCTCCTTATATGGAGTTTTTACAGTGGTAAACATATATAGTATTGCACCAAGTTCTAGGATTTTAAAGTTCAGATTTATAATTCATAAATCATAATTTGTAAATGAATATTCATGAGGTTAAACCTGTTAAGAGTGAAATTGTCCTTCAGTCATTTTTCTGCCAGATCTGGCCTGACTATGGTACTTGACTTGTTTTTTTTGTTTTTGTTTTTTTATCAGGGCTTTACTTACAGACATCAGAATGATGCTCATCTCTTTATCATATTATGGAATATTTTTTTAATTTTTTTTTGCGGGGGGTGGGGGGGATGTTTTAATAGGGGAAATAAACATGTATAAACAGCTATAAAGACATTTTACAGACAATAGGAAGGCCTGAGTGAGAGCAGGCCTCTTTAAAGCTGAAGCATTAATTTGAGAAACTGAACACTCTTGATGATTCCTGTATAAAACTTTTATCCTTGGTTAAGAAACATTGTTTAACAGCATAATATTTATGCTAATATCTCTTGAAAGTCACCAGGTTGCACCAATAGTTTCGCTTGGGAAGATTCTGAAAAATGTTCACTGGGAGCCCAAGCTTTAACCTGAGATATTTATTCAAATAAATGGGAAACAATTCATATTAATCCCTCTCCATAGTTCCTTGGGTTGACCAGTACTTTGCAACGGGGTTTGAACCCAAAACCCTCAGATCCACAGTATTACTTGCTATGACTGGACCGCAGTACTCCAGTTTATTTTACACTAAAGTTCCATCAAACCATGGATCCCAATCATTCTCTTGTTTCTTGCTTAATAAACCCTTCACATGTACAAATTTAGAACTTAATGAACATTCCTTTACTGAACATTAAATGCAATATGAAACAGTGGATTTTTCTTTGCCATGCAGATTGTCTGATCTAGGTCTGCGATGTTTGCCAATAATGCGTCAAAATGAGTCTCTATGAAGTAAAAGTTTAATATTTATGAATATTGCAGGATGAAATGCTCTCTTTTTCTTTCAGAATTTTATTACAGTGAAAAATGAGAACTATGTGGCAATTAAAATAGAGAGTGTGAAGGTGACGATGTTGTATGATACGCAAGTGATAACCGAGGCAACAAATACCTCCAGTATGGATATCCCCATACGTTCCGGCAAAGAGTACTCTGTCTTGATGAATATAACGCTGAATACTGAAAACCAGATGGGTTACATGGCGTAAGTAACTATGCATTTAAGGTAATCTATTCGTCGTTAACTTGTGATTATGGTCCATCAAGTGATTGTGGGAACTTTATAGTAAATGCAAGCCTTTATAGATTTAGAGCAAAATAGCTTAACCCTTTCCCTCATAGAGGAAACCATGTAAGACCTATGCGAACAGCATAAAACCAGATCAGCCTGCGAGTAACTCGCAGGCTGATCAGGTTTTATGCTGTTCGATGCTCCTCAGTGGTCTGGTAATGAGGATTTTACAATTAAATTTGGTAAGGTTTGAGTTTGGCTTTCTGCAGATCAGGCTTTATGTGGTACCTATTGAGTGTGTCAAAATGAGTCTATATGAGGGAAAGGGTTAAAACTCCATGTCAGTGGATGCTTACATCTGCACTGAAGTCTCTTTCAGCATTTGAAGAACCATGATTATAAGTTAATGATGAATGGATTACCTTAAATTTCATTTTCACAGCAAAATCTGTTGTGAGGAGTATTTCAAGGCTTCACAGTGATAGTTTAAACCCTGTCTTTATTCGTTGTTAGGGGGTTGTTATCCATACATGGCCCAGTCAGGGGCACACAAACAGTATCACAAACAATCCCATGTGCTCTATTTCTATAAATTAGGCCAACCACGTACATTCAAACATGTCATAATGGTCAGTCAGTGGAAGGAGAGAAAGTGACCGCTTAACAAAGATGGTCACTAAATGCAGGTTAAACATATAACAAAATGCTAGTTTGGTAATTTTAAAACTGACCGCTAACTGCAGTTTGGCTGCTAAATACAGGTGGTCGCTAATACAAGTTCAACTGTATTATTATTGGATAAATAGATAATTGATTTGAAAATACATGTATCAGTAAACATTAGAATTTTCTAGTGACCAGTAAAGGTAATAATACTTTTAATAATTAGTAGTAATACCTCTAAATAATTGGGTATATATGTTTTGTATGAAAATATATAATTACATGCATGTCTCTCCAATAGAATTGCGAGATTTATTATTTTTGCTTGTGTTGTTTTGTGCTCACTCCATAACTTTTGAATTTTTAAAGGATTTTAATTAAATCTCAGAAATGTTGCAATATTGGTTCAAGGTCAGTACATTGTTAGAAGTCAAAGATTATATTACTGTATTTCATGGCCGTTTCATATCTCTTGAACCCCTTGAATGATTCTGACACAACTCACCACAAACAACTCACCACAAATATCCACCATATGGAAATGACGTACAGAGCGCAGCTTGGTTCAATGTTGCATTTAGAGGATAAAAGTCATATGACTATATTTTGTGTCCATTTTCTAGAAAGATTTTGAAGTAACATGACATAAGGGTTTGCCATATTGAGACAGTGTGCATATGTTACAATCATTATAAGTCAAGGTAAAGGTGGCAGTTGACTCTGTATTGTGTCCACTTCATATCTTTGGAACCCCTTTAAGAATTTTTATAACAGACTTTCAGTTGGCCTTTGATGGCATGTAAAAACATCCCATCCTTGTGTATGTTTAATTATCATTTTGTAGACATTTTTTCCCACTCAACACTGACATTTAATTAATTCACTTGGCCTCTCATTTTACTGCAGTATGAGTATCACAGTCATTGACCTTCCATTGAATAGACTTACGTATTTGTGACTATAACAGTCATCTAGTTATTAGTCCCCTACCGGTGTTTACACTGGAGGGGACTATAGGTTTGCCGTCCATCTGTCCGTCCGTCCGGATGTCTGGAAATCTGGATCCCGCAATAACTTAAAAACCGTTTAAGATAATATTTTGAAACTTGAAATTATAGCTTGGATCTGAAATCATTCTTCCATTTTATTTCAGGCCTTCATGTAAAAACAAACTGCGATGGGTTCATGAGATGGTCATGTTATTTGAGTAAGTATCTCATCTGAATGTGTAGAGTTGCCAGTCCCAGGGGCCAAGTGGTAAGAGTGTTCCCACCATACACGGGAGGTCGTGGGTTTTATCCTAAGCCATATGTTAAAGTCATTAGATATTGCACTGGTATGTCTTCTGTTTTCTAGTGCTCAGTATATAAGTGTATGGTAGTTCCAGGAATGTTTAGCCCCGTGTCCGGAGAACATGACCAGATTTGTTATCATGTCACATATCTACGGCCTGATAATGTATTGAGGAAGGAGTGGTTGGCTTAGTGTTAGGAGAATGTGAATTGGTATGGTTAATTTGTCTACAGCATGATATTGTAGTGAGACAGCACTATATCTGTCCCAACTGAAATACTGTCAGTGAGACATTAAACTCAAACAAACTAAATCTATTGAATTCTTTACCGCGGATGTCTCCAAGGCTCCAATATTGTTAGAGCAAACTCTGAGTAGCTTACAAACTGACATTGAACTTACTTTGTGTTAAGTAATACTTTAATACTTAAAGACTTTTTTATTATGCTCACCGAAGGTGACGCATATAGTCGCCGCTTCGTCCGTCCGTTCGTCTGTCACACTTTCCTTGTCCGGACTATTTCTCAGGAACTAACGGCTTGAATTCAATGAAACTTTATGGGAAGCTTTATTACCAAGAGGAGATGCGCATATCCTCAGCATGACCCGGTTCCTAAATTTTTCAAAGAGTTATGGCCCATTGAATTTTCGGCCTATAGTACATGTACATATTGCATGATTCTTGTCCGGGCTATTTCTCAGGAACTAATGGCTTGAATTCAACGAAACTTTATGGGAAGCTTTATTACCAAGAGGAGATGCGCATATCGTCAGCATGATCCGGTTCCTCAATTTTTCACAGAGTTATGGCCCCTTGATTTTTCAGCCTATAGTACATATTGCATGAATCTTGTCTGGGCTATTTCTCAGAAAATAATGGCTTGAATTCAACGAAACTTTATGGAAAGCTTTATTACCAAGAGAAGATTTGCATATCATGGGGGTAACTTTGTCCCTCAATTTTTCACAGAGTTATGGCCCTTTGACTTTTATGCAAACGGTATATCTAGTATGATTCTTGTCCGGGCTATTTCTCAGGAACTAATAGCTTGATTTCAACAAAACTTTATGTGAAGCTTTATTACAAAGAGGAGATGCACATATCTTCGGCTTGACCCAGTTCCTACATCCTCCCACCCATTGACCAAGGTCTTATTTGTAACAATGACGTTCTTCGGGGAGCATCTGTCAGTTCTACTGACTTTCTTGTTATTCTTGTTTCTCTAATTAAAATACTCAAATATTTCATATCATAGCAAAGATTCATTTTTATACGCCGCCGGAGGTGGTTGTATACTGTCGTCATCTTGTCCGTCTGTCTGTCCGTACGTCCACATTTCTTGTGAACGTAACTCCTCAAACATTTCTGACAGTATCTTCACAAAACTTGGTCAATGTCATTACTATAATGGGTAGATGTGCATGATGAAGCCATTTTCCAGTTCATTGATTTTTGCACAAGTTATGTCCTTTGAAATTTTGTTTCTGATATTGCAGCTTTATGAACGCAATTCCTCTTAAGTTTCTGAACAGATCTTTATGAAAGTTGAACAATGTCATTACTATAATGGGTGAATGCGCATGAAGCAGAAATTTTCTGCTTCATTGATTTTTGCAAGTTATGTCCCTTGAAACTTAGTCTCTGTAGCTGATTGATATTGCAGCCTTCTGAATGCAACTCATCCTAAGTTTTGAATGAATCTTTTATGAAACTTGGTCAATGTCATAACTATAATGGGTAGATGTACATGGAGCAGAGATTTTCCGGTTCAGCGATTTTTGCAATAGTTATGCATGTGGAAACTTGGTCTCTATAGCATATGAACTTGAGAATGCAACTCCTAAGTTTCTGAAGGGATCTTCATCAATGTCATTACTGTAACGGGTAGAAGTGCATAAAGCAAGGATTATCTTGTTCAGTGATTTTTAGCTCGACTATTCAAAGAATATGAGAGCTATTGTAGTCACCCTTGCATTGGCGTCGGCGTTTGCATTGCAGCTCTTAGTTAAAGTTTTGCATGCAAGCTACTATCAGCCTTATATCTTAATAATAATTCATGGTATTGACTTGAAAGTTTATGAATATGTTAAGGGGCATCAAACAACCAAGGTAGATAACTCTTGATGTAATATATTACAAATTATGGCCCCTTTTTAACTTAGAAATTTTGGTTGAAGGTTTACATGCAAGGTACTTTCATGCTTATATGTCAGTATCAAGGCATGCAATTTATTTTAAACATCTTTAATATGTTAAGGGGTATCATACTATCAAGTTAGATATCTCTTGATGGAATATGTTACAAGTTATGGCTCCTTTTTAACTAGAAAATTTTGGTTAAAGTTTTGATACTCTCACACTTATATGTTAGTATCCAGGCATTCGATTGATTTGAAATATAGTCGGCACTCGTTATGTCGAATTTCCCCGGACCTCGCAAAAAAATCGAGATAAAAAAAGTTCGATATATAAATGTCTAAAGAAAATACCTGTTTGATCGGTCCGTTATATCCAGCATATCATGAGAATAAGTTCAGTGCCCGTATAATTTACATTCACGTAAGATTCAGTACGATGATAATGAAAGCAGAACAATAAAAAATGCGTTTTATAATATTTATTTACATTTTGTTTTTTCATTAGAGTCAAACAAAAACACATATAATATACATTTTATACAATACACGTCAATAAATCTGTTTGCTTAACGATCATTATTTGTAACAAAGAAATCATCAATTGTTTTTTGTTTTGTCATCACATTGCTACAGAAGACACTTCTCATCGATTTTTCTAATTCGTCGAGTTTTTTTATGTTTTTTCTGACTGTGGCATGTTCAGCCTCTAGGAACTGCCTGATAATTTCACATGCGTTTAGTGCTTCGCTAGCTTTCACTGATTTACTCGTCGTTGCTACTTCATCGTCCTCTTCATCGGATTCTGGTGTCAGGTTAAGTTGATTATTTTTCTCCTTGATGATTTCCACAATGTCGTCCTCAGTTTGGGATTCAGTGGACGGCAGAAGCGTATCAATCTGCATGAAATCATCCATTGTTACTGTCGCTCCTAGGATGTCTGCAAGACGCGCATATCATCGTCAGCATCGTCATCGGATTCTTCCACTGTACAGACAGAGGTTTCAAACCCCGCATGTCTGAAACAGTTGAAAACTGTCACTGCCGAGACCAGGTCCCAGGCCCTACGCAGCATGCGCAGGGCATCAATAATTGATATAGAAAACTCTGTTCCTGAGTCAATCGAAATGAGCTTTCTAGTCAGTACCTGCTTCCTATAATGCACCTTTAGATTTTTTATCACGCCCTGGTCCATTGGTTGGGTGATGCAAGTGGTTTTAGGGGGGAGGAACACAAGTTCGATACTCTTCAGTGACGTAATTGCTGGATGAGCTGGACAATTGTCTATGACTAAGGCTATTTTCCTTCCCTGTCTGGTTATTTGGTCATCAAGCTTTCTGACCCACTCCACAAATATTTGCGAGGTCATCCATGCTTTTTTGTTAGATGTGTAAGGCGTCGGCATGACTTTCACATTCTTGAAGCACCTAGGCTTCGCTGACTTCCCTATAACTAGGAGTGGAAGTTTCTCAGTCCCAGACATGTTGGCACATACCAGAACTGATAGACGTTCCTTGCTTATTTTACCTCCGTGACAGGGAATAGATTTGAACTCGAACGTTTTATCGGGCATAGCGCGGTAAAATATGGCAGTTTCATCGGCATTGTATATGTCATCAGGTTTGTATGATGATAGTATCACCTGAAGACGCTTTTGCCAGCTAGCGAACTGATCACTTGTTTGATCAACGGAGTTGGCCTCTCCACTGACCTTTTTAAATGTGATACCATGCCTGGACTTAAATCGCTCCAGCCATCCTACTGAGCCTTCAAATTCAGATGGTGGGATGCTCAGTTGTTGAGCAAAGTATCGTGCTTTAGTACGAAGCATTTCCCCATCAATCAGAGTGTTTTGCTCTCTAGCAGATTTAAACCATGCTAAGGGAGCAGTTTCGATTTCCGGAAATTTTGCAGTTCGGGCCTTTTTCTTTTCCGGTTCGATGTCCCCTGCAAGAAATTTTGCCTTAATTTCCTCTTTCTTTTTCAACCATGTTGACAGAGTGTTAGGGGGAATGCCGAAGTCTGCTGCAATCTGTTTTTTCGATTTCGTCCCAGCTTCAACTGCCTTGATTGCTTCATACTTGTCCATATAACTTTTGACAGACAATTTTCTCTTGGTGCCTTTACCAACGGCGGCTGATCTAGATATCCCCCCGGATTGGTTACCGGGTCCTTCTCCAGATTTCTCAGCCGGTGTTAAGTCACGTGACATTAGAGAGTTGTTGTCTTCAGGAGTAGCCATGTTGGAAATGATGTCGAAGTGCAGTGAGTGTGTAAATATATAAGACTGTTAGCTTTGAAGGAGTTCACTCATGGATTTAATGAAAAGCCGTCAAGCTAATCAACTGTAACGCTAATTAGTAATTAACAGAAGATCGGCTTTATCAAAGCGGAATGATTATGCATGAGCAGTGACCAACACAGGGATATTCGCACCTCGGCAAACTGCCAAGTAACTTCGACATAAGAATTAGAAATCAGGTGTGAAATACATACTGCAGACAGGTAAAAAAAATCGAGATAGCGAAAAAATCGAGATAAGAAAAATCGAGATATGAATGCTAAATTAATATTAATAAAGAAGAAAAAAAATCGACATAGGTAAAAAATCGACATAAACGAAGTCGACATAACGAGTGCCGACTGTATCTTTAATATGTTTAGGGGTATCATACTTTAATGGTAGATAACTCTTGATGGAATATATTACAAATTATGGCCCCTTTTTAACTTAAAAATTTAGTTTAAAGTTTTGCATGTAAGGTATTTTCATGTTTATATCTCAGAGTCCAGGCATGGGATTGATTTGAAACATCTTTAATATATTTAGGGGTATAATACGATAAAGGAAGATAACACTTGATGGAATATATTAAAGATTATGGCCCCCTTTTAATTTAGAATTCTGGTTAAGGTTTTGCATTCAAGCTACTATCCAGTTTATATCTCAGAAATTGTTTATGGAATTGACTAGAAATTTATGGAGTGTATTCAAGGGCATCAGAAAACCAAGGAGGATAACTTTTGGACTGAATTTTGTACATATTATGGCCCTTTTCTAACTTGAATACTTTGTTAAAGTTTTGCATGAAGTGTTATTATGCTGATGTCTCCGTAACTAGTCATGTGATTAATTTTAGACTTCATAAAAATATTAAGGGGTATCAGACTATCAAGGTATATCATTTTTGACTATTATTATATACAGGGTATGTAAAGGGCAAGAATTGAAATAGATTTTATTTGATTTACCAACAAGCATTTTGAATAGTCGAGCATGCTGTCCTCTGACATCTCTTGTTGAAAGAGTTATGCTCAAGAGGAAAAAAGGATACATATTGTCAGTGCCATTTAACCCATGAAAAGACCTATGCGAACAACATAAAACTAGATCAGCCTGCGAATAACTCACAGGCTGATCAGGCTTTATGCTGTTCGCTGCTCCTCAGTGGTCTGGAAATGAGGACTTTATAAATAAATTTGGTAAGGTTTAACTGTGGTCTTCTGCAGATCAGGCTTTATGTGGTACTTATTGAGTGCGTCAAAATGAGTCTATATGAGGGAAAGGGTTAACCTACTTTCATATCTGAAGCCTCTATAATCTTGATCTTTATACTTTGTGGCGGCGTATATCCTTTTCGCACCTGTAACGTAGTGAAACGGGTAAAAAAAACCTGCCAGTGCTGCCACGATATCCTTTGTGCACCGGGCCAATCTTTACAGCAAATGCCTGTAGTGTATTGAAATGGGTAAAAAATTTGTTGCCTCAGAAATTGGGCAATCTTTACAGTGAATGCCTGTAGCGTATTGAAACGGGTAAAAAAATGTTGCCTCTGAAACGGGCCAATCTTTACAGCGAATGCCTGTAGCGTATTGAAACGGGTAAAAATTTTGTTGCCTCAGAAACGGGGCAATCTTTACAGTGAATGCCAGTAACGTATTTATACAGGTAAAACTTTTCTCTCCTCAAAACCTGACCCCATTTTAGCATAGGAGCCCCTGAAAAGAATTAATTGCAGAAAAATAATCACCAAATTGATGTATTTAAATTAAAAGGTTTTATTAAAATGACTTAAAAATGTAATTTGATATTCGAGTTATATAAGTATTTCTATTTGTTTATTTAAAGTTTCAATTTTCTGGAGATATAGGATATATTGAATTTAATTAGAAAAAAAATCAATGAAAACGTAAATTTGCATATTAAAAAAAATTTATTATTATTTTTATGATTGCTGTGGATTACCAATTGATAGATCATTAAAATAAACTATAATAACTAATTGATTATTTTGATTATCTTTGAATTATTGATCATTATTGATTGTATTATTTTACACATTTTTTCATTACAGTTGCTTTGATATTTAACCCTTTCCCTCATAGAGGAAACCATGAAAAGACCTATGCGAACAACATAACACCAGATCAGCCTGGGAGTAACTCGCAGGCTGATCAGGTTTTATGCTGTTCGCTGCTCCTCAGTGGACTGGAAATGAGGATTTTGTAATTAAATTTGGTAAGGTTTAACTGTGGTTTTCTGCAGATCAGGCTTTATGTGGTACCTATTGAGTGCGTCAAAATGAGTCTATATGAGAGAAAGGGTTAACAAAAACAGATTACATGCTATAAATAACTACACACCTGTAACGTTGAAAAACTTATTTTTAACCATTTTTAACATTAATCTTATTAATATTTTTTGTTATACCAAAATATTTAACATTCATAAGTGCCATGTATGGTGCATTATAGCCTTTACATACATTGTCATACACTTCAGTAGTTAAATTGTATCCACATACGAAAGTTAATATGTTCAGTGCTTAAAATCAGTAACAACTGGAAAAAAACGTTTTTGTGTTAATTTCAAAGTTGTCAGATGTATTTTTTACTTAAAATACTTTGAATCTGGCATTCGGTTTTAAACCTGCAAAAAAGGCTCCCATCTCATAACGTTGCAGGGAATCACTGTAAAGACTGGCCTATTTCTGAGGCAACGATTTTTTTACCTGTTTCAATACGCTTCAGGCATTCACTGTAAAGATTGGCCCAGTTCGCAAAAGATATTGTGGTGGCACTGGCACTCTTGTTTAATTATTTTTTTCATCCATGTGGAAACAAATTTCACCAATTATGTTTATCCCTCTTGACAACTCCTGGGTTGAACCAGTACTCTATATTCGGTAGTGGAAGATTTTTACCCCATATAGTATTCAAACCCACAACCTTCGGATCCAAAGTAATGTATGCTACCACTGAACCATAGCTCTCCCTTTATAAAATGCTCCTCCACAAATGTTGCCAGTCAGCAAAGTAACAACTTATGTCATATCCGCCATTTACTTAAATATTTCATGAAACAAAAATGGTGGAAAATGCTCTTACGACATCAAAGATTTTAAGTAGCACTTAATATTGTTGTTTATCCTTGAAGTGAGATAATAACACTGTTTCACTGAGAATTTAGTTCCGTCTGATCTTGGTCATTAATTTAATGGCCCATCATTTCTAATGATGGTGGATCTGAGTGGTAAAGTGATATTAATATTATTCCAACTGATGAACTAAATCCGCGTCACCCACAGTGTGAGTGATATAGTGCATTTTTTTTTTTTTTACTTAAAAAGGGTATGTATATGGAAAATGTATTTCATGCCTCCCTTTGTTTTCATTCACATGGATTTATCTGCATGTGAATAGGATCGAATACACAAAATAGTTCCATTCTTTTGTCATTAGCATAAAATTAGCATAAAATAAAAAGAAAATTTGTTAGTTTTGAGTGGATATTGAATATATCTCATTAAGATGTGAAACACATTTTCACTGGCACCATGTGATTATGAAAATATTTAAATTGATATACAAAACTTCTCAATATAGCTATATTCCATATCCACTTGAAACTAATAATATCTAAATATATTCAAGTTAGGGTGTTTTTCCTTTTTTCTTCCCCTACTTCTAATTTCACCACCCATATAATGTACAGATTTATGTCAAATTGCCACACCTGTCTAAAGAAAAACTCACCTAAGTAATTTCTCAGTCCACAAATGCAATATTATTGGGCAGATCTTTTTCACAAATTTTATAACATAAGTGATTGATTACAGTTTTAACCCTTTCCCGCATAGAGGAAACCATGAAAAGACCTATCGAACAGTATAAAACCAGATCAGCCTGCGAGTAACTCGCAGGCTGATCAGGTTTTATGCTGTTCGCTGCTCCTCAGTGGTCTGGAAATGAGGATTTTGTAACTTAATTTGGTAAGGTTTAACTGTGGTTTTCTGCAGATCAGGCTTTATGTGATACCTATTGAGGGCGTCAAAATGAGTCTATATGAGGGAAAGGGTTAAAATGAGTCTATATGAGGGAAAGGGTTAAGACCTTAAGCATCACCTATTTCTTGATGGTTACAATGTAAGAATAAAATTATT
>CM037779.1:70651589-70701589 GCA_021229015.1 Solen grandis | reverse complement strand
TGAAATTAACCTGGTTTTCCACATACACACACACAAAAAAAAAAATAAAAAAAAATACATGTTCTTTTACAGTCGTTGTTGTATAAAAAGAATGAATGCTGTAATTGAGTATATTCAATGACAGCCAAATAGTATATGACTTTGTTTCTTCGATTCTTCACTTTGTTTCTTTCGAATTTTCGTTATGATGCTGATGAATTCTGAAAAAGAAGTAAGAAGTGTTATGGTGCAAGTTATCAAAAATAAGGAAAAAGGTACACACTATTTTCATCTGCGAAACCTTCGTTTGCTCATTACGCTTTGCTTCTTAATCAACTGTTGGTTATTTTTTCGGCGTAAGCTGTATAAAACGGATTTTATTTCTTGTGTAACGTGTACCGAGCGGGGATAAAACAAAACTTAAATATACGTAATTTTTCTCAGTGCTGACTTAGCCTATTGATTGTTCATACAAATCACAAAATGATGATTAAACAATGATTTTAATAGTGATTCGCAAGGCGCCTTAAAACAATCAGCATATAATTAATAAAATCAACCAATGGTGATAAAACCTGATTCTTATGTAGAGTTGCTTCTTCTTCCTCCGAACAGACTTGACATTCATACCGCAACCTCAAAAACCTGGAACCTGATTTCCAGTACCTTCAGAACTATGTCTGAAATAACCTCAGACCTATGGTCTGAAACACCTCCAAACCTATGCTGGAAAAAGTGTATATGAAGCTTATCTCTGTATGAAATTAGGATGTGGCGACCCAGGACTAGTTTTTGGATTTCCTCTGCATTGCAATTATACTGAATGTACCGAGGCACTTGCCTAAACTCCCCACGCTTTCTAATAGGTATATACAAAAGAACAATGTTCATTAACTTTCGTTCGACGATCAGAAGCAGACTGACTAAATTCAGCAAATAAGCGCCTTTATACAGTGTTCATCATGATCACCAAATGTTTGCTGGTGTACTTTAATGAGCGTCTTTGATATTATATAAATGAATATAATAACAACAATTAATACAAACAATAAAAACAACCCAAAGTTCTGAAATACATCTAAAGCGAATGTTTATATTTTAAATATCAAAGATATATCATATAACCTTTATTTTCGTTACACTTGAACCAATCTTATCTTGGTTAAAAGCATTCGTTTCATTGGTTTACATAAATTATTATAAGATATTCCATCATAAAAAGGGAGTTTCAGAGTGCATATCTTTCTGCATAAATACCAATTTAATCTACTTATGTAAACATAAAAACACCAGTTGAAAAATTCAAACATAGAAAAGTTAAAAAAGTGAACAGTTTTGATCTTTAGAAAACGTAGTTAACCATGGTAGTAGACTGTCCCTCCAAGTCGCAAAACACGCATGTATAAAGTAGCTTACATGTGCAACGTATAGCAACAGTTGGTTAAATGCTTGTCTATGGAACTAATGTCCCCGAAATCGAATCCCATTGATGATTTTTTTTCCTGTTTAGATTATATTACTTTTTTGTCCCTTTCTTTCTTTTTTTTTTACTGGCTAGTGTATTGCAATTCCAAAATTTAGCGACAAATACGTTTTCTATCATTATTCTAAAATCACAGACACATATTGTAACTTTTATTTTCTTTAATTTTCATATCTTTATTTTTTACGCCGAATATCTTTCTTAATTCTTGTTTTTATTAGCAACACTTCATACTCATGAATAATTATTTAAGAATTTCAATTAATCTGTGGCGGGGACAGAGCGGATAAATTGACTAATGAAACGGCACGTTACATATAGTTGTTAGGATTTTGAATTGTAATTTCAGTGAAGAGTATTCAAAATACTACACGCGTGGTATCAATGGTAGCATTTAGCTGATGTACTCATGAAAACCAGTGACAGTTGAAAATCTCACGGTATATACTATAGTGATGACGGCATATATACCAAACCGCGGGTTCCGACGATGAATGTTTACTAGAATTATGTACATTCTAGAGCAAGCAATCAGTTATGGCGTTTTATGCTTCTGCAACATTTCTATGGCCAAGCTAAGAGCACATTCAGTTGCACATAGCTTTTTTAGTAAAGGTGACCTTGACCCAACACAACCAAAAGTTATTGTTTTGAGGGGAGATGTTCGTATGGTTCCAGTAGAGACCAAATTTACAAAGTTAACCGAAGTGCAAACTGTCATAACACGTGACTCGGATCGTTTGACTCTGCACGCACAAAAGTTACACAAAAGATATTAAAATACCCGAACACAAATGATCCTTTGCATAGTTAACTGATATTTTAATTAGTTTAATTTTTTAAAAGTTCTATATTTTACGTCGATTGGGAAACAAGTTCTAACAACATATATAAATCCCTTCGACGGTTCCTTGGTTGGACCAGTTCTTTGCGCCTGGGAGATCATTTACACAAATGATATTTAAATACACAAAATAAAACAAGTGAGGAATTTGCACATACAAATAATTGTGTTTTCGTATTATAAATATGATATGATTTTTTTCAAAATCGATACAAAGTACATACATGTAGACTATTCTACAGAAAAAAATATTTGTGAAGGTGTTAGAAAAATAATCGTGGTCGTCAAGCAATTTAAACTTATGTAATCAACAAGTTCTTTATTAAAATAAATAGCATACTTTACCTTCAATCTCGACGGAGTTCTTCCCCGAATCTGAATCAATCCCTAACCTGGACAATAACTCAACTGCATCATCTCCGTCACCAAGCATTTCTGAAATCAATTAAAAATCGGAAAATAAATGATAACTTAAACGATTCTTGTATTTGGAAAACGCATTGTCTTGTCACAGAAGAGAACACACACACACACACACACACACATATATATATATATATATATATATATATATATATATAAGAAACAAATTAGATTTATATGTATCACAGACGTATAGAAACACTACATCTCTCGTTCGCTTAAGCTGTTTCTGTGTCATAAACCATGATGTTCCCACGGTATATGATCAAAGGGGGCATTTTTCTTTTCTTTCTTTTCTTTTTTTTTTTTTTTTTTTTTTGCTTGCTTGCATTGAACATTTTCGCGTTTTGTCTAGAAATCAGGCCGGGAAAGCTGCTGGGAAATAAGCATCCACGAAATACTTTTTTTCCTCGAAGCATCCACGGAGCATCAGTTATTTCTCGTCGAAGTATCAGTGGCTCCTTCGAGTATATTTAAATCTTTAGTTAATGTTCTGCGAAATTTTGGCGATACATTCCCGATCTGCATCCCCGAATATTCGCCAAATTTTCGGCGATGGTGTACTTTGAAACCCCCCCCCCCCACACACACACAACTGGGGAAAAAAATAACACTCCCCTTGATTCCCTGATTCTCTTTCTACATCACCATCAAACTCTCATTATCCCGGAAGGACACACCCCTCCCCCTCTCCCCCTGAGCTTTCCCGGACATCGGGAGCCATCCTCGATTCTTCAAAGCTGTTTTTCGGGGAACATTCCCAAAAGCCTTGTGACCATAGCCGAAGCATCAGAAACGTTCAACGGACCATCCCCGATGCCTAATAAGTGCCATTTCACATGGAACTGCTCCTTTTTTTCCTCCAAACTTCGGGTCGGCATATTTCAAACGCACGCCAGATACACACCTCGGGTCAAAAATCAAAGCGCTGAAGGCACTGAAGTTGTGTGTGTCTCAAGTGGAAGAGGGTTTGACGAGCAGCAGATCTACTGCGAAGTTGTTTTTGCCAGATACCATACTTAGATAAAATAATGAAATATTTTTGTTTTAGATTTGCTTCCTTTTGATTTAGATGTGCATATTGAACTGTTGGCAAGAGAAATAGAGAGAGTAAAAGAGACGATGTCCTAATTGTTAAAAGTGAATTGAAACAAATAGTATGTTCAACTTTTCTTGTAACGGCCTTGTTAACGCAAGATTAAAGCGGGTTTATAACATTGGGTTTATTGACTTCGCTTGAAAATTTGATCCCTATTTATTAAATTTACTTTGATAAAAAAAGAAATCGGACAATCCTGTTCTCTTAGCGCTTTCAGCGCTTTGATTTGTGAAAATGGCAGGTGGCTCGTAGTCAAATTCGGATAGCAGATATACAGGTATCGGTCTTTTTATAGGAAGTATCTGAGGTCAAAAGCTTGATCTGATTGTTACACGGATTAGTATCGGACTTCAAACTTTCTACATGGGTTATTGTAACACATAAATGGTAGCATATTACTATCAAAATTAAATATAATATTTCCTCCGCATTGTCAATTGATAGTTATGCAACATCATAGAGAAATTAGTTCTTTCGTGCTTTTATGCCACAGACAATTATTGTGTGACTTAAATATTTATTTTTGACACAAAATTGATTGTTCAACACTTTTGATTAATCTCAGCATACCTATGTTGTAGAGTTATAGACAATTGTCGATCATAGTTACACTATCGAGATGTTATTCCAAGCAGAGAATCGGATGCTCAGAATGTAGGAACCGACTGACGTCACACACAACTAACTAGGAAAAAAGTTCAACGATCTGTGACAGTCTAATCTTCTTTAATTTGTACGAACCAAACTGTCTAACATTGATTTTACTATTTTTATTTTAACTGCTCAAATGTGAAAGTTTGTTAATGTACATATCTGTATGAATGAATTATAGGTATTCAGTGTGGCTATACCACGTGGTATATGACGTCATTTTAAACCAATACCAGCATCATTATTCGCCTTGATGCGAAAAAGAAAACTGCTGTAAGTATTTATTTTATTTCTTCTCAAATTTTAATGGGATATAGCTCATGCCGAGAGGAACAAAAGCCCCAGCGATCACACCGTTAACATCAGTTGGAGTCGACGACAACAGTCGTACTAAATACATTTGTACATGTAGCGTGAGACACAGTGGCTATACAATGTCCGTATTTGTCCGATTTTTGTATTTTCTAACCAATTTTGGGTTAAATCAAGTTTACATTTTTAAAGCCTACATATCAATTAAGTGTCCTGCTGACAAACTTTTGGTCCGGTTAAGGCCTTACTTATCGTGAATTTGAATGAAAAATGACCAAAAGTTTCGATGGAATGAGCCACTTGGCCAATCAATCACAAAATTTTCATTTTCTGATCAAAGTGAATTATTTCAAGCAAAGCATTATTAACTTTGACATTTTGTCTCTTATTCATCCAAACCACGGCTTCCAAAACGCTTTTCTTGCAGAGATATAAGATGTTAAAGTTGGCATGTCTTCAAAATTTGAGTAACGACGACAACAGTCGGTAGCGATTCATTGATATCGACGAGCTAATATGGATGTAAATATTCGAAACCACGCTTACTGTTCATGACATATGCTCATGTCAAATCTATAACCAGGCTCGAATTCCATCAATAATACTTAGCGCTAAGTAATACTTAAATTCTTAAACGAGGTAGATACACAGTCCACCCTAAATATTTTATGAAATATTCAAGTACGTGACTCAGCTGAAACGAATTATTACCTCAATAACTAACAATTATTGACAAGAAATGAAATATCTGGGTATTTTATTAGAGGAAAAAGAATTATGGTATTTGCCTTTAAGTATTTAAGTTTTACTTAGCCCTAAGAACCTGTTGGTGGAATTCGACCTAGTATAATTATGTTACACGCTTGCAATTGATGTATATATTATATAAGATGACGAGCTGTATATGCTCAAATCTAACGATAAGCTTCTGTTCTGTAAAAGTGGGTCAGTGACTAATTAAAATAATATATAATGCTTTCTCCATTTGACTGACACAACGAGGGGCTGAGCAGCCTCTCCAGCCTAGTGTACATGTGCAGTGTATCTAGATTTTTCATAAAATTTCATGAATAAGTAGATCTAATTCTTTTAATTGGTGCTTGTACCATCAAGTTTACCTTTCAGTTCTTTTGCATCCATATGTCCATCGTTATTTTTATCATAATGTTTGCAGGCAGCACGTAAATCTTCGTTAGGGTCCTTGGGTAGCGACTCCATAAATTCACAGAACTCTTCTAAACTTATTTTACCGTCGTCTTAAAATAAGAAGTGAAATACTTTCAATATAATAAATAAAATATGATCGTTACATGTACTATCGACGAAAAATATAATATTTGTTGATTTTGTTATGGTTTTATGTAACAATTGTCCTGTAAGGTATCAAACAAACTGAATTAAGCTTTATTTTTTTAATTAGAAATAAGTTACAATATAAAACTTTATGTAATAGACTATATTATTGCTTTATTATTTTATGTATTCACTCATTTATTATATTCATTTGATTGATAGTCACCAATCAATAATGAATTCTGTATTATTATGAATTCCGCCACAATATCATTTTACCAGAACCGATAGCTCATGCAAATTTGCACCAAATACAAAATTATTCTTTGTTTTACATATGATTTGGCGTTTAAGATTGTACTATCGTTTTAATTAATATTTATATAATGAAAAGATGTGTACTGACAAACTCCTTGATAAAACGTGTGAAATCAATTCATTTAATTCATGAAGCTGTACTTTTTTTAAAGTGTATATAAAAATAACAATAGTCCACCATACTGTCTAAGTCTATGCCTTCCATGAATTTTTAAGTTTTCCGTGGTTGGGTTAAAGCCCATATCTGGACCAATGTTTCCATCTCATTCTTATCCAATGCCTCTTTTTCGCCTCTATAGTCATCGTAAAGCGCCTTATAATCTGAAAAATGTTTCAAGTTAGTGACCTCATATCTCAAACACATATACAAAACAACCTAATCGATTCAACTCTTTACTGGGCCTCCGTGGCTGGGTGGTTGTATTCGCCACTTACTATAACTTATCACCGGTGTGAGTTCCACAGTAGATCTACCCGGATACCTCTGAGCATTCTGAGTCTTCCTTCACCTTATTAAGTTATGTGATTGAAATGAAGCAACGAGGGTTATAACTCCAAAACAACAGCCCATTTACAGGGAAACAATTATGCAACAAGTATAAAACTACAAAACTAGAAATTATACTGTTGGAGGTAAACGCTGTTTAACCCTTTCCCCCATAGAGGATACCATGAAAAGACCTATGCGAACAGCATAAAACCAGATCAGCCTGCGAGTAACTCGCAGGCTGATCAGGTTTTATGCTGTTCGCTGCTCCTCGGTGGTCTGGAAATGAGGATTTTGTAATTAAATTTGGTAAGGTTTAACTGTGGTTTTCTGCAGATCAGGCTTTATGTGGTACCTACTGAGTGCGTCAAAATGAGTCTATATGAGGGAAAGGGTTAAGTAAACGTGTTTAACAGTTGATCTGAATTTGAATGCGCCCATATGATGTAAAAGTTGTTAATTGTAAAAAGCAAATTTGTATGAATATTTCTATTAAAACACGTTAATATGCAAAAAGCAAATTTGTATGAATATTTCTATTAAAACATGTTATGCTAACAATTATTCGGTACCACGGTAGACCGGAGATATATACGAGTATATAATACGAGCATGCAGCCAGGATTTTATTATTACACGACACCAAGCATTCCTTACGATGGAATGATAGCCGGTCCAAAATTCTCAAAAACATTTAATTATGATCTCAGGCTCGACTAAAAAATCCCTATTGAAAATAAAGGTCATACTTTGAATTTGACCATAAAAGCAATAATTAGGTACAGTTTTAATTAGGTCAAGTAGGCTAGGACCGTTACATTATAAAACTAGGCCAGTCCCCTTGTTTTGACAATTTTCGTTTTTCGAAAAGTCTGGCGGTAACCTGTTCTACGAACCGATAAACAAAAGCGAGCATCGTTGATTTGCATGCTGACCATAGCCATTTTCACGGCACTATATCCTTCCGCGCTTAGTAGCGTATCAATTCAATGGGATTGTAATATCATGACCACCTTGTGAATGCAATTTATAAATGGAACCTCACTCTCGATCATTATGAAACAAATCAAAGCGCCAAGGCACTGAGAGTTTGTCGGCGGGGTTATAATGAAACAAAGAGCGAGTTTAACTGACTTACTATTAATAACTAGAGTTGCAGGAAAACGTGCAGAGGTTTTGGCGCCAAATGACCTTTGCTTCTATCGACTTAACATTGGAAATTGAATAATAGCTATTTCACATGTAAATCCTGCCGACAGTCTCTCAGCGCATTGTGTGCTTTGATTTTATATAGTATAATACCACACTCAGTCTGTGATATTACACCGTAGTGGTATAATACCACATCCTGTCTGTGATATTACATCGTAGTGGTATAATATCAAACCCAGCCTGTGTTATTACATGGTAGTGGTATATTACCACATCTAGTCTGTGATATTACATGGTCGTTGTATTATACCACACCGAGCCTGTTTAATAACATGGTAGTGGTATATTACCACATCCAGTCTGTGATATTACATGCTAGTGGTATAATATCTCACACCGAGCCTGTTTAATAACATGGAAGTGGTATATTACCACATCCAGTCTGTGATATTACATGCTAGTGGTATAATATCTCACCCAGCCTGTGTTATTACATGGTAGTGGTATATTACCACATCCTGTCTGTGATATTACATGCTAGTGGTATAATATCACACCCAGCCTGTGTTATTACATGGAAGTGGTATATTTCCACATCCAGTCTGTGATATTACATGCTAGTGGTATAATATCACACCCAGCCTGTATTTTTACATGGTAGTGGTATATTACCACATCCTGTCTGTGATATTACATGGTAGTGGTAAAATATCACACCGAGCCTGTGTTATTACATGGTAGTGGTATATTACCACATCCTGTCTGTGATATTACATGGTAGTGGTATAATATCACACCCAGCCTGTGTTATTACATGGTAGTGGTATATTACTACATCCTGTCTGTGATATTACATGTTAGTGGTATAATATCACACCTAACCTGTGTTATAACATGGTAGTGGTATATTACCACATCCAGTCTGTGATATTACATGGAAGTGGTATAATACCACACCGGGCCTGTTGAATAACATGGTAGTGGTATATTACCTCATTCTGTATGTGATATTACATGGTAGTGGTATAATATCACACCCAGCCTGTGTTATTACATGGTAGTGGTATATTACCACATCGTAGTGGTATAATATCACACCCAGCCTGTGTTATTATATGGTAGTGGTATATTACCACATCCAGTTTGTTATATTACATGGTAGTGGTATAATATCACACCCAGCCTGTGTTATTATATGGTAGTGGTATATTACCACATCCAGTTTGTTATATTACATGGTAGTGGTATAATATCACACCCAGCCTGTGTTATTATATGGTAGTGGTATATTACCACATCCTGTCTGTGATATTACATGGTAGTGGTATAATATCACACCCAGCCTGTGTTATTACATGGTAGTGTTATATTACCACATCCAGTTTGTTATATTACATGGTAGTGGTATAATATCACACCCAGCCTGTGTTATTATATGGTAGTGTTATATTACCACATCCTGTCTGTGATATTACATCGTAGTGGTATAATACCACACCCAGTCAACATATCCACTCGACCACCGGTGCAGGTTAGACCAAGACATGCATTGTCCTCAAGTCCGGGTTGTCAATCCAGTGGTAGCTCACATAGCAATGGATCTGACGGTTGTGGGTTCGATACTCATTTGGCACAATAATCTGTCTTGACCTTCCCAGTCGCGATGGATTCCTTTCCAACCGAGGAACCGTCCAGAAGGACGGTATATTTCAGTGGTCACCCATGCATACATACCTTCTTTATTATTGAAAAGGTCTTTATTTCCAGTCGAAGTCAAAAGAAATGTTTAAACAAACATATTTTTGTACGAGGTTATAACATAGATAAAACTAATGTTAACTTATTCAAAGTTTTATACGCATAGTCTATATCCCTTCGTTTAAAGCAAAAAACAAAATGCAATGAAATAAATAGATATAAAAATAGACTTAACACATGTATCGCACCAGTATTTTTCCGTGGTTACCCATGCGTACATACCTTCTTTTGACAGTTCCTACAAAGGAATTGCAAAACATAATTAGTTTAATACACTAAGCAAACGGTGTAAAAAAAACTGGGTTACGTTTTTTTTTTTTTTTTTTTTTTTTTTTTTCTCGTTACGGCATAATCTAAACCCAATCGTTACCCAATCTTTATACATAAGGAAAACTCCATCTATGAACCTAAATCTTTATACACAAACAGAACCCATGGCTTAACCCAATCTTTATAACACAAGGTAAACCAAAATTAAACCCAATCTTTATGACACAGGCTGAACCTAAATCTTTATGACACAAGGTAAACCCAATCTTAATGACACAAGGTAAACCCAATCTTAATGACACAAGGTAAACCCAATCTTAATGACACAAGGTAAACCCAACCTTTATGACACAGTATAAATCATTTTTAAACATGCTAAACATAAACTACATTCAATTCTTAAAAGGCCTTTTTTTTTTTATGATACACTATATGCCAATATATATATTACAACTTTTTCTTTTATTTCAATATGAAGCCATATTTTATCATATACCGAATTTTTTACAAATGCATAAACTGTCCGTAACAATAATTTGTAAACTTTCTACTTTATGCTTGACCAAATTACCTATAATATTTAAACAAAACGGACTTTCCAGCAGAAAACCCACTTGATTTAAATCAAATTGGCAGACCTAATAATGAAAATGATTTCTATTCGCCTTTTCAGTTTTAAATGTGAGTTAATATTGAGGATCAATAATCAATAAACATTTTATAAGCGATTTAAGTTTAAATCAAAAGAGAGAACAGCGCGATTGAAATATGCATACACACAAGCGCACACTCAGTTGTGACCAAGACAACAATCGCACAAACAAACATACATCCTTCAACAAGAGAAGTTTGTATGTTTTCTGTATACGTTTGACAAAACTATATGTACATCTAGTATGTACATCTAAACAAAACTTATTTAGAAATATATAACAATTTAAGCAGTTCAATACATAACTAATTTAACATATATAAATATATGAAAAAAATGTGCATGCATGTTAAATATATAAGGAATATATATGAAAGGCGATGCTCACGATATTGTATCCATACCCGATGCATTCTTGTTGAACTACAGCTTTCATGAAATAGAGAGAAGGGGTCCGAGAGAGAGAGAAGAGAGAGAATTGTTGTTCATAACAGTACGAACACAAGATCTCATTGCAAAATATTACAAAAAGATGGAGGAAAACAAAATGTCGAGATAGAAATACTTACCATTATTTGAAGTCTTCGTGTTCCCTATTTCCCTATATACTCCGTCTGATTTGTATGAGTTAACGACCCCGATACTGTCTACATATTTACCTATGAATGGCGGGTATATTGAATAGATAAGATTGAATATCACTGATTAGAACGCATATTGATTCTTCTATATAAAGACCAGGCATACACACGCGAACTTAACGCCATTAAAACCAATAAATTTAAAGTCTTCTTTTCAAATCTATATAGGATATTCTGCATTCATGGACTGGAGTAACACGTTTTTGAATGGGCATTTTAACTTGGCGTTATTTTTATTATATCTAATCTAGAAGTACTTTAATGAGTTTTCTTTCGATATTTATTTTTCGCTGTGAACGTTCGTTTGCTTACATTATTTTAGTCATTTGGAGACTATGTCTACTTGAGAAAGATATGGTGCTGCCACACTGCAGTATCACGCCGTAGACATGCGTTTTGATACTACGTAACATCCAGTCATATTATCCTGACACCGGGCCAACAAGTCATGAAACTACCTTTATATGCTGTGCATCAAACAAGGGAACTACCAGTACTGCCTTTTCCGACTTTAGTGTGTCACGGCCAGGGATCGAACCAACGACGCCTCAATCACGCGGCCACCGGGGAAGGCCGTTTGAACGTCATTTATCAGCTGCGCTTGAAATACGGTCAACCCTGTCTTAAGTGCCTAGTCCAGAGAAAGACAAACATGGCTTCCTATCCCAAATGGTTGTTTGCTTACCTGGTTATTTGAGGACTTAAGCTTAATGGTAGAGGTATACTGCTGCCTCACGGTGGCATCAAGATCAACCAATCATTTGAACTACCTTTATGTTCTGTGCGCCACGTACGGGGAAATTGTAACAGTAATATTTTAACGACTTTGGACGTCATGGCCGGGATCGAATCAACGACATTCCGGTTACTGGGTGGACGCACTAACCACCAGGCCACAGATCTAAATTGCTGTTAATGAAGCTAAATTGAGTAATATCACTGTGCAGAAAAAATCAAATAAGTAAAATCTTACAACGTTAACGAAATACACGATATTGCATTTGAATGATTTTGAATATTAATATTATTGTAATATTATTAGAAGCGAAAGCTTCTTAAGTCAGACAGTGGATTTTCTACTTACAATCACATTACCGCCACTTATCCATACATTCGCGATGAAAAACAGTACCACTGGTTGTAGAAGTCAACATTGCAGTTTTGATAAAAGTTAGATATATTGCAGGATTTTGAAAGCATTGGGTATAATTTCTGTGCAAATAAAACTGTAAAAGAAGCAAGTTTATGATTCAGTGTTCCGCAGTTTCATTCATTAAACTACCTTTAAAAAACCTTATTTGAACCACTTTACGGCTGCGGAATTAGGTCAGTTGGTAAGAGTGTCGATCAGTATTTTGTTCTTGCAAGGTGTCGTGAGTTCTAGTCCAGCTGAGACCGTTTGTTTGTTTTTTGTATAATACTTATTTTTTATATTTTTGGGTTATATATTTAGAAGTTTTTATGCTTCCATTATTTTGCGTTTGTTAACCTTTTGATTCAAATCATAGACCACAGGACCCTGATATTCAGTCAAAAACAAAACAAACAAAAAACGACCTATATATATTAAATTATTTATAGAGAGGTCGATTTTTCTAATATTAGGATCCTGCGCATAGACAGGTTTGGTTATAAGGTCAAAACAGTAGAAATGAGAGGGGACAGTATGTTTAATGTAAGCCGTCAATTGAAACATCTTGTTTTTAATCTTTTCTTGGTAGAGTCTCAAATGACTGTAGTGTCTCTAGTCGCATCTGTATGTCACAACTCAGAAAGTATTTTAGGGATTGAGTTTATACTTTATACAATGGTCAAACTTTACTTACCAAGAACAATAACTCTACCTTGCTTCATCTCTATTACTTACTTGTACGGTGAAACTATGCTTTTCTGGAACATATTTTAAAAATCACTGAATTCATGGACATCATTCTTTACACATAGGAAGAATGTGAGGTGACAAAGAACAATAACTTTATCTTGTCCCATTTTCTTGCTTTTCTATTAAAATTATTTCTGTCTTCTTCAAATTCATGAAGTATTAAAGGTATTGCGAGGATCAATACTAAGAACCATTATTCCTTATCCATTTTTGTTTAATTTGACAGAGACCAATAATAAAATAATCTATCTTACCTACTGTTTTAATAAGACTTCCCTGATTTTTTACATGCATACCACGAAAACAATTAAAGGGACTGACTTTATAATTCACACATTTTAACTTTCGCTTCTGACAGTGCTCTCAGTGCTTTAATATACACATGTAGGTACAAATGGACAGCGACAAGCACCAAATGTTGTGACCATACGTATAAGGTGTCACACCACTACTTTTTGTCCCTATATAATCTATAGTAACTTGGCCGACTTTCGAGGCCTGTTCCTACTTTCCAAATGTTCGTTGGAATATTTCTGGTCTAGTTTCATGTAGACCATTCATAAATCAACAGATTTAGGCACAAAAAAATATATCATTAAGGAATTGGCGTTTCACAAATTTCACATTTCCCGGCTACCTGTCAAAATTTCCAAAACAAACGTGACCTCTGAGCCGCATTACCTCTGCAGCTCTCCCAACATCCTGTAGGAAAGTAATCCCTTAATACAACTATTAAATGCAAGTTGTTGGTCAAAAATACATGTATCTCACCACACAGGCTAAATGTGTTGCAGTTATTCAGTGTTTTCTGGGGAAAATATGACTTTGATGTCCACCCTTTCATTTTTCATTAGGTACTACTTCAGCACCCTACGACCCGGAAGTACTTTGATAGTGGTGTGACACCATAAACCCCAGGCAGTTTCGGCTTAAATTTGACTAAAACAAAACATTCCTTTTTGCTTATAATAACAGTTGTAATTTATTTTTAATTTTACCTTTGCATCTTTGATGGATACAAAGCAGCAGCACTCAAACGGAAAAAGCTCCTTAAGGTAGTACAGCCTCTCTTTTTATGTTCGCCTAGTGTGTAGAACGCAAAAAATGCCAAAATCTTTAAAATTCTGGCTCAAATCCAACCAGAAGTAAACATTTTCTTTTACCTTTTCTTCTTTTTGTCACATTATGCTACATTTATTAATATCTTTTTACTATTAAGATTATAACAAAACCATTTTATATTTTCATAATTTGATGCCCCTATCTATTTTCTTGACAAACTGTTCGTATTTTTTGTGTGTTGGAACTTTATCGCTGCAAATTTTGATTTTCGATATATCTGTGTCATAATTTACGGTTTAAACCAAGTTATTTATGAAACTTTCACTTTTCTTCCTTTACTTGTTCATAAATAATCATTTATGGATCATATAAACGTTCGTTTACGGATGAAAATTCAACAAACCTTAATTTTCCTGTATTTAGTGTATCAGTGTCCTGGTATTATTGGCCGAGAGAAACAACAAAGTATAAATGCCAAAAACATGCACACACGTTGATAAATTGGTGTTCTTCAGCATCGCATAAGATATTTATAATCCTGAAAAGTGCCCTTCACAGTTTGTTTACCTTAAAATTGTCACGTAACGTTTTATTTGCACAGTTTCACCATATATAAAGCAACTCTTTCTCTTTGATTTTTGTCTATACGTGCGTATTGCGTTTATAAAAAGCCAATCTAAAAATGCAAGGTCACCAGATGCAACATTCATTTATTATAAAAAAAAATCGCTGATTTCTCTATCACAGGCAATAGCGTTACGAAGGGTATAAAATCTATACTTAAAATTTTAAAACCTACATCTGGTATTTTATTTTCGTGTCACATGACTGATCACAATCACTTTTCGCGCATGCGCTCACTTCACAGACTAAACTTACAAATTTGCTACCCGAAATTGATGAAGACGCCATGCTGCGGAACGTGTTGCGAGGTACCCAGCGTACTTGATTAAGAGATACCGTAATCTATGCTATATTTACCCCATTTCACCGCAGTACGTCGAGTTCACGAAAATAGCGTTTTCCTTGTGTAATGTGACCTTCACTTGCTGGGTCCAACATTAATGAGGGAGTCTTGAAGAAAAAGAATATCAGCATTGCTAAGTCTGGTATTTATAAAAATAAATTGTCATTTATCTCACTTAAAGGGAGATAATAATATCTACTAAATATTTTACAGCATTTTCATATTTTTAAGCCTTATTATATTACCCGTTATTTCATATTTATCTTTATTTAATGCAATGCAGAAATAGTTGCGTTGTTACTACATAAATGTTGATGCTTAATCCAAATCCAAGTATTTCACGATTTTCATGTATTGTGGCACTTTTTGTCCACCATGTCTACTTCCTATTACACATGTTATTGACATTTTCAAGTCATTTGGAAACATACATGTCTCTCTTAAATAGGTCACTGAATTCTAATTATTTATTCACCCATTGTTAAATGGACAATGGACTATGTAGCAGTGTGTTTGTTTTTCAGCCAAGAAAGCAAACGGTTTTGACTGAGTGCATGCAAGATGAAGATGTGACAAGTAATATTTTCTTTGAATGTGAGGCCAAATCTGAAAGCCCTTTGCAAACTATATTCTCTTATATGAAATAAATTTGTATACTGAGTGTTACTGAGAGAAAAAAATATAATTTACTGTAAAAAATAATAATGTTTTCACAACCCCCACCCACTTTGGGTTGACAGCGACCCCTTAAGCAGTCAAAATTTTGACAGTTGAAAAAAAAAAGATGAATCTCAACACCAAGGTCTTTCCACACACACGCACGCGCGCGCACACACACACACATACACACACACGCACATGGGCTTTACAAATCGGGTTTGATATTACTAATATGCATATAATTTTTAGACATGATGCAAGAACAACACCCTTGTTTGGAATAAGCCGACAAGGGGCGTTCCAGGACTGGTTGGCATGGCGGTGATTGACGGGGTATCATGCCATCTGTTTGCGACGTGCAACTTCATAACGTTTCTTAAAAATCTAATATGAACCTTTTGAATAATCAAGATCACTCTAGATCTAATCACTTATTTTATCAGACTTGTAGCAAAATATTAACATAAACATTAATTTGTTATTATTTATTTAACAATCACATGAAAATGATAAACGCAAACACAATATTTGAACAGCAAAATATCTATATTACTAAAAGAATGAGCAGGTTTTATGTCGGATTTGACGCCATTACGAAACAACACTATGTATACAGGGTATGACGGTAATACAGTAACAGTAGTTGTCTTATTTGTGTTTAAAAATGAATTAAAATGCACAGTTTGCGAGAACTTATGATGAATCCATCGAAATTGAATAAATCTAAAAATAGTAACTTTCTGGGAACACCGTTTCTTTTTATTGTCAGAAATTACGCATACTCTTCCTAGTCCCACAGCCACGTTTAAAGAGTGTTAAAAAGCAATGAAATGGGTTTTGTGTCCCCATTTTCACTACACGGATAATATTTTTTTTTATATTTGAAAGTTTCGAATTAATGTCGTGTGACGTTCGGAAGGAAGACGCTATTGTCTGGAATTAATACAGCATAAGGTACATGTGAAAAGCATGGTATAATATGGCCCTAGGCTAAGACATCTTTACAGTTGTGTGCAGTATTAATTGGGGCACTTGGAGTCATTCATACCCGATTCAATGTTAATATTGCCATACCATTCCGGGGTGCGGATAATACTGCCCAAATTCAACGTGTGCATTTTGCTAGCACCATATTTTAAGTCTTAGATTTGTGATCTGTTGATTTGTGTGTTTTTTTGTTTTGTTTTTTTTGTTTCTGTTTTTTTTTTTTAATTCGTTTGTCATACCTGTAGAATTCGTTTCATTATGCTATGCATGTCGCAATAAAACTATTATTGTTCAAAGCAATTGAAAGTTTTCATTAATTAATTGAACTATATTCCTTTTTTTTCTTTCGTGATTTCGCTTTTTATCATCGTAATTTGCGTTTTTTTTCGTATTTTCGTGAATTCGTGTTTTCGCGTTTCAGATTTGTTTCTTTTAAAGGCAATGGCCCTACCAGAATTCTGTAATTTCTCTAGGTATTCACATAGGGGTGTTTAAGGTGAAGGCGCAATCGTATTTTGCCCAAACAGTTAAGATAACGGGACCTGAAATGACTACAATTGATCGTTTTGAATGTCCTAGTATGTTTAAAGTAAAGGACGAATGCCATTTATTTTTTTATTTCTTGCACAAGGAAACACATGGTCGTAGTTATTTGATAAAATAATTATTCTGAAGTGTAAGAAGTCTGAAATACTATTAAGGTCTTTCATATGGAAAGCACTCCAAGCAATGGAAAATGCTCGCACATGTGCCCGCGCCAAAAAGTAAATAATTTTCTTCTGCAGAACATTTTTTTTATTTAGTAGGCACTCAAAATAAATTATAAAACAGAGCGATACTCTTAATAATTTCTAGCACTCGCAAATAACTACTTTTTTCAAAACATAAATTGATAATTACTAACCCGTCCGTTTATTCGAAGAAAAAAGTCTTTGGTATCGTAGTCGTTGTCAGTGGCTTCGTCGTCGTCATGACAACTCAAAATTTAGCCATAATTTCTTAACTATTAAAGCTTCTGTCATCAAACTTTACATGCTTTATTCACTATCCTCATCAAGGGAAATAACACTAAGGTCGATTTTCACCTAATTTATCACCCCGCCCCCTTTAAAATAAATAAATAAATAAATATATGCGCATGCGGTGCACATGTTTAGCATTAGATATGCATGATTATATATTTCGTACATACAAAAAAAATGCCTTAGTGGAAAGTCAAGAAAACAACGTACATTTGCTGATCAACACACAGAGAGGAGAGAGAGCGAGCTGATTTGTTAGAGTCAAATGTTTTATATGTAATTATATGTATTTAATATTTCAGGTGATTTGAAGCGCAGGTGAAACTGCATTTGTTATTAAATCCGACTTGTTTTAGTCAGCTAAATCATTTGTAAAAATGTTCTAAAGATTTTACACATTACACATTTAACTTCGAAATAAATATGGTCTCTTTGGGCAAACCAAAAGCGTTTCCGTCTTTCCGACCGTCATATTGCATATTATAAGACAGACATATTTATGTCCCAATCATTTTTTTCCGCATAATTATGTTTTCCCCCAATTTCTTCATGGCTTTGGCACTGCTTTCTGTCATGAATAGAAAATACATAGGTAAACATTTTGATGTCTCAACATCTTTCTCCTTTAATTCATACAATATCTTTCCAATACGTCTTTCATTGTTTTGCAGTTCACGAACGACATATATTTTATTGCGTGTCTAGAGTCCCGGCTCGAATTCCATCAACAAAACTAAGTCTTATCGCTAAGTAAATAAATAAGTACTTAAATTCATAAACTGAGTAGAAACGCATTCCACCTTTCCCTTTTCATAAAGTATTCAAAAATGACTGAGCCCTTTAAAACTAACAATATTTGTTAAGAAATGAAATATTTAGGTATAATTTTTAAAAGAGAAACAAGACTAATGAAATTCGCCACTAAGTATTCGTATTACTTAGCGCTAAGAATTGTTGGTGGAATTCGACCCTGTATGTGTGACTTGTGTCGGATCAATTGTCAACATTTCTTAGTGTAGAGGTCAATTATCGTCATAATAGCTATCGACCTATATAGTCTATCCATTCGGTTTTAAGCTCTTCTAATTAATCTAAAGCATCTCGACTCTGGTGGTGCTGCTTAAGAAAAGTGGCAGATTTGTTTTCACCGTCGTCTCCTTTTAACTCTGACACGTTGACATTCGTTCCAGATTTAGAATTGTTTAGAAATATAGACTCGCTACTTATATCGTCATGTTTTACTCGTTTTAATTCTGTTTTGTTGTTTAGAAGTTTATTTAACTCTTCTACCACGTCTGGTCTATTTATTTCTCTTAACAAAGATAACAGAGCTTTAATAGTTCTTCCTGCATTAAGCCATTCTCCTATGAGAATTTTGACTGGGCAGGGCTTGGTACTTAGCCACCGAATCCTTGCCAATGACATGCCCATTCGGTCTGCGAGTGTTCGCCAGTCCCCCGCGTTAGTTCCATATTCATTCAGTGGTTCTAGCATCATGGACAGGACACGTACAAATTCGTCCTCGGCCTTGTTTTCAGTGTCTTGTACCTGCAATCCAGCAGTGTTCTATCAGTTATGAAAGTATCGTGTTGATTTTATATTTGCAACTGACTGGGAAGCAAACTGTTGGTGGTTTGTTGATTTGATGAGAGATAAATTTTGGTTTTTCACAGTGTAACCTCTAACTTTGGAACTTTGACCAACGGTTGCCTCTAAATAACAACTAGTTTACGACCACCAGCTAGTTACAAAATATAGTTCTATAACCAACTGGAAACTTACCACGTTGGTATATGAACCGACCCCCACCGGCATAGTAGGCAGTTGCGCAAAGAACCCGACACTGAATATTTTTAAGTTTAGTGTATCAAGACTATCTTAAAAAAATGCCTAATTGTATATTCTGGAACTCACAACTAAATGTGTAACAGTTTCATTTTTTTTTTACCCTTACCCTGCTGGAACCGTAAGTGCTAACCTTTGCCACCAGTAAAGAGCCAGGCCAGCCTGCACGGACGTGCAGGCTGGCCTGGCTCTTTACTGTTGGCTGAACAACTACGAGTTTTCATCTTTTTATCCCTAAAATTGATAATGGACAGTTGCAAAAAAGATGCCGGCTAAGTTCATTTGAGAAATTCAGCAGGTTAAGGGTTAAGCAAAGCGGAATTTCATTTCGTTTATAAGCTGAAATAATCCATTGACTTAAGTCCATCAATCTATTCATACGATACGGAATTGAAATGATTACAAAAAGAATAGTATGACAATAATGAGTGTAATGGAATTTAATATTGTAGTAATACTGTTCAGTAGCAGAAAAATACTTCGATGTTGAATAATTTTGAATAGCAGGATGTACACGTTTGAACAGTGTTTATTTAGAAAAAGGAATGTAAGACTTTGGAATTTAGAAGGATAATCAAACAATTATGATGTTGAATAATGTATCATGGAACTTAAATGTTTGGAAAAAGTAGCGCTTAGAAGCTGGAAATTGAGACACCAAATTAGAAATCGGAACATAGAACATAGAATTAAGGACACATAGCTTAGTAAATTAACTGCGTCATATATTTTTGTCAAAAATACCCTTTCAAAGATGATTAAACTTTAAAAACTCTTACATGAATTTAAATACTTCCATATCTATTCCGTTAACAGAATGAATACGAACCGTGTGAACCTCCTCTGCCAATTTTAGTTTCGAATATTTGTTCTCGGAGCCATATTGATATGCATGAACCTCACAAACAACTTCCGTCACACCTTCCGTTTTTGGACGCAACACAAACATACAGTGAGGATGACACTTCTGCCAAACTAGGTCAAACGGTACAACCTGTATCAATGTCATATTAACCATTATAATTTTCTATGTTAAAGAAATGATTGTTTGTCTGTCTGTTTGTTTGGTGGGTTTAACGCCCAACCGACAATATTTCAGTCACTTTGGAGACGATGTCTACTTGAGACAGATATAGTGCTGCTGCACTGCAGTATCACGCCGTAGACATCAGACGTGATACCACACCCAGTCACATTATCCTGACACCGGGTCAACCAGTCCTGCAACTACCCTTATATGCTGAGCGCCAAGCAATGGAGCTATAACAGTACCATTTTTTACGATTTTGGAATGTCGCGGCCGGGAATCGAACCCACGATCTCCCGCTCCAGAGGCTGACGCTCTAACAAATCGGCCATCAGGGACGGTTATGTTAAATAAATGATTTCTTAATTTATAAAATAATGTACAATACATGTTTCATTTAAAAGGAATGATTATCATAGTTGCGTTATTTGTGACACTGTAACTACAAACAATCCTTGGCCGTTGACATAACTGAGCCCCTCGCCGCCGTTGATTCGAACCCTGACAGGTTCATTTGGATTTTTATATGTGAGGGAAGCCTTCCAGCTGGCTAAGGGTAGGTTGGTGGTTCTACCCGGGTGACCTTGTACTCTCAGAGTCTTCCTCCACAGTTGCCATACCACGTGGTATATGACGTCATTTAAGCGAACATTGGCAGCATAAAATGCCTCGATTCGTAAAAGAAAATTGGTGTAAGTATTTAATTTCTTATCAATTTTAATGGGATATAGCGCATGAGAAGCGAAAATTGTGCTCTACACAAAGGTCCTGATTATTCTTTTGTCAGGTCATGGTTTCCAAGCTTCCGGGAAACATTCACCTAAGTTAGTGAGCTTTTGTTTAATATCTCGAAAGGCACATCACTAATAATGTTTTCTGGAATGTTAGGAAATACTGTACATCTGACAAAAGAATCATTAGAGCCTTGTGTAGAGCATATATAATTTTCCACTTCGTGTGCACTATATCCCATGGAAATTGTCATAGAAATAAAATACTTACAACAGTTGTGTTTTTTGGTGTGTTTTTTTTTCCCGAAAAGAGGCAAACTATACTGCTTGTGTTAACTTAAAATGACGTCATATACCACGTGGTATGGCCTCACGGTATTAGCTGGAGCTCGCTATGTATGACTGTAATACTTTCGCAGCGACGGTTAATTCAAATGCAGCATAGTTCTATTTTATTAGTTACTTGTGCCAAATTTCACATTAGTTATCAATTTGCAACAACAAAGTTGAATCTTGAAAAAAGGGTGTACGACGAAATATGTTTTGATTCGTTAAATTGGACACTATTTGCATCTTCAATACATGCTAGTGTAACTAGTCACACATGAAAATCATCATATGGTCATATAGAAAACGTTACACATAGTTGGCAAAAGTTCAGCAATATAAGCATTGTTATAACTACCTCTTCAGTATCTCCTACCACTGACCACCCCTCGGAACATTTAGTCATTTCTATCACCACATCCATGTCGTTGTCTCTTACCAGCAGCACAGTATCTTCCAAGATCTTCGGGGGTATACTTTTCTGTGAAACTTCTTCCTTCACCTCCTGTAAATCAACAAAATAACATTTTATAATCAAGTTTTTTTTCAGTTTGGTTGTTCTCATATACTTTTGTGTTACCAGTCCATGTGGTCAGACAGGTATAGAGCACCCGCCTCTGAAGTGGAACTCACTGTAGACCATCGTGGCACAGAGGTAGCGTATCTGACAGTAGATCTGAATGTTGTGGATTCGAATCCCAGTGATGGCGATCATAGCTAATAACTTTCTCGGGCGTAGTCAAACCCAGGAGTCCGTCGAGAGGGATAAATATTGGTAGGGGAATTTGTTTATAAAATTCTAAACTTTTTTTATTTTACATCGATTACGAAACATTATCACAACTTATATTAATCACTCTCGATGGCTCGGGTGGCGGCGTATGAATTAATTATTGTGGGAAGAAACCGGAGAGCCCGGAGAAAACCCACATGTCTGGAAGGGCGACCACTGTAGCCTCTCACGTACGTGACCAGAAATCGAACCCGGGACGCAATGGTGCGAAGCGAGTTACCATTATGCTAATTATAAAGATATAAAAGATTTAAACTTTTAAATATAATAAACGCTAAATTTGAGACAAAATGACAAAAATGTTACTGCAAATGTTTGTACAATGTACATTATATATACCTGTAATTAGAAATAAATTTGGTGAAAACTACTTGAGCGAAGAAAGCAATAGCGTTTTTTATTTATTTTTTTTAAATAAAGTATTAACGCTACTTCTCGATTTCTAGTATATGAAGTATCCATGACAACAAGTATAGTTGTGCGTACTTGACGAAACTCGACTTTATCCAAACGTTTGTAAAGCTGTGCATTGAGAATAAAACATAATAGAGATACAATACTATACATATCTTACCGCTAAATCTTGTTTATAATCATTCAGACAATATATATTTGGCTTGAAGAATGACCCTGGTGTCAAACTGCTAGAAAAGGCTACCACATTGACTCGTTTTGTTGCCTGTTTTCTCGGTTTTGACTCACCAACACACGTGTAAAGGCTAAAATGATTTAATTTGAGTCTGACTTTTGAATTCAGAATAGTTCGTTGAGGGAAGCAGGAATATGCTTTAGCTTCCCAGCTTGTCTCCTCCGTCAGTAAACCACTTCTTTGAAGAATCGTTATGTTCCAATCGTTCATGAAATTGTATGCTGCATGGGGAAATGTGAGTGTTACAGGTAGTCGGAACGTGGTGCCGCAAGGTTGGCATAAAACTACCGGACTTAAAAGCGCTTGTTTCTTTTTTAGAGGAGGAGAAAACCGTTCATCCAAAATAATTCCGATAGTGACCAGTGTATTTGTTTGAACCGCATTTGCTGGAATCATCAGAGTCACACCCGAAAGAACAAGTTGTCCTCCTGAGGGGCCTATCATTTGCTGCACGAAAATCCCTTTATCATAGGTTTCCGCCTCGTTTTGTGATGCTTCAGAAAATATTACCGAAGACGGGCGGTTTTCCTTCCAATCGGCAGAAAGTATTTTACTCGTGTGTCGTGATGTTTTGTCGCTACTGACAATGTCAATGTCATCTACAGACACCCTATTCGCACATTGAGATTGAAAACTTTCTTGCACAATTTGCACTACCTGGTTTAGTTCAGGAATATTTCCGTAAATGCTGGCTTTTTGTCTTTCTACCAAAATCGTCGTTTTAGGCCGAATTTCTACTGGATCAGTGTCTTCCATTTCGTAAGTGTTCCGCTTTGAGGACATGTTACTTGTAGAAGCAGAATCAGCGACGGACTCAGTTTCTGTTTTAACGTCTATTTCCACGATTTGTAGCCTTTGGTCAAGATCGTCTACTGCCTTCTCGTGTTGCTTTAGCTTAAATATTATGAAGTAGACAGCCAGTGCTACCAAAATGATGACGATAAGCAGGATTATTCCAAGGATGGTTACCCCGGCAACCTGATGACACAGAAACAAAAATGTTTACTAAATGGTTGTTTTAATGATTTACAGTAATGAAAATATTCGCCAAATCATCTTGATTATTGCCATTTTCAGGTAACTGTTTTTTTTTGTTTTTTTGGGGGTTTTTTTTTGGTAGTTTGTTTCAAAACGACAGAACAGAAACTCTATCACATTGTCGTTTCATTTAAGACGACAGACAAAGACAACAGAGACAACAAAACAAATAAAAAGGACTTTTTTGTCTTTGTTTACTCCTATTGCTTGTCATGTTTGACCTACTTTCATCACCCACATTGTCGAACCGCGACAAAACACTTGCTTAAATTTGAATCTGTTCGACACCCAGATGATGTATTCCAGTATCCACATTTGCCATGCAATACTTTGTCGAAAAAATGATAATGGAAGATATCAAAAAGTTTTTTCTTGTAACTCACCAGACCGCCGGAGGAATCACCCATGTTTCTATAATTAGTCGACCTGTTATAGAAATACAAAGCACAATAAATAAAACTTACAAAACTACATAACAAATGTGCTTATAGCAAATTGCGGAAAGACATCATAAATTTTGGTACACTTGTTGATCCATACGTCGCAGTATGCTTAATCAAAGACTATCTAAAAAATGAAAATATCACACAGCATTACTAATTACAAGTGTACTTCATTCAATTTCATCAACCAAAATCAAATATTTCTATCAATGTTTTGCAAACTGATACTTATTTTAAAAGAAAGAAAAAAGCAATAAACACGACAGCAAACAATGTCCACCATTTTGTAACTGTGTACCTTAATTTGTGAACTATGGCGTTATTCAATGTCATGTATTTCATTAAACTGTATTAGGACAGTCAATGTTTATATCTTAAATGAAGGGCGAAAATGAAACATTAACTTTGTATCAGAAATGAAGTTCACATGGCAAGGGATAATAACATTGACGTATGCTAATCAATACCGTTTAAGTTCACATGGCAAGGGATAATTACATTGATGTATGCTAATCAATACCGTTTGTTTAAGTTCAGATGGCAAGGGATAATTACATTGACGTATGCTAATCAATACCGTTTAAGTTCACATTGCAAGGGATAATTACATTGATGTATGCTAATCAATACCGCTTGTTTAAGTTCACATGGCAAGGGATAATAACATTGACGTATGCTAATCAATACCGTTTAAGTTCACATGGCAAGGGATAATTACATTGATGTATGCTAATCAATACCGTTTGTTTAAGTTCAGATGGCAAGGGATAATTACATTGACGTATGCTAATCAATACCGTTTGTTTAAGTTCACATGGCAAGGAATAATTACATTGATGTATGCTAATCAATACCGTTTAAGTTCACATGGCAAGGGATAATTACATTGACGTATGTTAATCAATACCGTTTGTTTAAGTTCACATGGCAAGGGATAATTACATTGACGTATGCTAATCAATACCGTTTGTTTAAGTTCACATGGTAAGGGATAATTACATTGATGTATGCTAATCAGTACCGTTTAAGTTCACATGGCAAGGGATAATTACATTGATGTATGCTAATCAATACCGTTTGTTTACAAATGTCACAAACTAGTGCATTTGGGTTGATCTCATTTGTTTATCTAATGTAGTATGCAGCCGAAACAAAAATGGCCGCGTCCGAAGGATATTAAATATGTGGCAATATCTCTGTGTCAGTCTTTTACACAATTGATCTATGTTATCTTACTTTAGTTCTATCAGATAATTACATTGATTAATGCTGATCAATACGTTTTTTAACAAATGTTCAAATACATGCATTGGTATCTTTGTTTATACTAATGATATTTGGCAAGGAACAAATATCCTGCGTCGAAGGAATTAATATGTGCAATACTCTGTGTCAGTCTTTACAGTCTTATTTCATTTGTTCTATGTTATTCTTATTTATTTATCTTAAATCAATATCTTTTTAACAATTAAGCAGTAAACGTAAATTTCGCAAATTTTATATAAATCTCATAACAAATATATATCTATAACTGTATTATATATGTTTGTTAACTGATAGTAATATTTTCACTTTTGATACCTACAAATTATATCATAAAACGTAAAATAAAATGACATTCAATAAAAACACATGAGAAATAATTTTGTTGCGAGAGTCCATAATACGTGTTTAAAACAAGTTTTTCCGTATTTAATGTTTCCGATTTCCATAAAATGATCATTTCTGTTAAGAAAAGGTGTTTTACAGCAATTGTCAATATTTTGGCGAAAATAAGAATTCTGAAATTGCCTAGGGATCCGAAATTTGCATGTCGCCAGACATTTATTTTATATATATATTTTTTCATATTTAAATACTGATTCAAATGTATTTGAAAAAAAAATGAACGCATACTTTTTAATTATTCAGTGGCCTTATTAAAATAAAAGAATAAAAGTATTTCTTTTTCTTGCTTTGTGTGTTTTTTTTTCTCATCCACATTTGTTAAGTCGCCAAAGCGAGTATAATTTACGAGTCCAAACTTAAAGCTCATATTAGATATGCAAATATAATCGTACTAACCACAAGATGTATTATATGTCATTTAAATTGGAAAGCGTAAGTTTAATATAACGTTTTTGTCCGTAGAGATATGAAAAAGTTGCTTTTCAGATTATTGAAATGGAAAAAAAGCTTTAATCTACGGCACCTTTGCGTTTTAGCTCATGTTTTTTCCATTAAACATCACAAAAAAGATATTGTCTTCACAAGTTGTAACTGCTATGTTGCGGTGTCCTTAAAAGTAAGTTGAATACATTCATTATAAAAATGCAGTCATGTTGGTGATTTACAGTGTACTTATTTCTGAAATTTCTAATTTACGTGTCCTAACTTATAGGACAAAACCACCATAGACCCATTGTTTACCTGGAATTTGATACACAATACGTTAATTTCATCCCTTTTCGTCATTTACTACACAAATGTAAAGGTAAGTGAACGTCACATGTTCCGCCGCAATATTTTTGAGAAAAGGTTAATTTGCAGGAAAAATCGTAAGCTAATAATTTTTAGATAGATATATGTCAAGATCATGTGGTTGAAGTGAACATCAGCCTTTATTATTCCTGACAAACAGTCCGTCCCGTATATTAGAAAACCAAGTAACGTAAATTAGAACTAATGCATATTTTGCCTGATGGGGGTAATTATTTAATAAGTACAATAATATGTGCTAGACTTGTAAAGAAGCAAATTATTATGCATTTACGTGCTTAGATAAAACAATATCAATTTTAGAATACATCATAGAAAGGAATAAGTGCGTTTAAAAGAAAACGGTTATTAACATTTTAAGATTTTTATTCCTTGTGTACATTTCAAATATCGCTACTAAGTTGAATGTATATTAGATACTTTCGGATTCAATTATTCACACTATCCTATCTTTTCTCTTTGTTTAATTTCCAGTATAAACACATAAAAGAGCGAATACGTGGTGACATATCCATTTATCTCGATGTCCCGTATATTACATTTTTAGAAATACAATATAAATATGTTTCTCTAGCTTCCTGTAAGTACTGGTTAATAACATATCATCGGACACAATAAAATTACATTCACCATGAATTGGAACAATTTTCATTAAATAAAAGAAAATACTGACAAATATATTCGTCAATATTAGTTCAATATACTCTGATTGGCACCAGGTATAAGTTAACTCCTCTTTCTATCTCAGGATGGCTAAGTCTAAGTCTCAACGTATGAAAGAGTACTGTGCCAGACATACAGATCAGCTAGGTGAAGAATGGTTTAAAAAGAGCAGGAAAGGGTCAAAAGGTTTGAAAAAAAAGTTTTACGACACTCATAAGAAACATAATGACGAAAATGAAATGGAGCGTCGACATAATAGCTTCCGGAAGTAATAATTTAAATCAACGTGAACAAAACCAAGCGCTGCGCAATGGAGATGCTAATGGTGTTAGTAGTACTGTAAATTCAAATTCAAATTCAAATTACTTTATTTCTCTCATTCTGTTTGGCAGTAATGGATTAAATGAGGTATTAGCAAATATGACATATAAAGAGGCTCTGACAAACATACAAGCACGGTAAGTAGTCACAAAATATATGAAATTTGTTTCATAAATAAATAACAAAAATTAATTTAAAATCCTTAAACAAATCAATATTTTATATAGATGGAGAGTCATTGTTTCACATTTGACGTGTGAAAGTGATCACTTTAAACATGTAGTCAGATTGTCTTATTCAGCAAATTTCGGAATATAACATTACCTTATCTTGGTCATAATTGATTGTATAAACATATATATGTATGACTGAGAGTGAAAAGGCAATTTTATACACAGGCGCAAAGAGAGCTTCAAAGAAGAGACAGTCACGCGCATTGATACACAGGTATTTGACACAATCCACAATAATTGTCCAAATATGCTATATAACGTATACAAGAGAAAAGGTATATAACGTAGACAAAACAGGCATGCTGATCAATCAACTCAAACCGCCGTAAAAGTTGACCAGATCGATTTTTCCTTCTTGCTATCGTAAAGTAAAATGATTTTTCTACCAAATATAAGTTTTCACTTGAAAGAAATCCGCCAAAAACTTAGAATATGGCTCTATATATTGTCAAAATAACTCCAATTTAGACCGATGTCGTTTTCGACGGCCACCAGCCAGGTTAGCTAAGAGGCCTATCCTGGTCAGTTTTCACATTAACATCAAATTATCAACCTAAAAGTCAATTGCTATCGATAGACACGGTTTATTTCTTTTCCTTCGAGAGGCCTTTCGCGCAAAATAAATCCACTAAAGCATGAAATCAGTTGGAGATCACAGCAACGCGTCCGTTTCGAAAGTACGAACCGCCATATTCAAGGAAAATGAGGATACGGAATGCAGCTACCTCATTGGTCAGAATTAAACCGGGTCAACAGCAAGGTAAATCCGAGTTCACCAGAATGACCTTATCAGCCAATCAATGGGCAGAGAAATATTCAGTTCGGATTCAAACTAAATGGCCTGACAGAGAAACAGAAATAATGTTGGCCGTGTTTAATCCGATATATGAGAATTATTTGGCATTTCTTTCAGTACAAAGCCTCTCGGAGGAAAAGAAATCAACCGTGTCTATCGATAGCAATTGACTTTTAGGTTGGTAATTTAATGTTAATGTGAAAATTGACCAGGATAGGCCTCTTAGCTAACCTGGCTGGTGGCCGTCGAAAACGACATCGGTCTAAATTGGGAGTTATTTTGACAATATATAGAGCCATATTCTAAGTTTTTGGCGGATTTCTTTCAAGTGAAAACTTATATTTGGTAGAAAAATCATTTTACTTTACGATAGCAAGAAGGAAAAAATCGATCGTATTTTTAGGTAGTGGTGTGAAGAGGAGTTAATGCTATAGGTAGTGGTGGTGAAGAGGAGTTAATGCTATAGGTAGTGGTGGTGAAGAGGAGTTAATGCTATAGGTAGTGGTGGTGAAGAGGAGTTAATGTATAGGTAGTGATGGTGAAGAGGAAGTTAATGCTATAGGTAGTGGTGGTGAAGAGGTAGTTAATGCTATAGGTAGTGATGGTGAAGAGGAAGTTAATGCTATAGGTAGTGGTGGTGAAGAGGAAGTTAATGCTATAGGTAGTGGTGGTGAAGAGGTAGTTAATGCTATAGGTAGTGGTGGTGAAGAGGTAGTTAATGCTATAGGTAGTGGTGATGAAGAGGTAGTTAATGCTATAGGTAGTGGTGGTGAAGAGGTAGTTAATGCTATAGGTAGTGGTGCTGAAGAGGTAGTTAATGCTATAGGTAGTTGCGGAGAAGAGGTAGTTAATGCTATAGGTAATTGCGGAGAAGAGGTAGTTAATGCTATTGGTAATGATGGTGAAGAGGAAGTTAATGCTTAAGGTAGTGATGGTGAAGAGGTAGTTAATGCTATAGGTAGTGGTGATGAAGAGGTAGTTAATGCTATAGGTAGTGGCGGAGAAGAGGCAGTTAATGCTATAAGTAGTGATGGTGAAGAGGAAGTTAATGCTATAGGTAGTGGTGATGAAGAGGAGTTAATGCTATAGGTAGTGGCGGAGAAGAGGCAGTTAATGCTATAGGTAGTGATGGTGAAGAGGAAGTTAATGCTATAGGTAGTGGTGATGAAGAGGTAGTTAATGCTATAGGTAGTGGTGGTGAAGAGGCAGTTAATGCTATAGGTAGTGGTGGTGAAGAGGAAGTTAATGCTATAGGTAGTGGTGGTGAAGAGGAAGTTAATGCTATAGGTAGTGGTGGTGAAGAGGTAGTTAATGCTATAGGTAGTGATGGTGAAGAGGAAGTTAATACTATAGGTAGTGATGGTGAAGAGGAAGTTAATGCTATAGGTAGTGATGGTGAAGTTAATGTTGAAGTGTCCGACATTGTTGTTGCTGCAGATGGTAAATGTTACATTGGACAAGGTCTAGAAGATGATAACAATGGTGAGTCATTGTATGTAACTTTCATGACTAATAGTGGTAAAGCTATTCACAGATTGATGTGGCCTACAATGTGCCAGATGAAATCCTCAGTTCGTGGAGGAAAGAAATGGGTCAATGGAGTTGAATCACGTAATTTTCTAATTTACGGGACACGGCAATTCACGGGTTTTTACTTTGAATGTTTTAAAGAGATATTTAAAAATGTTAAATGTTGAAGTACTTCAAAAATTGCCGATTTAAATCAGACAGTATCACTAGAAATAGCTACACACTTGACCGAAAGTTAATTGTTGTTTTAAATAAAATGATTAAACGGTATGTGCTGTTAATTTGCCACATGAAAATAATATAACTGACATGTTTTGCTTATTAACAAGATATAATTTCATTTGTGTTTTTAATGCTAGAATTGGTGCTACCACAAGAACTTTTTTTTTCTAAAATTAGTGTAAACTCAAAACATTTTCAGATAAAAATGTAATTTACGGGACATTCTTTCCAAATTTACGGGAGAAACGGGTTTTGCAAGTTAGAACTTTCCTTGATATTTTTACAGGACAATTAAGTTTTTGTATGAGCGCAAGTAGTGTTCAATTATTCTAATGTTAAGAAGCTGATACTTCAAATTAGACTAATTTCTGAAACGTTTTTTGATTTACTGTTTACTATTTCCGGAGAAAATATGCATATATATTTGTAAAAATGATTTGTTCGTTAAACCTTATATATTGACAAATGATAGATATAAAAACATCGATTTTACATACATGTACAGTATATACAAAACAAACTGGTTTCCTCTAAATAGATCCATATTTGACATGTACCATCATACATTCAAATATACAAATACATGCTCTAGTGAAGTCACATTTTTTCTGCTTTGGGTTGAGATCGGGTACATTCAATATTAGTTGATTGTGAAAACGCGCGCTTGTTGAAGTTGAAAAATCGTTATTTTTTTATATCCTATTTGGCAATTCTATATGAGAATGGGTCATAATGTAAATAATTGGCTTAATATATATATAGGATCTGACATGAATTGTTATTTCATATCAAATTTTACTAAACGAGTTCATGAAAATGTTATTAAGCGAGCCTCTGATATGAAATGATAATTCATGTCAAATTCTTTTTATCATAAGACCTATAATAGTGTCAGTAAAACGCGATTATAACAACTAACAAAGAAACAAATGAAGGAACAGAGTGTGCACGAATTACCTTTGTTATCTCAAACTAAGAAAATAGTTTCAAATTATAACTGAAAATAACGATTTAACGCGTGTATTTCTCATACATTTTCAACATCATAAGAATAATGAAACAAAGACATTTAATCCAGCTGTTTAAGTTCAACACACTATGCATACATATAGAATACACGCGCGTGACGCGAAGTGATGTAATTAGGCCTAAAAGTTATATGTTACGTGTTAAATATAAGAAAATATGTGATGGGTATACGACACCGGAAACAGCTGTTTGAGCACAATGCCATATGATAAAAATTATTCTACCTCTAGACATTGTACATAATTTTGGACAATCACGGCCTTTACACTCAATTGACAAATTATGTACTGAAATAAACTCCTTATCAATTTTATTGTGTGAAAATGTTTCGCAATCTATATCCGTCTATCCGTCCTATATCAACATATTCAGTCTATCTAATTTTATAAACAGATGTTTGACAGTGTGTGTGCGCGTGTGTGTGTGTGTGTGTGTCGCGATTTTGTCATACATATTTAATTATTCTGGAGAGTCGGTATTTGCGGCTTGGATCAGACACAAGCGTAACCAAGACCATTTCTGTGTGCACACGTTGATATAAGTTTGGTACAGCAAAATCGGATTATAAAGTTTGAATATCAATAAAAAAAAAAGAAAAAGAAAGAAAGAAAAAAAAGAATATCAGTTAATGATGAAAAATAATAATAATGTCATCCCTGGGTTTCGGACCCGCATCTTTTGGCCACACTAAACAATGTGTTTTATATTTACTTCTGGGTCACCTTGAAACAGATTGATCTTACTATCATTTCAATGAAAGGAGACAGTGTGGGTAGTTAAAAAAGTAACAACACCCGATTTACCTATTTCTCTTTTAAGTCGTAGACATCACTGTCGAATGAATACCGCTTAATAATCTTGTTTGCTAGCCTCGTTTACTTTCATTTTTATGATTAAGTAGTAGTGGTAGTACATGTGTAGTTTTAGTAGTGGTAGTACATGTGTAGTTTTAGTTGTGGTAGTACATGTGTAGTTTTAGTAGTGGTAGTACATGTGTAGTTTTAGTAGTGGTAGTACATGTGTAGTTTTAGTAGTGGTAGTACATGTGTAGTTTTAGTAGTGGTAGTACATGTGTAGTTTTAGTAGTGGTAGTACATGTGTAGTTTTAGTAGTGGTAGTACATGTGTAGTTTTAGTAGTGGTAGTACATGTGTAGTTTTAGTAGTGGTAGTACATGTGTAGTTTTAGTTGTGGTAGTACATGTGTAGTTTTAGTAGTGGTAGTACATGTGTAGTTTTAGTAGTGGTAGTAGTAAGACACCGCCTTGTAGTTAAATTATATCATGACATTATTATAAGATTAAACCAGATGAATTAGGTGTAGCTTTTTATTTTCCTCTATTTACATTTCTTTTTTAGTTACTTTCTTTATCATTTGATCGAGTTTTATATGTGTATGCTAATGCCAAAAATGTGCAAGTTTCAAAATATTGTGTATGAAGCCCTGTTCTTGGTATCCGACATACTTTTTAATGAAAGAAAAATAAGCAATGAAAATTGTCACTTACCTGATGTGCCTCAAGAAGATCCCTTGAAAACGTATCACTACACAATGATGAATTTCAGGTGAAAGATAAACGGGATGTCAATTTCAGGTATGGTTACACTTGTTTTGCTCGCTTTAAATACCGCGTGCATTATCTTCCTCATTTCCACTCCTTTCGGCTTATGCAAAAAATGAAACTAAATTTCCGGTTTCATTCATGTTGCCTTACGAATTCATTCAAACGGGTAATTTCTAATGATTCGGACTCATAGGATTTTGAAATTATTTGTTCTATTTTATGCAGAAGACACTCATTAATTTCTTAAACCGCCGATGACTAACAAAAAACAACATTCGATTTTATTGAGGATATTGCATACAAAGAGTGAATACAACGAAATCTCTTTTTATATTCGATAAAAGTAAACAAATTAACTTTGAGTTCGAATCTAATAAAAACAAGCTTGTTTGTTAGTTGGTTTGTTTATTGGATTTAACGTCCCGCCGACAGTATTTCAGTCATTTGGAGATTATGTTTATTTGAAACAGATATCAAGCCGTAGACATATGACATGATACGACAAATAGTCACATTATCCTGACACCGGGTGTCACAACTCGAACTGCCATCATATGCTGAACTATACCAGGACAATTTCTTGCGACTTTGGTATGTTGCATCCTGGGATCGAAACCACGAGACTCGTATCCAATGTGGCCACAAAAAATATCTACGAGCACCTATAATCGCACGATTTCATTATTCCTATGGACATTACAGGAGTAATGTGACAGGTATTAGCAACCGAACGAGACCCTTACTGAATGTGTCCACACACAAAAATGATTGAAGCATAAAAAAGCGTGATCACGCGATTGGTAGATTGCAGGCCAGTAACTCATACAATTGATTCAATTCATGTACACAAGTATGATTGTTGTCCGGAAACGCAGCATGTCCCACTAGTTACATTATCAAATGCAGGAACAATTATCCCGACACCGCGCTAATCAGTTTATACGCTGAGCGTCAAGCAAGAGAGCTATACCATACCCTTTTTTACGATTTTGGTATGTCGCGGGCGGGAATCGAACCCACGATCCTCGATTCCGTGGTGGACATTCTCACCACTCGGAAAATGTCAAATTTGTATGCCTAATACACTCAGAAATGAGTATCATTATTTACTTGATAGTAACTCTTTTTCATTTATATGAAAACAGCTGTTAGATAGACACTTTAGAATTTTTTTTTAATGTCATATACTTTAAACATTAAATGTAGTCACATAAAACATGTTAGCTATAATACAACAAATTAAGTAAATTTGTGCAGAAAAAAAATGCTTCAGTTTCAAAATAGATGCTATTAAATCTCACTCACAAGAAATCCATACAATAATATCAGAAAATCATTCATAGTCTTTAATGTGTAATTATTTCATCTTAAATGACATGAAATTTGCAAATAAACTTGAAGTTTGATTGTATACTTCAAATAGCAGTCCACTTTCAGAAAAATAAACGACGCATTTTTAAAACTGGTATCGGAAAATGTCAAGCATTGATATGCACTTCTAATAAATACATCTATTACAAATACACGTAATATATATATATTATACTTGTACAGTGTACAATTATTAGAATATTATAATAATCATGGCAATATTACGTCTCTCAAGTTCTCATAACTTATTCAACAGCAGCTGCAGAATAAAAAAATGAATCGCATAAATCTAGTTCTTCTCGCCGGTTCCCTAGTTGGACTAGCATTTTGAGCCTGAGAGAGACATGACAAATCCTAGCCCCTACAAGGGTTCGAACCCACAACCCCAGGAACCGCAGATGGGCCAGTTACCAATGGACTACGGCGCCATATGACTCATCATTCACTTATTCTTCGCATATTAATTTTTAAATATTTTGTGACCACCTTTATTTGAATTGTCAAAATAATAATTTTATTCTTCCTCAATTTACTTTCTTTCATTTCCACAGTTTATTTTCGAAATTCCTTCCTGAAAGCATACTGTTCATATTATTTTTTCCGTGTATACGTCTATTTAGACACAGGTTAGTTGATAAATGGTCCGAGTGCAACTATGATTATTGACTCTTTGTTCCCCGGAAAATGAAAAGTTCACTTTATGAATGAATGTTAAATTATTTTTGCCCCGCATTTCATTGTCAGCTGAAACGAAATAGAATATTCATGTACAGTTTCTTCCTTGTCACGATATCCATTCGATCAACATTTCGAAATTCTCAAGGAGGAGAAAAATAACATGCATATCGGATATGTATTTATCATGTTTGTATGACAAACATTTTAAATTGCGAAAGCAGACTTAATCCTGATTCGTTTTAATTTATCTATCCGTGGGCGTGTTCCTTCCTACATTCCTGTATGATTAAAGTATATAAATTTTATCAACATTGGCGGATATCATATTGTGTAGTCAAATCAGTTTTTGCATATTTCGAAAGAGAAATGCATATTCAATTGCATACGTATACATTTTTTTATTTATTAGGATATTCTAAAAATACTTAAATGTAGCGGGCGACAAGATCCCCCTCCCCAAACACACATTCAAACAGGAGCAAGTAACTATGAATTGATATACTGATAATGAATGAAGAAGTGATATATGTGTTTTACAAGAACTCGCCATAAGGAACAAGAATCAGATATTATAGTAACAAGGTTTACTTACAGTGGAAATGAGAACCCATATCGATATTAACAAGGTTTAATCATCGTGTGAAAAAAGAATCATTGTCGATATTAACAAGGTTTAATCACCGTGAGAAACAAGTACAAATGTCGATATTCATCGTGAGGAACAAGTACCAATGTTGATATAAACAAGGGTTAATCATAGTGAGGAACAAGAACCAAAGTAGTATAGGGTGGCACTATGGTACCAAGGTACCATAAATTTTTTTTTTTATGGTACCGTGGTACCATAATTTTTTTTTTTTTTGGTATTTATGGTACCAAATCTATAGTACCGAATGGTACTCTATATGAAAACAGAATCTATAGTACCGAATGGTACTCTATATGAAAACAGATTTATGTAAAATTGTAAAAATGACAATTGTAAAAATGTCCTTTCGAGACATTGGGGTTGGCCCTGAAAAGGGCCGTTTTGTTTCTTATTAATTGTGGTCCATACCACATGTTGTACAGTCCCATCACATATTGTGGTCTATACCACACGTTTGACAGTCCCATCCCATGACATATCTCTTCATCCATCCTGCAAGGAGATGCAAATGACAACGGGTTAGATCCTTGTCACCTATGAAGTTCAGGCTGTCTCCCGATCCCTGTAGTAGGGTAGATGGTACATCTTCAAAGGTAACTGACAGGTAATTAGGGAGATCTCCCCTTTTTGTAAGAGTGACATATAGATCATACACATCAACTTGGTCGTGATAGCTGTCTGGGTCGCTCTCTCGTTCCTCATAGCTGGGACTGTCGAGGAACAATTTTAGCAAGTCTGGGGTGGACCTACGTGTGTACGGTCTCATGTTTCAATCATGAATAATAAAGTATAGAGTATGTGCACTGTTTTATAGTACCGGATTGACCTACTTTCTTGTGTTGGCGCACACCAAGAACGTTATTTTTTCATCCAATAAATCAAGTTCGACCTTGACCTGAGTTAGATAGCATTGTCTTCGGCCTTGACATTTTGGGGTGGATTGACCTACTAACCTACTTTTTTCTTGACTATAAATTGTGTAATGCTGTGTATGTATTCATTCTTCACCATGAATTTCCTTCGTAAGTTATTCCGACGTGCAAGGAAGGCGTTACGAAAGGAGAAGAAAGTAGAAGTCAAGGAAGAGGGTATAAAGGAAGAGGGTGTCAACTTATACCCGAGTTTACCCCCTTTGCCATTGTACCCGGATTTGTCAGGGTTTTACCTGGCATATCCAGAAGCCAGCAGGCATTACTGGCGGTATTTGTATTTGAGTGAGTGCTAGACACTTCTCAATAAATAACGGTCCTTTTCAGGACCATTACAATGATGTAGAAAGGATAACTAATACAATTGTCATATGATTTTTTTATTGTGTTTAACAACAAACATGTGTCAGTAACAATGAATTAAACGTGCGTCATACAGCAAATAATGAACATAACACAACTTTGTTTTTTCAAGTCTAGTGTTCAAATGTCATTTTTCGCTTCTTAGCTGATCGGTTACACTCTGTATTGCTTGTTGATGGGTGAGGCTCAGGACACACGATGCATGTGTTGACGCTTCTCTTGCGTTTCTTGGGTTTTACGGTAGGTTTCTCCAACTCAGAGACAGTCTCTAGTAGCTCAACATCACTGTCCGTCTGTGGCACTGTCTCAACTACGTCCATTTTCTGCATTTCACTGTCCACCTGTGCGTTTACTGTAGGTACAGTACTATTCATCCCTTTCTTAGGACAAGCGGATGCAAAGTGGCCTAGTTCGTGACAACTGTAGCACACTGTAGGTTTTGGGCAATTAGAAACAAAATGTCCCGGTTCATGACAACGGTAGCACACCCGTGCTGTTTGAGGTGTTGAAGCTTTCTTCGTACATGCCGATGCATAATGCCCCTTTTCCTGACAGCGGTAGCATGTCACTTGTCTTTCTGTTTCTAGTCTGATCAGCTTGTCACTGATAGCTTGTAGTTGTCCTTTCACCCAGAACTCAAATGTATTGCAGGTCATTCTGAACAGAGCAGTCTGAATCAGGTTTGAGAGTGATGAAGTGGACGGGTCACACCGCACTTTATAGGCCTGAGATCAGGTGGGCGGAGCTTAGATGTATAAAAAGCTTTGCTCACTTACTTATAATCACAACGATGTCGAGTAGTGAAGAAAACAGCGATGATGATGAGCCACCTGCAAAAAAGACCAAGAGTGATATACGGGAATATTATTCCATACAGCCACGGTCACAGAGAACTTCAAGAAAGTTTAAAACGAAGGGCCACGTGTACGATGTTACATTTGAAAGATATAAAAAACCGTTTGAATTTACACATCAACTTTTCAATGACATGGTGAAACAGTTATACAGAGAAGCACGGGTCAATGACAACAATCAAATTCGTATCTCCATAAATCATCCTGACCTAGCATTTGGTATCCACATTCCATTCGGGAATGCAACACACATTTCAGGAGATACGCTGTTGAACGAAATAGAGAAAGTATCACAAAGCAACCACAAGTTTGAGATTCATGACGGGGATCTCCAGTTAGAAATGACACATGTCATTATGCCCGAGGGAGGTGGAAGAACAAAAAGAACGTTTGGATCGCACCTAAGCATTGAGAACATGTCCAAAGTCAAACGAAGTATGATAAAGATAGACAATGTTCACGACAGTATGTGTTTGGCACGATCAATTGTGGTAGGGATATGTAAACTCAATAAAACGGACGATACAGCCTGGAAGAAGCGATGGAATTTGATGAGACAATCTGCAAAATTTCTTCAAAGCCAAGAAGCCAAGACATTGTTAGATAGTGTGGGCATTAGTCCAGATCAGCCTTGTGGTATAGAAGAATACAAGAAGATTCAAGCCCACCTTTATCCAGACTATGTGATCAAAGTGTGGCCACAATTTGAGAAAATGGACGTGTTGTTCAATCACCCACCTCTGACAAACAAAAGCAAAGTGATTCACATTTATCATCATGATAAACATTATGATTGCATTACATCAATCACTGGTTTCCTGGGATGCAGCTACTTCTGTGAACACTGTAACTACGGTTATAACAACAGAGAAGCTCACTGGTGTAAGAATATTTGTCGGTGTTACGCCTTGACACTATGCCCAAAAGAAGGATTCTTTCCATGTGGTCACTGTGGTAGAACATTTCATAGTCAGAAATGTTTTGATCAGCACAAAGCGAAACCAGGAAAATCTACAAAAAACATCTGTGAAAGTGTATGGCAATGCAAGACCTGTGGTCAAATGGTTGTGGGTACAAAGAAGAACCATCTCTGTCCTGGCACTAAAAAATGCAAGTATTGCAAGAAAGTTGTGGATGCAGAACATCAGTGTTATATCCCCACGTACAAAGAACCAGAGAACATGAAGTCACCGACTGTACCTTTCATCTTCTTTGACTTTGAGTGTCGATTTGATTCGGGTGAACATATACCAAACTTTTGTGTTGCTCAACGTGCTTGTGGAGACTGTATGTGTCAATCCATGAAAAACCCGTGTCAGAAATGCGAAGCTGTGGATGAGCCTAGAGAAAAAATATTCGTGGTAACAACACTTTGTCAGAATTTTGTACATGGCTGTTTCAACCCAGTCACAAAGGTACCACAGTGATTGCTCACAACTCACAAGGATACGATGCACAGTTTATTTTGAGGCACTTACTGACACATGATACAGCCAAACCAAAATTGATCATGAATGGAAGCAAAATTCTAATGATGAAAGCCCATCAAGTGAGATTCATCGACTCACTGAGTTTTCTCAACATGCCTTTGTCCGATTTCCCCGACACGTTTGGATTGACTGAGATGGCAAAAGGATGGTTTCCATTTTATGCCAACACGGATGAATACCAAGACTACATTGGAGACTATCTCCCGTACATTTTTACAGACCCGACAGCATGAAACCTGACAAGAGAGAAGCGTTTCTGAAATGGTACAATGCAAAAGTGGCACAAAAGGCTGTGTTTCACTTTCAGTTAGAAATGCAAAAGTACTGCAAATCAGATGTGGACATCTTGAGACGAGGTTGTGGAGAGTTTCGGAAAGAACTGTTGGTCAGTGACCAAATTGATCCGTTCCTGGAAGCGACCACTCTAGCTCAAGTGTGTAACAAAGCTTGGCGTAAAAATTCAATGCCTCCAAATACCTTGGCTGTAATCTCTGATGCCGGGTATCCAAACAAAACTCGATACTCAATCAAAGGGATTCGTTGGATAGAAACAACTGCTTCCATTGAGAATAAGCACATTCGCCATGCATTAAATGGAGGTGAAGTACAAATTGGACCCTATTACGTTGACGGATTCCACAAAGAGACGAACACCGTATACGAATTCATGGGGTGCTGGACACACGGACGTCCAAAATGTTACCCAAGGAGAGACAGTGTGAACGGTTACACACTTCAAACTATGGAGCAGTTATACAATGCCACAACTTTTCGGTTGAAAGACTTGTCTCAACAAGGTTACAACACAGTTGTAATGTGGGAATGTGACTTTGATCAGAAATGCAAGATTGAACCAGAATACAGAGATGCTGTGAACCGTTTCTTTCCCTTCCAAGAACCTATTTTACCTCGGGATGCTTTGTTTGGTGGACGAACCAATGCCATTCAATTATACCATGAAGTGGATACAACCACCAAGGAAGAAATTAAGTATGCTGACATTTGCTCACTGTATCCATTCGTGAACAAGTACAAAACATACCCCGTGGGACATCCCAACATCTTAAGTCAAGAGATGATTGATATAAACAACATTGGAATGTACAAGGGACTCATCAAATGTCGTGTATTGCCACCCAAGACCTGTGGCTACCAGTCCTACCTATTCACTGTAACAAGAAAATGATCTTTACACTGTGCCGTACCTGTGCTGAGGAAGAGTGTGAAAAATGCAATCACACTCTGTACAAACGCATGTTGACAGGTACCTGGACCCATGTGGAAATAGCCAAAGCTCTTGAGGTAGGATACCAATTGGTAGACGTCTTCCACATCTGGCACTGGGACGCATGGAGTAAAGATGTGTATAAACAGTATATGAAACAAGAAGCAAGTGGTTACCCTAATTGGGTAAAAACAGAAGATGATGAAGCCCGCTTTAAACAGAATTACTTTCAGATAGAAGGTATCTGGCTCGACAACGTGAAAAAGAACAAAGGAAAAAGAGCGTTTGCCAAAACCATGTTGAACTGTTTGTGGGGTAAGAATGCACAAAACAATGTTCAAACCAAAACCGAGTATGTGACTGAGGTGAACCGGTTGTATGACCTACTCTCCGACCGTCATGTCACTGTGCAGTTTGCCGAGATTTTCGATCATGACAACTTCATGTTGGTGAATTACTCGGATGAAACAGACGCAACACAGCCCCATTCATCTTCAAATCCAGTGGTAGCTGCCTTCGTTACGTCCTATGCTCGACTTGAACTTTACACCCAGTTGGAAAAACTTGGAGATCGGGTACTGTATTTTGACACAGACAGTTGTATGTACATCTATGACCCTGACCAGTACAACATTCCAATTGAAGAGAGCCAGTTGGGAAAGTGGACAGATGAAGTACCACATGGACGCATTGTCAAATTCGTGGCATTAGGGCCAAAAAACTATGGGTATGAATATATCGATGAAAAAGGAAATCGACATCAGAAATGCAAAGTAAAAGGCATCACTTTGGATTACAATGCTAGTCAAAAAGTCAATTTTAAGACTATGGTCAACTGTGTACAAGATCGCAAACATTACAAGACAGTCATCGAATATGAATCCCGAATCAAGAGACATAGAAATCGCAAAGTGATCAGTGAGACACAGACCAAGACGTTCCGCTCAGTGTATACAAAGCGCGTGGTCGTGGACAAATATAAGACAGTGCCGTACGGTTACCGACCGTCATAACCAGTTGGCTTGTAGTCGTGTTGCATAGCCTGAACGGTGGTGGAAACATACGGAGATTCACGATGAACACTCTACCAGTAGAAATACAACAGATGATCTACAGACATCTCGTTGAAGCTAATAAGAAACCTGCTGCATTTTGCAACGAGTTATTTTTTACTTGGGCACAGCGCGTTGGAAACAGAATAATTCACCAGACGATGAAGGATTCCTCTTGTTTAAACCAAGTTTATGATATGTTTCATGATGTACGAGGGCGTAATCTTCCAATCAGCTATAAAAGTGTGGTCTTTCAACGGATTTTTACCATTTACAACCTGCTACGCAACCTGATCTCTGACGTGTGGTACATATACATTGAGACCCTAAACATTGATACAGTGGAGAAACTGAACCGTTTTGATGAGCGTATGTATCTCAGATTTGCGATTAACCACCGGAACGACACACCAGAGGATATACGTGCCATTTTACTGACTCCAGAACCTATCACTTGTGAGCAAGTGTTTAACATTTTTGGTAAACAGTGCAGCGCAATATTCAAACAAACGAGGCCAAATCCTAGTGAACAGTTCTTTCAAGATCCCGATTTCAACAACTTAGAAAGGTTTGAGTTGGGAGACGAATCCCTCTGGGACACCTACAAAATAAGATACTACGCAGAGTACTTGCAAGACGAATGAGAAGTCAAAACATGGGAAATACTTCACTACAGGAAAAAAACATAACTCCAATTCGGAATCCATGGCGTAGAGCTGTGTTGTTGGCTGTGCGTGTACTTGGAATTCAATCAGAACAGGCGTTAAGACAATCGGAGGAACTGTTTGACGAAGTGTGCATGGCTTTAAATGCTATGGGATATACCATGATATTGCCGGAATGGATGATGTATAAAGAAAGACTGATTCATGATGTGTGTCATAGTTTACATTTTTGACTGATGTTTGTTCAAGTGTTTTATTTGCTATGATGTATAAAATAAAATGTTGTCATGTCAATGCTGTTATTATTTCTTGGACCATCATGGAAAGTAGTTTACTTTTTCAACATCCTAGTAACATTTTCATCTCAGGGCCAAGTGGTTCAGGAAAAACTCAATTTGTAAAAAAACTTATTGAGTACAAAACCGAATTATTTCATGCGGTACCACAACGCATCGTCTGGTGTTACAAAGAATGGCAAAGTGCCTACGCACAGTTACAAGAACGTGAAGCTATCAAATTCATTCAGGGTATCCCTGAGGATGATGAAGAGATAGTAGACGATACAACCTTACCACACCTCGTCATATTTGATGATATGTTAGGAGAAAAAGATGAGGAGAAAATTAAATTATGGTTCACGCGAAAGGGACACCATAGAAATGCCACTGTCATTTACATCACACAAAACATGTTCCAACAATCCAAGGCTAGTCGTACCATCAGCTTGAATGCACACTACATGGTATTATTTCAAAACACAAGAGATAAAGGCCAGATCAAAACACTTGCGAACCAAATACAACTACCCCATTTGGTGATGGCGTATCAAGATGCAACCTCTACACCTCATGGATATCTTATCATTGACTTTCACCCAAGAACACCCGACCAGAATCGTTTAAGAACAGATGTGTTCCATCGGTGGGTAACAGGTGAAGATCGAGGACCGACCGTCTACACTACAGTATAAAATGATAGGAACATGACACCCGATCATCATTAAGGATACACCTACCATGGAAAACACACCACATACAGTGATCAAAGCTCTAGAATCGTTGAGTCGGGAAAAGAACCCAACGAAACGACAAGAGCTGGTAGAATCAGGATTAACAGAGATGGTAAAATGGTTCACCTTAGCTGCACGACTCATCTTAGAGAAAAAAGTAACCGTGGCAAAACAGACGATGAATTTTATGGAACGCAACAAAGACATTTTAAGACAGTTAGCTGATCAACATGTGGATCTGGCCACAAAACGACAACTTATTTTAAAACCTGGTGGTGGAGGTTTCCTTGGGGGCACCATCATTCGTACACTGCTTCGATGGAACGGGACCAAAGCTGTGAGAAAATTTGGTCCAGTAGCAAGAAAACAACCACCCAAACGAAAGTCACCAGCCAGGAAACGGTCACGACAACAACCACGAAAACAGCCAACCAAACGCAAGTCACCAGTAAGGAAACAAACAAGGAAGAAGCAGACATTGCCTCATGATCGATTTGTCACTGTAAGAAGAAAACGCTCTGTAACAACTGGAACACCAAAAGTGTCCCCCATACTGATTCGACGTGATGTTACATCAGGGACATCATCCAAAGCATCACCACTTGTGGCCCCATTCTCTCCACTGACCTCATCTACTCCCCGTTCTAATAGAAGTTCGATGAGGTCTGGGTTGGCTACACCACAAGGATCAATGACGGTTTCACCAAACCCTACAGTTCGACGACAATTGTTTGACCTTTCCAATTCTTCAAGTGGGCGTTCCTCATCATCATCATCATCAAGATTTTCACCAATCCCAAGTCTCCATTCCCCATTACCTACTGCCATTACTGCGATGAGAAATTCAGGACCACTGAGTAGTGCTGGCAATATCGCTTTACAAGCCCTTCAACAGTGGTATAAATAAAAGAGACCAAACATTTCATCATCATTTGTCATCATGAAGCGCAAACAACCACTCGTTCGTAAACATGGCAAAATGTTGCTTGCTTTGACAGAAGCCTCGCCCAAATTTCGAAAGAAGATTATTCAAGAAGCACCAAAAGAATTGGTAGATTGTATTGCTGAATGTTGTCAAAACATTTTAAAAGGCAATGTACCACTGTCAGAGGCTCAGAAGCGTCGATTGCATTCTAAGAGACAACAGCTCCGACAGTTAGCGACCAAGAAAGTATCAGTTCGAAAAAAGAAAATCATTCTCAATCAGAAAGGTGGTTTTCTACCCCTGCTGGCACTTGCACCACTCTTAGCCAAAACAATTATACCTCTTGCTGGTGAACTCATTCGGAAAATATGAAGAAGATGGCCTATGTTCCAGTTCGGTTGTTGGAAGAGATGAATCGTTGGAAGAAGGAACAACGACCTCGGTTACCCCCATCCCCTCAAGTGAGTCAGACTTCATCATTACAGAAAGAAATGAATCAAGTTCTTGACGACAATCAATTGTCTGAGTCAGAAAAAGCACAACAATTTGGAGAAGTATTACATCGCTTTCAAGTGTCACATAAAAAAGCACTCAAACCCTTCAGACCACACATGGCTGAGAAAACAACAAGTACAGTGACTGAAAAGAAAGAGGAAAAACCGATGACCTTGAAAGATCAAATTCTAGACAGTGTTCCTACGACCATGCGACGAAAGGCTACTCTTTTGTTAAACATGTTGAAAGACCATCCTCACTTAAGTTGGGATGAACATGGCCTGTTAGAATATGATGGAAAACCCGTTGAAGGTTCAAATATTATTGATCTGGTCAATGATGTACTTCGACAGCGGAAAGGGTCAAATCCACGAGGATGGGAACAATTTTCTAGAGGACTGAAAGAGGTCAACATCCCACAAGAAGTTGTGGGCAATAAACGTCGATGGAATTTCATACAAACACCAGATGATGATGAAGAAGAAGAGGAGGAGGATGAATTTTATGATAGTTTTGCCCACGCACCTACATCAAAGAAACGAAGACCTATTAAAAAGGAAGAACCCGAGGAGATATTAGCCCATTCGTCATGGGACGCCTACTAAAGAAGGACACGTTACTTCGTCACCTGTACTATGATACTGATAATCCTACGAGTTTTGGAGGAATTCAGGGACTCTACAAGGCAGCGAAAAAACAGTTGAAATCTATCACTTTAGAGGATGTACGAGACTGGTTGAGAAGTCAAAGAACCTACACGTTGCATAAAACAATACGACGAAAATTTCGACGTCGACAGACTGTGGTAGGAGGTATCGATCATCAATGGCAAGCTGATCTCGCAGATATGCAACGTATGTACAAAGAGAATTCACCATATCGCTACTTACTATGTGTCATTGATGTGTTTTCAAAATATGCTTGGGTAATACCCATCATTGACAAAACTGGAAAGACGCTCATCCAAGCCTTTCAGTCTATTCTAAAAGAAGGCCGAAAACCACTCTCTTTGCAAACAGACAAAGGCCGAGAATTTTTGAACAAAGACTTTCAGAAGTTTCTAGACAAGCATGACATTCATTTCTTCACGTCTGAAAACCCAGAAACTAAAGCGAGTATTGTTGAACGTTTTCAACGTACGCTTAAATCAAGAATGTGGAAATATTTTACTCATCACAAGACCCGTCATTATGTGGATGTACTGCAACTATTGGTACATGGCTACAATCATCGTTTTCATCGAAGCATCGGACGTACCCCTGCATCTGTGTCTAGAGAAAATGAGCATGAAGTCACCAAGACATTGTATGGCAACCATCAAAAGAAAAAAAAGAAATCAACTGATTTGAAAGTGGGTGATATAGTGCGCATCAATAAAACCAAGCAAACATTTGCCAAAGGCTATCTACCCAACTGGACAGTGGAATTGTTCAAAGTGGTTCGCATCAACAGAACACATCCATTGACCGTAAAACTGGAAGACTTGGCTGGAGAAACTATCGCCGGATCCTTCTACAGGGATGAAATTCAACATATAAAAGATGATGAGTTATACGAAGTGGAATCAGTTCTTGATCGGCGTACAAGGCGTGTAGGCGGTAAAACTTTTCAAGAAGTGAAAGTCAAGTGGCTTGGATATCCTAAAAAGTTTAACAGTTGGATTCCAAAATCACATTTAGTATAAAGTATAAACGTCGTGAACACCATGTCTCAGTCCGATACCAGCAGTGTTCAGGTAGACAACAGTATACAGACAGGAAAAAGTGAGGTACCAAACAACAGAATCACTTTCTTGACACAGATTGTGATCATCTTTATCATTGTCATCGTGTCATTAGTGAACCTGTGTCTCAACAGTCCAGATCGTGAACTGTGGTTGCTGCTGATGAGTACTTCTATCGGATACATTCTTCCAAACCCAAGTTTAAAATTTAAGAAACCATGAACTCTTTCTACATCACTCTAATCAGTGATAGTTCGATGGCATTGTACCCAAACAACACACAATGCTGTTTTAGAACCAAGCTGACAAAAACCATTGATGTCGACAAACAAAATTGGGAAGTGGCTCTCGTGGAAATGATCGTTCCCACACAAGTCAAAAACATTGAAGAGGAGGAAGGAAAATTCTACATCGTGACTAAAGATCCAGAACTGGCGGCAGCCTTTTCACAAGTGAAAAACGGGTGTGAATTAGAAGGCAAAAAATGGGCATTACCCCTTTGTATTCCTGCAGGCATCTATGCGTCACCACAACATCTCATGACGAATTGGACAAAGCTATTAAACAAGCCACTAAAACAATTTTAACTCAAAGAAACCTCACATTTGGACTTGATTTTTCCGGCTTGTCAAAACGTGTCAAGTTTACCGGTAATACTGGATCAAAGATCGGCTTGGAACTTCATCCAATCCTCCTTACGAAACTTGGAGGAGAGGGAAGTACTGTGGTGTTTCCGGACAGAGAAAACAACAGATTCAAGTACGGTGTGGACCTCTTCACGAAGATGAACCATTTGTTTGTATATACCGATCTGGCAGAACACACTTTGATAGGGGATGTCGAAGCACCCATTTTACGCGTTGTGCCATTTGCCACAAAAACAAAAGCAGGGGCTAATCCACACATGCACTTTGAATTTCTAAATCTACACTACATACCTGTCAGCAGATCATATTTCAGTGAGATCAGTATCAATATAACCGGTGACACAGGGGAATCAGTTCATTTCACTCACGGGAAGTCGATGGTGAAGCTTCATTTTAAAAGAAAGACACGATGATTCCAGTTTACCGTGGTCAAGCTCGACAAGTCGGATATGGTTTGGGTTCCATGTTCAAGAAAATGGCCAGCAACATCTTACCCATGATGAAACCCATCGTGACCTCAGGACTAAAGACTCTGAAAAGAGAGGGCTTTAAACAAGGTATAGGAGCCGTAAAAGATATTCTGTCTGGCCAAAATGTAAAGACAGTGATCAAGAAACGGGGTAAAACATTGTTGAAAGATGTGGGTCTGAAAACTCTGAGAGGTATAAAGCTTCGAGATTTCAAACGTCGACATCATTCTGCTTTCATCGCGGCAAGGAGACGCAACAAAAAAAGAAAAATCTCATCGCGACCGTCAGATATTTTTGATTGAACAACATGATGCAACACGGGTCTTGTGAGTGTAGCAAAACTGAACTTGATGTGTCACATGTTCCACCTACCATGACAGCAATGCAAGATGCACAGTGGACAGAACATTATCCTGTGTCAGCACTGAGCAATTCATCTCCCATTGAATTTGTAATTCCTGCTCAATCAGAAAAGTGGACTGATATCAACCAGAGCTACTTGTACCTGAAAGTTAAAGTAGTCCAACCTGATGACACTAATCTGGCTGATGATGGAGAAACATCCACAGTAAATAATTTCTTCCACAGCTTGTTTAGCAGTATTGATGTGTACCTGAACAACAAACTGATCACCAATAATGCTGACACGTATGCGTACCGGGCCTACATTGAGAATTTGCTGTCTTATTCTACGGACACTAAATCAACACAGCTCTACGCTACAGAAATGTGGAGTCCTGACACGGCGGGTCATATGCAAGCGCATACAGTTGCGGGAGGTAATGAAGGATTTAGAAAAAGAAGAACACGTATCCACCAGAGTCGTGTTCTGGAAATGTGCGGACGTCTGCATTTAGACCTGTGTTTGCAAGACAAGTACCTTCCCAATGGTGTAGAGATACGACTTCGACTCAACAGAACCCCAGTCAGTTTTTGCCTGTTTGGAGCAGAGGCAAAAATCCAGTTAATTCAAGCTGGATTCAATGTTCGGACTGTTGACCTGTTACCCGTAGTGGCCAACAACTTAAACCAGACCATCGCTCAACATGGCATGAAGATCCCAATTCGCCGAGCTGAGGTAAAAACTTTCACCATTCCTGCAGGCCAACGATCAAAGATCGAAGATCATTTATTTCAAGGACAGTTACCCAAACGTATCATTCTAGGCCTGGTAAAGAATACAGACATGAACGGTGATCTGGCAACCAACCCATTTGATTTTCAACATTTCAACTTGTCTAAGTTAGAAGTCAGTGTAGACGGAAAGACGACACACAACTTGCCGTTCCAGCCTAACTTTCCCACAGGAGAAATTTTGAGATCATACATGTCCCTGCATCAAGCCACGGGATCACTCGGTTTAAACCGCTCCATGGGTCTGACAATGAACGATTACATGCAGGGGTACACACTGTGGGGCATTGACTTAACGCCAGATCAAGGATCAGAAGAGGGACAGCTGCATCCTATAAAAACGGGCAACTTGCGAATCGAGGTTCAGTTTCGTGCAGGTCTTGGTGACCCCATCAATGTGATTGTGTATGCCGAATATGACAGTCAGATAGAGATTAACGGGTTCAGAGAAGTCATCACAGACTATTAACCATGAGCAAATCAGGACAACAGCTGGCCAAACAACTGTACGAAGAAATCTACAACTTGAATAGGCGAAACGATATGGTAAAGAGTTTGAACCAGCATGTGGTGCATGAACTGCAGACACACCTCTTTGATATCGCGAAAGAAAACTGTTATGGTTGCATTGTTGATCATCCCAGTCAGACCCAACATCCCATATGTTTGTTTAGCAGCAAAAGTGAGTGGG
>CM037779.1:70607519-70651489 GCA_021229015.1 Solen grandis | reverse complement strand
TTATTTCTTTTTTTTTTTTCATCTTTTAAATAAAAGGGCCCCTTTAACTCCAAACATTTAAAATACCAACCCTACTTGTTATTTTGTAGCATACATGCTTGTTTCAATTTTAATCCCCCTTTTTCCATATTTCTTGAATATATTTTATCTGCTGTATTTCTCACTACTATTGGTCAGATTTTGTTTAAACTTCAAGCATCTATAAGTACCAAAATTATTGCACAAAACCCTTTGGCAAGACATGATCAGCTTATTTTTTTTATATTCATTGAATATTTTTTGTCGTGTACATGTACAAGTGCATCAGAGCTCTATCTGGTTTTGGTGTGTTTACCCCCCCACAAAACAAAATTGTAAGGGGATATATTGCTGGATTCAGCTTGTCTGTCTGTCCGTCTTGCCGTCTGTCATTTTTTTGTCCGGGCCATAACTCAAAAAGTATAAAAGACATCAAGATGAAATTTTATATGTGGATAGATCTCACTGAAGGAAAGTGCAGTGCCCAGGAACTGTAACCCTCATTTGCGTCATTTTAAAATCCCTGTGAGAAAGTGGCATGCGGGGGGTATTTGCGCCATGACAATGGCAGTTCTACTTATCCTTCAACTTTATCAAGACTTTCAGACAAAGTAACAGTAACTGTGACAAAGCAGTATCTAGGGGTATTCTTCATCTTTAATGATTATAATTGTGTTTATTTGTTTTCAGGTGCTTTAAAGAAAAGCCTTAATCTGACTCAAGTTAAGGAAGACCTAGTAAATCTTGGTAAGTTGTTTAACTTGACTATTTGAAGAATATTGAGAGCTATTCTAGTGAGTAATCGCCACGGGGTTGGCGTACCCTGTGTTTTTGTAAAAAATATATGTATACAATCAAAGATATTTGCTTTAAGCTTCACATGCTTATTTGACATAACAAGGTGTATAATTCTGATAAGTCAAGTAACTCTGTCAGCAGTTATTTAAGAGTTATGCCCCTTTTAGCTTTAACATAGGTTAAAAGTTATTGCCTGTATTGGCTTATCTCTCCAATCAGTTATGACATCTTTTTGGACAGCTTCTTCAACAAAAAATACCATATGTCTATGTTGTGATACTGCAGTGTGGCAGCACTTTATCTGTCTCAAGTAGACAAAGTCTCCAAATGACTGAAATACTGTCGGTTGGACATTAAACCCAACAAACAAAAATATAAAAAAATGCCAGATTTCACATTGTTTACACTCTAACAACTCCATTTCTAAAGCAATCATCTTCGAACTTCATGACAATATTTATAGTTATAATTTCTTGGCAAACTTTGAAAATGGCTGATATCAGTAAATTAGGTAATAAGTTATGCCCCCTTTGATATAAAAAATGCCAGATTTCACATTGTTTACACTCTAGCATCTTCATTTCTTAAGCAGTCATCTTCAAACTTTATGACAATGTTTATGACCATAATGTCTTGGTCATTTTTTATTATGGCTGAAATCGTCCAATTATGTTAGGTGTTATGTCACTTTTTATACGGCCAGAGGACAGTAGTATGTTATGCGTAGTTTTTGGATGTCTTGGTTCAAGGACAAGGTCACATTTGAAGGTCACATGTCATACTATTATAATGTTATAATACTTTGTGTCCGCTCTGTATCTTAAGAACCACTGGAAGGAAATTGAATTTATTTGACAGAAATATCAACCATACTGAGATGATGTGTAGAGTGTAGTTTTTGGATGTCTTGGTTCAAGGTCAAGGTCACACTAACTTGAAGGTCACATGTCATACTATTATAATGTTATAATACTTTGTGTCCGCTCTGTATCTTAAGAACCACTGGAAGGAAATTGAATTTATTTGACAGAAATGTCAACAATACAGAGATGATGTGTAGAGTGTAGTTTTTGAATGTCTTGGTTCAAGGTCAAGGTCACACTAACTTGAAGGTCACAGAATTTAAGAACCACTGGAAGAAAATCGAAATTATTTGCCAGAAATGGCAACCATACTGATTAAGTGCAAGTTTCAGCTGTATTGGGTCAAAGTCACAGTATGAATTTCAGCAACATGTCATACTGATATTATGTGAAAATATTTTATGTCTGTTTATTTGTCCCCTACCAATGTTTACACAAGAGGGAGCTGTAAGTTTGCCCTCCTTTCTGTCTGTCCACATCTCCTTAATAAAATGTTGCTCTTGATAAAGTGCTTATCCATTCATCAAAGGTAGTTCACTGTCATACCTTTCTTCGGGCATATATTGCCCTGTTCTCAGCGGAGCTCTTGTTATATATAAAAAGCCAGATTTCACATTGTTTGCACTCAATGTTTGCACTCAAGCACCTTCATTTCTAAAGCAATCATCTTCAAACTTCATGACAATATCTATAGTCATAATCCCTTGGCCATAATTGAGTATTGCTGATATCAGCCAATTAGGTAATGAGTTATGCTCCTTTTGATATACAAAAGGCCAGATTTAACATTGTCTTTATTTCTAAAGCAATCATTTTCAAATGTTATAACTATATTTATGACCATAATCTTTTGGCCAAGTTTGATTATGGCTGATACTGGCCAATTAGGTCAGGAGTTATGCCCCTTTTAATATAAAAATAATGCCAGATTTCACTTTGTTAGTCTTCACCAGTGAAACCAGTTGGGGGACTCTATAGCTTTAAATTGCGCGCATCCTTCTGGCCGGTCGTCATTCCGTCCATCTGTCCTGCTTTCTTGTTCACTTCATAACTTGGACATTTATGGATGGATTTCAATAAAACTTCACAGAAGTATTACTCATAATCCAAGAGTGTGTTACGCGCATCAACCATATACACCCTTGAATGGTCAAGGTCACCTGAGATGTTAGAAATTGTCTTGGGTGTTCATAGGCTAATTCTTCATGTCCACTCTATAACTTCCATACCTATGAATGGATTTTCATAAAACTTTACACAAAAGTGTTCGTCATAACACAAAGGTGTGTTGCATCAACCATATGCATGCTTAAAAGGTCAAGGTCACCAGTTTTGTTATAAATTCTCTTTGGTATTTATAGGCTACATCTACAAGTCCACTCTGTAACTTCCATATCTATGGATGGATTTTCATTAAACTTTACAAACTGTTTTTCATTACATGAAGATGTGTTGGTGCAACAAACATTTGTGCTTTGTTTATTTTTCCCCACTTTTTTTTTTCAATCTTTTAAATTTTAAACAATGTTTTAGCCCATAACCCCAAAAAATTGGGTTTTAAATAATTATTGTAAATTTAATTTCCCCCTTTACCATAAAAAAACCCAATTTCATTTTAAAAACATTTTTTTTTTAAAAATTTTTCCCCAGTGGGCCAAGGGCCCCCTTTTTGGCCCTTTTGTTTTGTTTTCAATACTCGAAAGTTAAAAGCTATTAACTAAAAACTTCACAGGGGGGTAATATCATTGGGGAAGTGCACCAAGACAAAACTCTGTGCACAAATTTTTGGATTTTGCCCTTTGTTTATTTCCACTTAAATTTTTGTCTGGAACATAACAAAAAATATAAAAGCATGAACTTAAAAATTCGCAAAATTAAAGTCTAAGGAATAAATGCCCTGAACAAAACGAAACTTTGAAACATATTTTTGGATTTATCCCTTTGTTAAATTTTACTTAATTTTTTGTCTGGAACAAAACCCCTATAAAATATTAACTTAAACTTCACTGGGATAATCCCGAGGGAAGTTTTTGCCAAAAAACCGTAACCGACATACATTTTTGGAGTTACGGGCCCTTTTTTAGTTTCATGCTTTTTTTTTTTCAAGAGCATTATCAGCACTTTAACATATCCCCCTTGAATTTCATAGGGGGATAGACCTAAAAAAAGGAGTTTGCATATATTTTTTATTACTTTTTTAAATTTTTATTTTTTAAAATATGTCGGACCTGCACTAGAAAATAACCTTAATTTAAAGGGTGGGTATACATTTTTTGGGTTTTGAATTCAGTCCACACGAGATAATCCATTAAAGGGGTTTTTTTTTGGGAGTTTTTCCCCTTTTATACAATTTCATGTCCTTTTGTAACTCCAGTTTTGACTCATGCTATTGAAATTAAATTTCATTTATGGAAAGAAATTAATGAGAGAAAGTGTCAGCAAGAGGTTTATAACTCGGGCCTCATTTTTTTGGAGTTCCCCCCTTTCACAATTTTTTTAAACAGCAAATAACCCCTGTTCACTTATGCAATAAACAAAATTTTCAGCAGGAAAGAAATGATACTGTGGGCAAGATTGATCAATATATCAGCCCTTCAACTATTTACCCATGAACACGATGATATAAACCTAAAAATTCAATTAAAATTAAACAACTTTAATTAAATCATCATATTTTGGGATGAACATACTCAAATTTCTGCAAACATTTTGTACCCTACCATACAGGGCCCCCCCTCAAAATAGTTTTTTCATGTAATTTACGTAAATTATATTCTTTTTTAGCAATTTTAAAAAAGATTAGTCCTTAAACAATAAACGCCACAATAGTTGAGGCACTTCTTTTGGGCAGCTCATCTATAATGTGTGAAGAAGAGTGAGAGTGATTTGCAGGAAAAACAAAAATGTGCAAAGTGGAACTACAATTTAGATCTAAGTCTCTGACAGTTTTTTGTTCATTTAAGTTTGAATTTGTAATTATGCTTTGGGGTTTTATTTTTAAAAATTTTAAAAAAAACAATTGACAAGAGGTTTATATTGAGTTTTTTTTCATAATAAGTCAAGTTTACACAACGCAATTGAAAAATGAAATTTGTTATTTTTCAGTAAGCCTCAATCTACTATTTGTGTATTTTTATATTAATTAATGACCTTTCTGGGGATGTTCTCAGGTCTTTCAAGGGTAAGGCAGAGTATCTCTCAGAACAATGGGACAAAAATTTGTAGCTAGTCAAGAAGTGCTTTGGGCAGACTCTGATGTCAACCAGCTTGTGGAAATGGAGTGGAAATTTGGGGTATAAATCATGACCACCCATTTGACACACTAGGAAACCCACGAGAACCTGGATCCAGGCTGAAAGCATCCCTCATTCTTTGTAGTTTTTTACAGGGGTGTCTAGGACTGAAAAACGATTCACCGACACATCATGGAATCAAATATGGATATTTGCAATACATGATCTGTAGAATCCCCTCCTAGAAAATCCCCAAATAAAAAGGGTCATCGTAGAATCAATTTTAAAATGACACATTCCTTGTTTGTACAATTTTAAGTTATAACGTAGGCCGCAGAAACAAGCATGCCTTTATCGAGTTTCAAGTTAACCAAACATGTTTGTTTTCATTTAATGTCAAACATGGGAGCTAGCATGTGCGAAAATACAAATAAGAATATGATCATGAATAAATAACAACCAGTCGTTATAAAAAAATTTTTTTTCCCCCTATATCTCAATAATTTTTTTAAAATAATTCTTGTCATAAGTCAATGAACAATAAAAGATGAAACTTTAATTTTGTGAATTCGCATACAAGGCTAAATAGAATTACTCAATATACCCCCCCGCACAATGAAGTTTAGGGGGTATAACTGGATTCACTTGTTGTCCGGCCGGCCCGTCGGTTTTTTTTTTTTCCGGGGCTGTAACTCAAAAAGATAAAAGGCATAAAATTGAAACTTTAAAATTGGATAGATCTCATTGGGGGGGATTGCAGTGACCAAATCCATAACTCTCTGCCCTGTAAATTTTGGAGTTATGCCCTTTTGTAAATTTTTTTCCCCGTACTTAAATTTTTTGTCCAGGCCGAATTTCTCAATAATTATAAAAGATATCAAAGGGGAAACTTCAAAGTAGATAGACTCTGGAGGGGGCATGCAGGATCAAGAACCATAAATTTCTGTCACGAAATTTTGGAGTATTGTCCTTTTAAAATTTTCAAAACTTAAATTTTTGTCCCGGGCCGTAACCAAAAAGTAAAAAGATATCATATAAACTAAATATGGTGGATAATCTCATTGAGGGGGCTGCATTTGGACCCAAAAACCATAACTTTCTGTCACGAAATTTTTGGAGTTATTGTCCTTTGTAATTTTCATACTTAATTTTTCCGGGGTGGGCCGTAACTCAAAAGTATAAAAGATGTCAAATGAAACTAAATATCTTGATAGATCTCAGAGGGGACATCATGATCAAGAACCAAAGCTCTCTGTCGGGTAATTAAATTTTATTGTCCTTCGTAAATTTTCATACTTAATTTTTTTCTGGGCCGTAACTCTAAAAGTATAAAAGGCATCAAGATGAAACTTGAAACAAGAACTGTAAACTTCATTCCTGTGAAAAGCGCGTGCGGGGGTACTTGCGCCTTTAAACAATGGAAAGTTCTATTTCCAATTCTTTTGAAAATGGCAGTATTTTCAATTTTTCCCCATTAAAGTACAGTTGGATTCTTTTTGGTCTAAAAAAAAAAAGGGTCATATGTTAACATTTTCTTGCTGAAATGAAATATGCTGTGGAACAATTAATATTCAACCCACCACATCAAATAATTTTTGCTTCAATGGTAAAAAATATAAAGACCCCCTTTTTTTTTATACTGCAGAAATGTTACCTAGTTCTTGGGGAATGTCCTATCAATGTTTTTTAGCTCACTTGAGTACAACATCAATGGTGAAACTGTTGTGACGCCTTTTTGTCGTCCCGTCTGTGCGTGCGTGCGTGCGTCTGTCGTCACAATTTGCTTTAAACAACATCTCCTCATGAACCGCTGAAGGGATTTTGACCAAACTTTACAGGAATCATCCTTATGATGCCCTCTATCAAAGTTTACAAATTAATCAGAATTGGTTTAAAAAGTAGTCCCAGGAGCTAAAAATAGATTTAAAAATGCAAACTTTGAAAATCTCTTCTGAAAAACTGCAAGGCCAGAGCTTAGATATTTGGTATGTAGCATCTCTTATGGGCCAATACCAAGATTGTACAAATCATAGCCCTACAATGATAAATCCCCGCACCAGGGTCCCCTTGTTTTACATAGAGTTATATAGGAAAATCTTTAAAAAAAAATTTTTTCTAGAAACCATTAGGCCTAGAGCTTAGATATATGGTATGTAGCACATCAATTGTTCATTACCAAGATTGTTCAAATCATAGACCTACGGTGATAAATCCCCACTCCAGGGGTCACTTTTTTTTACATAAGTTTAAAAATAGGAAAAATCTTTAAAAATCTTCTTTTAAGAATCCAAAGGCCTAGAGTTAAAAATTTTTTGGTATTTAGCATCATCGTATGGTTCATTACCAAGATTGTTCCAATCATAGCCGTACGGTGATAAATGCCCCTGCACCAGGGGTCACTTGTTTTACATAAGTTATATAGAAAATCTTTAAAAATCTTTTTCTAATGAAACCGATTAGGCCTAGAGCTTAGATATTTGGTGTGTACATCATCCTATGGTTCTTACCAAGATTGTTCAAATCATAGCCCTATGGTGATAAATGCCCCCGCACCAGGGGTCACTGTTTTACATAATTATATATGAAAATCTTTAAAAATTTCTTCAAAGAATCCTAAGGCCTGAGATTAGATTTTTGGTATGTAGCATCCACTTATGGTTCATTACCAAGATTTTACAAATCATGACCCATGGGATAAAGCCCCCGCAACCAGGGGTCACTTGTTTTTACTAAAGTTACAGTGGGGCTAACTATCATTGCAAAAATACGTTTGGAATACATAGAAAAACGGACATAACGTCTGCGATATGCGATGTGCGATAGCAGGTCTGATTTACCTTTACGATTCGTTACAAATGCATGCATGCATTCTTTGTCTGATACCATACGATATACATTTACGATCTGCGATAACTTGGTGCGTATACATACAGGATAAGCACAGAAAAATGGCATTTTTTAAAACCCGTATACAACAATTTTACAATAAGTTCAAAAATAGAAATATCAACTAACTTTTAACAATATTTATCACAAGCCGTGTTTTCATCTGAAAAAACAGCGGAAATAAACAAAACGGGAAAAAAGGAAATGGGGCCCAACTAAATTGCGGTTCCTCTAGAAATGTTACGGACTCTGTTGCTCCGTCAATAACAACAAAGCACGTGAAAAATGAAAAACTAAATTTTTTTCCTAATAAAGGGACTCATAAAAAATGTATTAATTAGGGCTTGTTATTATGTTTTTTAAATATTAATCTTTTTAAAAAAACAAAACAAAAAAAAAAATGAAACCATAATCATCTAATATCTATTACTTGCATTTGTGCTAATTAAAACAATACTTCGACATTTTTCAAACTTTGCATTTAACCCACAAACAAAAAATTTATATATTTATTGGGATGTACAAATATCAAAAAACGCGAGTGAGTTGGGAGAATAGCACCGTATCTATATTTTACTAGAATATTCGTATATTATACAAGTAGGAAAATCAAGGAAATAGATTTTAATATAAATATGTTTTCAAAACTTTAACCAAAGCTCGGAAAATCCGCTATTTTTTTAAAAAAAGCCCTAAGCCCAGAATTGTTGTTGGAAATTGACCTTGGTAATTAAACAATTAAATACAGTACATTAACATGGGTCGAAAAGCTATCTTTGTCGAAAAGATGGCATGAGTGAAGAGGCCGCCGTTTAAAACCGTATTCGTGAGAAATGTCATACCCGCCATGCTATACAGTTTAATATTTTTTGTTTCGTTAATCGAGTACACAAATAAAATAGTTTGCCAAATCGATTATATCTCATTTTGACTACACCCCAAGTATCATCTACTGTATAAAGTTATTTCACACCTTTCCAGACATGTTTCCAGATTGTCTAACACATGCATTGCTACATGTAAAGGACATATAACTAATTGTCTCATTATTAAGTAGGGAAATATCATCATGTGTTTGGGCTTTCAATATTTTGTAATGGTATCCATGTTTTTTTACCAAGTATTATTGTAAAATTATTTAAATGTAAAGTATTTAATATTTTATTAAATATTTATGATATCACATTTATATTGTGTGCATATGTATCATCCCCGCACTAATTCACTGTGTCTTCCGCATAAATATGCATTCATCTCTCCTCCTCTCTCTCTCTCTCTACATCCTATAATTTGAGCTAATGGTCATTAATGTTATCAGTATGTGGTTTCGTGACACATTTTAATTTTTCAGAGATTTTGATTTGTAGACACAATGGGTATCAATCGGAAGAACAAATTAAAAAAAAGTCTATTTAAAAATCTGTGTATTTTACTCGCCGTTTTAAACAATCAAAATATTTTAAAGAATACCCCTATGATTCGCTCATTTGTGATATAAAAATAAGTCCATAAGTCACACACAGTGTGCCCGCACACTCCCTTACAAAAGTATTTTTGATACATTTTATCATCATTATCATCATCATCATCGTGTACATTTAAGATTTTTTTCTCTCTTCGAAATATATTCTGTGCCTCATACCTAATTGGAAACAGTTTTTATTATTATTATTATCCTATGAATATTGGTGTGTTTAAAATAGAATTTCAAATATTGCTAAAATTGTAATCTTTTAGTACCGGAAATAACATTCACTCTGTGTACATGTCAAAAGTCTTCTCCTCTGGGGGTGGTATACCGGCAGCGGCAAGACATAAAGGTGACATAACCGGTCAAAATAAACACATGCTGTGCCTGCTGATTAGAACTTATGGCCCGCCTCCGGTATTGCGAAACACACTTTTTTCACTTAATTATACATAAAAGATTAGGGATATGCAAGAAAATGTTCTAACCTATTATATCTCTAGCAAACTGTAAAAATATGGAAATGAGATCTTTAGCGAACTGTAGTAATATGGAAACAAGATCATTTTCTTTTAACTATTATCAAATTTAGTGAACTCTGTTTATCACGGAATAAAATACATCAGTTATTTTATAACAAAAACTTCCATTCCCATGTAGGTTTTATGTTTATTTTTCTATTGTTATGGCTTGCAATAATCCTGGTTTTATCATATCAAATATTAAGACATAGCAGTGAAGCATATCACGAAAATGTGGTCCCGTTTTATCATTGTTTTTTTTTTTTTTTTTTTCATATGAAAAAAGACAGTTGTTGGAAAATTAAGTTCGGGGGTGATACCCATGCTAATTTCGCAAAAAAAAAAAAAAAGCTCTTCGAAATATACGTGTCCGAGGTATAGCATCGATATACTGTAAACATGTTCCTTGTAGAACTAGTACTTAGAGCTCCGTGTTCTCAAAGCAATACCGATGCATCTTGTACACATTATATACGTATTAGGATTTACGCGATCATCGGAAAAAAATGCTCCGGGTTTGGATTTTCAGTCTCCACCTACCTGAATTATGATTATCTCCATACTGATGAAAAAGGGGGAAAAAAGAAACATAATTTGCATCATTCATCCAATTTTTTTTGAAAGTTTTGTGTGCGCGCGCGCGTGTGCGTAATGAAAGAGAGATAGAGAAACCTAAATAAAATAGGAAATAATTAAATAAATAAACTATATTCGTAAATTAACAATTATCTTTTGTTCACAAATTTCCCATTAAATAATAAAGAAAAATGGGCATTCGTGTAAATACAGCAGTAAAAAATGTCCCGGGAAATAAATAATTACACGAAAGCAACATTTCGGACGATCTTGCATAAGTAGGTAGTTTTAATTTGTTAGTTTTTAGACAGGTTAATAAAGCAAACATTGATCAAACATATCGATTACACATATTTCAAAATTATTCCACTTTAATACTGATATAGTCACGAAGCTATATTAAAAGGTTTTTTACGTCTCTGATATAGTACTTTCACACGTGCATCAAATTATATAACATCGCATGGCGTCTGCTCCTGAAAGTCACGTAGGCCATAACACATGTATAAAATAAAAAAGGGTAAAAGAAATATAACTATTGCAATTGGTAAAAAATAAAAAAAAATGTACTGCATAATGTGATTTAATGATCCACCTTTAATAAACTTAAGCAAATATTAAATTTAAAGACACGAACATTAATTATTTCTGAATATCGATGGTGGTCCCGTAACTTAAACTGTCCTAAACCACTGGGTGGTTCAATACGATATACGTTATGCGATTTACGATATACGATTACCGATATAACGGTTGCCTTAACGATGCGATGCGATACAATCCCGTTTATTATGCCTAATACGATTGAATGCGATAGAATACGATTCCATACGTTACGATGCGATTTGAGTAATATAATACGTTACGATACGATGCATACGAACATATACGCTATTTTTGACAACTGATATGTTTATATAGAAAATCTTTAAAAATCTTCTTCTATGAATCATAGGCCTTTCTTCTAAGAATCCATAAGGCTAGAGATAGATATTTGTATGTAGCATATCTTATGGTCATTACCAAGATTGTTCAAATCATAGCTATGTGATAAAGCCCGCACCAGGGGTCACTGTTTTACAAATGAATCCATAAGCCTAGAGATTAGATATTTCATATGAAGCATCATCTAATGGTTCATTACCAAGATTGTTCAAATCATAGCCAAACGGTGATAAATGCCCCCGCAATAGGGGTCACTTGTTTTACATAGAGTTATATAGGAAAATCTTTAAAAAATCTTCTTCTATGAATCCATAAAGCCTAGAGATTAGATATTTGGTATGTAGCATCATCTAATGGTTCATTACCAAGATTGTTCAAATCATAGCCAAACGGTGATAAATGCCCCCGCACCAGGGGTCATTTGTTTAACATAGATTTATATAGGAAAATCTTTAAAAATCTTCTTCTATGAATCCAAAAAGGCCTAGAGATTAGATATTTCATATGTAGCATCATCTAATGGATTATTATCAAGATTTTCAAAATGGTGGCCCTTTGGAGATAAATGACCCCGCACTAAGTCTTCTCCTCTGAAACCATAAGGCCCAGTGCTTATATATTTGGTGTGTAGTATTGTCAGGGCTAAAATGTTTAAGAGTTATATCAGAATTCTTGTCTGTTTAAAAACCTTGTAATCAGTTGTAGCAATGGTACTCAGGTGAGCGTTTCAGGGCCATCATGGCCCTCTTGTATCATATTTGTCCTTGTTCTATATTTTTTATAAACTTGATACTTATCAATTTCAAATACAAAGTAATTTAGATAGCTTTTTATCCCCCACTGCCCTCTTCTATGGTAATAGTCTCCGTCTATCTGTCCAGCCGTCCATCCATCCCACATTTTTTTCTGGAGCATAACTCAAAAAGTATTTGAGGTATCAAATTGATACTTCATAGGTGGATAGATCTTATTGAGGGGGAGTTCAGTGCGCAAGAATGATAACTCTACCTTTCATAATAAGGTTTTCGCCGCTGCAGGGCGAAAACCTATTGTTCTTTTTCTGTTGATTTTTTTTATTTTTTAGCTCACCTGAGCACAACGTGCTCATGGTGAGCTTTTGTGATGGTCCGGCGTCCGTCGTGCATCGTCAACTTTTTAATTCAAACGACTTCTCCTCCTAAACTACTGGGCAGATTTCAATAAAACTTTACACAAATGACCCTTGGGTGACCCTCTTTCAAGTTTGTTCAAATGGTTCCAGTCTGTTGAATAACTAGGTCACAGGAGCTAAAAATAGACAAAAAATTGCAATCTTTAAAAATCTTCTTCTCTGAAACCAAAAGGCACAGAGCTTTGATATTTGGTATGTAGCATCATCTTATGGTCCTCTACCAAGTTTGTTCAAATTATGGCCCTGGGGTCAAAATTGGCCCCGCCCCGGGGGTCACTTTATTTACATAGGCTTATATAGGGAAAACTTAGAAAAATCTTCTTCTCCAAAACCGTATGGCCTAGAGCTAAGATATTTGGCATGTAGCATTGTCTAGTGGATCTCTACCAAGATTGTTCAAATCATGGCCCTGGGGTCAAAATTGGCCCCGCCCCGGGGGTCACTTTATTTACATAGGCTTATATAGGGAAAACTTAGAAAAATCTTCTTCTCCGAAACCTAGAGCTAAGCCTAGAGCTAAGATATTTGGCATGAAGCATTGTCTAGTGGATCTCTACCAAGATTGTTCAAATCATGGCCCTGGGGTCAAAATTGGCCCCGCCCTGGGGGTCACTTTCTTTAACATAGGCTAATATTGGAACAAATCAAGAAAAATCTTCTTCTCTGAAACCATATGGCCTAGAGCTTAGATATTTGGCATGTAGCATTGTCTAATGATCTCTACCATGTTTGTTCAAATAATGGCCCTGGGGTCAAAATTGGCCCCGCCCAGGGGTTTACTTTCTTCAACATAGGCTAATATTAGCAACTGTTTATCAGATCTGAATGATACTGTGCACAATTACTCATCTTAACATGTACATCACATATCAACAAAAAGGAATTGCTTTGTACATTTAGATAATTTTTCAACCATTAAAAAAAACACCTTGTTACCTTGATCTTTAACCTAACTTTATGGTGGGACATTTTATCTTTACTCAGGTGAGCGGATTAGAGCCCTCGGGCTCTTGTTTTTTATTATTTTTCCAATTCCACCCATTTTTGTAGCCAACCTTAGCGGCCAGTTGAGAAAAGCTACAGCTTTGAAATTTTGGAAATGGAGTCACATTTATCTGAACTTGTGCCTAAATGGTCAAACTTTTCACTTTTGTTTCTGATTTAGCCACAAGGGGGCGCTATGCATGTAATCACTCTTTTGCTAATAACTCAAAAATATGAAGCCTGATTTAGATGCGTTTTTTTTTTTTACATAATGTTCCTTGTTGACAGCCCAATCAAATATGATGGATATCTCGGCATCGAGTATGGGAAAAAAATTGTTCTAGGAGAGGTTGAGTGTTCGAACCTTGTAAAAAGTGGACAAATGAGGGTAGGTCTACGAAAAACCTACCCATTTTTGTTAGAGATCAGATAGAAGAATTCTTTTTGCTGCATATGATTTGCAAGACATATACGCACAAAATATATGGGGTGGTGAATTTAAGAAATGCCTGGTTTGTCCTCTATAAACGGTCAAACTTTACTAAAATTAAGAAAAATTAAAATTTCAAAAAACACGTTTTTGTCGCTCCCAACTTTATGAAATATTCACATGTTATGCATTGTTATGTTTGAAAGGGCCTCACAATTAAAAAGTTAAAAAAATAAAAATGAGAGCATATGAATAAAAGTTATAGTTCTTAAAGAGCTCTTTTCAGTGATGTTTAGTTTTTGAAGATCGGACTTGATTTGGTCATTTTACAGCAGTCCAAAATTTGATTCTTTTTTGGAATAATTGTAAATAAGTTTTTGTGCTTTAAATTGTGATATATAAGAAATAAAATGTTTGACTAGTGCAACTTGTATACTTGATTGAACTATTTTCTGTATTGCTAGGTACCTAATGGTAAAATTGTACTTAATTTTGTTTCTCATTTTGTCGCTAGGGGGCACTTTGCTTGAAATCACTTTTTGCTTATAACTCACATTTGAAATCTGATCAAAATGCATTTTTTGCATTATGTTCCTTGTTGATAGCCTGATAAAATATGATGGTTTCAAGGTATGAGTGGCTGAATATTTTTGAGCTAGTTACGGAAGGTTGAAAGTTCGAACCATGCAAAAAACTGTGCAAATAAGTGTAAGTCTATGAAAAACCTATACATTTTTGTTAGAGATCAAATAGAAGAACTCCCTTTGCTGCATATGATTTGCAAGACATATACACACAAAATATGTGGAGTGGCGAATTTAAGAAATACATAGTTTCTCCTCTATAAACGGTCAAACTTCACGAAAATATTGGAAGAATTAAAATTTCAAAAACATGTTTTTTTGTCGCACCTGACTTTATTTTTAGCTCACCTGAGCACAACGTGCTCAAGCTGAGCTTTTGTGATCCCCCTTCGTCCGGCGTCCAGCGTCAATAATTTGGCTTGTTTACACTCTAGAGGCCATATTTTTAGGCCAATCTTCATGAAACTTGGTCAGAATGTTTGTCTTCATAAAATCTTGGACAAGTTCGAAATTGGGTCATGTGGGGTCAAAAAGTAGGTCATGAGATCAAATCTTATAAAAACCTTGTTTACACTCTAGAGGCCACATTTTTTGGCCCAATCTTCATGAAACTTGGTCAGAATGTTTGTCTCCATAAAACTTGGACAAGTTCGAAATTGGGTCATTTAAGGTCAAAAAGTAGGTCATGAGATCAAATCTTATAAAAACCTTGTTAACACACTAGAGGCCACATTTTTGGCCCAATCTTCATGAAACTTGGTCAGAATGCTTCTCTCCATAAAATCTTGGACAAGTTCGAATTTGGGTCATGTTGGGTCAAAAAGTAGGTCATGAGGTCAAATCTTAGAAAAACCTTGTTAACACTCTACAGGCCACATTTTTGACCATATCTATATGAAACCTGGTGGGAATGTCTGTTTCCATAAAATCTTGGACAAGCTCGAAAGTGGGTCATGTGAGGTCAAAAAGAAGGTCAATATGAAAAATAATATGTTGGTCATTTATAATCAGGTGAGCGATTTAGGGCCATCATGGCCCTTTTGTTTGAAGTAGTCACACCTTTCGCATTTAAAAAGTTTTAAAAAATGGCAAAGGTCAAGGTCATATTACGATTCATGTTTTTTTATTCGGACCCAAAAAGCTCCAAAACTAAAAATATTTCATTGAGAGTATATGTAGAAAAGTTTTAGTTCTTAAAGAGCTCTTTCCAGTGATGTTTAGTTTTTGAAGATTGGACTTGAATTTTGACATTTTACGGCAGTTACAAGTTTGATCCTTTTTTGAACAATTGTAAATCTGTATTTATGCTTCAAATTGTGATAAATAAGAAATAGAATGTTCAACTAGTGCGACTTGTATACTTAATTGAACTATTTGCTGCATTGCTATGTACTTTATGGTAAATTTTTTCTCAATTTTGTTTCTCATTTTGCTGCTAAGGGGTGGGGCGCTTTGCTTGAAATCACTCTTTTGCTTATAACTGAAGAAGTTGAAGTCTGATTCAAATGCGGTTTATTGCAATATGTTCCTTGTTCATAGCCGAATAAAATATGATAGGTCTCGCAGGTACGAGTAGCTGAATGATTTTGAGCTCCGGAAGGTTGACGGTTCGAACATCACAAAAAACTGTGCAAATAAGTGTAGGTCTATGAAAATCCTTCCCATTTTTGTTAGAGATCAGATAGAAGAACTCTCTTTGCAAGATATATATGCACAAAAATATGGGGTTGTGAATTTAAGAAATGTATGGTTTGTTTTCTAAAATACGGTCAAACATCACTGAGATATTGGTAAAATAAGAATTTCAAAAATATATTTTTGTCGCTCCTGACTTTATTTTTCGTTCAATCTTCATGATATTTTCACAGGTAATTTAGTCTTATGATTCAAAGAGCCCTATAATTTATAAGTTAAAAAAATGCAAAGGTCAGGGTCATATTTTTATTATCGTTTTTCTTTGGCCCCCAAAATAGATCCAAAACTAAAGGTATTTTATTGAGAGTATTTGGACAAAAGTGTAGGTTCTTGAAGAGCTCTTTCCATTGATATTTATTTTTTCCTATCAGGTATGGGAAAATATTTGCGCTAGAAGAGGTTGAATGTTCTAACCTTGCAAAAAAAAAAAGAAAACTGTGCAAATGAGTATAGGTCTACAAAAAACCTCCCTTTTTAGCTCACCTGAGCACAACGTGCTCATGGTGAGCTATTGTGATCGCCTTTTGTCCGTCGTCCGTCGTCCGTCGTCCGTGCGTGCGTGCGTGCGTGCGTCCGTCCGTCGTCAACAATTTGCTTTAAACAACATCTCCTCATGAACCGCTGAAGGGATTTTGACCAAACTTCACAGGAATCATCCTTATGATGCCCTCTATCAAAGTTGTACAAATTATTCAGATTGGTTAAAAAAGTAGGTCACAGGAGCTAAAAATAGATTTTAAAAATGCAAACTTTGAAAATCTTCTTCTGCAAAACTGCAAGGCCTAGAGCTTAGATATTTGGTATGTAGCATCATCTTATGGGCCATTACCAAGATTGTACAAATCATAGCCCTACGGTGATAAATGACCCCGCACCAGGGGTCACTTGTTTTACATAGAGTTATATAGGAAAATCTTTAAAAATCTTCTTCTATGAATCCATTAGGCCTAGAGCTTAGATATTTGGTATGTAGCATCATCTAATGGTTCATTACCAAGATTGTTCGAATCATAGCCCTAGTGATAAATGCCCCCGCACCAGGTCACTTGTTTTACATAGAGTTATATAGGAAAATTTAAAAATCTTCTTCTATGAATCCATAGGCCTAGAGATTAGATATTTGGTATGAAGCATCATCTTATGGTTCATTACCAAGATTGTACAAATCATGACCCTATGGTGATAAATGACCCCGCACCATGGATCACTTGTTTTACATAGAGTTATATAGGAAAAACTTTAAAAATCTTCTTCTATGAATCCATTAGGCCTAGAGGTTAGATATTTGGTATGTAGCATCATCTTATGGTTCATTACCAAGATTGTTCAAATCATAGCCAAACGGTGATAAATGCCCCCGCACCAGGGGTCACTTGTTTAACATAGATTTATATAGGAAAAACTTTAAAAATCTTCTTCTATGAATCCATTAGGCCTAGAGCTTAGATATTTCATATGTAGCATCATCTAATGGTTCATTACCAAGATTGTTCAAATCATAGCCAAACGGTGATAAATGCCCCCGCAATAGGGGTCACTTGTTTTACATAGAGTTATATAGGAAAAGCTTTAAAAATCTTCTTCTATGAATCCATAAGGCCTAGAGATTAGATATTTGGTATGAAGCATCATCTTATGGTTTATTACCAAGATTGTACAAATCATGACCCTATGGTGATAAATGACCCCCGCACAGGGGTCACTTGTTTTACATAGAGTTATATAGGAAAATGTTTAAAAATCTTCTTCTATGAATCCATAAGGCCTAGAGATTAGATATTTGGTATGAAGCATCATCTTATGGTTTATTACCAAGATTGTACAAATCATGACCCTATGGTGATAAATGACCCCGCACCATGGGTCACTTGTTTTACATAGAGTTATATAGAAAATGAATCCATTAGGCCTAGAGCTTAGATATTTGGTATGTAGCATCATCTTATGGGCCATTACCAAGATTGTACAAATCATAGCCCTATGATGATAAATGACCCCGCATCAGGGGTCACTTGTTTTACATAGAGTTATATAGGAAAATCTTAAAAAATCTTCTTCTATGAATCCATTAGGCCTAGAGATTAGATATTTGGTATGTAGCATCATCTTATGGTTCATTACCAAGATTGTACAAATCATGACCCTATGGTGATAAATGCCCCCGCACCAGGGGTCACTTGTTTAACATAGAGTTATATAGGAAAATCTTTAAAAATCGAATCCATTAGGCCTAGAGCTTAGATATTTGGTATGTAGCATCATCTTATGGTTCATTACCAAGATTGTACAAATCATGACCCTATGGTGATAAATGCCCCCGCACCAGGGGTCACTTGTTTAACATAGAGTTATATAGGAAAATCTTTAAAAATCTTCTTCTATGAATCCATTAGGCCTAGAGCTTAGATATTTGGTATGTAGCATCATCTAATGGTTCATTATCAAGATTTTCAAAATGGTGGCCCTTTGGAGATAAATGACCCCACACTAAGTCTTCTCCTCTGAAACCATAAGGCCCAGTGCTTATATATTTGGTGTGTAGTATTGTCAGGGCTAAAATGTTTAAGATTGAGTTATATCAGAATTCTTGTCTGTTTAAAAACCTTGTAATCAGTTGTAGCAATGGTACTCAGGTGAGCGATCCAGGGCCATCATGGCCCTCTTGTTTTGTTTGAGATTCGATAGAAGAATTCTCATAAAATATATGGGTGGCGATTTTAGGGTATGTATGGTTTGTCCACAGTATGCAATCAAATTTCAATTATATTTTGAGAAAATCAAAATTTCAAAAACTTTTTTTGTTTAATCTTGATGACTTTTTCACAGGGATTAAAAAATATCACTATTTAAAAAAGTTAAAAAAAACACTAAAGTCAAGGTCATATTACGATTATTGTTTTTTTCTTCTTCTCAAAATACCTCAAAAATAAAAATATTTTATTGAGAGTATATGGACAAAAGTGTAAGTTCTCGAAGAGCTCTTTCCAGTGGTATTTAGTTTTTGAAGATCAATTGTTAATCAGTTTTTAGCTCGACTATTTGAAGAATATAAGAGCTATTGTAGTTGCCCTTGCATTGGCGTTGGCATTGGCGTTGCAGCTTTTGGTTAAAGTTTTGCGTGCAAGTTACTATCAACCTTATATCTCAATAACCATTTATGGTATTGACTTGAAAGTTTATAGATATATTCAGGGGCATCAGACCACCAAGATAGATAACTCTTGACTGATTTAAATATGAATTATGGCCCATTTTTAACTTAGAAATTTTGGTTAAAGTTTTGCATGCAATAGAAAATTTGGTTAAAGTTTTGCGTGCAAACAACTATGCAGTTTGTATCTCAATAACCATTCATGTTATTGACTTAAAAGTTTATAACTATGTTAAGGGGCATCAGACAACCAAGGTAAATAACTCTTGATGAAATATATTACAAATTATGGCCCCTTTTTTACTTAGAAATTTTGGTTAAAGTTTTGCATGCAATGGAAAATTTGGTTAAAGTTTTGGTGCAAGCTACTATCTAGTTTGTATCTCAATAACCATACATGGTATTGACTTGAAAGTTTATGAATATGTTAAGGGGCATCATACAACCAAGGTCGATAACTCTTGATGGAATTTAATATGAATTATAGCCCCTTTTTAACTTAGAAATTTTGGTTAAAGTTTTGCATGCAAGATACTGTCATGCTTATATCTCAGTATCCAGGCATGCGATTGATTTAAAACATCTTTAATAATTTAGGGGTATCATACTTTCATGGTAGATAACTCTTGATAGAATATGTTACAAATTATGGTCCCTTTTTAACTTAGAAATTTTTGTTAAAGTTTTGGATGCAAGGTACTTTCATTCTAATATTTCAGTATCCTGGCATGGGAATGATTTGAAACATCTTTAATATGTTTAGGGGTATCATACTTTCATGGTAGTTAACTTTTGATGGAATATGTTACAAATTATGGCCCCTTTTTTATACCCCCCTGCCCAACAAAGTTGTAAGGGGGTTTACTGGATTCAGCTTGTCTGTCTGGCATCAAGATGAAACTTCATATGTAGATAGATCTCATTGAGGGGGAGTGCAGTGACCAAGAACCATAACTCTCTGTTGCGTAATTTTGGAGTTATTGCCCTTTGTAAATTTTCATACTTAATTTTTGTCCGGCTGTAACTCAAAAAGTAAAAAAGGCATCAAGTTGAAATTTCATATGTGGATAGATCTCATTGGGGAGGAGTGCAATGATCAAGAACCATAACTCTGTCGCATAATTTAGGAGTTATTGCCCTTTATAAATTTTCATACTTAATTTTTGTCCTGGCTGTAACTCAAAAAGTATAAAAGATATCAAGATGAAACTTCATATGTGGATAGATCTCATTTAGGGGACATGCAGTGACCATGAACCATAACTCTCTGTCACGTAATTTTGGAGTTATTGTCCTTTGTAAATTTTCATACTTAATTTTTGTCCGGGCCGTAACTCAAAAAGTATAAAAGATATCAAGATGAAACTTCATATGTGGATAGATCTCATTTAGGGGACGTGCAGTGACCATGAACCATAACTCTTTGTCATGTTATTTTGGAGTTATTGCCCTTTGTAAATTTTCATAATTTTTGTCCGGGATGTAACTCAAAAAGTATAAAAGGCATCAAGATGAAACTTCAGAAGTGCCACTGTGGATAGTCTCCTTAAGAGGGCATGCAGTGACCAAGAACTATAACTCTATGTCACGTAATTTTGGAGTTATTGTCCTTTGTAAATTTTCATACTTAATTATTGTCCGCGCCATAACTCAAAAAGTATAAAAGATATCAAGATGAAACTTTATATGTGGATAGATCCCATTGAGGGGGCATGCAGTGACCAAGAACCATAACTCTCTATTGCATAATTTTGGAGTTACTACCCTTTGTAAATTTTTATACTTAATTTTTGTCGAGGTCATAACTTAAAAAGTATGAAAGATATCAAGATGAAACTTCATATGTGGATAGATCTCATTGAGGGGGTATGCAGTGACCAAGAACCATAACTCTTTGTCATGTTATTTTGGAGTTATTGCCCTTTGTAAATTTTCATAATTTTTGTCCGGGATGTAACTCAAAAAGTACAAAAGGCATCAAGATGAAACTTCAGAAGTGCCACTGTGGATAGATCTCCTTAAGAGGGCATGCAGTGACCAAGAACTATAACTCTCTGTCACGTAATTTTGGAGTTATTGTCCTTTGTAAATTTTTCATACTTAATTTTGTCCGGGCCATAACTCAAAAAGTATAAAAGATATCAAGATGAAACTTTATATGTGGATAGATCCCATTGAGGGGGCATGCAGTGACCAAGAACCATAACTCTCTTCATAATTTGGAGTATTCCCTTTGTAAATTTTATACTTAATTTTTGTCCTGGCTGTAACTCAAAAAGTATAAAAGATATCAAGATGAAACTTCATATGTCGATAGATCTCATTTAGGGGACATGCAGTGACCATGAACCATAACTCTCTGTCACGTAATTTAGGAGTAATTGCCCTTTGTAAATTTTCATACTTAATTTTTGTCCTGGCTGTAACTCAAAAAGTATAAAAGATATCAAGATGAAACTTCATATGTTGATAGATCTCATTTAGGGGACATGCAGTGACCATGAACCATAACTCTTTGTCGCGTAATTTAGGAGTTATTGCCCTTTGTAAATTTTCATACTTAATTTTTGTCTTGGCTGTAACTCAAAAAGTATAAAAGATATCAAGATGAAACTTCATATGTGGATAGATCTCATTTAGGGGACGTGCAGTGACCATGAACCATAACTCTTTGTCGCGTATTTTTGGAGTTATTGCCCTTTGTAAATTTTCATACTTAATTTTTGTTTGGGCTGTTAATCAAAAAGTATAAAAGGCATGAAGATGAAACTTCATATGTGGATAGATCTCATTGTGGGGGTGTGCAGTGACCAAGAACCATAACTCTCTGTCGCGTAATTTAGGAGTTATCGCCCTTTATAAATTTTCATTAGTGTTATTGTGCTTATATCTCAGTAACTAGGCATGGGATTGATTTTAGTCTTCATAAAAATAGTAAAGGGTATCAGACTATCAAGATATATCATTTTTGACTATTATTATGTACAGGGTATGTGAAGGGCAAGAATTGAAATAGATTTCATTTGATTTACCAACAAGCATTTTGAATAGTCGAGCATGCTGTCCTCTGACAGCTCTTGTTGAGTTATTGCCCTTTGTTATTTTTCAGACTTAAGTTTTAGATGTCAACATGAAACTTCATAGATTGATAGATCTCATTGAGGAGTTCCCTGCACAAGAATGACAACCCTATCTTTCATATTTTTTGAGTAATTATTATTGCCCTTTGTTATTTTTCAGACTTATATTTTGTCCAGAGCATAACTCAAAAAGTGTTTGAAATATCAACATGATACTTCATAGGTAGATAGATCTTATAGAGGAAAAGTGCAGTGCAAAAGAATGATTACTTTACCTTTCATAATTTTTTAGTTATTGCTCTTTGTTATTTTTCAGACTTAATTTTTATCTGGAGTAAAACTCAAAAAGTATTTGAGATGTCAACTTGAAACTTCATAGGTGAATAGATCTCAATTGGGGAGGAGTGCAGTGCACAAGAATAATAACTCTACCTTTTATAATTTTTGAGTTATTGCCCTTTGCTATTTTTCAGGCTTATTTTTGTCACAGTGACCTTGAAATTTTACCTGTAGACCTCAAAATAGGGGAATTAGTAGGTCTTCACATGGGTTTCATATCTATAATCACCTCAAATCTTCATTACCAATAATTTTCTTTTCAAAATTAAATATTCTACTCTCCAACACATTTTCTAAAGAGGAAGCATTCGGCGGAGATGACCATGTCAGCATGGCTCTTGTTTAAAAACAAAACAAAAAAAACAGCAGTTTTCAGATGCCATACAGTTTTAAAGAAAGCTTTAAAAAATCACTGTTCCAATTAAGATGTTTTTAGTTTCTTATAGGTTCACCAGAGGGGACCATAGGTTTGCCCTCCATTCGTCTGTCTGTCCGCCCGTTATTCTGTCCGCCTATCACACATTCGTGTCCACTCCATGGATTGATTTCAATAAAATTACAGAAGTACAAGGGTTGTTTAAAATTAAATAAGATGGAGGGTACTGCATCTTCTTTTTCTGTTAGATTTTAGATATGTACGGCAATCTGAAAATGTTTTCTACATTTTGGTTATAATTCTATTATATTTTTTGGCAATAGGGGCATGCATTTTGCTATTGACTAACCATAGTAACATGTACCCGGCGCAGTGCATCAAGTCAGTTGTTTAAGCAACATTATACTCACAACTTTTTCATTATCTGTTGTCTTTTTTTTTATTCATATACCGCCAACAAGTTTCATTATATATAAGTGACATCATGTACAAATTTGACATCAATTGTAAGTTAGATGCTGAAGTAAACAAAATTTGAATAAGGCTGGTGTAACGTTAAATGTGCAAACATGCTGAGAATGAAAAGTTAGAAATTTTGTCAGCATATGGGCAAAAATCAAGGTAACGGAGGGTGAGAATGTGTGAGCAGATTACTCGTTTTAGCTAGCACAAAAGACAGTAATGATGAGATAACAGACAGGAAAGGGTTAGCTGCATGTGTAGTTGCATGCAACCTGTGATATTGTTTTTGTGCGCCAGGTTCCCTAACCTTTGTTATTTGCAATTGTCATAGCCTTGTTATTTGTTATCATATTTTATTGATTTTTAACTCACCTGAGCACAATGTGCTCATGGTGTGCTTTTGTGATCACCCTGTGTCCATCGTGTGTTGTGTGTCATCTGTCGTCATCAATTTGCTCTAAACGACATCTCCTCTGAACACAAAAGTTATTAAAATAAATTTGATCCATGTAGAACTCTGGTTGACTGAGCAATGGAAAGAAAAAAAAAAAAAAAACTTTAAAAATCATCTCATTCTAAACCAATGGCCAGATTTCAAATTGTTTTAGTACAGATGTTCTTTGGGTAGCCCTTTACCAAGATTGCTTAAATTATTTGGATCCATAGAAAAACATGGTTGCCAGGGACAGGGCTAATTTGCCTTAAATGTATATAGTGGAAACTTAATACGACATCTCCTCTGAAACCACTGGACAGAATTTGATAAAACTTGGCAGGGATGATCCTTGGGTGAAATTCCACAAAAGTTGCTTAAATAAAACTGATCACCCTGTGTCCATCGTGTGTTGTGTGTCATCTCGTCAACAATTTGCTTTAAACGACATCTCCTCTGAACACAAAAGTTACTAAAATAAATTTGATCCATGTAGAACTCTGGTTGCCTTAGCAACGGAAAGAAAAAAATGAAACCTTAAAAATTATCTTTTTCAAAACCACTGGCCAGATTTCAAAATGTTTTAGAACAGATGTTCCTTGGGTAAGCCTCTACCAAGAAAATATTTAGTATGTAATATGGCCTAGAGTAAATCTACCAACTTTGTTCACGTCATGGCCCAGGGTTCAAAATTAGCCCCGCCCAAGGGTCCTTTATTTTACATAGGCTTATATAATTATGAAAGTCTAGAAAAATCTTCTTGTCAGACACTACAAGGCCTAGAGTTTAGATATTTGGTGTGTAATATGGCCTTATATAGACATCTACCAAGTTTGTTCAAATCATTGCTCTGGGATCAAAATTGGCTCCTCCCCAGAGGCCATTTTATTTTACATAGGCTTATATAGGTAAGTCTAGAAAAATCTTCTTGTCAGAAACTTAAAGGCCTTGAGTTTAGATATTTGGTTTGTAACATGGCCTTATAATATATAAACATCTACCAAGTTTGTTCAAATCATTGCTCTGGGGTCAAAATTGACTCCTCCCCAGTGGCCACTTTATTAGTCCCCTACCGGTGTTCACACCGGAGGGGACTATAGGTTTGCCCTCCGTCTGTCCCTCCGTCCGTCTGTCTGTCCGTCCGTCTGTCCGCTCAAATCTGGATCCCGCGATAACTTAATAACTAAGCAAGCTAACTTGATGAAACTTGGTATACGACTAGATGGCAATGTGTAGATTATGCACGTCGTTTTATTTTTGTTCTTCGACTAAAATTGTGGTTGCTATGGTAACGGAAATAGTGAAAATATGGCAAAAAATGGGATTGATTACCATATTGAGTGCTAACTTGATGAAACTTGCTATATGACTAGATGGCAATGTGTAGATTATGCACGTCATTTTATTTTTATTCTTCGACTAAAATTGTGGTTGCTATGGTAACGGAAATAGTGAAAATATGGCAAAAAATGGGATTGATTACCATATTGAGTCAAGGTGGAGCCGGTAGGGGACTTTATGTGTTGCATACAACACCAGTTACTTGTTTTACATAGACTTAAATAGGAAAACTAGAAAAATATTTTTGTCAGAAAAGGCCTGGAGTTTAGATATTTGGTATAAAATATAGACTAGTGGACATCTACCAACTTTGTTCACATTATGGCCCTGGGTTCAAAATTGGCCCCATCCCAGGGGCCTTTTGATTTTATATATAATAAAAAAACACAGAGAAATTGTTTTGTCAGAAACCACAAGGCCTCGAGTTTAGATATTTCGTGTGTAACATGGCGTAGTAAACTTTTATTAAGTTTATTCAAATCATAGCCATGGGTCAAAATTGGCCCCACCCCAGGGGTCACTTGAATTTATATAGACTATATAGAAAAACTGTCAGAAACTAAAAGGTCTAGCACTTAGATATTTTGGTATGTAACATGGCCCAATAGACATCTGCAAAGTTTGTTCACATCATGACCCTGGGGTCAATATTTGCCCCGCCACAGTTGTCACTTGATTTTAACATAGACTTCACTTATATAGGAGAGTCTTTTAAAGATCTTCTTGTCAGAAAGCTACAAGATCATGGGTTTAGTTATTTGGTATGTTAACATTTCAACTAATGGCTCTTGGGTCAAAATTGGCCCTGCCACAGGGGTCACCTGATTTTACATAGACTTATATAGGAAAAACTAGAAAAATCTTCATCTCAAAAACAGCACAGCCAGGAGTTAAGATGTTTACTAGTGGACCTCAACCAAGTCTGTTCAAATCATGGCCCTGGGGTCAAAAATGGCCCTATCCCAGGCCCTATGTTCTTGAAAATAAGATGGTACTGAAGTACTGAAAATATGCCCATTTGTTTTAATAGGGACTTCAAGATGATTCTCAAATTTGAGCCTTAAGTTGTACTAAGTATTTTTGAGAACATGGGGCCAGGAGTCACTTGATTTTATATAGACTTATTAGAGCTATGCCCTTCAAAATTTGGATGGCAGGTACAATTTTTATGTGGAATAAGATGATCTTGCTGTACTTCTACATAGTTATGTATTCATTATGACTCATAATTTCCATTATATGCAATGAGGGTGAGTGATTCAGGGCCATCTTGGCCCTTTTGTTTTTGTGATTCTTAACATCATGCTTTAGAGTCCCAGAACCTAATACACAAACAACACTGAAGCTTACAAATGGTTTGTTTTGCAGGCATATGAAGCTATTGTACTGATCGTACAGAATAAATTAAATCATTGTGGATAAAATATAACATAAAATCACATAAAATGTTCATACAGGTAAAATAAACAATTTGATTGTCCCTAAAAATTGGCAATTCCAAAAGGAAAAGGAATGGCCCCAACTCCTACATGGGTATGTATATAACCAAAAAAAATAGGTATGTATATATCAACTCCTACATAGGTATGTATTCAGCATCTCCTACATAGGTATGTATATAACAACACCTACATCGGTATGTATTCAACATCTCCTACATAGGTATGTATATAACAACACCTACATAGGTATGTATTCAGCATCTCCTACATAGGTATGTATATAACAACACCTACATAGGTATGTATTCAACATCTCCTACATAGGTATGTATATAACAACACCTACATAGGTATGTATTCAGCATCTCCTACATAGGTATGTATATAACAACTCCTACATAGGTATGTATATAACAACTCCTACATAGGTATGTATTAAACATCTTCTACATAGGTATGTATATAACAACACCTACATAGGTATGTATTCAGCATCTCCTACATAGGTATGTATATAACAACTCCTACATAGGTATGTATATAACAACTCCTACATAGGTTTGTATATAACAACTCCTACATAGGTATGTATTCAGCATCTCCTACATAGGTATGTATATAACAACTCCTACATAGGTATGTATATAACAACTCCTACATAGGTTTGTATATAACAACTCCTACATAGGTATGTATTCAGTATCTCCTACATAATTGTGTTTATAACAACTTCTACATTGGTGTGTATATAACAACTCCTACATGGTATGTATTCAGATCTCCTACAAATGTTATACATACAAAGGTGTGTGCCTATATAGGTATGTATTCAACGTCTCCTACATAGGTATGTATTCAGCATCTCCTACATAGGTGTGTATTCAGCAACTCCTACAGAGGTGTGTAAATATCAACTCCTAAATAGGTGTGTATATACAGTACAACGCCGCTATAATGCGGACTGCTATTTCGCGTTGACCAATATATCGGGGTTGATTTATGGACCCCAAAAATATATTGTGTCATTTGCATAGGCTTGCCGCGAAACTAATCTATCTCCTTCTATATCTATATGTATTTAAAATAGTTTTGTGGTCAGTATTTAACTAGTGCACTGACACGCGGAAGTGAAAACAATTAAACACCCCAGGTGGTAAGCTATTGGGCGCGCTTGATTCACTGCTCTGTGCAGATTCTGGGTGAACTGAACAGACAGAACTTCAGTCGAGCTTAAAGGTGTAACGTTTGAAACATGTTCTCTCTGCACCATTTTCCGAGGTGGTGCATAGAGAACAACAATATGGCGGATAATGGCGGCAGAGTTAGTCCAACAACATGTTTTTGAAGTTTATTGCGTGTCTTTGAATTTATGCGCAAGAAATTTAACATGATTAGTTAAATCAACTTTTCCACAATACTTTTTTGTCATTTTTGTGTCGCCTGCATAGCATGGCAGACACATAGGGATCACTTTGTCCGTCGTCGTCGTCGTCGTCGGCGTCGTCGGCGTCGTCGTCGTCGGCGTCACACTTTCTTGTCCGGAGCATAACTCGAAAAGTATTTGAGGTATCACCTTGAAACTTAAAACATGGATAGATCACATTGAGGTGGAGTGCAGTGCACAAGAATGATAACTCTGACTTTCGTATTTTCTGAGTTATTACCCTTTGTTGATTCTGAGATTTTATTTTTGTCCGGACCATAACTCAAAAAGTATTTGAGGTATCACCTTGAAACTTAAAACATGGATAGATCACATTGAGGTGGAGTGCAGTGCACAAGAATGATAACTCTGACTTTCATATTTTCTGAGTTATTGCCCTTTGTTGATTTTCGATTTTAATTTTTGTCCAGGGCATAACTCAAAAAGTATTTGAGGTGCTGACTTAAAACTTAAAACATGGATAGATCACATTGAGGTGGAGTGCAGTGCACAAGAATGATAACTCTGACTTTCATATTTTCTGAGTTATTGCCCTTTGTTGATTTTCAGTCTTAATTTTTGTCCAGGGCATAACTCAAAAAGTATTTGAGGTGCTGACTTAAAACTTTATAGATAGATAGATCTCATTGAAGAGGAGTGCAGTTCACATAAATGATAACTCTCACTTTCTTTTCTCCTGAGTTATTGTCCTTTGTTGATTCTCAGTCTTTATTTTTGTCAGGAGCATAAAAGTATTTGAGATATTGCTTTGAAACTTCATAGATGGAAAGATCTCATGGATTTGTAGTGCAGTGCATAAGAATGATAACTCTGTTTTATTTTCTGAGTTATTTCCCTTTGTTGATTTTCAGACTTAATTTTTGTCTGGGGCATAACTCGAAACGTATTTGAGGTGTTGACTTGAAACTTCATAGATCTCAATGGTCTGAGTGCAGTGCACATGAATGATAACTCTGTTTCTCTTTTTCCTTGAGTTATTGCCCTTTGTTGATACTCAGACTTCATTTTTGTCTGGAGCATAACACGAAAAGTATTTGAGGTATTACTTTGAAACCTCACAGGTGGAAAGATCTCATGGAGTGCATTGTGCAAGAATGATAACTGTTGTATTTTTGGAGTAATTTCCCTTTGTTTATTTTTTTGGATTTAATTCTTGTGTGGTGCATAACTTGTAAAGTGTTGCCTTAAACATTTATAGTAGATAGATCTCATTGGTCTGAGTGCAGTACACAAGAATGATAACTCAATAATGATAATGATGACTACAAACTTGCAACATATATATAATTAACGTCATAAGTGCTTAATGACGTCATAATTTTTCTTACAGTTAATGTTTTGAATTCATAGTCATTCTGACACTCCTCTGATGAAGACTGTATAGTCGAAAGTGCTCGGGAAAATTATTACATATTGCACTGTTTGAATATTTTATTCCCCCCCCCCCCCAAAAAAAAAAAAAAATATATATATATATATATATGTGTGTGTGTGTGTTATTTTGTACCTCACAAAATAGATTATGCTTTATCAATAATTTGTCAAAAGATCGATTTTCTAGTCAATTCTTTCATCAAACATGCTTAAATGCAGGCGACACAAGTGTTCCGAGGAACACCCACATCTAGTTATTGATTATGTTTGCATCGTAGTGGCTTGTGGAGGGAAATTTTCTGTGTTGAAATAGAATATAATATTTTATTTCAATAATTACGGGTCATATAACATGACATGTAAATCACTTACATAAAAACATAAGGTCATATAACGAAAAGGACATCTTTTGATTTTAATTTTTGTCATCATTTGATCATTTAAAGCCAAAAAGGCAGCAGCTTCCAAAGTAGTCAAACTCGGTCAACTTTCTGGATAGATCAATGTTCCAATTTCACTTGATTCACTGGTGTGAGCATTTGATTGCCATATTCTGTTCCGAACAGCGAATCAAGCGTGTTTTGGGGCAGTTGATGATTACGCAATTGAGTGTTAATGATTGGCAACAATACAGGTTTGTCGGTATAATAACCCAACCACAGTAATCAGCATTTAATTGGTATGGACATTCAATTTTTTTTTGGTATGCATAATCATCTTGAAAAGAGCTTTTCATCTATTGACCTTGACCTTTGACCTTATTTTGCCATAACTTTGGACAAATTATAAACTTCTCCCAAGGGGTCTCTTGGTTTTATGTAGTCTTTCATAGGAAAAAAACTTCAAAATCTTCTTGTCAGAAACCACAAGGCCTGGGAATTAGATATAGTTGATGTGCAACATGGCCTACTGGGCCCATCTACCAAGCTTGTTCAATTCAGTCAAATTTGGACCACAGGTACAGTTTGGTGTGTGGAATTTAACTTGGACCCATAATGACCTTGACCATAACACAGCAGGGTTCACTCTGGCTGTAAAAATGTTTGCGCCAACACATTCGCCAAATGAGAAAAATTAGAGCCAAATTTAAGAAGTTGGAGCCAAATTTAATGCAAGTGGCTCCAATATGTTTTTGGTCTTTATATACTGGTATGATATATGCAATTGTTATACTTGAACTGTCAAAGACATATTCAATTGGTGCATAATATTTTAAAAATAAAAAGAAATAAAAAAATTATATGGAATTAGAAAAAAATACAAATACAGTACTGTCATGTAATTCTAAATGAAAATTAAATGAATTTAATTCACATTTAGTTTTATAAAGAAATTATTAAAAATATTTCATTCAAAAAATAAAAGTATCAATATTAAAGAATTTTATATGAGAATAGGTACATTAATATTTTGATACATCAATAACCAAACATCAACCAAAAAAAAAAATAATATATATATTTGTAAAAAAAAAATGTTTTCCAACAAAATCATATATAATAACCTGACAAAAAATAGTATATGAAAATATCAAGTGAAATTAAAAAATAAATAAAAAAAAAAAAAAAAAAAATGATACTTGGGTACGTTAAATATTGGGTACGTTTTGGTTTGGATACATTTTGACTCGCTCCATTAGCAATTAGTATCGAGTCATTTATATATCGGTGACTTGTAGGCCCACTGGGCCGGGTGCTTATTTATGTGATATTTATTGTATGTACTCATTATATGTATTAGCACATGTCACGATAATAAATAAATTACTTACTTACTTAACTTAACTTATATCATTACGTCTATGCTATTTACCAGTTGAAATCTAGCTAGGTAAACCAATTAATCAATTTAAATCTATTAAAAGAAACGGTAGTAATGAAACATTGCTGATTTTTTTCGCAAATGGCCACCATTGTGATGATTGCGCAATTTCAAAACAGTTCCAAATACAGATATAAACAAAAGCCGGTAGAGGGTGTGACAAATGTAAAAAAGTTATAAGCTGCCAATACCATCCGAGTATTCCACATCTTTGCATAATTTGGAAGCCTTAGAATGCGTGTTGATTGGATAATCGCACAGCAGGTGCTGGTTACTTTAAGTAGTATACAGTGTAGAGATTTTTTGTGCATTATGCAACTTAAACAACCACAGTACTAATTTACTGACTTCTTCGTATGCGCCAAACGCATTCGCCAATTAGAAAAATCTTGTGCCAGTTTCATAATTTTGTCGCATTTGGCGACCGACAGCGTGAGCCCTGCACAGTGACCTACTTTGTGATATATTAAGTTTTATCAAGGTTACAGTTTGTATATGGCATTAATCTTTGACCTTACCTGACTTTGACAATTATCCAGTGACATTCTTCTGATTTTTTAAGCTACAACCTTCAATTTTGGACCACAAGTACTGTTAGGTGTGTGAAATTGAAATTTCTGCATGGATTATGTATTCATGTATTGTGCTAAGATATAGTAACTTGAGCAGGCAATGTGGCAATGTTTCTTTAGTTAGCCATCTTTTCCCTCTTATTCTATTGTACTGTATATTTCAAATGGATGCCAACATTTTGCGTATTTTAAGGGCTAGAAAAATAAGTATGATAATGTCTTTTGAACAGTTTTCCTTTACTCATGCTTTCTAAGAATACCATTAGTGTAGTTCTTTACCATGCATGGATGGAATACCTTAATAGTTCTGTGTCTGTATTTTAACAGCCATGTCAAACTTTCTCTTTTCTTCTTTATTCACAGAGCTGACGCTGCCTCAGTTTTACTCGTTCTTGCATGAGATGGAAAAAGCCAAAGCCAGTTTGGAATACCTCAGCTAGCATCATGTGGTTCATATTGCCTTGGGTTTTGTCCAGCTTAGACTATTGTAGACCAGATGGAATATTTCAAATGAAGTTACAAGAGTGCCGTCTTGTACAGCAGAAATGAATTTGCATATTCAATATAATAATCAATACAGAAGATTGTTGAATTACATGTATTAAAGTTATAATAGCATTCAAATTCAACATAAATTGATTAAGAAAATTGTACCTAATTGCATTAATCCTGTTATGAAAACAAAATGATTATGTTCATGAATCTCCATGATGGAGACAATACAAACATGGCAAAACAAGAAAATACAAATAATGATTATGTGATACTTAAGTTGTCACTTCTGTACATTTACACCAGTCATATGTATGCGCATGTGCAGAATGGCAAGCAACTTAAAAGTAACATTTTTAAATCCCCCTTTTACATAATGAAGTTGCTAAAATTATGTTGAAAATATTGTATGCAGAGTTAATCTAAACTGCCTTATGGCAGTAATGAAGATTTTTAAAGAGCTGTACAAATTGTCTTTTTATCCCTTTTGAATATCATGTCAGTTTGTTTTGAAAAAAACAACAACATCTCCTTTGAAACCATTGGTTAGAGATAGATAAAACTTGGTATAAATGATCCTTGGGTGGCCTCTCACAAAAGTTGCTAAAATACATTTAATCATAAAAGAACTCTTGCTGCTGTGGCAATCAACAGAATTTATATTAAAAAAATAAAATTAAAAAAATACCGACATATTTTTAGCTCACCTGAGCACAAAGTGCTCAAGGTGAGCTTTTGTGATCGCCCTTCGTCCGGCGTCCGGCGTCGTCCGTCGTGCGTCGTCCGTCGTCAACAATTTGCTTTAAACGACATCTTCTCTGAAACCCCTGGACAGAATTTAATGAAACTTGGCAGGAATGTTCCTTGGGTGAGGCTCTACAAAAGTTGCTAAAATAAAGTTGATCCATGAAGAACTCTGGTTGCCATGGCAACAAAAAGAAAAATAATTTGAAAACTTTAAAAATCATCTCCTTCAAAACTACTGGCCAGATTTCAAAATAATTTGGTACAGATGTTCCTTGGGTCAACCTCTACCAAAGTTGCTAAAATTATTCCGATCCGTAAAAAAACATGGCCACCGGGGGCGGGGCTTATTTGCCTTATATGTATATAGAGAAACCTTTAAACAACATCTCCTCTGAAACCACTGGACAGAATTTGATTAAACTTGGCAGGGATGATCCTTGGGTCAACCTTCACAAAAGTTGCTAAAATAAACTTGATCCATGTAGAACACTGGTTGCCATGGCAACAAAAAAAAAGAAAAAGAAAGAAAACTTTAAAAATCATCTTCTTCAAAACTACTGGCCAGATTTTAAAATAAATTGGTACAGATGTTCCTTGGGCCAACCTCTACCAAAGTTGCTAAAATTATTCCGATCCGTAAAAAAACATGGCTGCCAGGGGCGGGGCTTATTTGCCTTATATGTATATAGGGGAAAACTTTAAACAACTTCTCCTCTGAAACCACTGGACAGAATTTGATTAAACTTGGCAGGGATGATCCTTGGGTCAACCTTCACAAAAGTTGCTAAAATAAACTTGATCCATGTAGAACACTGGTTGCCATGGCAACAAAAAAAGAAAAAGAAAGAAAACTTTAAAAATCATCTCCTTCAAAACTACTGGCCAGATTTCAAAATAATTTGGTACAGATGTTCCTTGGGTCAACCTCTACCAAAGTTGCTAAAATTATTCCGATCCGTAAAAAAACATGGCCGCCAGGGGCGGGGCTTATTTGCCTTATATGTAATATAGAGAAACCTTTAAACAACATCTCCTCTGAAACCACTGGACAGAATTTGATTAAACTTGGCAGGGATGATCCTTGGGTCAACCTTCACAAAAGTTGCTAAAATAAACTTGATCCATGTAGAACTCTGGTTGCCATGGCAACAAAAGGCTTATTTGCCTTATATGTATATAGAGAAACCTTTAAACAACATTTCCTCTGAAACCACTGGACAGAATTTGATTAAATTTGGCAGGAATGATCCTTGGGTCAACCTTCACAAAAGTTCCTAAAATAAACTTGATCCATATAGGACTCTGGTTGCCATGGCAACAAAAAGAAAAAAATATGAAAACTTTAAAAATCATCTTCTTCAAAACTACTGGCCAGATTTTAAAATAAATTGGTACAGATGTTCCTTGGGTCAACCTATGTATCTCAGGTGAGCGATTTAGGGCCATCATGGGCCTCTTGTTTTCCATCAGAATTTAATTGTCAGAATTCGATTTCAAATGGTAACCTCATGATTGAGATTCTCTGCCATAAATGCTAGAACAAAGTTGATTCCATGAAAAATAAGACCCACAGGGGGTCAGCTTGTGTCTCTATATAGGAAATTTCAAAATCTTTCTATATTATATGAAACTAATGGTCAGAATTTAATTTCAGAGGACATAAATGGTCACCCAATGGCCTTTTACTACCATAGTCATCCTGTTTAACAATTAAGTAAACCAATTTACAATTCCAGTCGAACGCCGGTTACTCCATCACCTCTCATTCAAACAGGCGTCATTCGAAATTGTTTGTATGTCCCGATCACTCTCCTTCTTATTTTTTTTTTTATAAAAAGTATCTGGGTTATTCAGATTTGTGTCATTCGAATACCTGGCCTTATCCGAAAAGATTTTTGGCCCATGCTAATCAATTTGTATGATTTTCGCACCTCCTTATTTGAAGTTGCCGACGAGCATTAATTACTGGCGACATTTTGAAAACAAACAATGAAGCCACGTGAATGTCAATTAATTATCAAAATTGGTAAGACAGCCACTTACAGTTTGCATAAGTTGTTAATTGATTGGATGTTTGTCCAGTTCAATCATAGAACAGAACAGACCTGATGAATGTTCATGTATTATTAATGTATGCATTGATTATGCATCATTTATGCAGAAAAAGATGAATGTTGTTAAATAAATATCACCCCCCCCCCCACCTGGGGGGGGGGGGTTTGGCCAATTTCCTTATATACTCTCTATATTTACACAAATAGTCACCTAATTTTCTCTACTATGTTTGCTAAAAAAAAGTTGTTCTCTTGAAAAATGTGGCCCCCACAGAGTTGGCCAAATTTCCTTACATATCTGTATAGAAAATATCAAAAATCATCTCCTCTGAAACCAATGGTCAGAATTTAATTTCATTTAACACAACCGGTCATTTAATTTGTCTCTACAGTATATGCCGAAATGAAGTTGATCCCCTAAAAAGGTGGCCCAAGCCTTTAGTTAAAGTTTTCTTTGTTTTCCAAGGGAGGTAATCAATATTTTATCTTAAAACTCTACTGGTAATAAATTTTGACTATTGATTAACTCCCCTTATTGAGTTCATTTTTAGCTTGACTATTCAGAGAATATGAGAGCTATTGTAGTCGCCCTGGCATTGGCATTGGCGTTGCAGCTTTTGGTTAAAGTTTTGCATGCAAGTTACTGTCAACCTTATATCTCAATAACTATTTATGGTATTGACTTGAAAGTTTATAAATATGTTCAGGGGCATCAGACAACCAAGGTAGGTAACTCTTGACTGAATTTTATATGAATTATGAAATTTTGGTTAAAGTTTTGCATGCAATAGAAAATTTGGTTAAAGTTTTGCGTGCAAGCTACTATCCAGTTTGTATCTCAATAACCATTCATGGTATTGACTTTATGAATATGAAAGTTTATGAATATGTTTAGGAGCATCATACAACCAAGGTAGATAAATCTTGATGGAATATATTACAAATTATGGCCCCTTCTTAACTTAGAAATTTTGGTTAAAGTTTTGCATGCAAGATACTCTCATGCTTATATCTCAGTATCCAGGCATGCAAGCAAGATACTCTCATACTTATATCTCAGTATCCAGGCATGCAATTGATTTGAAACATCTTTAATATGTTTAGGGGTATCATACTTTCATGGTAGATAACTCTTGATAGAATATGTTACAAATTACTGCCCCTTTTTAACTTAGAAATTTTGGTTAAAGTTTTGCATGCAAGATACTCTCATACTTATATCTCAGTATCCAGGCTTGCGATTGATTTGAAATATCTTTAATATGTTTAGGGGTATCATACTTTCATGGTAGATAACTCTTGATAGAATATGTTACAAATTATGGCCCCTTTTTAACTTCGAAATTTTGTTTAAAGTTTTGCATGCAAGGTTCTTTCATGCTAATATCTCAGTATCCAGGCATGCAAACTTTAAACAAAATTTCGAAGTTAAAAGGGCCATAATTTGTAACATATTCTATCAAGAGTTATCTACCATGAAAGTATGATACCCCTAAACATATTAAAGATATTTCAAATCAATCGCAAGCCTGGATACTGAGATATAAGTATGAGAGTATCTTGCTTGCATGCCTGGATACTGAGATATAAGCATGAGAGTATCTTGCATGCAAAACTTTAACCAAAATTTCTAAGTTAAGAAGGGGCCATAATTTGTAATATATTCCATCAAGATTTATCTACCTTGGTTGTATGATGCTCCTAAACATATTCATAAACTTTCATATTCATAAAGTCAATACCATGAATGGTTATTGAGATACAAACTGGATAGTAGCTTGCACGCAAAACTTTAACCAAATTTTCTATTGCATGCAAAACTTTAACCAAAATTTCATAATTCATATAAAATTCAGTCAAGAGTTACCTCCCTTTGGGTTGTCTGATGCCCCTGAACATATTTATAAACTTTCAAGTCAATACCATAAATAGTTATTGAGATATAAGGTTGACAGTAACTTGCATGCAAAACTTTAACCAAAAGCTGCAACGCCAATGCCAATGCCAGGGCGACTACAATAGCTCTCATATTCTCTGAATAGTCAAGCTAAAAATGAACTCAATAAGGGGAGTTAATCAATAGTCAAAATTTATTACCAGTAGAGTTTTAAGATAAAATATTGATTACCTCCCTTGGAAAACAAAGAAAACTTTAACTAAAGGCTTGGGCCACCTTTTTAGGGGATCAACTTCATTTCGGCATATATTGAGACAAATTAAATGACCGGTTGTGTTAAATGAAATTAAATTCTGACCATTGGTTTCAGAGGAGATGATTTTTGATATTTTCTATACAGATATGTAAGGAAATTTGGCCAACTCTGTGGGGCCACATTTTTCAAGAGAACAACTTTTTTTTAGCAAACATAGTAGAGAAAATTAGGTGACTATTTGTGTAAATATAGAGAGTATATAAAGGAAATTGGCCAAACCCCCCCCCCCAGGTGGGGGGGGGGTGATATTTATTTAACAACATTCATCTTTTTCTGCATAAATGATGCATAATCAATGCATACATTAATAATACATGAACATTCATCAGGTCTGTTCTGTTCTATGATTGAACTGGACAAACATCCAATCAATTAACAACTTATGCAAACTGTAAGTGGCTGTCTTACCAATTTTGATAATTAATTCATTGTTTGTTTTCAAAATGTCGCCAGTAATTAATGCTCGTCGGCAACTTCAAATAAGGAGGTGCGAAAATCATACAAATGATTAGCATGGGCCAAAAATCTTTTCGGATAAGGCCAGGTATTCGAATGACACAAATCTGAATAACCCAGATACTTTTTAATAAAAAAAAAAATAAGAAGGAGAGTGATCGGACATACAAACAATTTCGAATGACGCCTGTTTGAATGAGAGGTGATGGAGTAACCGGCGTTCGACTGGAATTGTAAATTGGTTTACTTAATTGTTAAACAGGATGACTATGGTAGTAAAAGGCCATTGGGTGACCATTTATGTCCTCTGAAATTAAATTCTGACCATTAGTTTCATATAATATAGAAAGATTTTGAAATTTCCTATATAGAGACACAAGCTGACCCCCTGTGGGTCTTATTTTTCATGGAATCAACTTTGTTCTAGCATTTATGGTAGAGAATCTCAATCATGAGGTTACCATTTGAAATCGAATTCTGACAATTAAATTCTGATGGAAAACAAGAGGCCCATGATGGCCCTAAATCGCTCACCTGAGATAAATAGGTTGACCCAAGGAACATCTGTACCAATTTATTTTAAATCTGGCCAGTAGTTTTGAAGAAGATGATTTTTAAAGTTTTCATATTTTTTTCTTTTTGTTGCCATGGCAACCAGAGTCCTATATGGATCAAGTTTATTTTAGGAACTTTTGTGAAGGTTGACCCAAGGATCATTCCTGCCAAATTTAATCAAATTCTGTCCAGTGGTTTCAGAGGGAAAAGTTGTTTAAAGGTTTCTCTATATACATATAAGGCAAATAAGCCCCGCCCCTGGCGGCCATGTTTTTTTAACGGATCGGAATAATTTTAGCAACTTTGGTAGAGGGTTTGACCCAAGGAACATCTGTACCAATTTATTTTAAAATCTGGCCAGTAGTTTTTGAAGAAGATGATTTTTAAAGTTTTCATTTTTTTTTCTTTTTGTTTGCCATGGCAACCAGAGTTCTACATGGATCAAGTTTATTTTAGCAACTTTTGTGAAGGTTGACCCAAGGATCATCCCTGCCAAGTTTAATCAAATTCTGTCCAGTGGTTTCAGAGGAGAAGTTGTTTAAAGTTTTCCCCTATATACATATAAGGCAAATAAGCCCCGCCCCTGGCGGCCATGTTTTTTTACGGATCGGAATAATTTTAGCAACTTTGGTAGAGGTTGGCCCAAGGAACATCTGTACCAATTTATTTTAAAATCTGGCCAGTAGTTTTGAAGAAGATGATTTTTAAAGTTTTCTTTCTTTTTCTTTTTTTGTGTGCCATGGCAACCAGAGTTCTACATGGATCAAGTTTATTTTAGCAACTTTTGAGAGCCTCACCCAAGGAACATTCCTGCCAAGTTTCATTAAATTCTGTCCAGGGGTTTCAGAGAAGATGTCGTTTAAAGCAAATTGTTGACGACGGACGACGCACGACGGACGACGCCGGACGCCGGACGAAGGGCGATCACAAAAGCTCACCTTGAGCACTTTGTGCTCAGGTGAGCTAAAAATATGTCGGTATTTTTTTAATTTTATTTTTTTAATATAAATTCTGTTGATTGCCACAGCAGCAAGAGTTCTTTTATGATTAAATGTATTTTAGCAACTTTTGTGAGAGGCCACCCAAGGATCATTTATACCAAGTTTTATCTATCTCTAACCAATGGTTTCAAAGGAGATGTTGTTGTTTTTTTCAAAACAAACTGACATGATATTCAAAAGGGATAAAAAGACAATTTGTACAGCTCTTTAAAGATATAACAGTGTTCACAAAAATCTTCATTACTGCCATAAGGCAGTTTAGATTAACTCTGCATACAATATTTTCAACATAATTTTAGCAACTTCATTATGTAAAAGGGGGATTTAAAAATGTTACTTTTAAGTTGCTTGCCATTCTGCACATGCGCATACATATGACTGGTGTAAATGTACAGAAGTGACAACTTAAGTATCACATAATCATTATTTGTATTTTCTTGTTTTGCCATGTTTGTATTGGCTCGATCATGGAGATTCATGTACATAATCATTTTGTTTTCATAACAGGATTAATGCAATTAGGTACAATTTTCTTAATCAATTTATGTTGAATTTGAATGCTATTATAACTTTAATACATGTAATTCAACAATCTTCTGTATTGATTATTATATTGAATATGCAAATTCATTTCTGCTGTACAAGACAGCACTCTTGTAACTTCATTTGAAATATTCCATCTGGTCTACAATAGTCTAAGCTGGACAAAACCCAAGGCAATATGAACCACATGATGCTAGCTGAGGTATTCCAAACTGGCTTTGGCTTTTTCCATCTCATGCAAGAACGAGTAAAACTGAGGCAGCGTCAGCTCTGTGAATAAAGAAGAAAAGAGAAAGTTTGACATGGCTGTTAAAATACAGACACAGAACTATTAAGGTATTCCATCCATGCATGGTAAAGAACTACACTAATGGTATTCTTAGAAAGCATGAGTAAAGGAAAACTGTTCAAAAGACATTATCATACTTATTTTTCTAGCCCTTAAAATACGCAAAATGTTGGCATCCATTTGAAATATACAGTACAATAGAATAAGAGGGAAAAGATGGCTAACTAAAGAAACATTGCCACATTGCCTGCTCAAGTTACTATATCTTAGCACAATACATGAATACATAATCCATGCAGAAATTTCAATTTCCCACACCTAACAGTACTTGTGGTCCAAAATTGAAGGTTGTAGCTTAAAAAATCAGAAGAATGTCACTGGATAATTGTCAAAGTCAGGTAAGGTCAAAGATTAATGCCATATACAAACTGTAACCTTGATAAAACTTAATATATCACAAAGTAGGTCACTGTGCAGGGCTCACGCTGTCGGTCGCCAAATGCGACAAAATTATGAAACTGGCGCAAGATTTTTCTAATTGGCGAATGCGTTTGGCGCAATACGAAGAAGTCAGTAAATTAGTACCGTGGTTGTTTAAGTTGCGTAATGCACAAAAAATCTCTACACTGTATACTACTTAAAGTAACCAGCACCTGCTGTGCGATTATCCAATCAACACGCATTCTAAGGCTTCCAAATTATGCAAAGATGTGGAATACTCGGATGGTATTGGCAGCTTATAACTTTTTTACATTTGTCACACCCTCTACCGGCTTTTGTTTATATCTGTATTTGGAACTGTTTTGAAATTGCGCAATCATCACAATGGTGGCCATTTGCGAAAAAAATCAGCAATGTTTCATTACTACCGTTTCTTTTAATAGATTTAAATTGATTAATTGGTTTACCTAGCTAGATTTCAACTGGTAAATAGCATAGACGTAATGATATAAGTTAAGTAAGTAAGTAATTTATTTATTATCGTGACATGTGCTAATACATATAATGAGTACATACAATAAATATCACATAAATAAGCACCCGGCCCAGTGGGCCTACAAGTCACCGATATATAAATGACTCGATACTAATTGCTAATGGAGCGAGTCAAAATGTATCCAAACCAAAACGTACCCAATATTTAACGTACCCAAGTATCATTTTTATTTATTTTTTTTTATTTATTTTTTAATTTACTAAATTTTTATAAAATTCTTTAATATTGATACTTTTATTTTTTGAATGAAATATTTTTAATAATTTCTTTATAAAACTAAATGTGAATTAAATTCATTTAATTTTCATTTAGAATTACATGACAGTACTGTATTTGTATTTTTTTCTAATTCCATATAATTTTTTTATTTCTTTTTATTTTTAAAATATTATGCACCAATTGAATATGTCTTTGACAGTTCAAGTATAACAATTGCATATATCATACCAGTATATAAAGACCAAAAACATATTGGAGCCACTTGCATTAAATTTGGCTCCAACTTCTTAAATTTGGCTCTAATTTTTCTCATTTGGCGAATGTGTTGGCGCAAACATTTTTACAGCCAGAGTGAACCCTGCTGTGTTATGGTCAAGGTCATTATGGGTCCAAGTTAAATTCCACACACCAAACTGTACCTGTGGTCCAAATTTGACTGAATTGAACAAGCTTGGTAGATGGGCCCAGTAGGCCATGTTGCACATCAACTATATCTAATTCCCAGGCCTTGTGGTTTCTGACAAGAAGATTTTGAAGTTTTTTTCCTATGAAAGTCTACATAAAACCAAGAGACCCCTTGGGAGAAGTTTATAATTTGTCCAAAGTTATGGCAAAATAAGGTCAAAGGTCAAGGTCAATAGATGAAAAGCTCTTGTCAAGATGATTATGCATACCAAAAAAAAATTGAATGTCCATACCAATTAAATGTTGATTACTGTGGTTGGGTTATTATACCGACAAACCTGTATTGTTGCCAATCATTAACACTCAATTGCGTAATCATCAACTGCCCCAAAACACGCTTGATTCGCTGTTCGGAACAGAATATGGCAATCAAATGCTCACACCAGTGAATCAAGTGAAATTGGAACATTGATCTATCCAGAAAGTTGACCGAGTTTGACTACTTTGGAAGCTGCTGCCTTTTTGGCTTTAAATGATCAAATGATGACAAAAATTAAAATCAAAAGATGTCCTTTTCATTATATGACCTTATGTTTTTATGTAAGTGATTTACATGTCATGTTATATGACCCGTAATTATTGAAATAAAATATTATATTCTATTTCAACACAGAAAATTTCCCTCCACAAGCCACTACGATGCAAACATAATCAATAAAAATGACAAAAAAGTATTGTGGAAAAGTTGATTTAACTAATCATGTTAAATTTCTTGCGCATAAATTCAAAGACACGCAATAAACTTCAAAAACATGTTGTTGGACTAACTCTGCCGCCATTATCCGCCATATTGTTGTTCTCTATGCACCACCTCGGAAAATGGTGCAGAGAGAACATGTTTCAAACGTTACACCTTTAAGCTCGACTGAAGTTCTGTCTGTTCAGTTCACCCAGAATCTGCACAGAGCAGTGAATCAAGCGCGCCCAATAGCTTACCACCTGGGGTGTTTAATTGTTTTCACTTCCGCGTGTCAGTGCACTAGTTAAATACTGACCGCAAAACTATTTTAAATACATATAGATATAGAAGGAGATAGATTAGTTTCGCGGCAAGCCTATGCAAATGACACAATATATTTTTGGGGTCCATAGATCAACCCCGATATATTGGTCAACGCGAAATAGCAGTCCGCATTATAGCGGCGTTGTACTGTATATACACACCTATTTAGGAGTTGATATTTACACACCTCTGTAGGAGTTGCTGAATACACACCTATGTAGGAGATGCTGAATACATACCTATGTAGGAGACGTTGAATACATACCTATATAGGAATTGATATACACACACCTTTGTAGGAGATGCTGAATACATACCTATGTAGGAGTTGTTATATACACACCAATGTAGAAGTTGTTATAAACACAATTATGTAGGAGATACTGAATACATACCTATGTAGGAGTTGTTATATACACACCAATGTAGAAGTTGTTATAAACACAATTATGTAGGAGATACTGAATACATACCTATGTAGGAGTTGTTATATACAAACCTATGTAGGAGTTGTTATATACATACCTATGTAGGAGATGCTGAATACATACCTATGTAGGAGTTGTTATATACATACCTATGTAGAAGATGTTTAATACATACCTATGTAGGTTTGTTATATACATACCTATGTAGAAGATGTTTAATACATACCTATGTAGGTGTTGTTATATACATACCTATGTAGAAGATGTTATATACATACCTATGTAGGTGTTGTTATATACATACCTATGTAGGAGATGCTGAATACATACCTATGTAGGTGTTGTTATATACATACCTATGTAGGAGATGTTGAATACATACCTATGTAGGTGTTGTTATATACATACTTTTGTAGGAGATGTTGAATACATACCTATGTAGGTGTTGTTATATACATACCTATGTAGGAGATGCTGAATACATACCGATGTAGGTGTTGT
>CM037779.1:70573836-70607419 GCA_021229015.1 Solen grandis | reverse complement strand
TTAAATTTCACGATTCTCTTTATATATCAATATTTAATTCATATGCATTTGCATTTTTTCTTGCTTATTCTCATTGATTTTAATCCCTTCAATGACTGTGTAACACACACACACACACAAACACTGTTTTTAGGATCGTGATAAATGTGTATTTGCATGTTTCTTTGTTATTCACAGACTGTACTGGTTTATTGCGTGTTAATATAAATAAAGATGAGAAAAAGATATGTCGATCAGTTAAGTGAAATATAAAGAAAAAGGGAGAGCAAGAGAAAGTGCATGCATTTACATCATTCCCAGCATATTTTAACAATTATTTTGATGTACAAATTATGAATGGAAAAGATAAAAAAAAGTCATTTCACGACATTTTTAGGGAGTAATTCGGAATGTTATCCCATGTTAGTGAAATGCAGATCGCAACCAAAGTGCAAAGTGCAGCATACGAAGTCTCTCTCTCTCTCTCCCTCCCCCCCCCCCCCCCCCCCCCCCCCCCCATCTCTCTCCTCTCTCTCTGGTAAACTTTTATAACGCCCTCATTGAATACACATTCTGCCTATTCGAATTTTATAACCGTGTAAATTTAATAATGACGCAATAACAGTGGCTAAAAATAGACAAGAGAGTGCCAAGCACCCTGGTTTAAGAAGTCATTTTATTTTCTAAATTGTTTATCGTCTATTTTGACGTCAAGTCAGGAAAAAATATTTCATGAACAAACAAAATGGCCACCGATTGAAAAAAAAAATCGGCGTTGACGGACTATATTGACGTCGTTAAGGTGTAAGAATGTGATGCGGTGTAACTTTTACTGTAAGCTATTTGTTATATACGTCTTTCCAAGATATATGTTATAAACGTCTTACCAGGCTATATGTTATGTACGCCTTTACAGGCTATATGCTATATACATCTTATACATCTTAGCATGCTATATGTCTTATACATCTTACAAGGCTATATGTTATATACATCTTACCAGTACATATCACCAGGCTATATTTTATATACTCTTAAAAGTGGAATGTTGTGTAGACAGAATAATATACTCTTAAACGAGAAAATTAAGGATACAAAATACGCACATCTTAGGGCAACATTTTCTTTCCTCGACGGCTCCACAGCATATCTGATCATTTGTGCAAGTGACTGACTGAAGGTCGCCGTCGTTCAATACAAAACATTGCTCCGAGCCGCTTCCGCTGGCTGTAATACAGAATGTTTATGTACGTAATGTGAGTCAATTACAACTTTTCTTAATTCCAACGTTGAAAATCAAGGTGCTGATAACGTGTTAGAACATAGTATGTTTCATTTTTTTTATATATATAATGATTGATTTTTCAAACGATTATCAAATTTCAAGCGATAGCAAACTTTACGTACGAATGCTCGGATCCAAATTATTTTCACTGGGAGGGGGCAAAACGGGACACTGGTATTACTGAATGGGCATTACCCACTCCTGATATTATTGTTCACTGACATTTTCATTTTTTAAAGAATATAAGAAAAAAAAAGTGTTTTCTTTTCATGAATTTTCAACAATAAACTGGCATAAAAGAGCTAAACATATTTGCCGAAAAGCTTCTCCTTTAAAAGAAGTTACTTGTGTAATGCATCGAATAATTATTAGTTTTTAATTCAAAAGTATGAAGGCAGTTTTGTTTAAGAATGAGAAAAAATAATTTTCACTTCAAACATTTTTGGTAAAATATATTAAAGGGAATACAGGCTGGTATTAGGACCTTCTGCCTCTTGGTTGCCGATACGGCCTCCCGAGAAGGGGTAATGGCCCTCTTCGAGAGGCCAGCTCCTCTCTCGAAAGGCCGTCCATGCCCGCAACAAAGTGGCAGGAAGCCTCTTCGAGAGGGTCAATTCCCCTTTTCGGGAGCCCGTAGCGGTAACGAAGAAACAGAAAGCCTCTCAGAGAGGGCCAGTAACCCCTTGCTAGGCTGTGCCGGTAACGGAGAGGAAGAAAGACTCACGGAAAGGGCAAGGCCCTCTCTCGGAAGGTCGTCACTTACAACGTTTGATAAGGGAAAACTATTACTGGGGCAGACCGCGGCACGGAGAGGCATGCAGCCTCGGTGAAAGGGGCTAGTTTTATTAAATACTCTCTATATACAATATTTATTATCTCCCCTTATTTAAGTTATGTTAATAAAGTGGTAGTAAATATAGTGGGATTTGTTTCAAAATGTTTAATTTTGTAGATATAAGATTTTTTAAATTAATAAAAATAATTTAAAATATTATGTTCTATTAATTAGTTAATTTAAAAAATGCATATATTCTATATAAAGACTGCACTTAATACATAGCCTTAATTGATTAAAAAGGCAGTGGATATTTAAATAAATTAATAAAAAATAAAGTTATGAATACTTAGACTGGTAAAAAGCATAAATATCCAAAATGACTTTGACTTTTGTGCTATGCTCATGTTATAAAATAATTGTTTGGAACAAACTGCATAATATTTCTTCTTCTAAACCAGTGCACAGCATTAAATTCTGTGTTGCACCTATGATTAGCCAATGGTCATATACTGTTGATCCCTTAAAAACTGAGTCCTGCAGATGGTTGTCTAGTGTTCTTATCTAGTCTGTATAGAAACTTTGAAATTGCTTTTATTTGAAATTTGCATCTAGTAGCTGCTGATGGTTAAACCATGTAAAATAAAGTGACGTTTATTGTTTACTTAAGCTGATGGTACTCTGGTGAGCGTTCTAGGGCAATGACAGCCTTCTTGTTTCTTTTTTTTACGGTGACTTGCGTAGTGTACATTACAATATAACATAGAACAAATAAACATGTTGAACTACACCCGGCCCAATGGACCTTTATGTCACCTTGAAATAAGTGATAATAGATAAACTTAATTTATTACTGCAGGATACATACATATTTAAATAATATTTCATAACACCATATGAGATTTTTAAATACATTTGACATAAAAGAACCAAACTTCAACTTAATTTTTAACCATTATTATCTAACAGGAAATGTTGTAATGTTTGAAATATTGAAAAGTCGTATATCAATTAATTCTAAATAATGCACTGTTACAACCGGAGATGTAATAAAACAAAACTGAATTGTTTTTATTATAAAACTGGTTAAGATACAAAAAATTGTCAACCTGAATTGTAATAATTCGCCGAAATGTAATAGAATATCTTTCCAATAATGGTTTTGGAAATGCCTTTTCCACATAGGGTTTTATCATTAACACAATCACGAAAAAGTTTGCGAATGATGGTTTGACAAAGCAATCTGCTTCCATAAAGTTTACATTAATTCCAGCTGAACTGCCGACGTAGAATAACAGCGAGCAAGCAACCTGAATTGTAATGAAGTGCTCGATATGCTAGTACTAAAAACATATTTATATGCATACCAATCTCTTATATACTAGTACATGAATTGATAATTGATTTCATCCAAAACACAAAATCCCCTATGAACCCTTTTGAGCTCCACAGATATCCGACACAGCTTATCAGCATACTATAGTGGTCATTTCAGCGCACAAAGAACGGTCAAGTTTCTTAAGCTGTCATTTATCAGAGGTTTACATTTGCTTATGAATAAAGACACTGGTGTGTGTTAATATTCCTTTTATAAAATGTTAAGATTGGGATTTAGATACTAATTTTATTACCGATGTCTAATTGATCGGATAAGAATACCACTTATCAAATGATCTGTTGTATCCTGTCATGTTGTCTTCACTCTCGCCTTGCCGTTTCGTGTATGTTTATTTATTTGAACGAATGTTCAAGTTATATTCAATAAAAGTATGTTCTGTTCTGAAAATGAGTTTAACATCATGAAGGCTTACGTAAACGTCTCATATCGCATACTATGTGTACAATTACATTGCCCTTTTATGACGAGAGAAGGACCATATTTTTAAGTTCATTATTTATGACACATTTCAACGCCAGAATTTCACGACGGATATCACGTCGAAGAATCATACTTGTGAACAAATAATTACATTTGAAATGGATACCACATATCAACTACATAGACAAATGACGAATGTCACGTTTTTTTGTTTTTTTTGTTGTTGTTGTTTTTTGTTTGTTTGTTTTTTAAATAAGCCATTACATTTGAAATGAATATCGCCTTTCAAATATATAGATAAGCGACGGATGTCAAGAGTCGATGTGATAAACTTTTGAATCAACAGTAATTTTTGAAATGGACACCACAGAGACACGACGGATATCACGGATATCACGTCGAGGGAACATACTTTTGAATATATTGTATCAATTGAAGTGAACACCAAATTTCAATACCATCTGTGATGATACTGCCTGTTATCGGGAAACCATCCAAAACATGTCGAGCAAATTTAATCATTACAAACAAAATACATTCTCTTATTTATTTTGACGGATACCGCGTCGAGGGAATATACTTTAGAATACAATAATTACAGGTGAAATGTTTTGCACATTTCATAAATGATGCTCGACGGATATCACGTTGAACAAAAAGGAACATTAGGTTTCTGTATAGTCTTGCAGTTAATAATCTGCAACAATTAAAATAATTAATAGTTTAATTATATTGAATATAATTTATATTTAATATGAATAAGAATCTATATTCTAATATATTAGACATGCCATCAAGATTTGAGAATGGGGAAAATTTGAAAGCAGCCAAGGCGGAAGCAAGTATTTTTGAGAGACTTGTGCAAGTGGGAAACTGTAGTTTGTTCAGCTTGGTATGCAGAATGGAATCAGCTGTCTAAATGTATGATGATGGAAAGCATACAATGTTTACAGAAAGAGGTCATTTCATTAAAGCGTACCCAGCAAGTTTGGATGAGGGTACAGTGAATTTGTTTTTAACTAAATATATGGAAGAGGCATCAGAGGGGATAAAATGTGAATGTGATGACATCAGAATTTTATATTGAAGAGATTGAACACGGGGATCACTTACAAGATGATTTAGCCACAATAAAAACAAATCATTCAGATCAAAAACGAATGAGGCAAAAATAAAAGAGATTCAAAGCAAACACAAAAGACCAAAACCATTGAGACCCTCTAGGTTGCTAGAATGAACGAGGTCTTGTGGAATCAATTTAAACCAGAATTAGAAACGTTTGATTATGGACAACTCAAATGCAAGCTATTGTTTGTAAAGCGATAGTGCCCATTGTTAAACTTATGCAAACTGTCAAGAAGAAGAAGGGGACTAAGATAATAATAGAAATGGTTGTAGACACTTTTACATTTCAGTCCAGGGTGTTGTCACGTCAAATGGCAGCAGGAAGAAAAAGTAAAGAGGAATTTACTTCCACCTATAAGAAGTTGTGTGACAACCCACCATCAGCGAAAATTGTCCAGTGGCATATTGGTCGATGCAGACACCAAGCCAGACAAACATTTTACTGAAAAGTAGAGGGGGCACCAGAACCTGATGTATAGAAAGTCGACAGCCTACCCCCAAGAATCAATCAGCCACAGACAAAGAAAAAATTATATTCACATGATTATCATCATGTTCCTAAACATAATTATAATTTAAACATATTAATGAATTATGACTCTGTTCTCACCTTGCTTTCGGTGGTTCCCGAATCTCGCTGATTTGGTATTGTTTATAATGCAGTAAAAGCGACCGATCGCCAACTGTTCGATCAATACTGACATCCAGAATCAACGAGTGACCAGTTACAGCTCTTTTCGCGACAGTTTTTTTTTAAATATATGATAAAATAACTTAAAACATATTGTTTATAACAAAAATGTAGAGTTATATGTATTTTTGTTGTGAATAAAAAAGAAAACAAACCTGTAAGAAGTCCTAAATTAATTGACAGAATACCACACAGCAAGTAATATGTCTCCATCTTCTGATTTGTAACACTTATTTGATTGCTATCATTCAAATATGTACACATATATATCCGTTATAGGAGTTAACCATTGACTTATAATTGCAGTGTAGCAAAACCAAGAAACAACTTCTGTTTTATTTCTTGAATATCCACTGTAAGCATTTGAGGACTAATAAAATAAAAAAAATCAAATGTTTATTGCGCTGAACTTACAAAGCTCATAGCATAAAGTACAACAGTGGTAAAGAATACAAAAGATTAACATCATGTCGGAGAGGAATACTTATATAGTAAGGTATTTCATGGAATGTTATACAATATGCTGGAATTTGAAAGTTATATTCAAGTATAGAGTAGTCTTTAAAAAGATTGACAAATACCTATACATTGTACATATATACTGTTGGATTAATATATACTACTCAAAGCTTGCTAAGCACCATCAGCTATTTTCCCGTAGCGTTGCATGCTTAGACAAGCGACTTTATGTTAAATTAAATTTTACATTAAAACAAATCTTGCTTTTATACACTACTAGTTACAAGAAATAAGCCTTTCGGATCCTCAATACTGGGAATTTATCATAATTAGAAAGTGCGAATTTTGAGAAAACACCTTAAAATTTAAAGTCAGCTAAATTCAGAACTTTGTTCTTCAAATATTTCTGTTTTCTAATTGGAATACTTTTAAGGATATTTGTAACGATGTTGACCTGTTCATGGTCATTTTTTTTCTGTATTGATCACAAGATTTAACTTCCATTTATAAAATGCCATTTTTTGCAAAAAACACACTTTTGTGAATTTGCCAACTAATGACAGGAATTGGCTAAATCATTGTAACTCATTTTTGAGTCTCTTTTCTATCATTTTGACAAAAACTATGCGTAAAAATGATGGTCAGCTAACGCTTTCCTTTCAGGTACATAGCATTACATTAAGCATGTGTTTTCATGTGACTCTATGAGAAAATAGCCGGTGGTGTTTAGCAAACTTTGAGTAGTATATTTAAATTATTCTGTAAATATGTTTTCCATAATAAAATATATGATGCAAAGATTCTTAATAACAAGCACACATATCAAGAAACTAATAAATGTTTGTTTATTGAGGTATTAATTCGTATACAAGTAAAATGGTAGTTTGATACCTCAAATTAGTAACACTATCCTTACAGTAACAAACACTCCTCGAGCACCTAATCTAATCGATTATCAGTTCACTGTAAAAGACAATAGACGATATCCGGAACTCACTTAAGGTGTTTAAGTAACTGATCAATTAAAGCACCAGAACTTATTAAACAGAGATAGGAAACTCCTGTATAAGCCAGTAGAAAATATTTTAAGGCACACAGCATATCATTGAATATTGCATTCAAAGTTTACTTTCGAAAAAGTATGGAAAAATCAGACAGGAAATTGTAACCATACCATAAAATAATTGTTTCGCTACTGCAGGGAATTATTTCAGTTTGATTAATTTTAAATAATTTTGATTTAAATTCCACCAGTGTAACAGAAAAAGAAAACATTTTACATAGTAATCATTATTTTAAACTTAATGGTAATGTAATGCTCTATTGTGAAATACAATTTACTTTCACATATCTTCAAAAGAAAAGGGGATGTTTGAAGACGTGAATTGCGAGAATTGGACAATTTGTTCCGTGCTCTTGTGAGATTAAGATTAGTTGTCAATCTTTGTTTAAAAGGTATTTACCTTAGTTAAAAATACAAGACAAAAATTCATTTTGGTATAATTCATTAAAAAGATTTAATTAGCCCACGGAGTCCAAACAAACGAAATATCAAGACTAGGAATTATATACAGTGAAAGAGATAGGAACATCTTTATACTTCTTTATGTAAACATTGTTGTGAGCTAAATATAGTAGCAGGAAACTACAACTTCCCATTTTCCTATGTTAACTTTTGCGTAAATAGGCATTTCTCGAGGTCTGTCGGAGCGGAAGTCACATGTGAACTGTGATACAGTGACTTTAATCATCTAGCTGTTTGGCGACATTGTTAGTTTACTGTATTTATCAAGTTAAAGTAAATAATTCTGATAGTAAAGTCATAAGTGTTTGACTTCCGACTAATGAAGTGTCTCGATCCGTTTGTATGCGTGTTGTGCTAAGATACAGCATAAACGGATCCTCTTGATCATAATAATCAATATCCAAAAGTTATCCCATCACTTAAGTATGATATGCATTCATTCTCGTTGTATTGTATGTCTTGTTGTAAAGCGTATGAATTTTACTTCAAAACTTTTTGAAAAAACAAATAAATATCTTAATATATTTAGTGTATAATGATAAACTAGCTTCGCTGAGTAACCGAGCCAGTATGTGTGCCTTACCAGGGCCGCTACTCAAAGTCCCGAATAAATAATCTTTGAAGCCGATTTGCCTTTTCCTTATACACTTAATAAGCGCCTAACCACGAAACTATGCTCAATGAGCGTCAATAGACTGAGACCGAAAATTGACCGATAAACCAACGAAATAAGGTATTAAAACATATACTTAATGAAAACAATTACCTATCCATTAAACAATAATAATTTCTAAAAATTAACGACAAAACAATTAATCATAAAACGATTATTTACCTTTAAAAGTTAGTATAAACGTTTCGAACTGACGGCATATGGGCGCCAAATCAAACAAAGGAGGTAAATGTTCTATGCAAATTTTATCTGTTACATTACCAACTCCTCCGGGTACACGCGTCCCGCCTGAAAAAAATGGTCAAAAACCATCTGAATACATAAAAAGTTTATTAACATGCAAACAAACTACTTCAAAAAAATCTTTTTACCACTTCACACAATTACCCTCTGGCTTTATTGTCTCCTCATTGTCAATACCATTATTTAGCTTCATCTTGAAGCTGGGCATGCACTTTCCAGTCTTTGATGAAGATTGCATCAACAGCAGGGTATCAGTCCTCAGCCACTCTGACCTTGTGCTGAACATCCATCTTTCCATCTCTTCGGCCTCATCTGCTCTCCCTCTAAACAATCTTCTGTGACTGTCCCCTTGCAAGCTTCTTAATTTTTGTGAGCCTGACTTACCACAGCTAACTTAATAAAGACCATCAGACAAAATTTTCTTTAATAGTAAATGGTCCCTTCCAAAAGGATGTGAATTTGGGGGAACACCCAATTTTCTTGGCTGGGAAGAAGACATAGACCAAAATCTTTGGGTTCAAAAGACTCGAATGATACTTTCTTATCTTTGTATTAAGATATGTGTAATCGTACTAACGAATGAGCAGATTCAAACCTTTCCCGAAATTCCCAAACCCTTTTATTGCAGGGATAGGCTTAATAGCCGGCATTTCATACCCTATATCTGCAGGAGTCGATGTCTCGCCATCTATCATTAGCATATTGGGGGTAAGACCTGTTGTTCCATGATTTGAAGCCCTATTTGCCATGACGTATGGAATTTGTTCATCCCAATTATCATGTTTATTATTCACAAAAGAGCTTGTATTAAAGCGATCAGCCATACCATCAGATTGAGGGTGGTAGGCTGTTGTTCTTGTCTTGACAATCTGCAGCATTTCACACATTTCACTAAATATGTGACTTTCAAATTGCTTTCCTTGATCGATGAGTATTTTGTCGGGGATACCAAACCTGGTGACATACCACAGCGACTGTCTTTGCTTCCATGTTAGATATAGCATAACACTCCCTCCATTTAGTGAAGTAATCTGCTATCACTACATCTGATTCTTCGTTCAGTCTGAAAGCTCTCCTAATATGTCAATGGCAACACGCTCAAGAGGATAACCACTTCTCAATTTTTGCATGGGCGAAGTTTTTGCCTTCGATGGTCCCATTCGTTTTACACATGTATCACATCCAGCTACGAAAACCTCAACATCATTTTTGAGACCAGACTAGTACCTTTGTCTTACTTTGTTCAGGGTCTTTTTGATTCCTGATGCTTTGATGTTATGAGAATATTAAAATACCTTTCTCCTTTCACTTAGAGATACGATGGCCTGTCAGTTTATATACTCTGTAACTATTACACCCCATCTTCTCATCAGAATGCCGTTAACGACTTGAGGACTTGTCTACTGGTTCCACGGTGATTTAAAAAAGTGACCATTACTTGAAACAGTTTCATGATCTGGCCTGACAATAACCTATCGCGGACCACTTCTTGACGAGACAGATTTCTGCATTTTTATCTGGAGCTACTTGTATATTATCAACACATTATAAAATTAAATGATTTACCATTTCAACACCGTCGAGCTTGCTGCTATCTTCCTCTGTCTCTAGCATGCCACACTATCTGCATTGCTAATGCTAAGCACATTCGGAATTCTGTGCACTCTCCTTAGCCTATGTTCTATTGTCATATTGTTTGGATATAAAACCTCGAGCCATCTCGCTACTTAACCCACATGGTTTTTAAATTTCAATAAACATCAGAGTAAGCCGTGGTCAGTTCTTACTGTAACTGTTTTGCCGTACAAATAATCGCGGAAATATTTGATGAAGTTAACCACAGCAAGGACTTCGTGAGTGTTCGATGGAAATCTTTAATTCCGTTGCTAAATGTTGACATAAAGACACCGGATCACCGCCGGGCATACTGTATTTGGTTCGTAGGTTTTCAATGGAACCGGATTTGGAGGTATAAATCCTTTCGGTTGCAGTTTCGGTATATTTTCGTAATAAAACATGAACTTTTTGCCTAGAATTGAGGGAGCATGATTGAAATAAAAAAAATAAAGGGATAATACGCAAACAAATCCAGGAATGAATTGTATTCAATGCTGAAAATGAAGGCAAAATATGTAGCAATGCGGAATTGATCCGTTCGTATCCCATTCTATTTTTAACAAGATTAGAGATTATTTTTATTAACATAATAAAAATGTCCATTTCAACATAAAAACACACTCTATCGATTTTAATTATAAACTGAAATTTACAAGTTCATGTCAATTTGATAAATATCGTTTTGAAATGGAAGTAGTGTAAAACCATAATAAGAATCGAGATTTTTCATATTCTGAATCGGAGCAGAGCGAATTGAAGCCCGACATACATTTTGATGAACAAAATTGAAATCTACAACTGCATTGAAAGTCAATACACGGTAAGTTGATATTTATTGTAACTACGAAGCTAGATAAAATAGAGGTTTATGAAATATTATATAAATATCCTTTTTCATGTTATTGATTAGATCCCAGAAATGAAAGTTCATTTCGGAAAGGTTCGGACTTTTACGTTGCTGTAATTGTTAGCGATTGTTTTTATGATGCTTGAGATTTCACATTATGATGGCTACAGTATTTCTAGGCAGAGGAAAAAGTATTTGGTGAAATTTGTGAAAATATCAGCTTACTAGTACAAGTTTTTACATAACATAATTTGAAACAGAAAAAAATCACCTAAGAAAGGGGTTGAGGGATTTCAAATAAATTCTTCATTCTATCAAAATTCATTTCAGATATCTGCAGCTTTGTGTTCAGCTATGAGTATAATTAAGTTATGGAAAAAATGTATATAATGAGTAAAAAAGAATATGGGAAACAATTTCTGTAATGAAATTTTACTGCTTATTGCAATACATTTTTTTTTATTTACACCTATATGTCACTGTTAGGAGAGAGAGATTTGCAGCCTGACCGTGACTGGAACCCGGGGTCTCTTGCTTACAGGGCGAATGCTCTACTGGCTGAGCTTCACAGCCACATACACATCTTTCTTCCCAATTGTGGGTAATCAGTACTGTGACATTATCCCCCTTCATTTTAGAATTTGTCACTGAATTCTAGGAGTTATTGTATAAATATAACCATGTGTAGGTATAATTAGACAGACCTGCCACTTATGTCACAGTCCAACGTTGGGTGCTATTGTCACACGGTGAGAAATATGTACAGCCTGACCGGGACTTGAACCTGGGAAATGTTTCTTATTTATATGTTTTAATAACAAAGCAGATATATTACTGATGTTCACACACTGTATATTTAAAATTATGAATATGCAACTAATTATCTTCATTTTTCGACTTTTTAAATAGAAACTGGAAGGGGCTGCGGAAAACCTGGTAAATTGGACACTGACAATACATAAGCGCTTAAGAAAGGCCAGGGGCAGCTACATAAGTGTTTAAGAAAGGCCAGGGGCAGCTGTATGCAGTTTTCAAGCAAAGATTCAGCATTCTGTTCACCTCAGCAGCAGTTAACAACACTTCAAACAACCAATATACCATTTCATCAGGGGTTTGGCAATACATATATGCGGTATGCTTTGTGACAAAACTGACAAGTCTGTGACTGGTGGAAAATCTGATGCATATGTTTACTACCCAACTGAACACTGCGTGGAATGTTATACCAACATGAAGATTGACTTGGTGACAGTCAGAGAGGACTTCTTGACTTAGTGAATGTCTCATTTCAGAATGAAATGGTCTGTATATAACATGTTCCTGTCGGCCAATGAACGGATGCACAACAATTACTGACAAACCCGTTATACTATATTTTACTAATGACCTTGCTTGCATTTCACAACATTTCAACTCAGTAAAAGTTCAAAGTGTTTAAAACTCCCTTATTTATTGACCTAGTGATTAAAAAGTGTCTCATGAATGTTCTTATAGCAAATGGTATTTAATCTCATGCTCTGAAATGTAAGAAGAAACTCTGAAAAAAAAGTTTTGAACTTATTGATTTGTTTATTGAGGAGAAAATATGGGAGACTGTCATTCCAGATTGTCAGTCATCCTTTCTAAAGCGTAAGCACATCAATTTGTTTCAAACTTAATTTCTTTCTTTCTTTTTTTTTTTGCATGGACCAAAACTGCTTCTAAAAATAATTGAAATAATACAATCCTACATTCCTTTTTTGAAATATGAATCAATAACTTAAAACGATGTATCCTGATCATAACCGTTCTTAGTTTAACATAGCACATCAAGCTGAAGGTGAGCTATTCTTGTCACCTTGTGTCCCATCTTCTGATGGCAACAATTTACTTTAAAATATATATCTTCTGAAACTACTTGTCAGATGCCCATTTGTCATTTGCAGTGGCAACCAACAAAATTTGATTTTGAAATTTATTAAAAAGCTGTTCCCCGAAACAAAGGGCCAGAATAATTCAATTTCATCAGTTACAAATTGCCACCTCATGACTATCTACTGTCATTGCTAAAATTAAGTTGTCCCTTAAATTTCTTCCCTTCTGAAACCATTGGTCAAAATTTAATTTCAATTTGCACAAATGGTTACCTCATTGCCTTCTACCATAATTGCTTACTTGAAGTTTATTCCTTAAAAAAATGCATCATCAAAGTACGAAACAACCGATGGACTTCTTCCAGCCGTCAGGATCTTAAAATCTTCATCGTGTTTTCCACTACCTATCAATTTAAGATAAACGCAAGAAGGCGATATGCGAAGGTGTTCCTGAAACGGGTCGTCTTTCTGCTCCCAGGCGTACACGGAGATACCGCAACCAAAGCAGGTGACTTTATCGTACTGTCCCGTGTAATAAAACCCGCTCCTGGCTAATTCGTACTTGTCGGGTTTAAGTTGAATAGGCCAAAATTTGAAAGTGTCCATTCGATCACGGTAAAACATAAGATCTTTGCGTTTCCACTGAACTGCGTCCGCGAAATCCATGACTTCCATATTGGCAACTATAGGGAAATAATGGAAAATGGATCGACTCGCGTTCTAAATATATCACGGAAATTTTCCGACATATGCACCTACCCCATCGTATGACTAATGAGTTTTTCTGTCTGATGAAACGATCCACCTGCTCCATTGTTCCTACTGATTACTGGTCTATTGTTTTCCTACGCTTTGTCTTACGGGCACATTCAATAACCTATTGTTTTATGACCAGGTGCTGCAATAACCTATTGTTTTATTTCCAGGTGGTGATGTCTTTGATATATTGTTTCCATTGATGATCTATCGTTTCGCTTTTTTATAAGAACTACTTATTGTCCTATTTATTCAATAGCCTATTGTTCTCGAACATGCGCCACCTGCACCTCATTGACCCGAGGTGACCTCATTAATAGAGGTACTATCCTAACATCGCCAACTGAAAATGTTGTTCCATGTAGAGATCTTTGGGCCCTATCTCAAAAGAGATACAGCCACCATTTCTCCCATCATATATCCAATTAACAACTTTTACATTATCTTTCACGTAAGTATTCCACTCTGTCATGGTAAGGATTTTGATGTTAATACGTTCGTTGTACTTGTATGATAACTCTGTTAATGCTTTTGAATGTTAGAATGTTTCTTCTTTGTTTAACCACTGCTAATAGACATTTTGGTTTTCAAGACTTCTTTCTACATGCCTCAAATAAAGCCACTTTATACAATTCATAATCGAGAATATACTTCAAAGATACGTATGGTTCTTCAACCATATTTCTATAAATTAAAATACAGAGATTTTCTGATAAAACATCCATAGTTATTCACTATCATAGTATTTAAATCACTCTTTTAAATGCCGCGAGAGTTTTCTTTCTATGATCTCAAACAGTATCTACATAAAATGTAGAAGTAGCGAATTTACAATGAATATAAATGTACAACTAACCAATCAGAAAATCAAAATCAGTCATGCATGAACTGCCAATCAAAAGATCTCTACGTTAACGATAGCTTATCACTACGAGCTTTCCATATTGGCAACTATAAGGAAATAATGGAAAATGGATTGACTCGCGTTCTAAATATATCACGGAAATTTTCCGACATATGCACCTATCCCATCGTATGACTAATGTGTTTTCTGTCTGATGAAACGATCCACCTGCTCCATTGTTCCTACTGATTACTGGTCTATTGTTTTCCTACGCTTTGTCTTACGGGCACATTCAATAGCCCTTTGTTTTATGACCAGGTGCTGCGATAACCTATTGTTTTATGACCAGGTGATGATGTCTTTGATATATTCTTTTAACATAGAACTACTTATTGTCCTATTTATTCAATAGCCTATTGTTTTATGACCAGGTGCCACCTGCACCTCATTGACCCGTGGTGACCTCATTAACCCTAGTGGTGACCCCCATTGTTCACCCCCCATTGTTCTATAAAGGTCACGTGATAGCACCAGGACCAGGTAATCTCCCCAAATTCAATCCCTATACTACTTTCAACCAATGAATGAAGAATTTATTTGAACTCCCTCCACCCCCACCCCCCTTTTTAGGTAGATTTTTTTTTTTAAATTGTAAATATTCACTAAAAGAATATTTTAAATCTATGCATATTTTACAAATTTACCAAATATTTTTCCTCTGCCTACTCTGCCATAAATACTGTAACCTATGGAACAGAATTCGGGCAAAAAATACATTTTGCCTTTGACATGTCTTTTGCTTCATTTGTCTAAGTGGCAAGCATCATTTTGACTAGTACAATACGGCGTAGTCGTCGTCTGCGTTACATGTATCTATTTTTCTTTTACATTAAACATTCATTATTCATTTACATCATAATATACTACTGAAAATATCCATTTCATCACCATATAGCACTGTGTATAGCTGGACAGTCCAGTTTGCATCCGTATTAAAATGGAATTTATTTCGTCGGTTTACCGAATCGATGAATGACACATGTAGCTAAGCAAAATAACACATGTACGCAAGCAGAATGACAAATGTCAAGATGTGCACCTAGCATTATGACGTTGGAGGGCGCTGTTCCGGTTTGACTCGGAGCGAGTTCAGTTTACCTACTAGAGTTAACTAGAGTGACCAGAGATGCAATAAAACGCGCGGGGTTTTTACCTATGAATTCTGTAGGCTTACGCGAGTTCAACCCAGCGAGGTAGGTGGGTAGACTAGAAAGCAATATGGCGGACGGAAAGCATCTAGGCAAATTTATAGAAAATTATAAATGTCTATGATATCCTGTCTTTAAGTAAGGCTGTGAGTAGCCTTAAAAGAAGCTGGCAGCTAACTTTTTCAAGCCCACGCTCGAAAAAAAGAATCATAAATAACAGATATATTGTTTTAATCATAAGTCTGTTTACAAATTACGTCACAAGGGGTAAACCTCATACGTATAGTTGATTGCTAACTAGAGTCTATTTATTAAGTCATCAATACTATGGAGGCTATTCGTTGCCAAAAATCCAGCCTTGTAATCATGACAATTTATACTTCGGTTCAGCTAAACAGATTTGTAAAAGTATAAACGTTTATCCGAGAGGTACATCTTGTGCTCGTATTGTGCGTTTTGATTATCTCGATTTAACTAGTAACGTTTTTATTTCTAGAATGTAATTTGGTAACATGCAGCTAAGATAAAATGCAAATAATATTTATAATTTTTCAAACTCAAATTTACGAAATGTACAACGACATACACGACACGTTTTACGCCGTACATCACGACGTTCGAGACTGGAGCCGCATCAGATAACACTCTCAGGTTTACAACTGCATACTTGACTTTTACATTTCTACGCGATTAACATTTGTAGACGATTTTGCAACTTCCATATATGGCAGTATCACGGAAATAGGCGAAGATTTAAAGGCGGAGCCAAATTTCACGAGCGGAAAATAAAGAGAGGCAACTCTTACACCATAAATCGGTAAGTACAGAAAGATTTCGTATTTACCCGAGTCTGAAAATGATACTTTGTAGATACAATAATTCTATATACATCAATTGTTAATCATTACACTTACCTTTGGACTCTTTTAATATATACATGGTAAAATGAAAACGAAAAAAAAAATATGGTTGAAAAAACGTTATGTATATCTATGAAAGGGAACATGCTATGTAAAGACATTTAAGCTTCATAATTTTGTTTTAATTTTACTAACGTTATAAGTGAATATTAAGAAATGAAAGCTTTACATAGAAACTGCTTAGATTTGTTTGTCTCTTTTTTCTTGTCCAGTCATACCCTAGTATTAAGGTTATATTTGTGATATAGTAATGTTACTTAATATTACTGGGAAAGGCAGCAGCCAGAATTTGGCCTGTAAAAATTATTATCTAGATCTATCTGTAGCAAATCTTCCATCTGTTTTGACTTGAAAATTGGACAATAGTAAAGCAGCAACTTAACTGAACCTTAAATATCAATTTGACTTATTCCTTCTATAAATATATTTGTTTTGCGTAAACAATCTTGATTTTTAGTCAAGCAGTAATTTTTACTGTCTGGAAAAAAACACATTAAGAGTTGGATTAAGACACAGACAGTTGATGGCATGTAACTTTTGTGTATTTTCTTAATGAAATTAATCAATCTGCAGGTATGTATATGAACAAAGAGATTCAAAATAAATATTGGAAGTCAGACACTTTGTTTTGCATTTAAAACATTAATATACTAGGTGACAAACAAAGGATCAATCTTTATTAAAGCAGGAGATATCTTATATCTTTATAGAACATCTCCTGATTAAAGACATAATGAATACTTCAACTTTATACTGCCAATAGTCAATATTGACTACTTAAGGCACCTTAATTGTGGATGTGTTCTTGAATTGTTATTCAAAAACTTGAGTCCGGTACACCTCAGCTCTGTTTGTGAAAATTATGCATTGTTTTTCTGAAAATTGTGAATAAAAAAATCGACTTTTTTATGAAAGTGGCATTGAGCGCGAATTCACAACACCAGTAATGGCAGTGGCTAGATATTAAATTTTGAAAAAAGTTCAATTGTAGTGAAGTGGGTTCTCATATCATGTGGCTTTGGTGGCTCGACTAAAAACATCGAAGTTAAAATCCTGGCCAGGGATATAAAAATCTAAATATAAATTTACGCCATGCTGCGCTTATATTGCTGGCTTTACAATGTAGGTGTGGTACGTTTCAAAAACTTATCTTTTTTATATCTTCTGATGTTGATTCAATACCTGCATACAATGGCACTCATGCAACTGAAACACACGATGCTTAGTAAATAATTGTGATACTGTTTAATTCTCATAATGCATTTACCTTGAATGTGTAGACCTACACGCTTCAACACTTCCCATATTCGTACATGGTAGATAACTGCGTGGAGATTTGCCAGTCGTTGTCGGAAAATACCGAAAGTGAGCGGACAATTACGTTTATTTACGATGATGTAGTGGGCGGGGAAATGGGCGGAGCTTATTTATCAACATTACAAACGTGTAAACCTGGATTAAGCTGAGCCGAATCATGATGGTCGGACAATGTAAAGTTGCGAGCGTCAAAGAAAGAAGGCGTTTTGTAGTTTATCAAAATGCATTTTGTTAAAATACGTATTTACAATGTTGCATCGGCTAATTCAATCCAAGAATGTATCTCTGGAGTTTAAATACTAAGAAATTCAAATGAATTGTGTATTTTGTCGGAAAATGTTCAACTGGATTTTTGGCAACGAATACAATACGAGTTAACTCGAGTAGTGTTTGTTTGTTTGTTGGGTTTAACATCCCACCGACAGTATTTCATTTGGAGACGATGTCTACTTGAGACAGATAATATAGTGCTGCAACATTGCAGTATCACGCCGTACACATGTGGCATTATACCACACCCAGTAACATTATCCTGACACCGGACCAAATACCCTTGTATGCTGAGCGCCAAGCAAGGGAGCTTTAACAGTACCAATTTTTACGACAGTGGTATATTGCGGCCAGGGATCGAACCCACGACCTCCCGCACCCAAGGCGGACATTTTATAACTCGAGAAGAACTATAGTTGGTCAAATGAACTCGCTGTTGGTAGTTCGGGAAGGTTTGACGAAATGAAGTACAAAACTGTGGTTGTTTTCCAAATTCGAAAAAGTTATTCTTTTAAACAAATTGTTTGAAAATGAAAGTAGATGTACTACGGAGGATGTGAGTCTAGTACTGGTCCTTCTTAAGAACGATAATAGGTTAACTGTCCGCCTAATGCAACCTCGAAGCGTTGTCATTCGTCTCCCCCCCCCCCCCAAAATCACACACTCACCTAAAAATGACCCTAACTAACTTATTTCCCTCAGATACCACTCAGATTGCATCTCCGTCATTCTCCGTCTTTTATCCGGGGTAGCAAGCCCACCCCCACCCCAACACTTACTCCAAACATTTGTGTTGAAAAATTTTGAATCCGAGCCAGAGTATCACAAAATTTATATTTGCTTTAAAGAGTTTTATATACTTTATGGTAAAAATATTTAGTTTTTCTTTCTTAAATTCAAACTGTTATACATTTATTACATTTCAGTTCCCGAAATGAGGGATTATAATTCTTTGAATTAACTTCTCTTTGATTATTCTGCCCCAAATGAGGCAGTATAGACAGTTTAATGTAAATCAAATGTTGCATTGATGGTTGTTAAAAAAAAACTTTAAAATATAACAGCATCAAACTATAACACATGAAAGCCAACTCATTAACTGATGCAAGATATACACAAGAGCATTAGTCAGTAGACAGCATTGATAAACGCACTTAACATAACCACTTATCAGTATGGCAAAGGCAGAATGTCACGTGTAAACATGGACTTGTAAGACGGCAAGATGTAATTTTTGCCCTAATTCTGTTCCATAGTAACCATATTAAGCATCATAGAAGTAATCGCTGACCATTTCAGCAATGTAAAAGTCCGAACCTTTCCGAAATGTACTTTCATTTATGGAATCTAAACAATAACCTCAAAAATAGGATATTAATATAAATTTTCATAAAAAAATACCCAATGTAGCTTCGTGATTACAATCAAAATCAATCAATATCAACTTACCGTGTATAGACTTTTTAATACAATTGTAGATTGCAATTTTGTTGATCAAAATATCGCAGGCTTTGACGGGTCTCCCGGTTCAGAATTCTCGATTTTTTTAATGGTTTTGTGCTACTCCCATTTCAAAACGAGATTTATCAAAATGACACGAACTTGTGAATTTAAGTTTATAATTAAAATTGATAGAGTGTTTTTTTTTTTTTTTTTTTTTTTTTTAAATGGACATTTTGATGATTTAAATAAAAATAATCCCGAACTGCTACACATTTTGTCTTCATTTCCAGCATTGAATGCAATTCATTTCTGAATTTGTTTGCGTATTATCCCTTTTTTTATTTCATTCATGCTCCCTCAATTCTAGGCAAAAAGTTCATGTTTTAAAACGAAAAAATGTCGTAATTGCAACAGAAAGGATTTTAAACCTCCAGATCCGGGTCCAAATATAGTATGCCCGGTGGTGATCCGCCGTGTAATTAAAATAACACACACACACACACACACACACACAGACAGACAGAGGTAGAGCTCTGATACACAAACACATTTATTGCACACAAAAATATTCAATAAATATAAACAGGATGGCCAAGATGGCCCTTAAGACGCTAAGCTGAGAAATATTGCTTTCATTGCCTGTACAAGTTACTATATTATTATAGTATAGATATACTGAATATATAACCCATGAGATCATTTCAATTCCACAAACTAATCATTATCACAGATAAACAACTCTTTTTTTTAATTTTCGCCCACAGGGCTTTATCAAAAATCATGAAGAAGTACAAAAGCACTACATTATTGCATTTTGACTAAAAACATATTGTTATATAAAAACAATATGTTTTTAGTCAAAATGCAATAATGTAGTGCTTTTGTACTTCTTCATGATTTTTGATAAAGCCCTGTGGGCGAAAATTAAAAAAAAGAGTTGTTTATCTGTGATTTAACCTTGCTCCCTGTATGGAGCTTTTACAGTGATAATCATTATCTGTGGTCAAAATTTGAAGTGTTGAATTTGGCCATTAACATTTTCATGAAATAAAGATGCAAGAATATAAACAAGGTATTTTTATTTAAAGGGCCAAAACATTCGACCTAATTAACCAATATTAGCCAAAGTCAAACTTTGCCAAAAGATTTATCATATTGCTTAAGAAATGAAAAGTCTAGAGTGCGTATAAAGTGAAATTTTACCTTTTCTTATATTAAAAGGATCACAACTCCCGACCTAATGAGCAAATATCAGCATAATCAAACTTGGCCTAGAGATGTTTGATATAAACGTCGTCATAAGTTTGAAAATGATTACGTAATAAATGAAAATACTAGATTGCAAACAAAACGAAATCTTGCATTTCTATACTTGAAGGGCCATAACTTCTGACCTAATAGGCAGATACAAACCGTAATCAAACTTTGACAAAAGGTTATGACAATAAACATGGTCATTTAGTTTGAAGATGATACTTAAAAAATGAAGATGTTAAAGTGCAAACAAACTAGCTGTGGACGCCGGACAGACGGACGCCGAACATTCATCAATCCTAGTAACTCATCCTCGGCACGTGCTCAGATGAGCTGAAAAGAACAATACCTCAATTAAGATTAAGCTGCTAATGACAAGCCATGGGTAGTGCAACTAGCGCCGATACCTATAAATGCTGTGTCTGACCAATAGTAGCTGAGAAGTAGAGCAGATTAATGAATTAAAGAAATATAACAGGACAGAGGTGGCATAACTGAATGAAAAAAGAAGCAAGCATGACATGCCTAAAATATGAACAAGTAGGCTTGGTATTAATAATTGTGAAGTAAAATGAAAATCTTGACCAATGGTAGCTGGGAAATAGTAAAGACAAAATATCTTCAATATAAGAATGGCCTAACTCATGTAAATTAAACTGGTCATGAAGTACCAACGATATACGCCACTAGACTAGGTATATGATATTGTGAGGTTAAATCAAGATACTACCCATATATATATCTTTTATTTCCTCCAAAATACTGAAGATTACAAAGATAAGATATACATATAAAAGAAACATGAGCTATGTAGAAATAAACAAAAACATACACACAAAGAAACAAGAGGGCCATAGAAGCCCTGAATCGCTCACCTAGTATAGGGTTACCCAAGTAACATCTGTACTAAAACATTTTGAAATCTAGCCAATAGTTTTGAAGGAGATGATTTTTTAAGTGTTCAGTTTGTTTTCTTTTTGTTGCCATGGCAACCAGAGTTCTACATGGATCAAGTTTATTTTAGCAACTTTTGTGAAGGTTCACCCAAGGATCATCCCTGCCAAGTTTCATCAAATTCTGACCAGCGGTTTCAGAGAAGATGTCGTTTAAAGTTTTCACTATATACATAAAAGGCAAATTAGCCCCGCCCCTGGCGGCCATGTTTTTTTAATGGATTGGATTAGTTTTAGCAATCTTGGTAGAGGCTTAACCAAGGAACATCTGTTCTACAACATTTTGAAATCTGGCAAGTAGAAGGAGATGATTTTTAAAGTTTTCATATATTTTTTCTTTCCGTTGCCATGGCAACCATAGTTCCACATGGATCAAGTTTATTTTAGCAACTTTTGTGAAGGTACACCCAAGGGTCATTCCTGTCAAGTATTAAATTCTGTCCAGCGGTTTCAGAGGAGATGTCGTTTAAAGCAAATTGTTGACGCTGGGTGATCATAATAGCTCACATTGAGCACGTTGTGAGCTAAAAAGCAAGTGACCCCTGCGGCGGGGTCAATTTTGACCGCAGGGCCATGATTTGAACAAACTTGGTAGATGTCCATAAGGCAATGTTAGACACCAAATATCTAAACTCCAGGCCGTGTGGTTTCTGAGAAGATTTTTGCTAGATTTTCCTGATAAAGTATATGTAAAATCAAATGACCCCTGGGGTGGGGTCAATTTTGACCGCAGGGCCACGATTTGAACAAACTTGGTAAATGTCCATAAGGTTATGTTATCCACCAATTATCTAAACTCCTGGCCTTGTAGTTTCTGACAAGAAGATTTTTCTATTTAAGCCTACTTAAAGTCAAGTGACCCCTGGGGTGGGGCCAATTTTGACCCCAGGGCCATGATTTGAAAAAACCTTGTAGATGTGCATAAGGCTATGTTACACACCAAATATCTAAACTCTAGGCGACTGAAGAAGACTGTTCTGGTTTTTAACCTATATAAGCCTATAAAAATTTAAGTGACCTCTGGGGCGGGGCCAATTTTGACCCCAGGGTTATAATTTGAACAAACTTTGTAGAGATACCCTAGACAATGCTAAACACCAAATATCCTAGCTCCAGGCCTTGTGGTTTCTAAGAAGAATATTTTTCTAGTTTTTTTCCTATAAATGCCTATATTAAAAAATCGAGTGACTCATGGGGCGGGGCCACACTAAATATCTAAGCTCTAGGCCTTGCAGTTTTGCAGAAGAAGATTTTCAAAGTTTGCATTTTAGCTCATCTGAGCACAACGTGCTCATGGTGGGCTATTGTGATCGCATTTCGTCCGGCGTCCGTGCGTCCGGCGTCAACAATTTTCTTTAAACAACATCTCCTTATTTACTTGGCCAAATTTGATGAAAATTGGCTGTGATGCTCCTTGCATGAAGCTCTACCAAAGTTGTTCAAATGGTTCCGGTCCATTGCATATCTAGGTCACAGAAGCTAAAAATAGATTTTTAAAATGAAACTTTTAAAATCTTCTCCGAAACTGCGAGGCCTAGAGCTCAGATATTTGGTGTGTGGCATTGTCTAGTGGACCTTTTTCAGTTTAGATATTTGGTGTGTAACATGACCTTATTGACATCTACAAAGATTGTTCAAATCATGACCCTTCGGTCAAAACTGGCCACGCCCCAGGGCTCACTTTATTTTAAATAGGCATATGTGGGAAAATCTAGAAAAATCTTGTCAGAAACCACAAGGCCTGAAGTTTAGATATTTGGTGTGTAACATGACCTTATAGACATCTACAAAGATTGTTCAAATCATGACCCTTCGGTCAAAATTGGCCACGCTCCTGGGGAACTTTATTTTAAATAGGCATATGTGGGAAAATCTAGAAAAAATTCTTGTCAGAAACCACAAAGCCTGATGTTTAGATATTTGGTGTGTAACATGGCCTTACAGACATGTAACAAGTTTGTTCAAATCATGGCCCTGGCGTCAAAATTGGCCCCACCTCAGGTCACTTGATTTTACATAGATTTCAAATAGGAAAACTAGAAAAACCTTCTTGTCAGAAACTAAAAGGCCTAAAGTTTTTTTATTTGATATCTAATATGGCCTAGTGGACATCTACCAAATTTGTTCACATCATGGCTCTCGGGTCAAAATTGGCCTGACCCGGGATTACTTGATTTTACATCGGCTTATACAGGAAAATCTAGAAAAATCTTCTAGTCGGAAACAAATCCTTGAGTTTAGAAATTTTCTGTTACATGGCCTTATAGACATGTACCAAGTTTGCTCAAATCATGGTCCTGGAGTCAAAATTGGCCCCGCCCCAGGGGTCACTTGATTTTACATAGACTTATATAGGAGAGTCTTTGAAACATCTTGTCAGAAACCACAAGATCATGGGTTTAGATATCTGGTATGTAACATGGCCTTGTGGACCTGAACCAAGTGTTCAAATCATGGCTCTTGGTTGTAAATTGGTCTCGCCCTAGGGGTCACTTGATTTTATAGCTATGACCATCAAAATTTGGAAGTTTTTATGTGCAGTTACGATTATTTTGCTGTGATTCTGCATGGATTTTGTATTCAGTATGACTGTTTAATAAAAGGCAATATTAATCAGGTGAGAGATCCAGGGCCATCATGGTCCTCTTGTTAAAATATATTTTTAGCTCCTGTGACGTACTTTTTCAACCAATGAGAATAATTTGAGCGATCTTGAAAGAGGGTATCATAAGGATGATTCCTGTGAAGTTTGGTCAAAATCCATTCAGCGGTTTAGGAGGAGATGTTTGAAGGAAATTTTTGAGGCCGGGCAGACACATGCACGCACACGGATGACGGACAGAAGGGGATCACAATAGCTCACCATGAGCATGTTGTGCTCTGGTGAGCTAACATGAGGGCCATGATGGCCCTATATCGCTTACTTGAGTACCACTGCTTTATTAATGCAACCTTAAGTATTATGGACCATAACTCCCATACAAAGCATAATAATCCTTGGTTTAACATTATGTATACATCTGATCAAGATTGCTTTATAAATGTGGATGCAAGAATGTGAAAAAAAGTAAAATATGACATTTTTATACTTTAAGGGTCATAATTGGAGATAGTGGCCCAATACCAAGTCAGCCTTGATCGCAAGATAGTAGTTATTAACATTACCATCAGGTTTGTGTAAGTTTCCTTTCTAAATAATCCCTAGGAAGTTGAACTTTCAAGAGATCAGTTTCTTTGAGCAGTTTTGGGAGAGGATAATGATGTGGTCATTTTTGTGAAATGAAATTAAATTCTTACCAACATATTTAGGGAAGAAGAATTTAAAAAAACAAAAACAAACAAGAAATATCTTTAAAAAAGATATTCGGCGTAGGATGAAAGAAAAACGAGATTTTCATTCATGCATAAATATACTTTAATTAAGAAACTTATAAATGGAAATATATGCAAAACACATTTCAAAGACTCTAATGTTATGATAAGTTATAAAAGCATTGTTGTAAATAATTGTAAAAAACATGTCTAATTTTGGTAGTGAACAATGATGAATGGCAATGTTTTTAACAAGGTTTATTTTGCAAATAAGAAAATAGTCCACGAGATGTGTACAACAACACGAATGTAGCAAAAAAAGTACATTTTTAAAATAATGTCTATATATATTCAAAACAAAATGTACAGTAAAGAATGACTAGACTATTATACAAAAGACACGACTGACCACTATCGTAAACAGGCTTACCTGCACCATAAAAAATTGTAAAATGATTAAAATCAGAATATGAAATGATTTGATATAACAAATATTTCAGAGTACCTCCAAATGTTCTTATTTAAAAGCAGTGTAATGTTATAAATTATCCTATGAACTATAAAAAAAATCTATGATAATCTGCTGCATAAAACCTTATTTAGTTCCAGGCTGATCATGTAATGAGCAGTTATCTGCTCGTTGTAGTTAGGACATACAATTTTTTCTTCACCTTTATTTTATTTCTTACTGACAAAAGCTTGTTCAGGTCTGATTTTATCAGTTGTAAACTGTATCAAAATAGTTTATACAGGCATATACATTAATGATCAGCACCTTAAAGCATAGATTCATTGATAAAGGACTTCTAGAACATTCCGAGGAAAAGCGCGCGAAAGACCGACGCACAACAAATTTAGTACGCTCTAGAAATAGTTCAGTATTTTTTCTATGAAATATACTTATTTATAGACGGTAATACAAAAAAATATATCTGTAAATAGGCTTGTTTGATATTTGTTCATATCATTATTGCATATGACAATTATGATATAAAAGCGTTATTAGTTGTTTTGGTTTTGGCGAATTAATTTTCAATGAGAGCGTCTCGGCAGGCTGGAAGAATTCAATATACATAGTAATTAAGGGGTTTCATGTCATAACACGGTGGATTCTTTTTTGTTGTTTTAAATCATTTTCACAAAGTAGCATTCCTCAATTGATGGAAAAGGATTGTATTTAACTTACTGAAATCACTTTCATGTTTACATCAAAAAGAAAAGTAATAACACCAAGCTGAATGATATATACAAGCTGCACCCCTTATTTACAGTAATTTTATAGTCCATAACGATGCGTTAACCAATAACAGGAGTCCTTTTATTCAGCTTAGAATTATTTACCGCTGTTAGCGTACATTTGATTGGTTTAAGATGCGAGTTGAAATCGAAATTATACAGCTACGCCGAAAAAAAAACAAGAGGGCCATAGACGCCCTGAATCGCTCACCTGAGTATAGGGTTACACAAGGAACATCTGTACTAAAACATTTTAAAGTCTGCCAATAGTTATGAAGGGGATGATTTTAGTTTTTGTAATTCATTTCTTTCCATTACAATTGCAACCAGAGTTCTTCTTGGATCAAGTTTATTTTAGCAACTTCGCCCAAGGATCATCCCCATGGGAGGGGATATCCGCCAGTTCATTTCTTTTCCTAATTGAGGATTCCATATTACATTGTTGCATTTTCAAAACTCTTTTTACATTTTCAAAATGTATTATTTAGATTTTTATTACATCTAAATTGAAATTGTTACTATAAATATACACTTTTACGATGTTCGTATGTTACAAAGTCCTAAATATAAATTCTACATTGAGATTTCATGGGCTTAATTTTTTATTTATTACTTACATTTCAGATTGAAAACGTTCGTTTTAATCGGAAAGAATTATCTTTTATCATTTTTGAAGAAGAAACAGACAGGTGAAAATTAAAATTAGAAAACAATTCTTCAAATACAATAACGAAAGATAAAATTGTCAATGCGAACAAGAATGTAACTGGCGGATATTTCGCACCTCGTATTTTACCGCCAGATGGCTTCTAGCAGAGCCGGATCCAGGAGATCAGGTAAAGGGGTAGTAAAAAAATGTAGGCAGTGACAATGTAAGCGGCTTGCCGTTTTGTCCGAGTCGTTAGAATGGTGTAGTTCCGGTTTGACTTAGGATCCGGGGAAACTCCCCTGCGATTTTTAGTTGTGTGTGAGGAATAACCTCTCAATTTTGTATGAATGACCCGAACGATTGAACAGAATTCTACAATACAGATATGCTGAGATTCAGCCAAAGTACTGAAAACTCAATTTTGAGTGAAAATATATATTTACGGGACACAATAATTGTATGTAGTATAAAAGCACAGAAGAACTATTTTCCCTAGGATGTTGCGTAGCTCACTTTACCACGCGGAGGAGTATAGTTTCTTTCGAATGCAAAGGTGGCTCATGCCTGAATTGGGATGGTGGATGTGCAGGTTTCGGTTATTTAGTGGTGTTTCAATAGTCCATATAGAGAGCTTGAATTACGATAAAAACCTGTATAACCTCCTTATTATCACATCTACTATCTCAGATACATCAGAGATATCTCCAGGGGTTATTTATTGCACTATAGAATGGCTGATACAGGTGAATATCTGCTATCCGAGTTACTAAAGACACAGTAGGAAGCCACAGCATCTATAAATAGAAACTGTGCCATCGCTCTGTAGTACAATCAAAGCGCTAAGGGAACAGTATTGTATCATTTCTTTTGTTTATTAAACGGAGGTCAAATTTTCGCACAATGCCAATAACCCCGCTTTAACGTTGCGTTATCATGATCATTAGATGAACGCACCATTTGTTTCAACAGACTGATAACAATTAGCACATTGCCACTCTTAATCCTTCTATATTTCTACAGCCTTCAATGAACAATCGTTTATTATTTTAATATAAGTTTAATATTTTGAAAAACTTAGTTACCCTGCATATTTGTAGCTTGTCAAACCCTCCCCCACTCGAGACACACACAACTTCAGTGCCTTCAGAGCTTTGGTTTTTTAAAAATTATTTTAAGTATGGTCGGGAAATTTTAGAGGGGGCAAGCGCCAGGTGCACCCTCTTGAATCCGGGAGTGGCCAGAGCTATTTTTGAACAGCTGGGCTAACACACTCCTCACAGTGATTACGTCACGCTGAACAATGCGTGGAGATGGTATACATGAGGTCAGTATTGATTTCAGTATACTCATAATAAGGGCGATATTTATCGTTTACATGAGCCCGGTGTAGATCTAAGCCTTCTAATAGATGGGCTGATGTTTCTTGGGCCTTCCTTTTTCTTGTACACGGGCTGACATTTTTTCCATCTCTACCATACATACTTCGGATATTACTCGTACACATTGGTTGCAAATCTGAGTCTGTATAATTGTCAGCACAATCACCTATTAGTCTGTATAGCTAAGATATACTTCAGATTGGAAATCTGAGCCCGGGTCGAAATTCGGCCCACTTGACAGACTTATGTTTCCATCAAGTCGGTTTGTTTGAGGTTAACGTCCCGCCAACGGTATTTCAGTATTGGGGTTTACCGTCGCTGTGATAGTATTTCGATCATATAGACAGCTAATTACAGGTGGAGGAAGACCCCCGAGTACACAGAGGTACCCGGATAGAACCACCGACCTACCGCAAACCAGCTGGAAGGCTTCCTCACATGAAAAATCCGAAGTCCCTACCGGGATTCGAACCCACAGCGACGAGGGGCTGAGAGATTCCAATTTTAGTATTCTAGGTACCAAAATATATGTCCTGAAAATTCCTACAATTCAAATGTAGCATATTTGGGTCTAGTTTTATAGGTTTTCAAAATATAAGCAATTAAACTTAAACCTATTAATTCTGTATATCAAAATTCTTTTTTAATTTCATGTACAGCCGCGGGAATAAAACCGTAAATGCTACCATGCAATAGATTCGTCGACGCGTGTAGCCTCGTGAGTTAAATTTCAATAATGCTTGTACATACGATGGAGACGACTGTAGTACGTTATAGTGTTTATTAAGAGAGAACTGAACAGTTAAGAAGCCAGAACGAGCGTAGCGAGTGGTGGCTTCTTAACTGTTAAATTCTCTCTTAGTGTTTGAAATTTTATTTTGTCCAATGAAATCATGCCATTTTTCAAATGTTTGTCTCCATTTAATTCATTTAATCGGCATCAACTTGTCACTATACACTATTCCGCTAAATCAGCTGATCAATTTAAAACCAACTTCAAGCACCTTCACTGCGCATGTGCGTCGAGAAGCGGAGCTTTATGTGTTCACCAATATGGACTAAGTCCACAATTACCTGCCCTTGGTTACCCTGTATCCGGATGTGCCTACACAGAAAAAAGTGACCCTATTTAATGTTGTAGTTGTAGTTGTTGTTGTATTGGGGTTTACCGTCGCTGCGATAGTATTTCAATCATATAGCGACGTCCAGCTAATTGCAGGTGGAGGAAGACCCCGAGTGCACAGAGGTACCCGGGTAGAACCACCGACCTACCGCAAGCCAGCTGGAAGGCTTCCTCACATGAAAAATCCAAAGTCCCTACTGGGATTCGAACCCACAGCGGTGAGGGGCTGAGAGATTTGTAGTCCACGACTGTAACTGCTCGGCCACGGCGGCCCCACCCAAGCAAGAAAATGGCCATAATTTGCATAAAATTCAGTCCAAAAGTTATCCTCCTTGGTTTTCTGATGCCCCTGAAGACACTCCTTAACTTTCTAGTCAACTCCACAAGATATTTCTGAGATAGAAAGCCGGATAGAAGCTTGAATGCAAAACTTTAACCAAAATTTCGAAGTTAAAAAGGGGGCCATAACTTCTTATATATTCCATCAAAAGTTATCTTCCTTGATAGTATGATGCCCCTTAATGTATTAAAGATGTTTCAAATCAATTGCATGCCTGGATACTGAGATATTAGCATGAAAGAACCTTGCATGCAAAACTTTAAACAAAATTTCGAAGTTAAAAAGGGGCCATAATTTGTAACATATTCTATCAAGAGTTATCTACCATGAAAGTATGATACCCCTAAACATATTAAAGATTTTCAAATCAATGCAAGCCTGGATGAGATATAAGAGTATCTTGCATGCAAAACTTTAACCAAAATTTCTAAGTTAAAAAGGGGCAGTAATTTGTAACATATTCTATCAAGAGTTATCTACCATGAAAGTATGATACCCCTAAACATATTAAAGATGTTTCAAATCAATTGCATGCCTGGATACTGAGATATAAGTATGAGAGTATCTTGCTTGCATGCCTGGATACTGAGATATAAGCATGAGAGTATCTTGCATGCAAAACTTTAACCAAAATTTCTAAGTTAAGAAGGGGCCATAATTTGTAATATATTCCATCAAGATTTATCTACCTTGGTTGTATGATGCTCCTAAACATATTCATAAACTTTCATATTCATAAAGTCAATACCATGAATGGTTATTGAGATACAAACTGGATAGTAGCTTGCACGCAAAACTTTAACCAAATTTTCTATTGCATGCAAAACTTTAACCAAAATTTCATAATTCATATAAAATTCAGTCAAGAGTTACCTACCTTGGTTGTCTGATGCCCCTGAACATATTTATAAACTTTCAAGTCAATACCATAAATAGTTATTGAGATATAAGGTTGACAGTAACTTGCATGCAAAACTTTAACCAAAAGCTGCAACGCCAATGCCAATGCCAGGGCGACTACAATAGCTCTCATATTCTCTGAATAGTCAAGCTAAAAATGAACTCAATAAGGGGAGTTAATCAATAGTCAAAATTTATTACCAGTAGAGTTTTAAGATAAAATATTGATTACCTCCCTTGGAAAACAAAGAAAACTTTAACTAAAGGCTTGGGCCACCTTTTTAGGGGATCAACTTCATTTCGGCATATATTGTAGAGACAAATTAAATGACCGGTTGTGTTAAATGAAATTAAATTCTGACCATTGGTTTCAGAGGAGATGATTTTTGATATTTTCTATACAGATATGTAAGGAAATTTGGCCAACTCTGTGGGGGCCACATTTTTCAAGAGAACAACTTTTTTTTAGCAAACATAGTAGAGAAAATTAGGTGACTATTTGTGTAAATATAGAGAGTATATAAGGAAATTGGCCAAACCCCCCCCCCAGGTGGGGGGGGGGGGTGATATTTATTTAACAACATTCATCTTTTTCTGCATAAATGATGCATAATCAATGCATACATTAATAATACATGAACATTCATAGGCTGTTTGTTCTATGATTGAACTGGACAAACATCCAATCAATTAACAACTTATGCAAACTGTAAGTGGCTGTCTTACCAATTTTGATAATTAATTCATTGTTTGTTTTCAAAATGTCGCCAGTAATTAATGCTCGTCGGCAACTTCAAATAAGGAGGTGCGAAAATCATACAAATTGATTAGCATGGGCCAAAAATCTTTTCGGATAAGGCCAGGTATTCGAATGACACAAATCTGAATAACCCAGATACTTTTTATAAAAAAAAAAATAAGAAGGAGAGTGATCGGGACATACAAACAATTTCGAATGACGCCTGTTTGAATGAGAGGTGATGGAGTAACCGGCGTTCGACTGGAATTGTAAATTGGTTTACTTAATTGTTAAACAGGATGACTATGGTAGTAAAAGGCCATTGGGTGACCATTTATGTCCTCTGAAATTAAATTCTGACCATTAGTTTCATATAATATAGAAAGATTTTGAAATTTCCTATATAGAGACACAAGCTGACCCCCTGTGGGTCTTATTTTTCATGGAATCAACTTTGTTCTAGCATTTATGGTAGAGAATCTCAATCATGAGGTTACCATTTGAAATCGAATTCTGACAATTAAATTCTGATGGAAAACAAGAGGCCCATGATGGCCCTAAATCGCTCACCTGAGATACATAGGTTGACCCAAGGAACATCTGTACCAATTTATTTTAAAATCTGGCCAGTAGTTTTGAAGAAGATGATTTTTAAAGTTTTCATATTTTTTTCTTTTTGTTGCCATGGCAACCAGAGTCCTATATGGATCAAGTTTATTTTAGGAACTTTTGTGAAGGTTGACCCAAGGATCATTCCTGCCAAATTTAATCAAATTCTGTCCAGTGGTTTCAGAGGAAATGTTGTTTAAAGGTTTCTCTATATACATATAAGGCAAATAAGCCCCGCCCCTGGCGGCCATGTTTTTTTAACGGATCGGAATAATTTTAGCAACTTTGGTAGAGGTTGACCCAAGGAACATCTGTACCAATTTATTTTAAAATCTGGCCAGTAGTTTTGAAGAAGATGATTTTTAAAGTTTTCATTTTTTTTTCTTTTTGTTGCCATGGCAACCAGAGTTCTACATGGATCAAGTTTATTTTAGCAACTTTTGTGAAGGTTGACCCAAGGATCATCCCTGCCAAGTTTAATCAAATTCTGTCCAGTGGTTTCAGAGGAGAAGTTGTTTAAAGTTTTCCCCTATATACATATAAGGCAAATAAGCCCCGCCCCTGGCAGCCATGTTTTTTTACGGATCGGAATAATTTTAGCAACTTTGGTAGAGGTTGGCCCAAGGAACATCTGTACCAATTTATTTTAAAATCTGGCCAGTAGTTTTGAAGAAGATGATTTTTAAAGTTTTCTTTCTTTTTCTTTTTTTTGTTGCCATGGCAACCAGAGTTCTACATGGATCAAGTTTATTTTAGCAACTTTTGTGAAGGTTGACCCAAGGATCATCCCTGCCAAGTTTAATCAAATTCTGTCCAGTGGTTTCAGAGGAGATGTTGTTTATAGGTTTCTCTATATACATATAAGGCAAATAAGCCCCGCCCCTGGCGGCCATGTTTTTTTACGGATCGGAATAATTTTAGCAACTTTGGTAGAGGTTGACCAAAGGAACATCTGTACCAAATTATTTTGAAATCTGGCCAGTAGTTTTGAAGGAGATGATTTTTAAAGTTTTCTTTCTTTTTCTTTTTTTGTTGCCATGGCAACCAGTGTTCTACATGGATCAAGTTTATTTTAGCAACTTTTGTGAAGGTTGACCCAAGGATCATCCCTGCCAAGTTTAATCAAATTCTGTCCAGTGGTTTCAGAGGAGATGTTGTTTAAAGGTTTCTCTATATACATATAAGGCAAATAAGCCCCGCCCCCGGTGGCCATGTTTTTTTACGGATCGGAATAATTTTAGCAACTTTGGTAGAGGTTGACCCAAGGAACATCTGTACCAAATTATTTTGAAATCTGGCCAGTAGTTTTGAAGGAGATGATTTTTAAAGTTTTCAAATTATTTTTCTTTTTGTTGCCATGGCAACCAGAGTTCTTCATGGATCAACTTTATTTTAGCAACTTTTGTAGAGCCTCACCCAAGGAACATTCCTGCCAAGTTT
>CM037779.1:70523736-70573736 GCA_021229015.1 Solen grandis | reverse complement strand
GAAAGCACAGACCAGTACTTTTTATTTTGGCAGTGAAACTTGCCTAGGAAGCTCAGCCTGATTTCGGTCAAAATCTAACAGTTCAGATTTTGACCCAATATTCTGCCATGGAACAACACTGCTCTTAAGTTTTAACCATCCGGCAAAGTATAGTCTTGATTTGTTCTTAACCCTTTCCCTCATAGAGGACACCATGAAAAGACCTATACGAACAGCATAAAACCAGATCAGCCTGCGAGTAACTTGCAGGCTGATCAGGTTTAATGCTGTTCGCTGCTCCTCAGTGGTCTGGAAATGAGGATTTTGTAAATAAATTTGATAAGGTTTAACTGTGGTTTTCTGCAGATCAGGCTTTATGTGATACCTATCGAGGGCATCAAAATGAGTCTATATGAGGGAAAGGGTTAAAACAAGCACCTGTGAATGAAATTGATAATTTGAAAAATATCATGTTTCAGGCAGAGATCTCTTTTGGAATATACCCATATTAGTACATTGTATATATCAATTGGTGTCAACCTTAACAAAATTGTTTGTGTAAATCATTGATATGTCGTAAAAAATCATGTGTTGACTAAGTGGCATTAAACTTGCCAGGCATTGTTTGAATGGCCATGGATTGTTTATTTAACTCACAAAGCATATTGAGTATTTATTTTGGTCACTTTCTTCGATGCTTTTAGTATAGGGCTACTTGAAAAAATATCTCCATGTTTGATTGCGTGTGTTATGGTGCTGTAAGTTTTAACCCGAGTCCATCCTTAAAGTACTTATGATCATGCCTACTCTTTCTTCTCAGTTACAAATATTTGATCGTTTTTTTAGGTCGACTATTCGAAGAATATGAGAGCTATTGTAGTCGCCCTTGCGTTGGCGTCAGCGTTGGCGTTGCAGCTTTTGGTTAAAGTTTTGCGTGCAAGCCACTATCTAGTTTGTATCTCAATAACCATTCATGGTATTGACTTGAAAGTTTATGAACATGTTAAGGGGCATCAGACGACCAAGTAAGATAACTCTTGATGGAATATATTACAAATTATGGCCCCTTTTTAACTTAGAAATTTTGGTTAAAGTTTTGCATGCAAGATACTCTCATGCTTATATCTCAGTATCAAGGCATGGGATTGATTTGAAACATCTTTAATATGTTTAGGGGTATCATACTTTCATGGTAGATAACTTGATAGAATATGTTACAAATTATTGCCCCTTTTAAACTTAGAAATTTTGGTTAAAGTTTTGCATGCAAGTTACTTTCATTCTAATATCTCTGTATTCAGGCATGCGATTGATTTATAACATCTTTGATATGTTTAGAGGTATCATACTATAAAGGATGATAACACTTGATGGAATATATTAAAAAAATATGGCCCCTTTTTTAACTTTGGTTAAATTTTTGCATTCAAGCTACTATCCAGCTTATATCTCAGAAATTGCTTAAGGAATTGACTAGGAGTGTCTTCAGGGGCATCAGAAAACTTAGGAGGATAACTTTTGGACTGAATTTTATGCAGATTATGGCCCTTTTCTAACATGGATTTTTGGTTAAAGTTTTGCATGCACAGTGTTATTGTGCTTATGTCTCAGTAACTAGGCATGGGATTGACTTTAGACATCATAAAAATATTAATGGGTATCAGACTATCAAGGTATATCATTTTTGACTATTATTATGTACGGGGTATGTGAAGGGCAAGAATTGAAATAGATTTCATTTGATTTACCAACAAGCATTTTGAATAGTCGAGCGTGCTGTCCTCTGACAGCTCTTGTTTCTTGGTGTTTTAATCTGGTTAATCTGTTGTTGTAGTTTTCAATACCCATTTACTCACAAAATAAAGTCTGGGTTGGGTAACTGCAGAGAAACAATGGACCTTACATATCTATTCAAATCGGCTTACATGAGATCCAACAGATTCACTGAGATAAAGGGTAGTCAATGGTTGACCTGGTTTAAACAAAAGAACACATGGCTCTGTTTGTGTTGGTGTTTGTGAGCAGTTGATTTAGCCATGAATGGAAAAGGCGGAGCTTAAATTGCACTGCTTAGAAAACTACATTCTAATAATGTTCTTATATATTTACCATGTCGCCAGAAACACAATTCAATTCAAATATATTTATATTGTTTCGGGGTTAACTATCACCCCGGGACAGTATTTCAGTGATATTTATAGCGACATGTAACCAGTATCCCGAGTGCACTGAGACAGCCGGGAAGAACCACCGAGCATGCAATCCTTGAATATTTTTAATTTCACGTGTTTCGCAGTACGTGAAATATATGTCTGAAACGTTGCGGAGTTTTACCGCTGGTTGTACATGTATCTCACGAGATTATCGTGCGTGCAATAGTCCGTTCATTCGCACTGACAAGTCTGATATATATATATATATATATTAAGCACATGTATATACTATATATTAAGGATATTTGCACGATGTTGATTGCTACAGGTTGCGCAGGCAGTTCGAATGTAAACCTCAAAATGAGGCCACACATCTGAGATAGACAGGTGACAAGAGTGGCACTGGTTCTGTTTTTTTTCCTGGGCAAGTCTTATCGTAGTCGTGTTATATCTGTTAGATTAAATATCGGAAATTCGTAGTTCAAAAAAGCTGCATATGTCTTTGATAGAATTTGTTTTGCTGTCTGTACTGTACGCCGGAACAAATAAATATACCATGTCTGGTCACACACACACACACACACACACACACACACATATTGTTTGTATTCTTCAAATGAATTGTTGATATCAATAATTCATTTGAAGACATCTTGAAATATTTGAAGATATTTTCAAATATTTGAGTTTATGTAGATTTGGTGTTCCAACTGTTTGTTTTATATATGTACGAGAGAGAGTGGAGAGAAGCAGAGTATAGTATAGACTCATAATTCCATACCCAGTCACGAGGCCAACCATTTGTGCAAAGACTAAAGAATAATTTTACCAGTTAAATTTTAAACAACTTTTGTAATTCAGGCTTTCACCCGGGGTAGTGTATGTGTTAAGTGGATGATTAAATAGAATATATTTGTTTGTTTTGAGTGGATATGGAATATATCTCATCGAGAAATGATACAATTTTAATATTTTCACGAGCGCGTAGCTCGTAGACACATTCCATATTTCCTCAAAACAAACAATTTTTCTCTTATGCAAGCTGCATCTTCATACCCTTTATAAGTTAAACAAGAAAATATTAAAACAAAATGTTTTGATGGACGGCTTATAATAAGCATACTGCCCCGCCCCCTATTTCTCTTTTCTACTGTTTTGACCTTATAACCTAACCTGTCTATGCACAGGACATTTAAATTAAATATAAAATAAATATAAATAGATAATAATAATAATTACCTCTCTTAATATTAATATTATTTATACATAGAGAGGCACTTATTACTTTATAATTTTCCCTGCACGAGTCCCGAGTCTCTCTAGGCTTCAACAATATGACCCCCAATTAAGTAGCATTTTCCATATATTTTATGGCATCTTGTGGATGCATTGAAATTTAAACTTTGAATCGTGACACTGAAAATATTACATCTAAGATGAAAAATGCATGGGTAAAAAAAATAATTGCGAGAGGTCAATTTTTTAACCTTATTTTTTTAAACTAGGAATTAAAATTTTAAAAAATCGACCTCTCCATATATTATTTTTACATACAGAGGCCGTTTTTTTTTCCAAGATATATGTTTTTTTTGTTGTTGTTTTTTTATTATTTTTTATGTTTAAATCAAAAGGAATCAGTACAAATTAACAAAAGCAAAATAAAGAATGTGTAAAATTACTATTTAAAACAAACAATAAAAATATAACTCAAGAATTTAAAAAAAAAATAAGAATTTAGGGGGAAAAAAAGGTCCCAGCTGGAATCGAACTCTTGAGAGGGAAAAGAAAAATGTACCAACGCTTATTTCCACAAGTGCAGAAGATTTGTGTAAATAAGGCTATAAATAATCAATCTGATCAAAACAGCAGGACTAGCACTACACAGACAATTGTACTGTATTGATATCTACACTATGCGTTCTTTATATTACGGTTGCATATTAATAAGATAAACAATACGCATTACTTACCCCACCCACCATGTAATAATAAATTGCTTGTACAAGTACAAGCTCAATAAAGAGGACATGAAATTTGCAATGTCCAGACCGACGAGCGAAGCGATAAGTAGGTCATGACCGATATGTATGTAAACATCATTAAAATATACATACATCTACTAACAATCTATTAGATATGATGCATTACACTGGAAACTATTTAAAACAAATTCAAATCACGTATTTGAAACCCCTAAACAATCGCATATAAAAAAAAAATCGGTCACTGAACTACTACTATCGTACGGTACTCTATTCCGACGCACCACTATTCCGACGCCTTTTTTGTTTTGACCTCGATTTTTATTAAATGGATTCCGTGTGACATCATTCTTACAAGTTTTGTTTGTCAACATCCCTTTAAGCGTTAGAAAGCCAAAATGTAGCGAGTTATTGATGCAGGGCTATTATTTAGTGTACTTTATACAACACACCTGCAAAACCTCCTTTTCAATAAGTACTTTTTCTCATCTGGCATATTTTCAGTGAAACAATGAAATAAAAAAATCTGTGCAACCAACATTTGATTAAATGAAAAGCAATCTGATGCGTCGTTTCATTGTACTCTCAAGTCAGCCTCTCTGAATTATACAGACATGCTCACCAATGATTTTTCGTTGAAAAAACGATGTCAGCCACTTGAAAACAATGTAAGACTGAATAAATGACTTAGTTTTGCCATACAAAGGAAAATTATATTTCTTGTTTATGTTAAATTAAAAAAGACCATGATTTTTTTTTCTTAGATGCGTCAAAACTGCGTACTCGAGGAAATCACAACTTTACATTCGACTGCAATACCAATTTTGTGTCATATAATGGCCGTATTCAAGACAAGTAGCCTTCATCCAGTTTACACTTTATTAAGCATGAGGCCATGGCCCACTCAGACTGAGCGCTGCCATGTAACGTACCTAGCCCATGGTACTTAGTCCATGGAGGATCTGTGTCCGACAGTCTCCCTAGGTCTCTAACCAGTTCTGTCTAGGTATCCCACGAGATCTCCCTAGGTATCCCACAAGATCTCCCTAGGTATCCCACAGGATCTCTCTCTAGGTATCCCACCAGATCTCTCCCCTAGACCCTTGACCGGTCAGCTTATATATTGGCTGGTTACCAGCCAGCCAGACAGTAACCATGTGTATTAAATAATAACAAACATCCGTATTAACGACAGTCACAACTGAGACAGACGTTGAACAACTAATGCAACGGTCATGTTATAATCACTTATGGTATATAATAGGTTAGTAACGGTGACACAATCGGACTCAATACAACAAAAGCGTCTGGCCAGGGTCCGATAACATTACATTTGCACATACGCAAACGGAAGTGTAAACCCATTTTAATTGGACATACTAATATATATACAGTACTTAATAACAGCAATGTATAAACAGTACTGAACACCGTCCAGAAAAAAAAGTTCTGTTAGATCTATATCACACAGTCACTGTGGGATATAGATTTTATCTCACTGATAGAACACAACATTTCATCAGCATAAAATGAAAAAGGGATAGTTATACCCTCGCTTCTCACGCTCGCCTCGTCCTGTCCTATCACGTCCCGTCCTAAGACAGGGTGGGGTGCGGGGGTATTTATTTACTATAGAGATAGTTCAAGCTTTTTCTTTAACCTTTTCATGCTGCCAAATGGAATACCGTTTCTGCACTCTACCAAGCCACATGTCTTATTGCCTATTGATTTATCACCAAATACCTACCTATATCCGGCTACACGCTCAATGCAAGCACATGTAGAAAGACGGTTTGGGTGACATGTCTATACATTATTTCTTTTTCAGTATAAATAGACAGTCACACTGTTTGTAAAGTCATTATTTAAAAGTGACCCTTAGGATAAAAAATTAATTAACACATTTTAATTTTCTATGAAAAACAGCGTGCGTGATGGTGTCAGTAAACTAGACCATGCACAACAGACGAAATGATAGTTTGCTATGTGAACATCTTTAAAACCACACTACGTGTTTACACATCTATGGTTTAATCACCACACCGTCTCTTTAAGATTGTCAACATGATTAACATAAATATTTGGTGAAAAGCCAAAAAAGGAGACTGACCGAAGACACTGTTATCGTATCCAGAATGATTATGATATACACTATCGATGAAATCTCCAAGAATATGGTTTGCATTTTCACTACCTTCACAAATTAAATCAAGACATAAAATTATTTATTTTACGAACGAGTTTATATTTTTAAGGAAGAAAGTATTTTAATCCCTGAAATTTTGACTTGAATTAAATTCTGATTAATTGTATTTAACTAAGGAAAATGTATCTTAAGGACATTAGAATTTTATACATCGTTGGATACCCCCGTTTCACTTCATGACATCACGCCGTTCGAAATAAGCAAACAAAACGTCATTTTTACGGCAGTCGTTGACTAAAATATTTAAAAAAAATCAAAACGCGCCTTTTAAATGAAAAAACTCTTCGGTATGGGGGCTTGAAAGGTATGTAAACTAACAAAATTGTGCTATGAATAGCTGTAAAATAACCTCTATGAATGGTTAAAAACAAGAAGGAACCAATGAAATGGCGTTATAAGACACAACAGAGGCGTGGATTCCCGTGGCTGATAGATGATATTGATCGATCGGGTGTGGATACCCGACGATGGATTTTAAATAGCAATAAAGTATTTGAATTATTAAATGAAGCATTTTTTGTTATTTTACAGCCAGACAGGCTACGGACCTTTGAATGGTTAAAAACAAGAAGGAACCAATGAAATGGCGTTATAAGACACAACAGAGGCGTGGATTCCCGTGGCTGATAGATGATATTGATCGATCGGGTGTGGATACCCGACGATGGATTTTAAATAGCAATAAAGTATTTGAATTATTAAATGAAGCATTTTTTGTTATTTTACAGCCAGACAGGCTACGGACCTTTGAAAAAACTATAATGAAGTCCCGTTGTTTAGCCCCAAATTTTCAACCCTATAGGCTACCTCATGAATTTTCATGTACAATTTATGACTTGATGAATATTCATTTATTGAATTTTAAATGGGAAATGAAGCAAAGGGTATTTCTTTGTCATGCAGACAGGGGTGTGCCTGGACCCAATTTTGGTATACGCATTATGCTCCCCCGGGGAAAAATGCGCCTGGGACGCCGTAGGAGCGTTTTAGAGGGTAATTAATACATAAAAACCTGTAAAATCATAATGAAATATGATAAAAAAAACGCGCAGTAATTCTAACAAATTAATGCATTAGGATAACACTACCTTGGTATATGTACTGAGAGCAATTATCATATCGTATAATTATGCAGCTCAATGGATTAAATGTAGGTCCTATACAAAACGATAAAAATAGAAGTCTATGATTCAAATGCAGAAATGATTATGACATTATCATAAAATAACAAATCAAGTTTTAAAGTTTAAAGTCAATAAAAGTCTGGTATTATGATTTAGCACTAAATTAGTATAAATTTATATATATATATATATATACACTGACCCAAAATGAAAACTTTACACCTGTTTTAAATATCGATATATCAATATGCATTTCATATAGAAATTTGACGTTAGCTAATTGTGAAAGCTAAATGTATCGGTAATGTATCAGTGGAAGAAAGATTTTGAAATGTGGACATTTCCCTTGTTTTTGTCATCAATGAAGAGGAAAGGGGTGAAACTGAAGAATACATAAATTGGATATTAAAACGGTTTATGTAAAGTATGCAGCTGCACCAAACTGCAAGCTGTGGAATTGTTTTAAATTGCATCAATACCCTGTATGACCTCCATTTTTACGAATACATGTTTGGATACGTCGTCTCATTGAGTTGACGTAACGTTGCACTAACGCGTTCGGTATGCGTTGCCACTCTACCAGAAGTGCATTCTGGAGGTCATTCACATTGTGGATGTTGTGGTTAGCTCTGGCTCTCCTACCCAGTTCATCCCAGAGATTTTCTATTGGGTTTAAATCAGGAGATACCGATGGCCATGGCAAAACATTTACGTTATTTTGACCTAGGAACTGGGTAGTAATGCGTGCCGTGTGAGGCCTGGCATTGTCATGTTGAAAAATGGAAGGTCTGTTCTGGTGCAAAAAAGGCAACAATGTGTTGTTAAGTAAATTTATATAACCTTGGGCATTTAGATTTCCCTGTATTATAACAAGATCGGTTTTTCGCCCACCCATTATTCCACCCCAAACCATTACACTACCCCCACCAAACCTGTCTCTCTCTTGAATGCAACAATCTGCTAATCTTTCATTTCTACGCCTATATACCCTTACTCTGCCATCAGCATGACTTACATTAAGTCGGGATTCATCACTAGAGATGACAGAATTCCATTGCCGCTGCGTAATATATATATATTGTTTACGAACCCACACGGGGTGATACTGAGAGGAGTTGTAGAGAGAGTCGTTACCACTGCGCCACTTTGGAGCCTTATCATAATTCGAATTAGAACACCTATAACACTGTCCATTGTTTATTTAATAAAACGACGCCCTTTCGTTGGAAAAAATATAAATACCAAGATAAGCTCTATTTTGAAAACACTGAGTTAGCTATTTGTATTTTGTTGAGATTCTGGAAGGTAAAATAACTCTCTTTCTTCAACTAAAGGCCACAGTCACTGTATCCATCTCTTGCACTGCTCCTCGTTTTCAAAGTCTCTTCCTCTATATAGCTCTTGCATTTATTTACCAGTAAATATCTTCTTTCATTTTTTTATTCACCTATCCAACCCCTCCTCTTTAGTCTAGTTTTTCCTTTTGTTGAAAAAGCGTTATTGAAGAAAACGCGTGTGATGAGAGGAGACAATGGACAAACAAGATACTTTGAAAGCAGGGAAAGGAATAGCGCATGATATGGAGTGACTGAGATATTAAAGAAAGAGGGAAGAATAAACAAATGAAGAGGAGAAAGATTTGGATACAGAATTTTTTTTATAAAAGAGACACTACATAATAAGAAAATTGAAAATATTGGTAAATATATAAAGGTAAAACCTAAATGCGTGACAGCCCACGACCAATATCATGCTTCAACTGAGACCTAAACCGTACAACAGTAAAGGCCGGTTGAGTTCGCACTCGGTGACCGTTAGGGAAAGTCTGCATTATGCAGACACTAATTTGAGACCGTACTCTTATCTCCAATAATCCACACTCAATATGCCTTGTAATAACTTTAGACCGGGTATAAACTCGTTAAACTCTATTTCACTTGAGACACACATAACTCCAATGCCTTCAGCGCTATGATGAGCCGAATTTGAAAAATTGGAGCCATTTTTTCTTTTGGGCCATTTTATTAGCCAGTAATATAACAAAACGTGAATATTTTTAACGCAAATTAAGGATTAATATATGCATGCATAACATTAATAAAGATGTTTCAGTGCTTATAAAATTAATTACAACATTTTTTTAAAGTAAGTTGATATTTTCTGAACTTGTATATTTCAAAAATATTGTTGAAATTGGTTCCATATGTTATAAGTTTTAAGTTGTATAGCGGGTATTATCTGCGGGGTTTTTATTTTGGCTTTATTGGCGGAAAATGAAAATGCGCCAAATATAAACACCGCTAATACAAACCTCCGTAGGTTAAAATTTGGCGCTCAGTGTAATTTCCGCCAATATTTAGCATCGCCAATACAAAACGCTCTTGTTTACGCGAAATCTTTGCCCCGCAGAAATAACCCGCTAAACAGTATCATAATTTTTATACTAATAAAGTATTTAAATTGTTTTCTAGTTAATAATATAAAAGTTATATAACACTGTTCATGCTTACACACATGTTGTTGCATGCCTAGCTATTATTTCTTTCTTCATGAATCGCAGCAGAAAAAAAACCCACTAATATTTAAGCATTCAAACAGATGTTACAGAACATTGCCCTAGTCTTTGCATCCAGTCTCAGCCATGTGTATCCAGTCCGTTCAAAACAGATTTCTCTGTATTTAATTATGAAGATAAATATGTCTTACCCTGGTAAGGTGACGATTTTCTAAGCGTTTTTGGTGTTTTTAAAATTTTCGATTTTCAAATCCATTGTACGCACTTGCGTAAGTGTGTAAGCCTAGACACGCCTTTGGCAGACTTTGTATCTCAGGCACTCATGCGTCAAAATGAGTTAATAGGAAGTAAAAGGTTAAAAACTTTGTTTTATTTTATTCAAAATTTAGAAGAAAAGTAAGGCAAAAAAAAAATGACATCATTCATATTAACTTAGAAAAATAATACGTAATGATTTTAATCTGTCTACGACCTAAATGATTTCTTTTTTAAATTTTATATTTAACTGTAAAAAGAACAAATAGTTCATATCAACTGCGAAATAATCAGGGTGTTATGAATATGCAAACTTAATATATGTAAATATCTCAAGCTTTAAACATGTTTAATGAATTAATACGCCTATGTCTTATGTCCAATAAACTAGTGTATTTGAGTATAGTAACATAATCAATACACATGAATAACAAAATGTATAAACATATACAACTGAGACATTTACAAAGATTTGAAGCATTAAATAGGTATTAATCATTATTCAAAATCAAAATGTGACTATACATATACAAAACAGGGTTTTATATCATATTTTGATAATTCTTTTTATATATTTTCATTATCTGTAAATCTTTTATAACTTTCCTAAAATTATATATTGCAGCAGTTTCATTTATTTGGCTCAATTTTGGCCATATAAGGAAATATCTAATTAAAGAATACGGGAAATCTTCCGAATCTTTAGTTGTTCGGAACACAGTATGCTAGTGGGCGGAGTATAATTGTCTCAGAAGTTCGTAGACTTTTGATATATAACTTGAACATATTTTCTGAAACAATCCTTAATGTAAATTTTATGTTTGACATTATTTTGAGTATTATGTTAACATCTATCAGCATCAGGGGTTTGATCAAATAGCACCGCATCGTCAGCAAACAATAGAATAATTTTTAGCTCATCCGCATTAATTAGCGGTATGCCGTCAGTTTCAGTCTTAATGTTCTGTAACATATTAAAGAAGAAACGGCATTGTAAGTCTTCGACCTTTTTCAAACTTGAATTGTATAAAAAAAAGTGGGTGTCCAGGGTCAAATGTTTGCCCCATTCAGGAATACAAATGTATATGTTACTAAGTAAATTGAGCCCTATAATTTAGCGTCCAGTAACCTTTGATTCCCCTTTTTAATGAAGGGATTGCTTTGTGTTTAGCGAGTAAGTTTATATGGTCATTTGAACAAATTGCCCCGAGGGACGTCAAATAGACACTAGGGGTCACGTGGTATTTGTACTGTAGGCTTTTTATGTATTCATATATGCTGACCTATATTGACTTATACCAAATAAGAATACATCTGTGTCCGATGACATTTCGAACCAGATTTATGTTTACGCATGTCCGTATTATTTTGAACGAAATGTTTAACTATTTCATTTAAACTTCACTTATGTGCTAACTTTGCAGGAAATAGATTGTTCCAGCTGAATGACTTGTTGTATTTGTGATTTCATTTTTTAAGTAAAAGAAGGCAAACAAGAAAGGTACGTATTTTCATCATCATTTCTTCTTCTCGCTCTCTTTCTCTCCCCCCCCCCCCCCCCCCCCCCCCGCTTTCTCAAATTTCGTCATTTCTTTTTTTTGCTTGGAATTTAAAATTTTTTTATAATTCATAGTTGCCTATCGTGATTTGACATTATCATGAAATGAAACATTAGGACATTTTTACCAACATAGGTAAAATACTTTTCAAATTTGACTCCCATTCGCAACGCCTCATCCATTTCTACGATTTTAATTCACTAGGAAAAGTTCGAGGTGTTCCGAATGATTTGACCCCCGCCGCCCCCCAATCGGAACTTCTCGGGTAATTCAATCATTCTTCACCATCCCTCGGATGATATGCTCAAATTCAGAGCAAATTGTTTGCCGAAATAAGAATACGTGAGTAAAGAGTTCCCATGGAACGCTATAATATATAACGCGGGTGTAAACAAACAAAATGTCCGACTCTTACACTTTCAAAACAACTCTTTTATAGTCGAACTGCAAAGCAAACACTTTCTATTTTCATATTTAAGTGTCGTGTTTACATGTCTAAATCACGTGACCGAAAATAGTCTCGATGTCTGCTTACTTGATACATCCGAGAGTGAAGAATTTATCACCGAGGCGTTCCGATTGCCCCCCCCCCCCCCCCCCCCCCAACACAAACACACCCCAACACACTCACACATACACATTAAACAATATATACACCCAAAGCAGCAATTAACATCGAATAATTCCACGAATGGATGAATAATTAGATTAAAGAGACTGATATACGAAATAAACTATGTACTAGTATCAAAATGACCAAAAACTCCAAATTACAGACACTATGGGCGAGGACAACGCTGACAAATATATGGAAAACAGAAACAAAGATACAGAAAAAGAAGCATATGGTTGCCTAGCATTTAAACCCAGGTTTGTATGCTCATTTTATTTACTGTTCCTATTTAGTTTGGATTATTTTCTTCCCTGTTGCTCGCGTGATTCCACATGTAAAGTTTAAGTGAACTATTTTTAACTTCCGTTTGCGCATGCGCGATTCACGAGTGTTGACATGACCTTAATGTATCAATTAGTACACCAGAAGAATATTGAACTATGTTGCATGCAAGAAGCAAGTCTTATGTCGTAGCAAAGATTTTGTCAAAATCACAAACGACTTTTAAAGGCTTATTATATTTCAAGATGATACACCTTTCATGAAAAAGAAAAAGATAAAAAGCATTGCGATTTTGTAGGAAAATGCAAAGTGTACATAATATGCAAATATCTGCCGTAAAATAACAATAATCGCATTTAAAATGTTGATCAAATAACGCCATTTAGTATTTTGTATGGAAGTTAAAATACTCTTATTGTTTATATTTTGCATTGGCGGGTACTCCCGAAGACAGTCCGTAATATTAGAAAATAATTTGAATTTGTTAAACCGTTTGTTTATATGCTACATCATCAATTTATGTATTCGCGATTCGTAACGGTGATATGCAAATTTTTGTAAACAAGAGAAGGACCTTTGTAATAAAGATTCCTTCTTATGCATGCATTCTAGTATTGTTGCTGTCAACGAGTATGTACAAATTACATCCATTTAACAATCTGTAACACACATCTTGCTTTTGTCCGAAGAATGTACAAAATATTTGGAAGAATAATTAGCCTTTAAACAAGCACAGGACTATGTCGTTCTCTATTTACTTAACAAAGTACTGATTCAGAAGTGATTGGCGAAGAAAGAAATCTTGAGTGTGCATGTCAGTCGGCCAATCATGTTAGCTTAAGGTAGCCTAGGTAGTCAGTAAAGTTGTTGTACATTGAATACTGCAAATGAATGCTAAAGCTTTCCTATATCAAAATAACAGAATAAAGAACATAAGAATAATGCTTGATAAAAAAGGTTTAGGGTCAGTTTTAAAAAAAATGGTTGGCCCGATTAGCGGAAACAAATTACTTTTTTTATTCTGATTTGGAAGATTCGAATGTTTCTTTTTATCACATTATTATCATTCTAATTGTACTGTAATTTTAGGACATGTAAAGTAATAAAATAAAGATTCAATAAAAATTTAATTCAATGCAGGTAAGAGAGAGAGAGAGAGAGAGAGAGATAGAAGGGGATTGGTATGCATATTATATGATGTCCATAATTATGCTTCTCTCTCTGTGGATTTCCTTCGCTTTCATATCGTTAAGTATTAACCCGCCTCTTGCTCATTCAGGGGACTGCAGTGTTTCAATTCGATTCGTTGCCACGTGTTGTGGCACTGCGTCTTTGGCTTCTTCGAGGGCTTCATGGTAAATGGTGTCATCAACGTCGTCCTAGTCGCCTTGGAGAAACGCTACGCCCTCTCAAGTTCCAAATCCGGGCTTATTGCCAGTAGCAACGACTTTGGGTCCATCGTCTGCACCCCTCTGTTTGGGTATTTTGGCGAACAGCGACACAAGCCGAAAATAATGGGGGCCGGTATATTACTGATGATTGTCGGATGTCTTCTATTTTCTTTCCCACATTTCATTGGAGACAAATACCAGTATTCCTTATCATCAGGCATGTAGTATCTTGAGAAAAGGGCAATAACTCTTACCTGGTTTCAATTATGTATTTGGATAAGACCATAGATTTTTGGGAGTTTTTAGGGGGGCCTCCGTGGCCGAGAGGGTAAAGTCGCTGACTTTAACACCCACTCAGCCCCTGACCGCGTGGGTTCGAATCCCGGCAGGGTCATTCGGATTTTCATGTGAGGAAGCCTTCCAGCTGACTTGCGGTAGGTCGGTGGTTCTACCCGGATGCCTCCGCGCATTCGGGGTCTTCCTCCACCTGTAATTAGCTGGACGTCGCTATATGACTGAAATACTGTCGAAGCGACGGTAAACTCAAATAGTCAAGTCAAGTCTAGGGTTTTAGGGTAATTATCAGTATTGTTTTCGAATGTTTATTTTTTTTGTGAGTTAAAGAAGGAATTTGTCAGTTGTTTCCACGGAAAGTTGTTTTTTCCCTGGTACTGGTTCAACTATGTTAAAGATGACCGACCACCTTAAAAGATAAACGACACATCGTAAAACAATATAAACCTCTTTTTTTGTATATATTGACCGCATATTTGACATCTCTTTTCGTTATGGTAAAATAATAATCGATACATCTTAGTTTTATTTGGTTATGATAATGATGATGGTGACGACAATAATGGCAGGTATAATACATGTACATTCATTATCTTTTCACATGTGTAATTTTTACGTTTGACACATTTTTTTTATTCGATAAAGCTGGTTTATTTTCTTATTTTAAACGAAAAAATAAATACAAACAGGCTTTATCGAATAAAAAAGCGTATTCTTGTTTAGTAAAAGCTTTTTTTTAAAAAAAAAATACAAACACCAACCCTTATAACAATGCATATAACACAAATTACTTTGATATAAATATGTTTAGAATTATCATTAATAATATTTATGAAATACATTGTATTTGCTCAATGATGAAATTGCAGATAATCAAGAGAACGGTACGGACAACGTCTGTATTGTCAATGGGTCACTAAGCGACTCTTGCGGCCAGTCGGATGTTCTCCAGGACACCGGAAGTTACAATGCCTACTACGCTCTGCTTATGATCGGAAACGCCCTCTTAGGAATAGGCGCTGCACCTATGTATACCCTTGGACTGTCGTACATTGATGAGAACTGCAAGCCCAAGCTGTCATCCTTGTATATAAGTATGTATAATACCGGTAATTCGGTTAGAGAGAGAGAGAGAGAGAGAGAGAGAGAGAGAGAGAGAGAGTGGTGTGTGTGTGTGTGTGTGTGTGTGTGTGTGTGTGTGGTGGATTCACTCCTACGTTTTACGGATTATCAAATCAAAGTTGAAACCTCAGTGTAAGTTTTAAAGACATCTAGTGTGAAATAAGCACTAAGAAATTTATTTTATCGACATTTATTTAAATACAAAATTATTTCCGCGATATCCAAATACCACAAGTTATGGTCTGCGTTCTTGAAAAAAAAACTATACTGTATATTTATATTTTAATATTTATATTTTCTCAAATTCGGCCTAGGACCATTAGAGTCTTTAGGTAATCCCCATAAGATATTTGAGTTTAAGCGCCTGAAGATGACGTCATCTACTACTGATACAAGAGCTACCGTCTCTTTTGTTTTCTGCATCCACATACGACGGCTTATATTTAGCCCTCAGCACATAAGGGTAGTTCCAGATCTGGTTGGTCCATCTAGATGGTTGTGGTATCCGGGTTGATATTACAGTGAGGAAGCCATATATATGGAGACAAAAAAAAAATACTGTCAGTGGGACGTGAAGCCCAAGCGGGCATTACAACACCCTAGTGTTTTCTACAATAGTGTAACATTACAACACCCTAGTGTTTTCGACAATAGTGTAACTCTGTTTTTTTTTATTCTTGGATGATACAGGCTGGACATTTTGCGCCGCGGCAGTAGGTGTGGCTATCGGCTATGTTGTCGGGGGACAGACCCTGGGGCTGTTTGTAGATATTGACAAAGTGGACCTTAGTAGGTTAGTGTACATAGGCAACAGCTTCATAGATAATTCAAATATACATAGAGTATATTTGGGTATCATCTACTGCAATAATGATTTTTATGACCGAAAAATGATAATAAATAACCTTCCTTTTTTCCAAAAAAAAATTTAAGATTCAATCAATAATAAATTGTCTGTATTTTTACCAAGCTAAGTTTTATATGTACGAGTTGAAGAAGGTAATCCCTATGAAATCATGCCTATATAATTTCCTTTTGAATTAAACGAAATGCATTTTGTTGTTTTGTTCAAAATGAAAATATGCTCAGTAAAAAGCTAAGTTTAATAAATTTACATAATGGAAATGCTTTTCGGTATTATATATTTATTTCATAGGTGTTCTATTTATCATTGAAGTGCACTTAACTTGAAAGTAAGTCCAATAGTAATCTATCTATTTATAATGTCCTATGCAACTTATCCTTGGTTGATTTTTTATATCAAATTCTTTTGACCAATTTTGGTGCTCAATAAAGAAACAAGAACTATCTTTAAAAAAGATACTCGGCTGTAGTAACCAGCTTGATGATTAGTGTCTGAATGGTTAAACGTGTAAAAGAGTGTGTTGTTGGTTTAATAGTTGTGTAATTCCTGTGTCAGTGCAGCTCTTTGAAATACCACGGATCCAAATTATTTGTTCAATCTTGGTAGACATTTACAGCATGTGCGCATTAGACTTTGTTTCGCGTGCTACAAAACGAAACCGGATGTTACGTTTTTGTTAAATATAGGATCTGTTAGGGTCGAACAATCAACTCCGAAATCTATGTGTTTCCTATTTTTTTAGCGTTCTAGTCTTTCAGTTTAACCTAAAAAGGTGCAGTGTCTTTGGCAGGGGAAGAAAACTTCAACTTTTAAAACAAACAGAGACCTAAAGAACTCGTTTCCGCAACTCCTTTCTTTTGACTAATTTTTCAATGACCAATGAGAATTTAGCAAAGTATGAAATAACCAATGAAAAGATGAAAAGCCTAATTTTATTCCCTTCATTACTGTGTGTTTCACAGGAAGTCTGGGTGAAAATAAACGGCCTTACGGCCGAAAAAAAGTATAGTTTGCCAAAAGCATCGAAATACTGTCCCGATGGTCGAGTGGTTAGAGCGTCCAGACTGCACATACCAAAGTTGGCACTGATAGCTCCCTGCTTGGCGCAGCATTTTCTGGACGGTATTCAGTACTGTATATACATTACTTTATTAAGTACTGTATATATATGAGAATGTCCTATTAAAATGGGTTTTCACTTCCGTTGGCGCACGTAGGAATTAGTATCGCAGTCGAATGTAAAGCTGCGATTGTAATAATTTTCAGTGACCGATATTTTTCTATGTGATTGTTTGGGGGTATCATACGTGATTTATGTTTGTTTTAAATAGTTTCAAGTGTACTTGATCATATTTAAATAAGGTATTATTCAGTAAATGTTTGCATTTTAATGATGTTTTTATACATATAGGTCATAACCTACTTATCGCTTCGCTCGTCGGTCTGGACATTCACATTTCATGTCTTCTGTATTGAGGATGTAATTATACATAGTAGTTTAATTATTACATGATGGGTGGGATAAGTAATTCATAATGTTTATCTTCTTAATATGTAATATTATTCTACTTTTTTATGAAATATATGAGAAAGGTATATTGAAATTTTCTACATAAATCGTTTTATTACATGAAACTAGACATTTAACACATTCGGTCCCAGTATACACCTACTCGTGTGTCTTCATAATCAATAATGATAAAAATCTCTAATAATTTTGGTTATAAATTATAAAAAAAGAAAAAGACGTTTAAATACATGAAAATGTATAGAAAGCAAAAAAATATAACGAATAACCGTAATATTGAATAACATATTAAATCAAAATACGCTGTAGTACATTTTTCTTCACATTTCAGTGTTCCGTTGACACCGGCGGACCCCCAGTGGGTGGGGGCCTGGTGGATAGCACCGTTAATAGCTCTCATAGGCTTCCTTGTGGTGACCTTCCCTATCTTTGGATACCCGAAACGTCTGCCTAGTGAGTAATGTCGTTATTGTACATGTACTTTTTTGCTCCCTTGGAAAAGAAAGGTGTCGTTCTTGCCTCACCCTCCCACCTCAGCAACAGGGTTCAAACCCACAACCTTCACATCTGAAATATTGCATGTTACCACTGAACCACGGCGTCCCGTGTTTCAAAATGGCACCCCAGGCAGTGGGACAGGTCAACGTGAGTATTCATATAATCAAAGCCAGATTGTCAAGTCTTGAATCTTTTGAATGTCATCTGGTAAAATGGTAAAATCTGTTTTATTTCTGGCTGATGTTACTAAGGTGAGCATCGATGATCACTATGATCCTCTTGTTATAATCCAGTTTCACCTTAGATTGGTCATTTATCAAATTGTACATCTAATGATTAAGAACTTGACAGACATTACGAAAGTATGCGTTGAATTCTTCATGTACATGTATTTCCATGTTTTAAAAAGACACACAATAATTATTTATGTTTTTTTTTCTGTGTTTTTTTTTTACCTCAACATAAACATCTTCAGATTTTACCTCGGTATTTTTTTCACGTATGTGCATGGACATGTGTCAACGTTAGATGATTTTTTATGAGAAATGTGTTGTCGGTTAACATGCACAACATTAGTAGCATGGAGACGAAGATTGTAGTGCCGTCAATGAAATTAGAATCATGTGTACCGGTGTAACGTTTTCAAGATCCTCCATTTTAAGTTTTCCCCCGGTCACTTAAAATCATTCTCAAGTTCCTCTCCCTTGGAACATAAAACGTTTTTAAATGGCCCTCCCACGATTTAATGACCCGCAAATGACTCTCTTCCCTTTTATATTTCTTCGTTGAGAAAGTTTTTTTTTTCTTTCTCATCAAAAGAAAAAGTAAACATAGTATAAAGAAAATGTTACGACTTGCGCATGTATGTGTGCATGTACGTGTACGAAATAAATATCATCAATGAGATTTGCGCTTTGATGATTGATTTTGTCAGCTGCTGTTTTATGGATTTATATGATATTTAAAGAATGAAAAAATGACAAAGATAAGTTTATTTTGTTTAATGATACATGTTATATTTTTTGCCGATGTTAGGATAAGTAAAAGACAAAATACGATTATCTGCTTAAATCGATCAGTGCTAAGAAGACATTATAATAAATCATATCTTTTTTAATATATGTATGTAAATCATTTTAACCACGGTTGGGTCGAACCACCGATGACTAGAACAAATTCCGTTCCCCCAGCCTGTTCGAGTCACCGAAGTTTGACTGTATTAGTATTTGAGGTTCCTATATTGAATTTATATGATTTTAAAAGCGTTTCAAAATTCACCCGAAATAACATGCTAGATTCCTGGCTAAGACACTTTGAAAATGGGGTGGTGGTTTCAAGACGTTTTCAACAAGCCCACCCGGATGGGGGAAATAAAAAAAAAAAGGTTTTAATATTCCCAGGAGGAACTTAAACCGGGGCCCACTTGATTCATTAGCTGAAACGATTTCAAGTGACCCCCAAAAGTAATATTTAACCTTTTACCTCAAGAATAGTCTTGTAAAAATCATGATTTAATAAATATTAATTCACTAATTTTTAAATGGTATCTAAAAACAGTGGATTTTTCTGTGTCATGAATACTATATAGAATCTGAGATGAGCAATCAGAGGAAGATCCTGATCAGACTGCTCCTTTCTTCATTTCCTGTCTGATCTGGGTCTGTTCTGTTTGACAACGCGACAAACTGCGTCTACAAAGAGTTAAGCGTTTAACATGCATGTCATGGTGTTCCAGCATATGACGATGTCCAAGCGACCCGTGTGAGTGAGGCTCACGGTGGAGAGGATGAAATAACTGCCCAGGCCAACTTTGGCAAGAGCTGGAAGGACCTCCCTAAATCTATACTTCTATTGGTAGGTGGTTTTGACCGAACATATATTAACCTCACCCATCAGGTATCAGTATATTCTAAAGTAATATAAAAACGCCCCATCTTGGAAAAATGTCAAATGTTTTTTTCGATTTTTTTTTCAAACGATTTTAGATTATGTAGAAATATAAAGAGGGGCTACAATCTGTAAAACATACCCTGAAGTATTTAAGTTTTTATAGACGAGAGGTTTTCGATTATAACTCTGAGTATTGTATATAAATATATAATTCTCGGGAGATTCCTAACAATTATTTCGACTTCATGAATTGGCAGCGGTGAGTGTAAGTCTATGATACTAATTTTGCAGTTAGTAGGTATGAACACTAGTCTATTCTCTCATTTTTTATGAGAAATTCACGAATATTGTGATATATTTCATTTGTATTTTGTAACCATGAATGACAAAGCAAACCAAACTACGATATTTCTGACTATGATTCTGTATATTATAACTTTCTCATAATTAAACAATTCCCGTTAGACAGTTTCCTTAACAGACAAACTGTTGTCAATCTATCTTCATGTACACTGTAATTTTTTACTGAATATATTTATTCTTTCTAGCTTAAAAACCCAACATACGTTTTTGTATGCATGGGGTCTGCCATTGAGGGTCTGATAGTTGGGGGAATGGCGACGTTTGGTGCCAAGTTGATAACAGGGAAGTTTAACGTGGACATAACTCTTGCTGGGACAATCATGGGTAAATTTGACCATTCGATTTGATTTCACGCTTTTGTATCAAGTAGCAAGAGTTATTAAGAATAAAAAAAATATCGTACATCATTTATTAATTTAATTCATTTATTATACTACCAACTTTAAATCTACACAAGACCATGTTTGAAATTCGAACAATAATGATAAACAGATTAATCAGGGCATATCTAAGAATTGTCAAAGTTTGTGGCGGAATTATACGAGACAAAGCGGTATAGGACGATGTTTTGAAGACCGCTTTACTTTAGGTGGGCCTGTCTTTAAAATGTCTTACATTTGTTTTGTTGAAATGTACTAATAATTAATAATTAAATGTTCCCCATTCAGTCTTGGAATTCCTTCCAATGCAGACAATTTAGGATATGTTATTGCCTATACATCAAAACTGATATACACAAATAAAAATCACACATGTCTGATAACATTTAAAAAAGAACCAAAATACTACACCATATTTTTTATGGACGAGTTTTACTAAAGTTTGCGGAAAATAAACGATCGCATACTATTTGCAGGCATCATCACAATCCCGGGGTCTGGTGGCGGGATGTTACTTGGAGGTTACCTCGTCAAGAGGTTCGACCTCAAGTGCCGCGGGATACTGAGGCTGTGTGCCGGCTTCATGTTCACCGCCCTCTGTTTCGGCCCGTTCTTTCTCGCCCACTGTACCATGGACCCCGTGGCGGGCCTCGATACTCCGTACCTGGCGGAGTGAGTAAATCAAATCACATCGCATAAGATGAAAGAATCACAAAGGAATAAAACGCAATTTCAATGATATTGAAAAAAAAAATAATGAAAAAAAAAAAAAATAAAAAAATCAGCAAAAACTTTTCAAAATGGTACTGAAAACAGAAACCCGGTTTTAGAGCAACTTGGGCCATAAACTTTGTATTTAAACAGAATGTTTCAGCAGTTGAAAGTCTGTTTGAATTACAGTACATGCTGGGCTTCATAATAAAAAACTTAGGTGTTATTTTCTATATTCGAAGCGTTCACTTATCAATATTTTACAGTCAGTCAGTCAGTTCGAATCAATCAATCGAATCAATCAAAGTAAACTTAACCATTTCTTTTCCCCAGGTCTTCTGTCGGCGGTATCCTATCCACGTGCAACTCTGATTGCGGTTGTACCACGCAGGGGTTCGAGCCTCTCTGTGTTGATGGAGCTGTCGTGTTCTCCCCTTGTCACGCTGGTTGTTTGTCTCACAGCTTAGTTGACGGTGTTCAGGTAAGACAACCAATCAAGCAACGAACCAACCGAATTTATATTAATGGCTATATAGGTTTTAACTTTCTGCAGTAACATGCTCGAAAGAATTTCTCAACACTTACCATTTTCGCGATTCGTAAATTTATTTGGACAAGCCAAAAAAGCCCGTACACATTGGCAGCATTTATCAAACTATTTATACACGTGATTACAATGGGCACAGCCATTTATTATTTCATATAAAATTCCATATGGAGAAAGTCACGAGTCACGTGGTCATGACATGTACAATGTATGTTCCAATCGTACCAGATGCCATTTTTTATTTTTGAGTTTTATTATTTCGTAATTTTGTCACACTACCTATAATTATTAATAAGTATATGTATGTTACACACTTAGACAATGCAATACATTATACTGATAAGCTTTATACATACTTTGAGTTTTTAAAATTGACCCCATCCATGCTCTTTGATTGATTGACCAAATTAGATATGGTGAAATTTTTTGATTGTCTGTTATGCTTAATCGGCTGCCCCTTCTTCTTCATAACATTACCCAGGTGGTCAAGAAAATATTTCCATTCTGATATGTTTAGTTACTTTGAAACTATTGTGAAATTATACAGGATTTATCGCTGACACTGCCTTTATCTATTCTTTTTTTATTTACCAATGACTACCGAACTGAAATATCAGGGGGTAGCCCGAAGTATGGTCATTTTTCTTAATGGCATTCCTTAAAAAATCATAAAAGCCGTAGGTTAAAAAAATGGAGAAACAACCAATACTACAAATACCTTAGATGAACAACCTTCCGCTACCCGTATCAATGATTTCGACAGGGTTATCTGGTAAGAAGCCAGTGATTTAGATTTAAATTGACGTTTCTTTTGATTTTCTGTTCAAATAGGTGTACAATAACTGTTCGTGTATTGGACCAAATATCACGTGGTCTACTGACGTCACTTCCGGAATCTGTACCGGGAGATGCGGGTTGATGTACTTATTCTGCGTATTGTTTCTGTTCGTTATGATCTTTACGTTCGCTACATTGTCACCTGGAGTCACCGCTATCTTTAGGTAAATATGGCAACAGGTATCATATGTATGTTACCACAACACGCCATTGCAACTATATACAGATATATATTTTAATAATTGGCCATAATTAATTGGTTATTCCCTATATCAATGAACCGAACAAATATAGGACTGTATTGTGTACTTGATAAAATAAAAAATGTAACTAACGTGTCAGTTTATATTTATTTTAAAAATCCATAGAAATAATACATATTTACTTTCTACATTTTTTACAAGTTTGCAAATACCCCCCTCACCACAAAAAAAAAAGAAGAAAAAAAATGTAATAATATCTTTTATATGGTCATTTGCGTGAAGCTTTTCGCAAAAGTATGCGTTGTGAAAATTAAGACAACAACAATTTTCGTATACATTACGAACACTTGAATGCGTCAGAACACTTAAAAACAAATAAACCATTTCGCATGGTTTTTCAGATGTGTCCCCGACAAACAGCGGTCTGTCGGCATCGGCGTCAGCCTGTTATTCGTTCGCCTCGTCGGTAAGATATTTTAGGGTAATTTGTCAAGTTAAAACTAGATATTTATCATAAAATGTTCAATGATACATTTTTTATGGGACTTCACATTTTTCGTTGATATTATGTATGTTTTTTCCACAAATGTTATCATTTATTTCTTCATTTAATAGACCTCATGTTTTCCAAAACACGAAAATCCGCGAGTAACTGTTTAAGATCTGAATGTGAAAACATTAGGATAATAACATATTTATTCATTTATATATAATGTATTTATTTTTTTTTTTTGCAATATTTATCATTAGGTACATTACCCGGGCCAATATTACTTGGCGCCATCATAGACAGCACGTGCGAAGTGTGGCAGGACACGTGCGAAGGAAGTGGTTCCTGCTGGTTATACGACAAGAAAACCATGGGACACCGAATCATGCTGTGGTTCATGGTCCTCAAGACGATTGGCTTTACGTTTTTCCTGATTGCATCGTTTGTATATAAAGCGCCTGCTGACTTTGATCAACCCAGTGACAAATCCATAGAATACATCTCTACAATATCAGATAAAAAGATGAATGAAACAGATTCTCCAAATTTAGGAACATTTCTTTCAACAAGATTATGATTTATTTATTAATAAATTATAATTGGTGATTTTGCATGGCTGAAAATAATGTAAACAACAAAAAATAAAACGCTTTTCATTACTGATTATGGCGTGGGGGGATTTCGCGATTTGATCTTAAATTGTTTTTATGTTGTGCTGGAGTTTTCCAGAACTGTGACAGTATTTCTTTCCAGCTAATAGGTTTGTACATGAACGGTAGCGAACAATTCGTGTGCGCTTTCACAAACTCAAGTGCAAGAATACTTAAACATACAAATGCGTGTATACTCTCTGGGATACGATTTTGTACGACAATCGACATTAATTGTAAAAAACAAAAAACAAAAAAAAAAAAAAAAAACTTTATATGTAAAATAAATGAAACATGTTTGTCTGTTTTGTTTACAGATAAAGCATATTCATTACAGTAATAGAACATTAGTTGAAGCTTTTTCACTTATGGTAGCAGTGTTCGTCAAAATGTAAAGTGAATATTGGCAAGATGACTGATAAGAACGAAAGCGAAAGTTGACAGTTCGTTTTTTTTTATTGTTTTTTTTTTTTTAAATATTTTTGTTTCTTCTTTTTAATTGTTATCTCCGTTTGTTACCTATTTTAGGTAGCGACTTTGGTATTGTAAGAATGCACTGGAATATGTCTTCCTCGACAGTATACATTTTGCTGTAAGAATGTGTTGTTCAGTTGCGTATTTTTATTTCTTTCAGTGGCCTATTAGACGGTAAAGGTTCATTATAAGGGTGCTACGGTCCATTTGTAACATATCTGACTGCGGACCCGAAAGTTGTGGGTTCGAACCCTGTTAGGGCAAGGATTTTTCATGACCTTCACAGGCGCAAAGTACTGGTCTAACCCAGGAACTGTCTAGAGGGATTAATATAAGTTGTAAGAACTTGTTTCCAAATAGACATAAAATAAATAAGTTTAAACTAAGTATAGGATCAGAAATGCTGATACTGGTAAAGATGCTGACTAATTTGCTATATGTGAATTATAATAACACTCTTAATTGCAGTTTGACGCTTTAAATTATTTCTGTGTATTGTAATTTTATACTCAGCCAAAAAAGAAAGTACCCATCATACATTTCTATCCTCATACTTAGAATTAGCATATATTCTGACTTTTTGTTCTATTTGGAGTACAGAACCATTCCTTTCTGACATTACGTGAAAATTTGAAGTTGCTGCGATAATTCTTTCATTGAACCAATTTGAACGTCGATTTTAAAAATGCCACTTCGGTTATATGGAATTTTCCAACTACCGCATTTAGCACCTCGATAGCTTTGTTTCCTTGAGCATTATTCATTCTTATCATTTTTATTTGACTTGATTTTGCATGATTTTATTCAGATTTATTTCCGGTCGATTGGTTGAGTCAGACACTATCACCGGATATCGACTTGTGCAGCACATGGCGCACGTGCAATATCACTAAATTTGGCCTTGGTTTACTGATTTAAACTTAGGTCAACAGGAACTCCAACGATTACAATGTCATGTACATTTTTTTTGTTATATCTGTGTTAACATAATATTAAAAGAGATATTAAGAACTGAAATATAGGTATTTTCTTTTATAGCTGAGTATAGATATCATGTAAATATTGATTCCCATGCATATTTCAAATAAAAAGTTTAACGAATTTGTTTTAATGTTAATTTTGATTCGTAAGACCTACTAAACACAGATTGGCAACTAGTCTAAATCTCACAAAAACAGTAACAAATTGTCCAATTCTCGCAAACTCACGCTTTCAAATATCTCCTTTTCTATTGAAGCTATGTGAAAGTTATTGTATCTATAAATAAAAAAAAAACCTGCATAAAATGTTATTCTGCTACACTGGTTGAATTTAAATAATAATTTAAAACAATTTTGAAAATTAATCAAACTAAAAGTATGTTTTGGTTATTTCATAATATAATAATGATATTAACTACTTGTATACCTTTGTATTCATTTTGTGTTTTTATTTCCAAATATATATAAAAAAAAGGCTTATCAAAATCTATATTTGTTAATTTTTAACCAAAGTGAATTGTCATAAACTGTAAATAAACGGTGATTTTTGCCGGTAAGGGGTTTGATGTGTGTAAGTAACACAAATCTTCAAAGGCAAACATGTAGAATAATTGCTTACTGATATTACTTTTAATATCCATTTGAACTTACCATAAATGTGTATTTGATTTCCAATCTCGTCTGGGTCTCGTTGAAGTCCAGCTGGCCGAGCGCGACTTCATAAAGTTGTTGTTGTATTGAGGTTTACCGTCGCTGCGATAGTATTTCAATCATATAGCGACGTCCAGCTAATTACAGGTGGAACCATTACGGGTAGAACCACCGACCTGGTAATAGTATTTTAGAGGAATATAAATTATTTAAAACACAGTTTTTATATGAGTCATACCTGGATTTAGTACCACACAATCTGAGATTTTTCATAACTAAACTACGTATATCATCTCACAATTTGAGAATTCATACTGGAAGATTCGGAGAGAATAGATTACCTAGGAGTGAAAGATTATGTTTGCAATGTAATTTAAATGACATTGAAGATATATATCATGCCTGTGTTATAGAAACCTTAGAGTTAAGTACTTGGAAAAAAATATTGTTATGTTAGGCCATCAGTTTTTAAATTTTATGAAATATTAAATTCCCATGACAGTAAAGTTTTGAAAAATTTGGGGATCTATATAAAAAAATCTTTTAAATTAAGAAATACTTTATATTTTGTTGATGATTAGTATGAAAAATGCAATAATATTGTAAGTTTCTTCTACTCTCCATGAATAATATGTTTAATATGGACTGTTATCTGACAAATCACGTGTTTATTTTGTATATATGCAGTTGTTTAGACGATGTACTTTGTACAAGTCTTTAATAAAATGTGTTCTGTTCTGTTCTGTTCTGGTATGTTTACAGTCCCGGGGCTGCCTTTACGACCAGTGCAGACCAAGATTAGCCTGCGCGTCCGTGCTGTCTGATCATGGTCTGCATTATTAGCTTTTCAATTAATACATTTTCAGCAAGTATCCCCATTAATAACTAACGGTACAGTCAAAACTGAAGGAAAGGTTAAAGTCAAATAAAAAATTAAGCATATAAGGATTAATTAATTTCCATTAAACGTGCTTGTCATTGGGTCATCGGACTATCGTAGCTTTACTGACTTGTTTTTCAAAGTTCAAAATGATGATAATAATAAAACACATGGGCACAGCATTAAAAATCATTGGACTTTGTTTTTGCGTTACATCATGCTAATTACATAAATTTTCTTTAACCTAAACGTGCATTTCCATCGATTTACGTCTGCCTTTCATTCTTTAGACTTGCATATGTACCTATATTCAATTCAGTCAGGAATTTCATTGGCTAAATCAGACTGTTAGAGACTGGACCATCTCTGTTATAGACATAATAATCTGACGGAGATCCGCAAAACTGGTAAAAGTTAAGAGCAAATCACGAAAAGCTCTCGTTTAAAGTACGTGTAAGATCATGTGACCGCAAGATAACATGCGATTTGTTAAACTGAAAGTAACCGCCATTTGTAGTAAAAGAAAACAGTTTAACTGAATGTTAAATAATTGATATTCTAGTCTTATTCTGTCTTAGTGTCGAATCTACAGCATAAGGTGCACGTGAAGAGCATGGTATATGATAAACTTCATAGATGATGTAAGCTACCGGTTGCATAAAGCAGATATTTGTGAAATAATGACTTTTTAAATCCGATAGTAGTCAATATAGTCTTATTGATTAAGGGCTAGAAAGGATTTTTTTAGGAAGTAAAATAATTCAATTAATTAAAAAGATAATCTTTGTCAATATTTCGGCAAATATTGCCTATATGACAATAAAAGTGAAAATAATGCTCCAGCGTTTATGCTTGTTTGTACTGCAGCATTTTTTAAATGTATTTTTCCTCTTCATAGTGGCAATATTTTCTAAGGAGTGAGTTTATCCCTGTCACAGTTGCCTAATGGTAAGAGCGTCCGCCCTGGAATCGAAAGGTCGTGGGTTCGATCCCCAGCCGCGACATGTTGTAAAAATAATACTGGTATGGATCCATTGCTTGACGCGTAGCATAAAGGTATTTCCAGGACTGGTTAGCCCAGTCTCAGGATAATATGACTGGGTGTCTACCGCCTGATGCTGCAGTGTGGCAGCACTATGTCTGTCTCAAGCAGACATGGTCTGCAAATAACTGAAATACTGTCGGCGGGACGTTAAACCCAACACTTAAACAAACTAGCATATATTTATTTCATAGGATTGTTTTGTATAAAAAGACAAAAGTGCTCCAAATCTTAAACTGCCAGTCATTTCAGCACCTTTTTCGGGTTATATTCCATCCCTATATGTTTACATTTTCATATCATAATACAATATCCCAGTAATTAAAATTAATTGTGATAGATAAATAGATCGATATGAATTGAAAACGAATGTAAATAAATCGATCGTATCTATCTAAAAACAACTATGAAGAAGAATAAAAAGTCATTAATAAACTGTTCGAACAAGGCACCAGCTTTGACATAAAAACACAGGCAAACTATTATGGTTAACATACTTTATTTTTATTTTATTAAGTATGATTTTCATTGCTCATATCAATTATAAATACACTGTCAGTGCGTATTTCTTCAATTTATTGCAAATAAACCAAATACAAATCGTATGTATGTTTAACATTAGACCGCATGTTGTTTATGAGTGATACTGTTTGTTAAGCGCCTGCAGGCTGCCAAGTGTTAAGCGTCACAGCGAGATCTCGTTCAAATCCCATTCACCCGTTTTATTGTCACGAGCGACTACGTTATTTTGGACCGTTTCAAATCTCTGTCAGGTTATTATGTCTATGCTATTTAAGCATTCACTGGCCATCCTTTCTGTTGCTAGTTCACGTGAAGTTCAAAGGAAGGAAACCACTTTTTTCATTTACCCGTAATGATAAAATATGTTATTATTTTTACACCACTGAATGGCACGCATCCTTGTTTTCCCCCACGATATAGTTCAACTTAGTAGAAAATATTTTTTAGCCAGGCGTCAGCAAGTGAAAAAGTTAACTCAGATAAAATGTATGTCCACTTTAGCGGTATGAGGCAAGTATATATAAAGGACTCAATATTCCAGGTCTAGTTGGCCCGGTGTCGGAAAGATATGACTGGGTGTGGTATCATGCCACATCTCAACTGTGTAGCAGCACTACATCTGTTTCAAATAGACATATGCGTAGTCTCCAAATGACTGAAATAATATTGGTGAAACGTTAATGGCAAGAAATATAAGCAAACCATCTTATGCATAGTGACAAGGGAGACGCTCATTGATATTGTCACGATGAATTCAATAAACATGAAAGGCATAAGAACGTTAATAGTGATGAAACAATTTCAAGTTATTACCATATATTATCACAGTTACAGATACGGGAAAAGGGGTCAGGTATAATGACCAGGTAAATAAACGGGAAAGAAATTGCCATCATTATCAAGGGTCAGTGTTTATCACTGAATCCCCTCACAAGTTTGTGGATTTGTTGTCAGTGTTAACATTTAATCCACGAACACAAGAAAGAAGAAGCCAACAACTGATATGAAGGTCTGACAAGCACGTGGTCCTGTTTTGACCGCACGCCATTGTTTGACCAACAACGAAGCATTGCTTATTTTCAAAATACAACTTTGGAATAAATTCACTATATTCAAATCGGAAAATGGAGAGCAAGGTAATATGACATATACATTCTATATATAATAACCAGCCACAATGCTGAAAATGTGATAGAGACAGTTTTTGTGTAAATGTATAACTCAACAGTAATTCTTCCAAGTCTTGAAACTTTTATATGCACATTGTTCACTCAATAATCTCTGAATAATAACATTGTGTATAAATCTTTAATTTTATTAATCCACTACAGATTGCCAATGCATTTCATAAACTAACAGCAATATTTTTTTCTTTGCATTTTCTCAATTATTTCTGCTGAGAGCTCATACAATTAATGCCAAGATGTAACAAAAATGTGATTTTGTCTTAAGCACCATTGCTAACGTCCCGCCGCCAGTATTTCAGTCACGTTTATATGCACGCTGTTCACTCAATAACTTCTGATCTTATAACATTGTGTATCTAGATCCATATCATTGTAATTTGTATCATACGATCAGTTCACAATTTCGCTCCCCGGAACTGGCGAAGACGCCGTGTGGTACAGCAAGCACCTGCTTCTGAGATATAACCGAATTTCCCGAAGAAGACGTTTTCAAGGAAAATAACGTTTACACGTGCAATGTGACCTACACTTGCCGAGTTTATTTCTACCAATGGCCCGTGTACGAGATAATTTAAAATAATATCTATCTGCAGCCCTACATTGACAATATGTTCCTGCGGGCCAAATAGCAGTTTCATACTGTAGCCAAGTGCCATAATATCAGGTGCAGACGAATGTTTCTGGTACCGGGTCTTACCGTTCATGAATATCTTAACATTAAATTGATGTAAAAATAAACCGCCATATGTAACAAGATAACATATAGAGGCATAGGTCATCAACCTTTTGGCCCTATATTTGTGACCAGTTCACATTGTACTTCGCCAAAGGAGCAGAAGATAAAGTTGACCTTTATATGCCTCAATCAAGGAGTTATCATACCTTTTGAAATGGAAAGTTCCAATTTAAAACCTTTCGAATAAGTATGATCGTGCCTAAGGTTGACATGCAAAATTTGCTATATGTTATTTCTCTTAGCCGAAGAGTTATATTTGTTATTTCGTAGATTGATTGAAATAGTGAGAACATGTTTTATATCCCCGCAAACGAATGTTTAAATCACTTTGTCAGCTGGTCATTCGGTCGGTCGGTCTGTCCGTCTGTCCCCAAAAGGATTTTTAATGACTTTTGTCATAAGTGACATATCTTGATCAAATTTGGGACATGTAAACTTTATGTGAAGCTTTGCTGTATGTTTCAGGTTTTATGGGTCAAGGTCAAAGGCAATGTTACTGAAATACTTATGTCACTGCTTACTGTCTGCAAAATCGAATTTTCTTTACAACTTTTGTCAGGAATGAGATATAATCAAAGCTGGTACTTGTATACTTTGTGTAGAGAGAAAGATTGATGCGCTGTAAAGGTATAAGGGTCAATGACACTGATACTAAAAATATATAGTCCCTAAAACTAAATTTACTCATTAATGTCAGATATGAAATATCGTAATAATAAGTTTTGAACATTTAGAGCTTGTATGAAAATCAGCTTTAATAAGCTGTAAGGGGTCTGAACGGTAAAGGTCAAGGTCGTTAAAATGATTTTTGTTACTGCTTAATGTCTGTCCCAAAAATAGATTTTTCTTAATAACTTTTGTCAGGAATAAAATACAATCAAGTTTGCAACATATATATTTAATGCTTGTTTAAAATTAATTTGTTAATAACGTTTAACAGGAATAAGATATTTTAACCATGATCTTTTATGTGAAAGGTTAATCATTTTTAGGTTCTTTTTTGACGATTCTTTCATGAGACACGTTCAGAAATTGTCTCCTTCATCATTTAGAACAAACGTACTTCCATCCTGTGACAAAGCAGTATGCAGGGTACTGTAGTCACCTCTGTGACAGTTCTAGTTTTATTAGATTAAGTGTATGTAACTTATCAAACTTTACTCTTTTTTTAACTATAATTATTTCGCTTGCTTTCTCCACTGAGTGTTTATCTTGACAACATTGTACAAACACCAATAATTAACATGGTAACCTTACGCAAATAAAGAAGCAGTTACAATAATCTGCACCATGCCCTCGATTTGTTCTTTTGCAACGGTAGGATACAGGAAATAAAGGATAATTACGTCATTAAAAAAATAATATTTCAACGTACCATACTGCTCCAATTTTACTTATTTCGTCGGACATTTCAGTTCTTAGGCACTTTCAATATTTTACTTTTTCTACAGGACTCATATTTGGTGCTTTCACGTAACAATACCATCAGTGGTATATGGTACCACCTTGACATTGAGCCAACCAATAAAACCATTGTTGTATTGCACGCAGAGGAATGTACAATACTATGCTTTCCCTCCCTACCGATAAATATTTGTTGTCTACTGGAATCATATTAAGCGCGCTTCCAGATAGCGACATCTCGCCGTTATGTGGACTGGTTCCACGCTAAGTAACATTATTCTTACACCGTGTCAATCATTCCAGTTACTTTCCCTGCATTTTGTGTGCAAAAGTGTAATACAAGCACATTTTTGCGACTTTGAAATGTTGCGACCGGGAATCAAACCCACGACATCCATTAAAAATGCATTCATTTTCGTCATTATTTACAATTATATTAGTTGTAGTCATTTAGTTCTATTTAAATACTTTCTTATTGTATAAATTATTTGTTAAGAAGACCATATCGAAGAATTGCAAAATATATTATCCTCTAAAAATGAAGATATTACTTTTATTATTATTGTCATTATTATTTACTAAACATATATATTACATCATAGGGGATGGGGTGCAATAAGTGATTGTATAGAAAATTCACTTGTGGCGAATTTAGTTACTGCTAAATCAAAAAATCAGAAATGTTCACGAACGTTTGTTTTTCGCTTGAATGAAAAGATAAAAAAACGTAAATGAATTCTTATTTAGCAAAAATAGATATTGTGTCGAAAATTCACAAAGTGAAAATTATTTCATCATGCCATTGTGTGAGTTCTAGCACTATGATGTCTTAAGAGAAGAAAATGTAAAAAAATGCATTAAATAGCAAAAGGTATATAGTGAATTTGATCATGTACTATCGTATTGTGCTGCGGCCATAGTATATCAATATGCTATTCTATGGTCACTCATGAAAGAAAGAATATTACTGATTATAAACACCACGCCTTTCACCTTAAAACTAGAAACGAACTTTGCTCAAATATATTAAGATGAACTGTCACTCAGAGAAATCCTAGGCGCGTCTAGCCATTAAATTCATCATGTGACACCGTGACCTTTACTATACAAAGTGGCTTTTATTGGTCACTGTGTTGGACTTAGGATGGAGCATCTGTCTGTTCTCATATACGAGACAGAGCTTATAGATAACCCTTTCTTGGACACCCTGACCATGTCCATGTCTTGTCGTGAAGCCATATAGCTGCGTTGTTTATAAAAACATTCAGGAACGACACCCCTTTCTTGATCCCATGGGGGCTGCCAAGGATGAGCAGCGACATGATGGGGATGCAAATGAACCTCGTGGGAATATAGAAGAATATGGATGCTTGAAGTTCAAACCGAGGTATATTTTCGTGTTTGTGTTTTTAAACCTGAAATATGGGTTTTAAAAGATCAAAGGATAATGGGGGAAAAAAAAAAGAAATTTGTCATTCACTGGATAGGTCTATGACCTTTGTATCCTTCATCATAATATAAAGAAATACAGTTCTGTTTTCCTCTCAGGTATGTATGTTTGCTGGTAAATTAGATTGTAATTAGGTTAAAAGCCATCATTCGAATTCACATATATCATATATTTGTAGGTTTTATTTTTTTTTTTTTTTTTTTTTTTTCTTTTACAAAATTCAATAAGAAAAGGATTAAGTGGACGATATGACAAGACCATTTTAAAACAAGTTCTTACAACTTATATACTAATCCTTCTGGGCGGTTCCTGGGTTGGACCAGTACTTTGCGCCATGAAAAAATCCTTTGCAATTATCACTGGGCCACTACGCCCATTAAGCCCGATCAATCGTTATCATTTTGGGGCCGTGGAATTTTACGCCTGCATTTCGTTGCTGTATATGGTGTATCAAATTTCGCTGTTTCATTGGCTCCAACGCCAATAAGGCGCGTTTTCATTGGTCGATTGGTAGTCAGCAACTGATGTAAATTAATGTTTTGAATACCTAATTTCACACGATGGTGGCCCAACTACTGTTGTAATTTATTTTTAAAATCACTGTTAAATCAAACTTGCGTTTGTTGTCGTTTGTGTCTCATATCACAGAAATCAACTTTGCTGATTACAGAGGTTTATAGCGTGTATACATCACAACCTATTTATTGAATTAAAATAATCTATATATTTCTAGAAGATGGAATATGTCCTGTTACAGCTGCCTGCAGTGTTTTAACACAATCCGTTGTCACGTCATATGGCAATGCGTGTTCACCTTCTTCGAAGGATTTATCGTGAATGGCGTCATCAACGTTGTCCTCGTTGCCTTGGAGAAACGCTACGCCCTCTCAAGCTCCAGATCCGGGCTTATTGCCAGTAGCAACGACTTTGGATCCATCATCTGCTCGGTCTTGTTTGGGTATTTTGGGGAGCGACGTCACAAGCCTAAAATTATGGGCTGCGGTATTATATTAATGGCGCTTGGATGTTTCGTATTTTCTTTTCCACATTTCCTTGGAGACAAATATCAGTATACCGTTTCTATTGGTATGTATTTGTTTCTTTAACTATTTAAAGTATTCAATGTATACTGAAAAAGTTAAATAACTTTCACCATAAGTATCAGTGCGTGCGAAGTCAAGGAAAATGCACATCAATTGGTTTTACGTCAATGTTTAAGCGAAACATAATGCATTTTGGAAATAACTGATTAGTGATATTAAAATATTTAATATCTTTAATGTTTTATTTATTTTTCAACGTAATTAACACAATTCACGTGTTATCCCCAACCGAAATAAATGTTCGTTATGTATTTTTCTGTAACATTTTATCATATTGTTGTACATTTTTGTACGTGGATGGAAATTAAGTCTTGTTCTTTTCTTTTTTTTCTGTTCATTTAATTTTGATTCAAGAAGGGAAGTCGGTTCATTTTTTTTATAAAAAAGACAAAAGACATCCACAAGATACAATATAATTTCGCTTTTTACGGTCATCATCAATTTCTTATTTGAAAAAAAAAATATTGTAATGCTCTACCTGTGAAGAATAAATGGCGATCTTGTGAATTATTTGGGAAAAAGAAACCAGTTTTGACAATATTACTTGCACCTTTAAAACTATAATACAGTCATGTAAAAACTTATATCTTTAATATTTCGCTAATGTATTTCAAATTCGTCTTTCGTGTAAACTTTCAGAAAACAGTTTTCCTCGCTGATCATGTTATGTACAATAGTTTGAAATGTAATGATTTTACGCGTTTGTGAAGGTCTAGCAATTTCTTTTTCTTTTTTTTTTTTTTTTTTTTTTTTTTTTTTTTTTTTAATTCATTTTGAATAAGAAAATGGTTAAGACAACCGTCAGTTCCATCAAAAAGTGGTCTTAATAGCGAGGTGGTCTTAATAGTGAATTTTACCAAAACATGTTAGCCAGAACAGGATTTAAAAGTATTTTGTTCCAACCATCGGTGGTCTTAATTCCGAGATGGTCTTAAAGTGAGGTTTTACTGTATATGTCTAGTTCTATCATTGCTTTTTATCATTTACTGTAAATATACATAGCAAATAAAATACAATTTTAGTACATGTTTCTTCTTTCAAACTCAAATTTAGAAGTGTGAGTTGTCAAACTCTTAATCGTTTTCAAGTATGTATGTAAATTTAGATTAGTAAAATTACATGTATGTGTTAATTACATTCCAAATGACACTGTTTGTTTTTTACTTAGAATTGTCCAAATGCTGGTATATCAATAAAGTCACCTCCACTTTGATTGTAGATAATCAACAAAACAACACCGAGAATTTATGTTTTCTTAACACATCGCACGTGGACACATGCAGTAATATGGAAGGCGTACAAGACACCGGAAGTTACAATGCATACTATGCTCTGCTCATGATCGGGAATGCCCTGCTGGGTATCGGGGCTGCCCCGATGTTTACCATCGGATTGTCATACATTGATGAAAACTGCAAACCTAAAATGTCTTCGTTTTATATAAGTAAGTCATATTTTCAAAATGTTCAACAGTAATATACATGTGATGTTATATATGCAGAATTATTATTTTGACGCATCTATCGTAATGTATCAAGCCCTATGATATTTAAGCGAACAGAACAGAAAAAATATTTTATAGACAGACAAACGATCTTTATTTCTTGTTTCTTACGTTTTAATGCCTACACCCCGCATTCTGTTATTATTAAATCATGTTTTGTACATATTTTCAGGCTGGACGTTTTGCGCCGCGGCAGTAGGTGTGGCTATCGGCTATGTTGTCGGAGGACAGACCCTGGGACTGTTTGTAGATATTGACAAAGTGGACCTTAGTAGGTTAGTGTTCTCTTGATTGTGTGTCGCTGCCATATTTTATTTTTTCAGTCAGGTAGCCACGTCCATCTTGGAGTTTTTTTCACATGACAATTACAGAGAATTTGACCGGGACTCGAATTCACTGTGGAGAGGGTCAAAGAGACAATGCCGAGGGGTCAGTGCCCTATCCCACCCGCCACCTAAGCGGGAGATCTAGGGTTCGATCACTGGCAGCGTCACATTAAAATTGTTATGAATGGTAGGGGTATATCTCCCTGGTGCGACACTTATAGAACGCAAGGGATATTCCACGACCGGATGGCCCTGTGTACAATGATGTAATCAACATGTCTACGACTTGTCTTTTTTATATCGAGTTGACGTCATCAATTACTTATTAATCTTGCTCAATTATAACCACCTTATTTTTATGAAATATACATTATTAAAATAATAAATGATAACATTTTATCATCTACGATGAAAGATATGATTTAACATTAATAAATATTTCCTATTCACATCAAATGATTTATCTGTCATGAAAATTTCTCTGCCATTTTTCATATGTGTGATATACGTTTAATGTAGCTCATTCACAGATGATCGGTAATAATAACAAAAGTTTTCAAGTAAGTTCAGCAAAGTGCAGTGAGCGCATGCGCGAAGGGTGCTTGTGATCAGTCATTTGAGGACACACGAAAATATAGGTTATAATACTAAAGTTCAATTCCGTTCTCTATTGTCTGTGATGGAAAATCCACCCTTTTCTCTTTCACAACCACAGAATGTTACATTTGGCAACCATGCGTCTGTAGATGGGTACTGATAGACTTATTACACACAGATAGTTAAATATCAAACTCATATTCAATGACCATCTGTGAACGAGCTGCATTAAGTAGAGTCAAACTCTTATGTCGGACTTTGTAAAATGAGTTGATTATCATGTTTGTTATTATTTACATATTCCAGTGTTCCGTTGACACCGATGGACCCTCAGTGGGTGGGGGCCTGGTGGATAGCGCCGTTAATAGCTCTATTAGGCTTCCTTGTGGTGACCTTCCCTATCTTTGGATACCCGAAACGTCTGCCTAGTACGTGTTATCATCTTTCTTGGTGATTTCAAGGTGATCTGTATTTATGGCATATGCAGTGCTTCGCAACGTACGGTATAATAATTTGAGATAATAATACAAGAAATTTGCTCATAAAAGTGTATTTTGAAGTAACAACATATACGCAGTTCTAAGAATCCATGCATATTTCTAATAGTGTCTATAACCATGTTATAAAATCACCATCCAGTTTACGAAATCATGAAAATAACGAGTGCGCACATAGATATTACTCATGTGAAATTTGATTATGATGAGCTTAGAACTATTTCATTTCGCGCGTATTCAGTTCACTTATCCCGAAAATATCAGATTGAATCTCAGTGACCCAAAGCAAACATTGTGAATTTGAATTGCAAAACTCGAAATTGTACACTTCCACCGTTTCCACTGTAGGTCATATATGTGCTAAATAAGATGTTACGCGATATGCCGAGAATTTCCGTTCCGCAAAATGACGAACAAAAGGAAAGTAAGATTGTTAAATCCCTAATCGTATAATGAAAAGGTCAAAATGGTGTTGAAATATTGTGCGCATTGTTAATTTTGAGTGTTTTTTCGACCATATCTGAAGATTTATAGGATCTATTTGTTAACACGATTTTATTATGTTCCTGAACACTTTAAGGTTATGATGAAGTCCAGAGATGTCGTGTCAATGAGGCCCATGGCGGGGATGACGAAATATCTGCACAGGCAAACTTCGGAAAAAGCTGGAAAGATTTTCCTAAATCTATAGTTTTACTCGTGAGTATCCCATTAAATTTCTGTCTTTGAAAGTAGGAAATCAAGTTTGATTATTGGGGTTCTTCCTTCTCAAGAAAGAAAGCTTTGTGTGAAATTTCTTTTAGTTTAAGCAATAATAATTGTTGCCATATAACAAATGTAATTAGGTATAGGATTCAGCATAAAGCCAAATCATCGACGTCATCATAATAATTATTATATCCCTGTCGTCATCGTCGGCGGCTACGCACTAAGAAATATCATCATCATCGCCACCACTATATTTTCAGATTAAAAACCCAACATATGACCTGATTTGCATCGGAGCTGCGATAGAAGGTCTCGTAATAGGCGGAATGGCAACATTCGGAGCGAAACTTATGGCTGAACGATTCAACATTGGATAACGATGGCGGGGACAATTATGGGTGAGTCTTAAAATAATACCGGAATTATTTACTGTCTTATTTTTATTTATTGGGATTAATAATCATTGTAGTTTTACATGGGTGATAAAATGAAATCAATTTTTATATGAAAAATACACGAGACAACACCATCATCATCACCAACACCATTAATCGCAGCATTTATTTCTTTGTTTTTTAAAAGTGTACTGTTATTGTTCAGTTTCTGTCCTGTCAATTAATGTTTGTCAAGTCATGGGTTAATACACAAGCTTGCATCTATCAGCTAAAATTCATTGTATGTTTTTACTAGTATTACAAGATATTTAAGAACCTCTGGAGAACAATACAGTATTTTTGTTCATATCGGGTGATTATTCATCCAAATGATGACTTATATTAATTTGAAGGCATCATCACGATCCCGGGGTCTGGTGGCGGGATGTTACTGGGAGGTTACCTCGTCAAAAGGTTCGACCTCAAGTGCCGCGGGATACTGAGGCTGTGTGCCGGCTTCATGTTCACCGCCCTCTGTTTCGGCCCGTTCTTTCTCGCCCACTGTACAATGGACCCCGTGGCGGGCCTCGATACTCCGTACCTGGCGGAGTGAGTAATCTTTAATATTTTCTAGAATTTCTTAGAAAGATAGCTGTGTCCATGGTGAAGGATGTATAAATCACTCCAGCATAATTTTTAAGTGGAGACAGAAATTTTTTATTTCATATGAATCGCTTTCACAATAACATTACTTTCCACAGATTTGCTTACCAGCGGTATAAAAGGTCCTTATTCTCGAAATATAGAAGGATAAAGATCCAATTTAGATGCCTAAAGGCCGAATAGTTACAGCATTACATGAATGACGCCCAGTCATATCGCCTGTAAAACTTTTTCATTCTACATACCACTTTTTTTCTTCAAATGTATCACTCTACTAGTCAGCGCTAAAAAAAAGTCAATTTAATTCAGCGAAATATACCGGGTATTGCCGAAATATACCGGATATTCGATCTGGCGAAGTAGTCTATTTATAGTTGTAGAACAACAATATATTGTTCTGTTGAAGGAACTCGTATATAGTGATTCTCAAATAAACGAAATCTGTCGGTGGACCGAAACTCGTATAAACGAAGAAGCATACATGCGTCATTGCAGGAACATCAAACCAATTCATATCTATTAAATGTTAAATTTCAAGATCCTCCGTCTCCGGCCTGATGTCGACATGTAACTCTCCGTGCGGATGTTCCACGCAGGGATTCGAGCCCATGTGCGTAGACGGTACTGTAGTATTTTCACCATGCTACGCCGGGTGTCTGTCCTCGTCCACAGTAAACGGTTCAAAGGTAAGGCAAATTTTTAAAGCCTTTCATATAAGCTATAGAAAAGGAAATGATCTGAGATTGACTGAAATCCATCTTCTGTCAGATTGAATGACGAGCGTTGTACTGCCTTTAATATTAAACTTCACGTGGTACTACGCTAAATTCCAATTCTATTTATTTTTGCTAAGTAACATCATTCATCAATATTTGTTTTATCTTTATTCTTTTGCTTTTATTTATTTCGTCGATTAAGAAACAATTTCTTATATCATTTTGTCTCGATTGTTACTGAGGTTAACATGATCGTTGCTCCCGAGGGGGCCTTAAAATGTGAAACCGGATTCGAACCTACCACCTTTGGATCGACAGTCATGGTTTAACGTGAATAGGAATTCAAAAGATATCAATTATAAAACCGGAGCCATACTTTACCAGCTATTACATATATATGTCAGTCAGAAATATGAAAACTTAATGAAATAAATATTTAGATATATCATCGAATATTAAACGACGGAGAAGGGGTTTCCTAAGCTGTAGACAATTTCATTTCGGTTTATTAGATCAGCTAGCATAGAAGCCCTGCTCACATAAAGTCTATTAACCCAAACTCTGACTGATAAAACTAATATTATTGTACTTTTTGCAGGTATTTAACAACTGTTCTTGCATAGACACTAACATCACAAAAGCATATGACGTCACATCCGGGATATGTTCGGGACAGTGCGGATGGCTGTATCTCTTTTGTGTGTTGTTCCTCCTTGTTATGGTATGCACCTTTGCGACGATGCCACCCGGAACAACTGCTCTATTTAGGTAATCATTTCTATAGACATTTTCTCATGTGCATGTTGTCATTGCCTGGACTTGTTGGTCCGGTATCAGGATAATGTTTCTTATTGTGGTCATCAGGCCACTTGAGTACAACATGGTATATTCGTCTAAACCCTATATGATTTGAATATTGTCGTTAATTTTGAAGGTATACTTACACTATCACTGCGCTGAGAAACTATCGGCAGGTTTACATGGTGAAATAGCTATACATGTAATTCTTATTCCAGTGTAAACTCGATAGATTTGGCGCCAAAAGTTCTACACGTTTTCATGTTACTCTAGTTACTAGTAGCTGAACTCGCTCTTTGTTTCATGATAACCCCGCCGACAGTCCTTCAGTGCCTTGAGCGCTTTGATTTGTTTCATCATCATAAATTGCATGCCTTAGGAGGTTGCATCATTATATAAGCTAGTGAGCGCCGAGGTATATAGTGCTGTATAGATGACTGTGGTAATTATGCAAATCAACGATGCCAGCTTTTGTTTGTCAGTCAAAAATGAAGAGCATAAATACGCTCAACTGTATATTTCAGATGTGTGCCGGATAAACAACGCTCTGTCTGGACTCGGAGTCAATCTTCTTTTCGTTCGTCTCGTTGGTGAGTATTTTACGCGGAATTTTCTGTTGACATTTCATTTTTCATTTTAATTTGGATTTTATACAGTTAATTTGCTTAAAGTGTAATATGAATATATTCAAATATATTAATGAACTTTGTAGCAACGTTAAATGTCGTTCCAGCGCCAAATGTAGCACTTGACGTTTTATGTCGCATGGCTGGCGCTAAATGTCGCAACCAACGCTTAATGTCGCAAAACCTCCTGACGTTAAATGTCGCATCTGTGACGCCAAATGTCGCAAAGAATTGTACTGCCGCTATATGTCGCAACTTCAGCGCTAAATGCCACATCCCTTTATTAACACTATTTTGTAGTATTACTGACCTGATTTAAGCTCCCGACGTATCCTGTAACAGTGAGCTAGGGGTTACAGGGATGAACCGGGAATGACCGTAAAGGCCCAGTCTTTATTGTGCTCGTTTGAAATATAGAAATTGTTTGTTTTGAGAAGATATATATTACGGAAAGAATTGTAAATTTAAAATTATATCACTTTGAGGTTAGATACATTCTATATCTACGAAAAATAAGCACATTTTATTTTAGATCATGGACAACAACAACAACAACAACGGTGGTGATGGAATAAATAGTTATGCACAATAAAAAACAGTCTTTTAGATTTCGTTCTTAGAAAATGAATATCAACAAAGCTATGTTACGTTCACAAACAAAAAATTATATGGGTTTGAAAATTTCTTTTCTGCATATTTTGCTGTTCACTGATAATGGAGTACGATAACAATTTTAGCCAATTTGACAAGATAATCGATTCCAAGTCAACGATCATATTTCAACCAAAGAAAATAAACAAAAATGAAAACAAATACGTATATTGTGATTTCTCTTAAAATCGGGGAAATATAGCCAATTTTCTTTCACTACAGCAGACAGTTGACAGTGGTGATACAAAATATATCACTCACTGCACATGTGGTGACGATATGAAATATATTCAACTGATAGAACTAAGTACGTCACTGGTTTGCATGAAATAAGTTGATGTATCCCGGATCGGTGATCCGGAATCCGGCGTACAACCCTAACAGCACCGTTGACCACCAAAATGTTTTAAGTATTGAGCCACAAAGAACGATTACCATTTTTGACATTAAATCAATTAGGATTTCTTGGCATTCAGATAAAGACAATTCTGTTGTTTCACAATTATTTGAATTTGAAATCACAATTTGTTATCTGGTACGTCACCAATTTATGTACTCGTGATTCGTTAACTGAGACATACAGGAAATTTGACGAAGATATGCGGAATAAGCATATTTAGTTCATATTTGTTAACAATTGAATGTACTTTTACAAATTAGTAAAAGGTTCTTTCTTATTTATGCATTGTAGTAACGTTGTCGTCAACGTTCATTACTGAGTGCATTAAATCTATATTTGCTTTTCAGTCCGAGAATATCATATACTGCTTTTGGAAGTATAATGAGATTATTGTTTATTGCTAACTTTCTCTTTCATAGAAACATACCGTCTTATTACAAAGTATTTTTATTAGTTTAAACATGTTTAGATTTTTTTTTCATAAGGATGATTTGAAATAATGTGTATACTCAATATCAAAGATGTTCTGCAGTCTCGAAAAAAATAAGAATAAAATCACTTTCTCAATTTTTTTTCTTTTGATTTTTATTGGATACAACGCCCCTGTATATAAATAATTATATACCCTTATACAAACGCATTTGTCGTTATGGACTTTTTCATGTGTCCGTAATCAAATGAGAGACATTATTGGGGAAAGATGAAATTTAAGCTGAGACTTTGAAGGAGAATGTGTGTGAAGAAAAAGATGACTTATTTTCAAGAAAAAGACATTGCAGAAGATATAGAAAAGATAAAACGTCGTGGAAGAAAATGCTGCTAGTAAAGGAAGAGACCTTTACATAGGGAATAGTGAATGTATGAGACGGAGTGAGTGTTGTTTGAAGAAAGAGATTTTCAGGAGAGGGGATAGAGTACAAAAGAGACTATATAGCAAGAAATGAAACAAAGAAAGAGGAAGATGAGCACTTTGCATGAGAACCCACGTACAACGGTAAAGGCCGATTGAGTTCGCCTTAAGTGAACGTTAGGGAAAGTCTGCATTGTGCAGAAACTTACTTGGGGCCTGGCTTGGGTCTCTCATAATCCAGACTTTATATACCTCACCTGTAATATCTTTCGAACGGGTATTAAATTGGTTCTACATATTGTTTTTCATGAAAATAAATATATTTCTTTGAGCATTTATTATTTCGTTTAATTATGTTATATAAGGAGTTATTTTACCTTCCAGAAGCTCAGCAAAATACAACTAACTCAGTAATAACAAAATAGAGCTTATCTTTTTTTTCCAACAAAATGGAATCGTTTTATTAAACAGTCTATAAGGCTCCAAAGTGGCGCAGTGGTAGCGACTCTGTCTAACAGTCCTCTTAGTATCACTCTGCGTGGGTTCGAAACCTTGAGGTGAAAATCAAAATTATCTTACTATATATTTTATTGCCTTTTTAACTTAATTTGTTACATTGTAATAATAGAATTCTATTTTAATCGTTCATTTATTTATGTTTTAAAAAGGGCCAATATTCCATCCACTGAGCTGTACTTTTAACTTGTAAAACATGCATTTCTCATTCAAAGTTGTTCCAGGGGGAAGTGAAGATAGAGTATAAAAATTTCATTTTTTCCGCGTGAACTTTCCCAAACTGTTCCGTGTGTACTTGCTTTAACTGTTCCGTGTGTACTTGCCCTAACTGCTCCGCGTGTTTGTACTGTTGACTACAATCTCCGTGAGCTTCCACTCTTGCCTATTCAAAAGGGAAACAACTCGAAATGAATATTATCGATTGTCTGGCCCTGCGATTCTGTAGTATATGTTGTGGTGGCATATTTCTGCCAGCCAGTTATCCACTTAGCTATGTCGAAACTTTTCTGAAAAAATTGACACATATTCAGTTAGTATCTGGCAAGTAGAAAACGTTCGTGTTATCATCTTAAGTATCATAACAGGACAAAACTGCCACTACTGCCAGCTATATATATTCACTTAAGTAGATATCTCGCCTTTTTTCGTGTTATTCAGTTAAATTATGTGGAAGATAGGCATTTTTTTCACATAATTATCTGGAAAAAAGCATGATATCCAGTTAACCTAAGTGAATATGTGGTTGGCAGTAGTGGGTACTAACAGACAGTTTAGTCCTGTTAAGATACCTAAGTAGATAACTTGAAAATTTGCTACTTGCCAGCTACTAACTGGATATGTGACAATTTTTCAGAAAAGTTTAAACATAGCTAAGTGGATAAGTGGCTGGCAGAAATATGCCACCATAGGCTGGCAGAAATATGCCACCATAATATGTTGTTTTGTGGGATTATTTATTTCCACTTATAAAGGTGTGCGACATTTAGCGTTGGTGCGACATTTAACGTTGCTACAAACTAAACTTTTATACAAACTGCGTTCATAATAATTTAACACCTACACTTTTCAGAACACACTTCATATTCTGTTTCTTTTCCCTATAATCGTAGATATTCTCTTCCCTACTCAATTCCCCTGTGTACTTGTGTGGGTACCTTTTGAATACATCATGATGGCCTCCGTGACCCAGCTTTTCGGTGGATTATAGGAAAATATCAGTGAATTAAAAATGGCAGTGTCTCTGTTTCAAACAGTGAATAAAACAATTTTTATAATTTTCACTGTTTTGTAACATGGCTATTAAAATACACTATCGTATTTTTTCAAGACAATTCGATATTGATTTCTACATTTTGAAATAAAACTTCTTCAATAAATACTTGAAAGAAATGTTGATTACACGCTTTCTTTGTGTTCATTTCTTGGACTATTTTTAGACCGAATTACGGTTCCGGAATTTGGGGCTCCCCACAGGGTAAACAATGTGTTAAGCGTCGCATTAAATAAACAGAAAAAATTGTTAGTTTCAGTGGATTATCATTTTTAATTCATCTCGTGAGCAGGGATATATATATTTTCCTCCTCCCTCGACGAATTAAAAATGATATTCCATTGAAACAAACAAGTATCCTCTATGTCATAGGCTATGTCATATTAACTAATACTTAACCCCTCACTGCTGTAAGTTCATGTTTCCGGCAAAATCACAAGAAAAAAAATCATGTACTAAAGCCTTTAAAGCAGATCGCTTACAGATGGTAATTGACTAGGAATTTGATGTTTAAATATATGTGTGTGTTACGTCCATCAATATCCATATACAGACGCATAGTCAATCCAAACGACAATCCGTGATTGTAAAAAATTGACGGTTTCCCCATCACAGGCAAAACTGACACAGACGGTATTGAAACTATATTTAGACTCTCTGAGCATGCGCTAACTTCGTAGGCTGAACTATCGAAGTCGCTACCTTGAACTGATGAAGATGTCAAGTGGCGGAACGTGTGACGTAGTACAACAAGCACCTGCTTGGGGGATACCATATTTTATATTTAACCGATTTAACTGAAGCTAACCGTATCGTTTTCCAGTGCATTGTTATCTGAACTTGTTGAGTTTAATGGTCTGGAAACAAAGACTTTATAACAATGACGATGGAGAGTAAACTTCCTACCCGATCTGTGAACAAGCTGCTTTAATCTGTAATTAGCTGAACGTCTCTATATTGTTGAAACACTGTCGCATTGATGGGTAACTCCAGCAATACAGAATCAAAAAAGAAGAAAGAAAACCACTTGTTTTAAGGATTCCGGGTTTACCTTTACGCCCTGTCCGTCTGTCTAAGTAATTAATGAACTCTTGTTGCCAACAGGTACAACGCCTGGACCCATATTGCTTGGCGCCATCATAGATAGCACGTGTGAAGTATGGCAGGACACGTGCGGGGTCAGTGGCTCGTGTTGGCTTTACGACAAAACGACAATGGGTATCCGTATTACTCTTTGGTTGATGGTGCTCAAAGCGCTTGGTTGTACTTTCTTCCTAATTGCTTCATTTGTGTATAAAGCACCTCGTGACACTGATGAAAAGTCGGACCAAAACTTGCCTAATTTTGAAAATAAGGATAAAATGCGGACTATATCAGGAAATATGAATTCTTCGAGACTTTGACATGACGGGTTATAATTTTGAATAATGTTTAAAAAGAATGTAGTCAACATCCATGATAAATGATGTCAGTTTTGTAGAAGAAATAAAGATATAAATAATACATTATACGGTGCGTTGTATTGCTATGATAAAAATACGAAACTCTCTTTCTCTCTCTCTCTCTCTCTCTAGGTTTTAATATTTCTCTTGCAGATAATTTATCATGACTTTAAGCATTATTTTCATTATCTGACCAAAAGAAACCCAATAAAACATTTTACAATTACCACTTACTCTTGAAATAAATCTGTATATTTTCCCTATTTCTTTCTTCCTTTCTCAAGGGCAATTTGCGTTTCTATCTGAGTACAATTCAGTATTCAACTGCCTTCTATATTTGATTTAAAACGATACCAGTATTTTGATATCTTTACATACTCAAGACAGATTATTTATAATTATATATACATATATGATATATGTAAAATATGTAATGGAATGAATCGGGAAGAGAAATTATAACTCACGCTTTCAAGTAAGCACGCACATACAAGCTGAATCACTCTGCTTTCACATAATCAACGTTTAAATCGTATTTCTCTCCCTTAAACCACTAACTTAGCATTTTTACTCAAGATAAATAACCCTTACTCAAGATAAATAACCCTTCTTACCATATTCAAACTTAATTTAGAAATAATTTTCTCCCTTATACCATATTCACCATAACAAGTATCATTATTCAAAACAGTTTTCTTGCGAAAATAAGAATACTGTTCTAATTCATCATTGAATTTCATACTCAACTTTAAAATGAACCACACGTGAACATAGCCAAGAACCTATGTTGCAACCTTTATCTTTGTTTGCTTGGAATGCCGCCATTCGTTTTGGGGGTCATATTTGGCAAATATCTGTATAAATTTACAGTGAATCAATATCTTTTTAAGCTCAGTCGTGATTCCCTTATCTTTCTTTTTAAATTTCGATACTCCGCTTTGATTGTTAATAAAATACATAGCCGGAAACCATTTAATATTATTAACCCAGTTATATCGTTCGGTTTGTGATTTATTAGATGGTGCAATTAACACAACTCTCTGAATAAAGTCTGTATAAATCTATTGATGCAATATGTCCATATGTAATTTGCAAGCGTTTGCCAACAATTCGTGAAACTAAATTCAAACTTATAGTATATTTCAAAGGTACTTGGCTATTACACTGGGGCCAAGACTTCAATATAACCAGTGGATGGTTAACATCAATTTTTTTTGTCAGACCGGCTAAAAGTAAACTGACCAAAAAAAAAAAAGGGAAATGTTATTTTAATTTTATATATACAGAGAATTCTATAAACATCAGTTTAGAGTGCACGGCCACGGATAGCGCTCTGATATCTAATTAACGCGATTTGTGCATGCGCTTGTGGATGTTTTAAAGCAAAGGGACTTTTGAAATTAAGGATTGTCCTACTTTTTCGTATAACTTAAAATATGGAATTTAACCAAAACTAGGCAAAGCGAATTGTGTATCCTGTTGAAATAATAATACAAATAAAAATAAAACTTTCTCTCTGTATTTTAAGGCAACATAAAGTATGCAAATATGATACGACAGTAAGCTTAATAGTTAGATATGCAGAATAATATGCCACGTGTGTGTGTGTGTGTGTGTGTGTGTGTGTGTGTGTGATTGGGGTAAAAGACAAGAAACTAAAGACAATAACTAATAATCGTGTATACCAGTTATAAATATATTAAACAATATAAAATTATATCACAGATATTTTTATACGTGTATCGATCTTGCTTGAGTAGCAAAGACTATTTTTCTGGTGTTCGTCAAGGTGTAAACCCTTCCCTGTTGCCGTTCTCCGGTTGACCTTATTTTTTTTACTCCCGACCTTAAATATTTCACAAATAGCTATTTGAAAAAAAAAAGTTTGTTAGCAGTTACCTGGTATCCTTAAAAAGAGAACAGCATTGCAATTACCGAGAACTTTGCACAGCCCATCTAAATCCAAATAAATAAAATGATGGGCATAAACATCTGCACGTTTTAGCATGTAACTTAGTGAGAGGGGAAGAATAACGTTGAAAAGGCTATCAGAAAAAATGTTTCAAAAGGAGATTGAAAACGTGTATTTGAAGAAGGTAGATAGAGTGACCGTAAACAATAATTTTCATACGTTTATCTTGCGATTTTGTGGCACATCTATTAAAACGAATATAAGATTATTTATTTACAAAGGCTATTTATGAGATGTTCATGGAATCACAGTGGCAGAAAAGCATACGAATAGCAATGGAGATTTACATGGGCGGTTTGGAAATGATTGTAACATTTAAGGTTTATTGTTCAAATTAATGTTATGCAAATTGAAAGTAACTATGATATAACCACCAACAGACATAATCAAAGACCTATGAATCTCACAAAAGCATCAAGCTTATTGTTCTATTTTCTTAAAGTTACGTTTTCAAATACCTCCTCTTCTGTTGAAGAAATGCGAAAGTAAATTTATCATATAATAGAACATTACATTACCATCAAGATCGCGTACCCGATCTCTTTACAAAAGTCAAGAAGTATTCATGTTTTATGTAAAATAGAAAAGGTCCTGCATAAAAGGACTATGTAAATGTTTAGTTTCTCTTCTACACTCGTTGAATTTGAATCATAATTTGGAAGATTTTTAATATACATGTTAAACTGAAAGTAATTCCTTGCATTAGAGAAATAATTTTATAATATGGTTACATTTTCCTCTGAGTTAATCCTCCTTTTTATGTTTGCAAAATTCAATGATCTGCTGTATGCCTAAACAATATTTTACACAGGCTTTTCCGGAGTTTCCTGTTCCTGTTTAAAAGGTTTTTGAAGTAATGTAGTAAATGGTCAACACTCACAAAAATAACATGAAAATAAATATGGTACACTGACTCAAGTGTAACAAACTACCAGTATTTGACATTAAACTTTTCAAGAAGAGGTTAATCACAAATCAGTATTATTATCACTGGCGTAGCTCCCTTTTGGGCACTTTAGACCCGGGCCTGCACATCACTTCGAGAAATGTTACTTTCAAAAAGTCAAAAACGCATTAAAAACGTGCAATAATATTGAATTGTTAGCCTCCGATTTGCTGGAAAATGCACCTATACGTCATTGGCATCCTATAAAAAAATTCACAAGGGAGCATGCCCCATCCCCGGATCCCCTAACCCGGCAAGTTAGGCCCAGCTACGCCCAT
>CM037779.1:70501405-70523636 GCA_021229015.1 Solen grandis | reverse complement strand
TCTGATGAGTTTTAAGTATGTGCATGAGGGGGGGAGGCTTCAACATTTTTGAACACTTTATCATGTTCAACTAAATGAATTAGTGTAAATTGTATGAACTTGTTTCCAGATTAACGTTTTCACTAAGCAGGGCTCTCTTGACACATATTTACAAGGAATCGTTGCCCAATCCCAGGCCATTTGAACTAGAGTCTTTGACATGCCAGCTTATCAAAAATTTGAAGTCATTGTGGTTGTATGTGTTTGATTAATCGAGCTATAACGTTATTACCTGTTGTTTAAGATTTTTAATAGTTTTTCAGCTGCTGCATTTTGACATTGGCGGTCTTTCTTTAATGTAAAGAAGATAAATAATGATCAATCTTACTTCACTTAACCACTTAACTTATATAACATATAGAATCCCTGACTTAACTTGATATCTTGGAGAAAAACATGTGACTAAAAGGTGCTGTAAGACAACCCCACACTTTAAAGCCGGGATCCAGAAAGAAACCCAACCTTATAATATATGCAACTTTTTAAGTAAAGTTGAAGTGAAAATTCTAAATGACTTTTACATTTTTGGGCATTTTACCATCTTTATCTCAAAAGTCGTTACAAAAAAAAAAGCACATGAATAAGTATGTGAATACTTTTTTTATAGGGAATTTAAAGTTTTCCAAACGGTACCCAGATTTTCAAAATTGGACTTTTTATTGAAAGAGACACTACAAGTGCAACACTGTGAGTTTTGTTGATTATATTCTAGCTTCCATAGAAGTCGTTTATAACCTATATATCTTTCACGGTGCATAACCATATCGTCTCTCGCACTGGCCATTCTCTGCTATAAACAAAATGCGCGATGGACAGAAGGACAAGAAAAAGAAAAGTGGTCACGTTAAACAGTTGAGTTGCTCAAAATTAATTATTGCACGGAACTAGAATATTTTGCTTTTTATATGCGTGTCCAATTTTCAGCGATTGCGCTCTGAGACTCGGACAGTTTATTGATGTACCAACATGGATCACAACCTCGGCACTTTCTACAGGCTTTAGCGAATTATTGCTTTGTTTACATTCATAATATGAACATCATATGTATCCTTTTTTGTATATTTTTCAAGAAGATACCGATAAATTGGCTTATTTTCATATAAATTTCTTGATAACCCCCTACTTTCGGTTTTGTTGGTGCACGGGAGGTCTCTCTGCACACTAATTTTTGAAGCACAGACATGTCCTCTACTGTCTGTATGGTTGTGAAGTAACGATTTCATGTCTCTCGCCCAGCACATCGTTCATTCTCTCAAATGCAAGGAGACTGATTGTCAGCTCTGTGGGGAAATGTGTCAACAGGTTATTTCACATTCGATTAGTATTACCACTTAGTGACTGCAATCAGTCTTGAAAGTTTTTTGGGGATAAAAGTCTAAATTATTTTTATTTCTCGCATGTATTTCATTAACTCATACTGAAATAAAACTAGACGGTTGGGCCCCTCGCTTTGCTTCGGCAACTGAAAATTGTTATTTAAGTGAATATTTTCTAAAAGACTTCTGTGACATAGTCCTACCAACCATTTAAAATCCGTCAAAACATAAAAACAGCAACAGAACCTTGCTGCATAAATATTCTAAGGTTTTGAAATTACATCAGTAAAAACGAGTAATTGTAATATTTAGTGACTTTACAGTGATGAACATCATAATTTTACGAAGTACGCTTTTAACAGAATTCTACTAATATGGAGTTAAAGATACCATTATATGCATGAAACCTTTTTTTTCATAGAGCTATCCTAGTTAAATTATCAAATTCTCGCCTTTTTATCAGTTCTATTTACCAACTAGAGCATGCTTCAATTAAAAAGACTGAATACTGTTGATAAATCAAATTACGTTTTCACTTTCGCTTTGTCAAGCACGTTAATGTGTAAACTGCACCGTCACTGGTGGCCGAGTGGTTAGAGCGTCCCCTTCGGGAGCAGGAGGTTATGGGTTCGATCCCCGGCCGCGACATACCATAGTCGTAAAAATGGTAGTTATAGCTCCCTTGCTTGCAATTGGCGCTCAGCATATAAGGGTAGTTGCAGGACTGGCTGGCCCGGTGTCAGGATAATGTGACTAGGTGTGGTATCATGTCACATGTCTACGGCGTGATACTGCAGTGTGGCAGCACTATATCTGTCTCAATTAGACACCATCTCCAAATGACTGAAATACTGTCGGTGGAACGTTAAACCAAACAAACAAACAAAAATAGGTTTCATTTTCACTCACTGTGCCTCAACATACACATTTCAAGAAGTATTTTTTTCATATATAAGGCGTCTTTAAAAGTAACAACTGCACGCACATACCACTTCTCTCATAAAGGCTTTAAATAATTTAATCGTTTTCAAGGAGTGTGATGTTTGAAATGAAATACTACATATAGGTGTATATAAAACGAATAATTGTGTGATATATCAACTTTGACACACACACTTTTATCATAATTTAGAACATGATGCTTTGCCAACCGACTGCACACTGCCTTATTTACATTTCATTTGTGGGTAGAATTGTTACTATTTTGTTTATCGCTGAATTATGTCATTTTCTGTTTCAACACAAAAAACACAAATTATGGAAATAATTAACTTATTTCTATTCATCCTCATTGATAAACCGTAAACTTCTTTCCTATAAGAACGACGTGCGCGGTACTTTTGACCTTCTGCACATTTTATTTGAGGGGAAATATAGTCGTGCTTTGTTCATTGAACATACTTATCATTTCAATCTATATACCCGTCACAGTCACCATCAGCATAACACGCACCCTGATCGGACGTTTGCGCATGTTCAGCTTCAATTCTGTTTGACTTCCGGAATTATATGTTTCCAAAAATTGAATTCTCTGGCATAGATGAAATCAATGGTGTTTATCTCTTTGCTAATATTCAATGCCCGCTGGTTCTCCATGTCGTACTTCGGCCATGTCAAAATCGTTGTCACCGGGTCGGTTCGGAGTCCTGTTATTATTGAAATATAATGAAAATGTATTGTTTAACATTTCTGAACAAATAAAGTAACAATCAAATTCATTCTTTACGCAACCAAAATCTTATCATCATAAACTCTAGTTGGTTTCTTTTAAAATACTAGTATTTTTGTTGTTGTTTATTTTAAACAGTTATATTTTAGTTATTAAAAACAAAAATAAAAATCGATGACGATAAAAACCGATTGGTTCCTGGATATATTTATATATCATTTTACAGCTATTTTGCTGGGATTTTTTTTTTCTACAAATTTGGAATTTAAATTCGTTAATTATTTAAGTAATATAGCAACGTCCAAATATATAAATGAGGCGTAATTAAAAAAAACCGACAAACCCTTTATTTTTGTACCGACCCTAGACTTTTTTCGTAGTTTTCGGGCTATTACAGTTGGAAATAAACCCTGTTTTTCGTCAATTCCTCTAAAAAATAAGGTAAAAATGAAAAAAAAAAAGTTTAGCCAACCTTCCGACCCTATTTTTTTTCAGTGATGTTAGGAGAAACAAATAACTATTTTTTTCGCCAAAACAATGGGAATTCCACGGAATCACTGAACGTGCAAACACCGCGTCACCTCTGCACGAATCTACCTCCAATTTTCAGGAAATATGCCGCGACTAATTCTACATCCGGTTTATTGCTTTTTTTAAATAAGCTCAATAAAATGGATATTTCAACCCCTTTTCATTATGTTTTTGTACTGAAATATATTGTTATTATAAGGAAAAGATTTTTTTTTTCAAATTCAGCAAACATTTCCTTTTTTTTTATTGCAGAAAATATGTTCGTTTTTTTTTTTAATGAAATTCGCACTTTTCTCCTTCAAAAAGCTAAAATTCTGTAATACAAATTTCCTTTATATTTTGTTTATTAGTACAATATTTCCCTAACTACTGAACATAAGAGTATAAAGAAAATCTGTATTACAGATTTTTAGAAAATCGTATTCAAATTAACTCACCGTATTTTGTAGGTCAAACCGTAAGTTCATTTAATAAACCAAAATAAAATGCCTGTCATTTCTTGTTCATTGCGTAAAATAAAATCATTATGTGAAGAAACCAAACAAGTATGTGTTTTGGCTTGCTTCTAAATAAATGTCCCGAAATTCAGCCACTTTTCGGTTATTAAGGTATATTTTATTCTTACGTGTAACAACTCGGAAGCGGTGCTATAGTAAAGATTTTCCAGGCTGTGATGAAAGCCAGTGTTTATTTTTGGTTAAAAAAATCTGCTACATTATCAACGAAATCATCAAAGGTTTTGAAATTAAAGGGAAAGTGGTGGAAAAGCCTGAGTGCTCAACGTGCATCCGAATTGTAACATCGACTTACCATGTTTGAAATGCAAGAAATTATAATGATATACATACCCAATTTTGGCAAATATAGACCAGTAGCGCATTATCTTGAGGGAAACTTCCCATTCCCAGTCTTCCGGTTCCTGCCGTACAAAGGTTGAAACTTTTTCAAGGTCACGAATAGTTTCCTCTCATATCCGAATACAAATCCTAGTTCATCTCCGTGGTTTGCACCATTGATCCAGCTAGGAGTCGGCAGAAATAGTTGAGTTGTGTTTGCCGAGAAAACGTAAAAGAACGTGTTGTCCTTTCAGACTCATTAAATGAAGTTGAGCATACTCCATTGAGGTCGGTGGTTCTACCGGGTACCTCTGTGTACTCGGGTCTTCCTCCGCCTGTAATTAGCTGGGCGTCGCTATATGATTGAAATACTATCGCAGCGACGGTAAACCCCAATACTACTACTACTATACTCCATTGAGCCTACTGTAAATAATGAATCACCAGCGAGCCGAAGAAACTCATTTCGTAACGTTTTTGGATCATCAGGATTTGTCCAGTCAGTATATTCAGCGGTTATTAATTTAGTGGCGAATTCATTCGCTGTCCCACCTACCATGGCGAGAACAGCTGGTATAAATGAGTCCATCATTTCACAAGATGGTTCAAATTTTTCGGGGTCTTCAGCACCAGCCACCCAAGAAAGACCGATAACTCCTTCATAACTGGTAACACCCATAATTAAGTCTAGAGAACGGTAAAACTCCAGTTCTGTCTTTCCCTTTTCTGGAGTGCCATCGAAATCTGAAAGATCTGATTGTATAAAGTCCTTATCGATGACAGGCGTAGGATCAGATGTAATTACCGCATTGATTTCTTTGAACATATAATCAGAATCTATCTTCCGTAGACAATCCATCATCACATCAGTGCTTTCATTTCTGCAGTTAAAAAAAAATCTGCAATGGCCTGTGTACTCTGCAATTGGTTGGCATTGATAAGCGATTTAAACCGCTGGGGTGCCACTCTGTGCTTTAATACGATGGAGAAGACCTTTGTTTTCAGGATACAGACCTTGAAGGACGGCACTAGCAGATCCGACTGATTGACCAAACATCGTCACACGACCGTTGTCCCCACCCAAAGGCCCCGATATTGTTTATGGACCCACTGAAGGGCCAGCTGCTGGTCCCATAGTCCCATGTTTCCAGGGGCATGGTCGTAATTCCATGATAACCAGCCCTATAGTTTATACTCACAATAATGACGTTTCCATAGGCAGCTAACGTTCCACCGCCGTAACTTTCACTCGAACCATATTGGAAACCGGATTGGATTTTATCATGAAAAGTATATTGATTACTTATCTGAATCAATATCAAAATGTGAATAAAGATGCTGCTGTCATGGTAACCTAAGTCACCTTGCCACAAAAAAATATCATTAGAAGTAATTAAAGTGAATGACAAAAGTAACAATTATATATCCTTTATATTGATTTTTAACACACACACCACCACGCCGAAAGGTAATAGTCTCCGCCCGTCTGTCCGTTCGTCCATCTGTCCGTCTCACATTTTTGTAGAGCATAAGTTAAAAAGTATTTGAGATGTCAACTTGAAACTTCATAGGTGGATAAATCTCATTAAGGAGGAGTGCAGTGCACACGAATGATTATTCTGCCTTTCATTTTTTTTTACTTACAGCCCTTTGTAAATAAGTGAAATAATTAAGATGAGGGAAAAAAATCTATACGAGGTCACAGTGACCTTAACATTTTACATGTAGACCTCAAAAAGGGGGATTTAGTAAGTCTTCATGTGGGTCTTTCAAACATCAGTCTTCATTACCATTTTTTTTTAAAATATTCTACTCTCCAACACAACTTACGAGCAAGCAATCGGCGGGTTATGGCCATGTCAACATGGCTCTTGTGTTAAAAGCCATATAAGAAATCGGGCCTGTGGCATTGTAGTCCCAGGTGTGGCGGTGATGCGGTGTGATGCGGTGTGATGAGAATGCGAGAGATTTTTAATCACGTGACCATAGGGCGAGAGGGAGAGCAAATTTGAATACACAGACACAGGCAGTTGAGTTTTCTTTTTTTTCTTTTTTTATTTTACGATTTTACGATACAACATTGCACTTGTCATATTGTATACTGCATACTGCATACAAACTACATACAATACTTAGTTAAATTGAAAAATAAACGGAGATTAAAACATGTTAAAAGTTCAGAACAGAATGTCGTCAAAAATCTGACACAATGTCATCAAATGTCATCAAATGAAGTTCATCTCTTCCTCAGAATCGCTAAAACTGTAAGTGTTTGAAATGTTAGATTCTAAAATTTCTTGCCCGGCGTGCTTGGGCTTTTCCTCGTCAGTCTTCCTGTGTTTGTCCCTTTTTGATTTCCCATCTTTAGTCCTGAGTTTCTCTTTCTTTGCATCGGTGCACTGACTGCCTTCTTCTCCGTGAGCAGGTCTCTTTCTCCTTCGACTGTGATTGTTCGATTCCTTGCTGCTGTCTGCATGGGATTCATGAGAGGAGGAGTCACGAAGGTCATGATCTCGCTGAAGGTCATCGACGCTTTTACTGTGGCTGATATGATTGTCGCTGATGTTTAAATCTGTCAAGTTATACTCGTCACTGCTTGTTCTGCTTATTTTGTTGGATCTGCTGGATCTGCTGTAGCGTTCACAGCTGGCGCTTCTGACATTCTGCTCTACATTCGCTTCTGACATTCTCTCGCTTCTGACATTTCTCTCACCTCTGTCAGTACTCTCGTCCCTGTCAGTTCTCTCGCCTCTGTAGTCTGTCGTGTTTCTGTAGACGTTTGAACTTCTGTCGCGTTGACTAGTCCTGAATGGCTTTTTAAATGTCGATTGTGGGCAGCGATCCTGCCTTCGGAGAAATGTTTCGAAATGCGAGTTCAGTCTTTTGACCTGTATCAGAATGTCATTCAACAAGGCTTGTTCCGATCGTATGGGCGTACTGTATCCATCGTAGAAGTCATAACTTCTAGGCTGATGCTGAGTTGACGCTTGGGCTGCCTCATGACCAGGATTGGTGTAGTAGCTTCCTCCGTAGTTTTGAGAAGCAGGATAGCTATACGTAGTCATGGCTTCGGCTGCTGTTTGGTTTATGAGGCTATCGGATTGCGGGGTTGTGTTTTATGGCATTTATGAAGCCCTTGAGGTAGCACAGCCAGTGCATTATAAATCAGCATTAGCGATCAGCCAATCAGAGACCGTTGTAGTCGATACGAAGACACCATTGATGTGTGATGATGATGCGGCTTGTAGAAAGAATGAATCTTTCTGAATACATATATTCTCTTTCGGGACATTTGGGTTGGCCCTGAAAAGGGCCGTTTTGTTTTTCTTCTTTAGATTTCGGTGACTTCGTTCTCATCGTGCGTGGTTTCGAAAAAATCGTTCCTCCATATAATATAAGTTGTATTGACCTCATCGTCCTCGATTTCGATGTCGTCGTTCTCATCTTTCTTGATTTCGGTGGCATTGCCCTCATTGTCCTTGATTTCGGTGACATCGTGTTCATCGTCATTTTGTAACATCTGCTGTTGTTCTATGAGCATATGGTCTTCATCTTGTCGCTGTTGTCTCAACATCATCTGATGAAGCATTTCTTGCAATTGCAGATGGCATTGTGCAATATGGTCTTGCTGTTGTCTCCACTCATTGCGTTGTTTTTCGATCAACCCCATCAATTCTTTGACAAATTCAATCAGTTGCTGAATTTCTTCCATGGTTGTGTAGCGAGAATATGACAGAATGCTTGATGCTTTGCGCTTTTATAGCCTTGAGGCGGATGACCTACTTTCTACTGTTAGCGTACACCAATCAGAGAACGTTATTTTCATTCAATGACATTAACGTGAAGTTTAACCTTGACCTGAGTTGGATAGCATGGTGACAATTGAGGTATATTCTCTTTCGAGACATTTGGGTTGGCCCTGAAAAGGGCCGGATTTTTTTTTTTTTTTTCACAGAGTAGTGGTTACTCTATTTGTCTATGAGTTTTCTTCAGCAGGTATTCAACATGTTCTATGGTGATGAAATGTGCTTCAATGATATTTAAGATATCATCGTAGTATAGTTCATGAAAGTAACATGCACTCAATTTGTCTATGATACTCCTGAGTGTTGTTGTTATTTTAAGCGTACGTTGGTATCGGGCTTGTAGTTTAAGCGAACGTTGGTGTAGGGCTTCTATTTTGTCCATGTCAGATATGCAGTCGTTAGTTATATGTGACTTATCCATAGCACAGTCTGAAAACGAATGGCATGAATTCATTTCGTTTGATACTTTTATTACTTGGTTTGACAATTGTAAAATGTCACTTGTTCTGGTCTGGTAAGGTAGCACAGCCAGTGCATTATAAATCAGCCTTGTTTAAACCAATAAGAAAATGGTTGAATAGATACCAAGATAGCATTGATGTGATCATGATGTGGCATTTAATTTTGGTCTTCTCAATGTGTTTTATTTCTCTTTAACCTGTTTACACATGAAGGGGATTTGAAAGACAAGACAAAAAGACATGTAAGCTTAAAACTGAAAATATGAACTTTAATTCGTAAAAAACTCAGTCAGGTCAGGATATAAGTTCTTCAGTTTCACTTTCCACTCTTTCACTGTGGCCTCTTGACTGCTGTTGTTTTCTGAAGGGATGTAATCATCTGTTTGGGTGGCCTGGTCTTTACTCCAGCCGGCCTCCTCCTCAGTCTAAATTGTAAGAGCCCAACCTTTCTCTGCAATGCTTCAATTTGTTCATACAATTGTCTCTCCTCCTGAGGCATTGTCTGGCAACCCTCGTCTAAATTGTTAGTCTACTGTTTATGTTTAGATTTTAAGCGTGAACCTTTCATGCTTGTTTGAAAGAGAGAAGTGAGAATGAGGAAAACGAGGAGAGAGGAGGTGTAAATTGTAAGAGTTGAAACACTTGCAAGACTTGTAAGTCTTGAAATTGGAATGGTCTCTTCGTCGACCTAAGTGTGATCTAACAAGGTAGCATGGGTAAGTCAAAAGTTGTGGGCAAAGTATACTTACGTCTTTTGCTTGCTCTCTTGCATCGTTGACATTCTAGAAGTCAGTGAGTTGTAGTTGGCAATTCGTATGTTTGGAAAGTGAGGCATGTAGGAAATCGCAGCTGTCTCTGATGGAAGTCAGAAGCATAATTAACCTTTTGTTGTTGAAAAGAGACTTATATATGTCAGCAACGCAGGCCAATAGTTGACGACTAGCTTGTGATTGGTCTACATTTTGTAGGCGTGACTTTCGTAGATTTTAGCCAATGAGAGAGTTGTGCGTATAAGGCAAACAGGGCGTGACTTGAGTCACGTGTGTTGCAGTTACAATGTATTAAAGCTGGGGCATCAGAGCAAATTTCTCAATTCATTTGAAGCTTCCACTTGTGGCAGTATTCAAAATATTCAAGCTACTTCACAAAATGTTTCGAGAAGTGTGGTTTGAAATTTGCAGTGTCTGTCACGAAGACGGAGAGGTTTATTTTGTGAACCAGTGCAGTTGCGAGGAGCTGGTTTGCAACAGATGCATGGGGAAGTTAAAGGCCTGTCCATTCTGCAAACAACCAGTGCAACCTGACGAAAAGGATCCCAGCATCCTGTGGAACGGGAGTATTTTGAACTGGAACTACTGGTTCGAGGAAATGAACGGGCTGCAAAAGTTGAGGCCGTACTTACCTAGAAAACTGCACAACAACGATCCAGTTCACAGGCTTTTGTGCACAGGAAGGTTTGACCTAATGGATCAGGCTGGTATCTGTGTCGACAGGAAGGACGCACAGCTGTTTGTAAAAAAACAACTAGAGGATTTCTTCTTCGACTTTGGCGACAGCATGTTGGCAGATCCAATTCGTCTAGAGAAGTTCTATCTGCCAGGCTAGGAATGTGGCCCAAGTCTTCAACACATCTGTATGGACAAATGACAAGAATCAAATTGATTTAAAATGTTTGTATTTATTTGTGCATATTGAAGAAATTTCATACAAAAAGTTCAAAAGTTTTCATTTAAATCTTGAAATCTTGATTTTGTGTTGTAAATGTTGTAAACATTTCTCTTTCCTTGCAATAAACTTATTCAACTGTTCAATAATTGTTTGCTTATTAAAAAAATCTTCTGAGATATTTGAGTTGTTTTTACTTTCTTTCACACTCTCTCATTTCCAATAAGTTCAGACATCAATATCGATCTTATTGGCGAATCTGATCAGAATCGGAGAGAGAAGATAGATTTGATGTAATCGTAAATGTTCTCAATCAGAATGAAATCACAGCAAATGCTTACACTTACTTGGAACTGATCATCACTTGAGGTAGATGATATTTCGATTTCACTTTCTTTTACAAATGAATGTGATCAGAACTGTCAGCAAGAAAATGTAAACTTTCTTGGAGATAACAATAGTTGCTTCATCAAATCAGTCGATTTCACTTTCAACATTAAATGAATTTTGTCAGAACTGTCAGCAAGAAAAGATTTACTTACTTGGAAATAACAATAGTTGCTTCATCAAATCAGTCAAATTTACTTTCAACGTTAAATGAATTTTGTCAGAACTACCAGCAAGAAAATGTATACTTTTTTGGAGATATCAATAGTTGCTTCATCAGAATGAGTCAATTTCACTTTTTCATCAAATGATCAGAACTGTCAGCAAGAAATGTAGACTTACTTGGAAGTGATACCAATTGCTTTCTCAGTCCGATGTAGTCACAACAGATGACTGAAAAAAATCTAGGGGTTGATCACATCACTTTCTACATCAGAGCACTTAAAACTGAAAATGTATACATACCTTGAGTTTGAGCTGATGTATATCTTTTTTGAGGTTCGTCACATCTCGGTTTCACTTTCTACAGATACTTCCAGCAAGAAGAGATATACTTCAAGCTCACAGTAGTTGCTTCATCTGATGATTGGATGTAGTCAAAACTTTTAGGAAGAAATTGTATACTTACTTGAAGCTTATGTAAATCCACTTCTTCATCAAATAAATGATTTTGGTCAAAACTTTAGAAGAAATATATACACTTGAAGCTGATGTATCCACTTGAAGTAGATCACATCTCGATTTTCTCTTTTCTCATCAGATCAATGTGGTCAGAACTGAAAAGATACTTACTTATAGGCGACATCAGTTGTTTCAGTGGATCGATGTGGTGAACTGAAAATGTAATAATATTTGTCTGATATCACTTAGGTAGATCTCATCGGATGATTGGATGTAGTCAAAACTTTTAGGAAGAAAATGTATACTTACTTGAAGCTGATGTTAATCCCCTTCTTCATCAAATGAATGATTTTTGTCAAAACTTTTAGCAAGAAAATGTATACTAACTTGAAGCTGATGCATATCCACTTTAGGTAGATCACATCTCGATTTCATCTTTCTTCTTCAGATGATTGGATGTAGTCAAAACTTTTAGGAAGAAAATATAAACTTACTTGAAGCTTATTGTAAATCCAAATCCACTTCTTCATCAAATAAATGATTTTGGTCAAAACTTTCAGCAAGAAAATGTATATCTACTTGGAGCTGATGCATATCCACTTGAGGCAGATAACATCTCGATTTCATCTTTCTTCAGCAGATGAATGTGGTTAGAACTTTCATCGAGAAAAGATACTTACTTCGAAATGACAGCATACATTTCTTTTCAACCTCTGATAAAAGTAAGCTGCAAACGTTTCACAAATGAAACAATTCACTTAAATAGTAAAAAATCTAACATTTGGTATTAAATTCTCTTGAGGTAGATTACATCTCGATTTCACTTTCTTCATCAGATGATAAAATTTGGTCAAAACTTTCAGCAAGAAAATGTATACTTACTTGGATTTGATGTTTATCCACTTCAGGTAGATCACATATCAATTTCACTTTCTTCATCAGACAAGAAAATGTATACTTACTTGGAACTGATGTTAACCCACTTGAGGTAGATCACATCTCGATTTCACTTACTTTGTCAAATTAATGACTTTTCTCGATTTCACTCTCTTCATCAGATAACTGAAGATGAATAAAACTTTTCTCGATTTCACTTTCTTCTTCATATCCATAAATATGGTCAGAATTGTCATCAAGAAAATGAATACATACTTGTAGCTGATGTATATCCACTTTAGGTAGATCACATCTCGATTTGACTTTCTTCATCAGATAAAAAAATTTGGTCAGAACTTTCAGCAAGAAAATGTATACTTACTTGGAACTGATGTATATCCACTTTAGGTAGATCACATCTCGATTTGACTTTCTTCATCAGATGAAAAAATTTGGTCAAAACTTTCAGCAAGAAAATGTATACTTACTTGTAGCTGATGTATATCCACTTTAGGCAGATCACATTTCGATTCGACTTTCTTCATCAGATGAAAAAATGTGGTCAAAACTTTCAGCAAGAAAATGTATACTTACTTGGAACTGATGTAAATCAACTTGAGGTAGATCACATCTCGATTTGACTTTCTTCATCAGATGAAAAAAATGGTCAAAACTTTCGGAAGAAAATGTATACGATGTTTATCCACTTGAGGTAGATCACATCTTGATTTCTTTTTCTTCATCAAATGTTTGTGGTCAGAACTTTCAGCAAGAAAATGTATACTTACTTGGAACTGATGTAAACCCTCTTGAGGAAGGTCACACTGATGTAAATCCACTTGAGGTAGATCACATCTCGGATCTCATTTTCTTCATCATATCCATAAATGTGGTCAGAACTTTTAGCAAGAAAATGTATATTTCTTCATCATATCCATAATTATGGTCAGAACTTTCAGCAAGAAAATGTATACTTACTTGGAATTGATGTTAACCCACTTTAGGTAGATTACATCTCGGATTTCTTTTTCTTCATCAAATGATTGAATGTGGTCAGAACTTTCAGCAAGAAAATGTATACTTACTTGGAACTGATGTTAAACTACTTGAGGTAGATTACATCTCGGGTTTCTTTTCTTCATCAAATGGTTGAATGTGGTCAGAACTTTCAGCAAGAAATGTATACTTACTTGTAGTCTTCTTCACTGAATATACTTACATACTTGAAGTTGAACAAGTCTTGTTTCCATAATATTTCACCTTGGTTCTTGTCATGTTGAAAAGCTCTTGTTACAGCCCCGAAAGGAAGCTGCAAACGTTTCACAAATGAGAAAAATTCACTTAAATAGTAAAAAAATCTCATTTTGTAACAAAAACATACCTGCAGGAATGTGTATGCAAAAGCAGATCATTAGATCGTGTGCTTCTGATAATTTTCTTTCTTCAAGTAGTTTTTGTTACAGCTCTGTACTACAGCAGCCAACGTTTTACAATTATGAAATTTCACTTTAATAGTAAAAAATCTCATAATTGTTGAACTGATGTAGATGAAACATTTTTCAGGTTTACTGGTGAGGTTTGAAACATTTCTCTGTTTAGGTCTTCAACATCTCCACGTCAAACATCATGGTGAACATTCTGGCAGATGATTCACAACTCTGTATGAGAGATGCAAACTTTTGACAACATGAGATTTCAATAAAATACTGAAAAAATCATGTTTGTAACAGAGAACATAATTGAACAAATGTATGTTTTCAAAATCAGATCATCACTTAGATCTTTTGATTCTGAAAAAGGCTGCTGTTCTGTTCAAGAAGTTCCTGTCACAGCTCTACATGAGAGCTGCAAACTTTTGACTGACACGAAATTTTACTTAAATACAAAAAAATCTCACTTTGTATCAGAGAACATATTTAAACGAATAAATATGCACTGTTTGATGTTCATTTACAGATATAAAACTGTAAAAAGTCAAAATATTTAGTTTGCAATACATTTGTCCCACTTCTTCATTTTTTCAGTTGAAGTTTTGATCTTGCCAAGAAAATCATACCATCACATCTGATACAATTTTCACTTTTTTTTCAGTTGATGTGCATTTTTGTATGTTTGCATGACAGATGAGTTGTGAATATGACAATTTCAAACAGCACACCAGTTCTCCTTTCAAAGAAACATGCCGTAAATTTCAAACTGTTGCATTTTTTAGGTTGGGTTGAAGTCTGTATGTTTGTATGAAATGTGTGATGTGGCAATGACAATTAAAATCATTTTAGCAGATTACATCTCGCAAGATAATGTCATCGCACCACACTCGAAAAATTCATCACTGAAATTGAAGTTGTATGTTTGCATGATAGGTGTTTTGAATTCACTAATCGAAAAACTTTCTCACTAATCGAAAAACGTTCTCACTAAACAAAAAACTTTCTCACTAAACGAAAAACCAAATCAAAATAAAATGTTTTATTCAGCTTCCATTTCAAGTCACATCAAAATTCACCACAAACATAGATCAGAATAAAACACATGACAATTCATGACTTTTTCTCAAAGTGGTCCCTCCTACTTCCACCTCCAGGACTTGGGACCTGGCATTGGTGAGTTACCCACTTGTAAAACAATTTCAAGTTTGTGGGATTTTCACTTGACTTTTTGTGAGATGTGAGTGACCTAATGAATCTCAAAAGTACCAGCATTATCTCTACCAGTATTTTGAGAATGTAACGGCTAGTCGTAATGCTCCTAAAATTATGAAGCATATTAAACCGCCTACAGAAAGACAAACTGTATAAGCTTGTCCTCTCAGTGTTAAGTGAGTGATTTTTTCACTGAATGCAAGTCGTATGTAAGGGATAAAACTCAATACTACCAGTTTATTTCTACCGGTAATTTTGAGTATGTGACAGCAAGTCGAAACGCTCCTAATATTGTGAAGCATTACATGACCGCTTTCAGGAAGACAAACTGTGTAAATCTGTCTCCTCAGTGTAAAAGCCAAGTGAATTTTTTTCTGAATGTAAAGTCGTACTTTTTGTACCTAGCATGTAAGACATAAAACTCAATACTACCAGTTTATTTCTACCGGCAATGGTTGAGTATGTAATGGCAAGTCGAAACGCTCCTAATATTGTGAAGCATTGCATGACTGCCTTCGTGGAGGCGAGCTGTATAAGCTTGTCTCCTTTTAGTGTAGCCCTAGTGAAAGTGTAATGAAGAAAAGTACCACTTTACATTCTTCATATCTGCCAAATATTTCTTGCCAACTGAAACCAACAAGTTGACACGGACAGGAAAAATGTAAACTTTCTGCCAACTGATACCAACAAGTTGACACGGACTGGAAAATTTTCTGCCAACTGATACCAACAAGCTGACACGGACAGCGGAGAGTACAATTTTTTGTCAGCTGAACCAACAAGCTGACACGGAGTGGAGAGACGAATTTTGTCAACTGAAACCAACAAGCTGACACGGACTGATGTTGAGCGCAATCACAGCAGTACTACCTAATACACGAGGTGTATCCCAGCCTGCGTGTACAAGCCGCCCCCTAAAACACGCGCACTAAAGGGTACAGTAGCTACAGGGACGACTTGGGGACCAACCGGAAAGCCTGACTGACGGAGTTCAGTCTGCTTACGACTAGTCGCCTTTGACCAGAGCCTGACTTGTGAACGAGCGAAATGATGTTCATTGCTGTACACAAAAGTCGAGAGCTACTTAGTCGCAGGCAATCAGCCGCTGCGCTCGAAACACCAGGGTTGCCAACCGCGAGTGCGAAGGCTTCCCATCACACAGAGAAGTCAGTAAGACAAACTCTGTGGAGAGACTATTCTTGCCACGAGTGTGAAGAACCTGTCTCTGAGGCAAAAAATGGACTGCAGCTGCTTATATACTCGCCCTCGGTGCCCTTGCATTATTTGTATTGACCAATCAGAGCACAGCAAAATTTGGAGACCTGTAAATGAACAAAAACACACATTACATATTAACCAATCAGAATGCAGCATTTCTCAAATCTCGGCCGGAAATTTTTTCAATGATATTGCCCTCACTTGCTCTTTGACTGTCGAGCTGATCAGACGTGTTTTTGTAGCTCCGCCAGATACCTGCAAACATCAAAAATTCATACATACTGTTATATAGGCATTAATAGTGTATTGCTAGCTGCTCCAGATACCTGAAAATGATGAAAAAATGACAAAATCCGATTTTTGCTTAAACATCAAAAATTCATACATACTGTTATATAGGCATTAATAGTGTATTGCTAGCTGCTCCAGATACCTGAAAATGATGAAAAAATGACAAAATCCGATTTTTGCTCAAACATCAAAAATTCATACATACTGTTATATAGGCATTAATAGTGTATTGCTAGCTGCTCCAGATACCTGAAAATGATGAAAAAATGACAAAATCCGATTTTTGCTCAAACATCAAAAATTCATACATACTGTTATATAGGCATCAATAGTGTATTGCTTGCTGCTCCACATACCTGAAAATGATGAAAAAATGACAAAATCCGATTTTTGCTCAAACATCAAAAATTCATACATACAGGAAAGGCATAAGTGTATTGCTGCCCAGATACTGAAAATGATGAAAAATGACAAAATCCGATTTTGTCAAACATCAAAATTCACATACGTATATAGGCATAATGTGTTGCTGCTCCAGCATACATGAAAATGATGAAAAATGACAAAGTCCAACATTTGCTTTTACATCAAATATACATATAGAAATAATGCACGATGTCAACTGACCAATCACAATGCAGCATTTCTAAAATCTCGGCCGGGAATTTTTTTTCACTGATTTTTACACTCAGTTGCTATTTGACTGCCAAGCTGATCAGACGTGTTTTTCTTAGCTCCGCCAGATACCTAAAAAAATGATGAATAAATGACTAAGTCAAATTTTTCTTCAGCATCACAAATTCATGCTAATTAAAAAAAATGATGACAAAATGACAAATTCCAACATTTGCTTCTTGATCAAATATACCCCAAAAATGACTAAATCAAACCTGCAAGAAACTTGAAAAAATGACAAAATCAAATTTTTGCACATGTACAAAATATTCAAACATACATATATATAGGCATCGTTCCATATAATAGAAAAATGAGGAAAAATGACAAAATCCATAATTTGCACAAGTATCAACAAATACAAACATACACAAGTATCAACAAATACAAACATACAGATTTACAGTAGCACAGAAATAATGCAGGATGTCAACCGGCCAATCAGAATGCAGGATTTCTAAAATCTCAGTCGGGAATTTTTTTCTGTGATATTGCCCTCAGTTGCTCTTTGACTGTTGAGCTGATCAGACGTGTTTTTGATAGCTCGCCTACAAATCTGAAAATGAGGAAAAATACCAAGTCCAATATTGTTCACATGCATCCATATACAGAATTACAGTTATCAAGAAATAATGCACGATGGCTGTCGACCAATCAAAATACAGCATACCTAAAATCTCTATCTTCTGTCAATTTTTCAATTCTACCCTCAGTTGCTATTTGACTGCCGAGCTGATCAGACGTGTTTTTGATTGCTCCGTCATACACATAAAAATATGAAAAAAGTGTGACTTATGTTCGATTCCTGGCAGCAGTTGTCAACCAGATAGTTTTAAATTTGCCATAACGAGGTGAACATTTCAACATAGGGCAGAATGATGATACATGAATGATGATAATATACTGACAATTTAGACAAACCATGCAGAATGAGTGCATTATTTATCAGTAAAAGCAGGACTTGTGCAAGTGAAATCAAAATTCCCATTTGTCTTTTGACCACTGCAGTGACCAGACGTGATTTTAGTTTTCTCTGCTGAGATAATACAAAGAGAGAGAGAGTGACAGTTCCATTCCCAGCAAGGTTCCTGACCAAGGTATGGTGAGTACACATGTTACATCATATATTTATCATACAAGTTACATATTACCTTTGAACATTCAGCATGCCATTAATACGTACCACTGTTTTCTCCATACTTGTGACTGTCAAATTCTGCTCTGGGGGTATGTTGTCAGTACCATTCCACTGAAAAAGACACAAGAGCACAAGATAACAAATGGAAATTAAAAAAAACTATTTCAGTTTTGTGAGCAAGCTTTCACATCTTTACCCAAAGAAACCATCCTTAATATCAGATGTTAACTTTGTCATGGGATTCAGAGAAATCAAATCTCAACTTCAGTACACTAGGATATTGTTACTTAAAACATGGAAACCTGCAGTCTTGTATTTGATAAATATTTATGATGTATACTTCCTTCTGTTGCATGGTAGTTCTCACAAAAAGCAAAACATGCTTGCTGTTCTCTCTTCAAATGTGTAGCTCTGCTCAATTCAGGCACATACCAGTAAATGAGAATGAAAGCAGAACTTTGTACTTATTGAACTTTGATACAAAATGATTTTTAAAAAGAATGTTTACTCCCTCAGATATTTTTCTTCACCTTCTCCACAGAAAGATATCAAGAAATCCACAAATCTCTACCACACTGATTTGTTTTCATGATTAGTGTAAAAACAAATTGCAAGAATGCAAGAATTCTTCACATGTATTGAAACAAATTTTGTTCAATGTCAACTCACCTCTGCAGTCTGCACACAATGTCTATATTCTTGATATTGTTATTAGTCACATCAAAGTCACATCACATCCAGGTCACATCCAGCTCACCACAGTACCACTGTATTTTTCTTCTTTACAAACCCGGCACTGAAACTAAAATGAGCAGAAGTGTCAGAAGTGACAGAAATATTTTGCAGAAGGGCACATCTCTTGACAGTTAAAGAAATGGGATTTGAAACGGTCTTTACTTGAGAAAAGATGCAGTAACAACCCATCGATCATGTAATTTTATTGTTAAAATCAAAAGAAAGAAACTGAAATCAATAAACATCAAGCATTTCAAGCATTTCAAGCATTTACATGCGCTGTCTTCATCTCCAACCAAGCAAAACATTGCCTAATTTCACTTTTTTTCTGCAAGTCGGACACGGTTTTTCATGATTCAAAGTTTTTTTTTCTGCAACTTTACTAACATTCTAGATACAAGAAAAAGTTAAAAACATTAAGAGTAAAGCATAAAATTGTCAGCATTCAAATCATTCTGTCAAAACAATTTCAATTCTTAAAATGTACACTGTCAAATATGCTTGAAAAGTGTCTGTAAACATTAAAAAACGGCGGTCCGAAATGTAAACAATCCCAGTTACTAAAGGACTTGACACAAACTTTCAGTGAAAGAAGGGTACAGCGATTTAAACCTGCCTCAAATCTCCGCAGACGCTGCTCAAAACATTTCGAAAACGCCAACAAAACCCCAAGGTCACTCAAGGTCACAAGGGAAAAAACGGAGTTTGGCAGAAAAAAGGCTTTATTTTGCATCAAATTTATGGAAAAACGTGTGCGGAATCACAGAAACCTACTCGGATACAAGTTTCTTATCGAGAACAACCCTTATTCCTATTTACAACTGGCGGAACGCTGTGTTTTCACCAGAGAAAACATCCGAGAACTTCCTAGATTTTTCTCACCGACACGGAAAAAACACTAAATATGTAGAAAAAAAGGGAAACGGGAGAAAGAAACTCAAGATATTAGTCAAAAAAACACTTACCTTTCGTCCAGATCCTTAATCCTAATCCAATATGTCCAGAAATCCACAAAACACACTCAAAAACAGGAGCGCAGTTCAACCCGACCTTCCCGCACAACGCCCGCTTATCGAATGACAGATCAAAACAAGTTTAAATATTGATGACGTCATTTGTCAATCGTGACGTGACGGGTTCCCGTAAAATTTATGTTTGTGTTTTCTCGCTGCGGCGTGCGGCTAGATCTATTTTGTAAGGGTTTTCATGTCGATTAAAGCATATAATGCTACTTTCTTTCTCTTTTTTCTTTCATGGCAATGTGATATCAATGTGTTTACATGCATAATTACTATAAAATATAAGCATTGGTATACAGGATTAAGATTTTATTCACATACATGTATTCCCATGAATGAGTGTCGCTGTGTGTGCTCAGCTCAGATTAATGTTATAGAAAGATGAAATGTAATTTCTGAATACGAAATGATGATGTAAAAAGAAACATTTCAGCGACTTTTTCTTTTTCTTTTACCTGTTAACAAGGGTTACTCATTGAATTATGTCTATTTATGCCAGTTGTTTACTCTGCCCATTTGAATTGTGTCTGGGATGAATGCGTGTAAGAAGAAAGAAGAAGCAAAAAAAAAAACAGGAATCATTGTAGTTTATTTATTTATTTATTCTGTATTTATTGCGCATTCAGTGCTCTTTCTCTCTCTCTTTCTATCTCTCCCTCTTTCTCTCTCTCTCATTTTTTTTTTTGCATTTCACATTTCGCGTCTACAATGAACACATTTATGTGCTGTTTATATGCATATTTCATAATAAAGCGTTACGTAACTAAAAAATGTCTAAACACTTTTCATATTTGTCCCTCTTCCAATGTCTCAAACATCTTTCCCTCTCTCATTTTACAAATTTCACACACATTTCACACGAATTTCACACACATTTCACACACATTTCGCGCACACTTCGCCGCTTCTCGCACACATTCAAACGCTTCTCCCCTGCCCAAAAATAACCCCGGGGGGGTCTCTCAACCATACCCCCCCTCCTTTTTCACACTCGTTTCTCCACCAACCAGCCAAAATACACACGCCGAAACACAGATTTAACTTAACGCGCAAAAAATTCCTGAAAGGTAAAAGTATACTTCTATTAGCTTAAACACTGTGGGGTTTATCATTTCAAGATAAGAATGTCGCACAACAAGTTACACTGTTGTGAAATTTCTCTGAATTCTGAAGTTTTTTACCCTACACCTTTGCATTCATGTTCACCACGTTTAAACTGTACTTACAGCTGCTCGTTCATAGATGATCGGTAGAAATAAAAATAAAAATATATTCTCCTTCATGCTGGTGAAGGCTTTGTTTCCTACAAGTGTAGGTCACATTGCACGGGTAAATGCTATTTTCGTATGCCCCCACTTCGGGGGTTTCGGTTAGATACAGAATATGGTATCCCCAAGCTCGTGCCTGCGGTACCATGTGACACGTTCCGCAATATTGCGTCTATGGTAGGCGGTCCGACCCTGGGGCCACTATCAAACCACTGCGGTAATCGACAACTCTAAAGGGAGGTAAATACTGCGGCGGAGAGTTTGGGACACTATATGTTTAAAACGATCCCGGATTCCGGCTTTTCTATAGACGATCCCGAGATTTTTACTAGTTCCGAATTGCAAATTCATAGGTTCAGCCTGTGAAGGGAACGCATACATAAAGAGTAAATGGAATGTCATGTGACGGCTAACAAAAATATAGAAATTCTAAATACAGGTTTTTATATTCTAAATATAGGTTCAATACCGTTCGCAATTGCTTGTAATGGAGAAACAAGATCCTATAACTCCAAGTCAATGAATCTACACTGAAGTTTTTTCAAGCACTTAAAGGGCTATAATTTTAATGATTAATGGATAACATTTATACAGAGTTTATACAAGGTGATATCCGATCTGTCATGCTCTCTCTCGTCATTTGATGTACATTGTACATGTATTGAAATGTTCTGGTTCTCAACCACTGTACCTTAACGTGCCATGTGAAAGAAGCATTCTTCCTTGGTTGGTCTAGATCTATTAATGTTAAACATGTCGTTTGTAAAATAGCTATAACATTTACACACATTTTTTGGTAATATAAGATATATAAGTTAATATTATTATGTAATTCTCAAATGTTCTGTGAGAGACTCACGAAATCACAGTGTATCACAGTGTATCTATTTCTATCCAGATAAAACACAATTAAGAACAGTACTCCACACAAACTACCATATAATCAATGATATACCATCTTCATAGTTTTCTTAAAGGTTTCTTTAAACAATTCACCATCTTCAATTTCTTTAAAAAATTCACCGTCTTCACATTTTT
>CM037779.1:70451305-70501305 GCA_021229015.1 Solen grandis | reverse complement strand
GAGTTGACATTGAACAAAATTTGTTTCAATACATGTGAAGAATTCTTGCATTCTTGCAATTTGTTTTTACACTAATCATGAAAACAAATCAGTGTGGTAGAGATTTGTGGATTTCTTGATATCTTTCTGTGGAGAAGGTGAAGAAAAATATCTGAGGGAGTAAACATTCTTTTTAAAAATCATTTTGTATCAAAGTTCAATAAGTACAAAGTTCTGCTTTCATTCTCATTTACTGGTATGTGCCTGAATTGAGCAGAGCTACACATTTGAAGAGAGAACAGCAAGCATGTTTTGCTTTTTGTGAGAACTACCATGCAACAGAAGGAAGTATACATCATAAATATTTATCAAATACAAGACTGCAGGTTTCCATGTTTTAAGTAACAATATCCTAGTGTACTGAAGTTAAGATTTGATTTCTCTGAATCCCATGACAAAGTTAACATCTGATATTAAGGATGGTTTCTTTGGGTAAAGATGTGAAAGCTTGCTCACAAAACTGAAATAGTTTTTTTTAATTTCCATTTGTTATCTTGTGCTCTTGTGTCTTTTTCAGTGGAATGGTACTGACAACATACCCCCAGAGCAGAATTTGACAGTCACAAGTATGGAGAAAACAGTGGTACATATTAAAGGCATGCTGAATGTTTAAGGTAATATGTAACTTGTATGATAAATATATGATGTAACATGTGTACTCACCATACCTTGGTCAGGAACCCTGCTGGGAATGGAACTGTCACTCTCTCTCTCTTTGTATATCATGTAGCAGAGAAAAGTAAAATCACGTCTAGTCACTGCAGTGGTCAAAAGACAAATGAGAATTTTGATTTCACTTGCACAAGTCCTGCTTTTACTGATAAATAATGCACTCATCCTGCATGGTTTGTCTAAATTGTCAGTATATTATCATCATTCATGTATCATCATTCTGCCCTATGTTGAAATGTTCACCTCGTTATGGCAAATTTATGGTGAAAAAGAAATGATGACATTCCTAAAATGCTTTCCATGAAAAGTATCTGGTTGACAACTGCTGCCAGGAATCGAACATAAGTCACACTTTTTCATCATATTTTTTATGTGTATGACGGAGCAATCAAAAACACGTCTGATCAGCTCGGCAGTCAAATAGCAACTGAGGGCAGAATTGAAAAAAAGTACTGAAGATAGAGATTTTAGGTATGCTGTATTTTGATTGGTCGACAGCCATCGTGCATTATTTCTTGATAACTGTAATTCTGTGTATGGATGCATGTGAACAATATTGGACTTGGTAATTTTCCTCATTTCCAGATTTGTAGGCGAGCTAACAAAAACACGTCTGAACAGCTCAACAGTCAAAGAGCAACTGAGGGCAATATCACAGAAAAAAATTCCCGACTGAGATTTTAGAAATCCTGCATTCTGATTGGTCGGTTGACATCCTGCATTATTTCTGGCTACTGTAAATCTGTATGTTTGTATTGTTGAATTGGCAAATTATGAATTTGTCATTTTTCCTGGAGCTGCTAGCAATGAAATTTTTATCTATGTAACCGTTGTTAGAATTTTAGGTTCATGTGCAAAAATTTGACTTCAATTATTCAAGTTTCTTGCAGATTGAACTTTTCAGGTATCTTGCAGAGCTATCAAAAACACGTCTGATCAGCTCAACTGTCAAAAAGCTACTGAGGGCAAAATCATTGAAAAAAATTCCCGACTGAGATTTTAGAAGTCCTGCATTCTGATTGGTCGGTTGACATCCTGCATTATTTCTGTGCTACTGTAAATCTGTATGTTTGTATTTGTTGATACTTGTGCAAATTATGGATTTTGTCATTTTTCCTCATTTTCTGATTATATGGAACGATGCCTATATATATGTATGTTTGAATATTTTGTACATGTGCAAAAATTTGATTTTGTCATTTTTTCAAGTTTCTTGCAGGTTTGATTTAGTCATTTTTGGGGTATATTTGATCAAGAAGCAAATGTTGGAATTTGTCATTTTGTCATCATTTTTTTAGGTATTTAGAGCAACTAGCATGAATTTGTGATGCTGAAGAAAAAGTTTGACTTAGTCATTTATTCATCATTTTTTTAGGTATCTGGCGGAGCTAAGAAAAACACGTCTGATCAGCTCGACAGTCAAAGAGCAAGTGAGGGAAATATCATTGAAAAAAAATTCCCGGTCGAGATTTTAGAAATGCTGCATTGTGATTGGTCAGTTGACATCGTGCATTATTTCTATATAACTGTATATATGTATATTTGATGCAAAAGCAAATGTTGGACTTTGTCATTTTTTAACATTTTCAGGTATCTGGAGCAGCAAGCAATACACTATTGATGCCTATATAACTGTATGTATGAATTTTTGATGTTTGAGCAAAAATCGGATTTTGTCATTTTTTCATCATTTTCAGGTATCTGGAGCAGCAAGCAATACACTATATAACTGTATGTATGAATTTTTTATGTTTAAGCAAAAATCGGATTTTGTCATTTTTTCATCATTTTCATGTATGTGGAGTAGCAAGCAATACACTATTGATACCTATATAACAGTATGTATGAATTTTTGATGTTTGAGCAAAAATCGGATTTTTGTCATTTTTTCATCATTTTCAGGTATCTGGAGCAGCTAGCAATACACTATTAATGCCTATATCACTGTATGTATGAATTTTTGATGTTTGAGCAAAAATCGGATTTTGTCATTTTTTTATCATTTTCAGGTATCTGGCGGAGCTAACAAAAACACGTCTGATCAGCTCGACAGTCAAAGAGCAAGTGAGGGCAATATCATTGAAAAAATTTCCCGGCCGAGATTTGAGAAATGCTGCATTCTGATTGGTCAATATGTAATGTGTGTTTTTGTTCATTTACAGGTCTCCAAATTTTGCTGTGCTCTGATTGGTCAATACAAATAATGCAAGGGCACCGAGGGCGAGTATATAAGCAGCTGCAGTCCATTTTTTGCCTCAGAGACAGGTTCTTCACACTCGTGGCAAGAATAGTCTCTCCACAGAGTTTGTCTTACTGACTTCTCTGTGTGATGGGAAGCCTTCGCACTCGCGGTTGGCAACCCTGGTGTTTCGAGCGCAGCGGCTGATTGCCTGCGACTAAGTAGCTCTCGACTTTTGTGTACAGCAATGAACATCATTTCGCTCGTTCACAAGTCAGACTCTGGTCAAAGGCGACTAGTCGTAAGCAGACTGAACTCCGTCAGTCAGGCTTTCCGGTTGGTCCCCAAGTCGTCCCTGTAGCTACTGTACCCTTTAGTGCGCGTGTTTTAGGGGGCGGCTTGTACACGCAGGCTGGGATACACCTCGTGTATTAGGTAGTACTGCTGTGATTGCGCTCAACATCAGTCCGTGTCAGCTTGTTGGTTTCAGTTGACAAAATTCGTCTCTCCACTCCGTGTCAGCTTGTTGGTTCAGCTGACAAAAAATTTGTACTCTCCGCTGTCCGTGTCAGCTTGTTGGTATCAGTTGGCAGAAAATTTTCCAGTCCGTGTCAACTTGTTGGTATCAGTTGGCAGAAAGTTTACATTTTTCCTGTCCGTGTCAACTTGTTGGTTTCAGTTGGCAAGAAATATTTGGCAGATATGAAGAATGTAAAGTGGTACTTTTCTTCATTACACTTTCACTAGGGCTACACTAAAAGGAGACAAGCTTATACAGCTCGCCTCCACGAAGGCAGTCATGCAATGCTTCACAATATTAGGAGCGTTTCGACTTGCCATTACATACTCAAAATTGCCGGTAGAAATAAACTGGTAGTATTGAGTTTTATGTCTTACATGCTAGGTACAAAAAGTACGACTTTACATTCAGAAAAAAAAAATCACTTGGCTTTTACACTGAGGAGACAGATTTACACAGTTTGTCTTCCTGAAAGCGGTCATGTAATGCTTCACAATATTAGGAGCGTTTCGACTTGCTGTCACATACTCAAAATTACCGGTAGAAATAAACTGGTAGTATTGAGTTTTATCCCTTACATACGACTTGCATTCAGTGAAAAAATCACTCACTTAACACTGAGAGGACAAGCTTATACAGTTTGTCTTTCTGTAGGCGGTTTAATATGCTTCATAATTTTAGGAGCATTACGACTAGCCGTTACATTCTCAAAATACTGGTAGAGATAATGCTGGTACTTTTGAGATTCATTAGGTCACTCACATCTCACAAAAAGTCAAGTGAAAATCCCACAAACTTGAAATTGTTTTACAAGTGGGTAACTCACCAATGCCAGGTCCCAAGTCCTGGAGATGGAAGTAGGAGGGACCACTTTGAGAAAAAGTCATGAATTGTCATGTGTTTTATTCTGATCTATGTTTGTGGTGAATTTTGATGTGACTTGAAATGGAAGCTGAATAAAACATTTTATTTTGATTTGGTTTTTCGTTTAGTGAGAAAGTTTTTTGTTTAGTGAGAAAGTTTTTTGATTAGTGAGAAAGTGTTTCGATTAGTGAGAAAGTTTTTCGATTAGTGAATTCAAAACACCTATCATGCAAACATACAACTTCAATTTCAGTGATGAATTTTTCGAGTGTGGTGCGATGACATGATTATCTTGCGAGATGTCTGCTAAAATGATTTAAATTGTCATTGCTACATCACACCTTTCATACAAACATACAGACTTCAACCCAACCTAAAAAATGCAACAGTTTGAAATTTACGGCATGTTTCTTTGAAAGGAGAACTGGTGTGCTATTTGAAATTGTCATATTCACAACTCATCTGTCATGCAAACATACAAAAATGCACATCAACTGAAAAAAAAGTGAAAATTGTATCAGATGTGATGGTATGATTTTCTTGGCAAGAACAAAACTTTAACTGAAAAAATGAACAAGTGGGGCAAATGTATTGCAAGCTAAATATTTTGACTTTTACATTAAACAGTGCATATTTATTTGTTTAAATATGTTCTCTGATACAAAGTGAAATTTTTTTGTATTTAAGTAGAATTTCGTGTCAGTCAAAATTTTTACAGCTCTCATGTAGAGCTGTGACAGGAACTTCTTGAACAGAACAGCAGCCTTTTTCAGAATCAAAAGATCTAAGTGATGATCTGATTTTGAAAACATACATTTGTTCAATTATGTTCTCTGTTACAAACATGATTTTTTCAGTATTTTATTGAAATCTCATGTTTGTCAAAAGTTTGCAGCTCTCATACAGAGTTGTGAATTATCTGCCAGAATGTTCACCATGATGTCTGACGTGGAGATGTTGAAGACCTAAACAGAGAAATGTTTCAAACCTCACCAGTAAACCTGAAAAATGTTTCATCTACATCAGTTCAACAATTATGAGATTTTTTACTATTAAAGTGAAATTTCATAATTGTAAAACGTTGGCTGCTGTAGTACAGAGCTGTAACAAAAACTACTTGAAGAAAGAAAATTATCAGAAGCACACGATCTAATGATCTGCTTTTGCATACACATTCCTGCAGGTATGTTTTTGTTACAAAATGAGATTTTTTTACTATTTAAGTGAATTTTTCTCATTTGTGAAACGTTTGCAGCTTCCTTTCGGGGCTGTAACAAGAGCTTTTCAACATGACAAGAACCAAGGTGAAATATTATGGAAACAAGACTTGTTCAACTTCAAGTATGTAAGTATATTCAGTGAAGAAGACTAGAAGTAATTTTACTTTTTCTTGCTGAAAGTTCTGACCACATTCAACCATTTGATGAAGAAAAAGAAATCCGAGATGTGATCTACCTCAAGTAGTTTAACATCAGTTCCAAGTAAGTATACATTTTCTTGCTGAAAGTTTTGACCAAATTTTTTTCATCTGATGAAGAAAGTCAAATCGAGATGTGATCTACCTCAAGTGGATTTACATCAGTTCCAAGTGAGTATACATTTTCTTGCTAAAAGTTCTGACCACATTTATGGATATGATGAAGAAAATGAGATCCGAGATGTGATCTACCTCAAGTGGATTTACATCAGTGTGACCTTCCTCAAGAGGGTTTACATCAGTTCCAAGTAAGTATACATTTTCTTGCTGAAAGTTCTGACCACAAACATTTGATGAAGAAAAAGAAATCAAGATGTGATCTACCTCAAGTGGATATACATCGTATACATTTTCTTCCGAAAGTTTTGACCATTTTTTTTCATCTGATGAATAAAGTCAAATCGAGATGTGATCTACCTCAAGTGGATGTACATCAGTTCCAAGTAAGTATACATTTTCTTGCTGAAAGTTCTGACCACAAACATTTGATGAAGAAAAAGAAATCAAGATGTGATCTACCTCAAGTGGATATACATCGTATACATTTTCTTCCGAAAGTTTTGACCATTTTTTTTCATCTGATGAATAAAGTCAAATCGAGATGTGATCTACCTCAAGTGGATTAACATCAGTTCCAAGTAAGTATACATTTTCTTGCTGAAAGTTTTGACCACATTTTTTCATCTGATGAAGAAAGTCGAATCGAAATGTGATCTGCCTAAAGTGGATATACATCAGCTACAAGTAAGTATACATTTTCTTGCTGAAAGTTTTGACCAAATTTTTTCATCTGATGAAGAAAGTCAAATCGAGATGTGATCTACCTAAAGTGGATTTACATCAGTTCCAAGTAAGTATACATTTTCTTGCTGAAAGTTTTGACCACATTTTTTCATCTGATGAAGAAAGTCGAATCGAAATGTGATCTGCCTAAAGTGGATATACATCAGCTACAAGTAAGTATACATTTTCTTGCTGAAAGTTTTGACCAAAATTTTTCATCTGATGAAGAAAGTCAAATCGAGATGTGATCTACCTAAAGTGGATATACATCAGCTACAAGTATGTATTCATTTTCTTGCTGAAAGTTTTGACCAAATTTATGGATATGAAGAAGAAAGTGAAATCGAGAAAACAACTTTTATTCATCTTCAGTTATCTGATGAAGAGAGTGAAATCGAGAAAAGTCATTAATTTGACAAAGTAAGTGAAATAGAGATGTGATCTACCTGAAGTGGATAAACATCAAATCCAAGTAAGTATACATTTTCTTGTCTGATGAAGAAAGTGAAATCGATATGTGATCTACCTCAAGTGGATTAACATCAGTTCCAAGTAAGTATACATTTCCTTGCTGAAAGTTTTGACCAAATTTTTTCATCCGATGAAGAAAGTCAAATCGAGATGTGATCTACCTAAAGTGGGTTAACATCAGTTCCAAGTAAGTATACATTTTCTTGCTGAAAGTTCTGACCACATTTATGGATATGATGAAGAAAGTGAAATCGAGATGTAATCTACCTCAAGAGAATTTAATACCAAATGTTAGATTTTTTACTATTTAAGTGAATTGTTTCATTTGTGAAACGTTTGCAGCTTACTTTCATCAGAGGTTGAAAAGAAATACATGCTGTCATTTCGAAGTAAGTATCTTTTCTCGATGAAAGTTCTAACCACATTCATCTGCTGAAGAAAAATGAAATCGAGATGTTATCTGCCTCAAGTTTTGACCAAAATCATTTATTTGATGAAGAAGTGGATTTGGATTTACAATAAGCTTCAAGTAAGTATACATTTTCTTCCTAAAAATTTTGACTACATCCAATCATCTGCTGAAGAAAGATGAACTCGAGATGTTATCTGCCTCAAGTGGATATGTATCAGCTCAAAGTAGATATACATTTTCTTGCTGAAAGTTTTGACCAAAATCATTTATTTGATGAAGAAATGGATTTGGATTTACAATAAGCTTCAAGTAAGTTTATATTTTCTTCCTAAATTTTTTGACTACATCCAATCATCTGCTGAAGAAAGATGCAATCGAGATGTTATCTACCTCAAGTGGATAAACATCAGCTCCAAGTAAGTATACATTTTCTTGCTGAAAGTTTTGACCAAAATCATTTATTTGATGAAGAAGTGGATTTGGATTTACATAAGCTTCAAGTAAGTATATATTTTCTTCCTAAAAGTTTTGGCCAAACTCATTTATTGGATGAAGAAGTGGATTTACATCAGCTTCAAGTAAGTATACATTTTCTTGCTTAACGTTTTGACTACATCCAATCATCTGAAGAAGAAAGATGAAATCGAGATGTGATCTACCTAAAGTGGATATGCATCAGCTCCAAGTTAGTATACATTTTCTTTCTAAAAGTTTTGACCAAAATCATTCATTTGATGAAGAAGGGGATTAACATCAGCTTCAAGTAAGTATACATTTTCTTCCTAAAAGTTTTGACTACATCCAATCATCTGATGAAGAAAGACAAAATCGAGATGTGATCTACCTGAAGTAGATATACATCAGCTACAAGAATTTATACATTTTACATTCTTCAGTTCTGACCACATCGATCCACTGAAACAACTGTTGTTGCCTCCAAGTAAGTGTCTTTTCTTGCTGACAGTTCTGACCACATTGATCTGATGAGAAAAGAAAATCGAGATGTGATCTACTTCAAGTGGATAGATCAGCTCCAAGTAAGTATACAATTTCTTCCTAAAAGTTTTGACCAAAATCATTTATTTGATGAAGAAGTGGATTTACATAAGCTTCAAGTAAGTATACAATTTCTTCCTAAAAGTTTTGACTACATCCAATCATCAGATGAAGCAACTACTGTGAGCTTGAAGTATATCTCTTCTTGCTGGAAGTATCTGTAGAAAGTGAAACCGAGATGTGACGAACCTCAAAAAAGATATACATCAGCTCAAACTCAAGGTATGTATACATTTTCAGTTTTAAGTGCTCTGATGTAGAAAGTGATGTGATCAACCCCTAGATTTTTTTTCAGTCATCTGTTGTGACTACATCGGACTGAGAAAGCAATCGGCATCACTTCCAAGTAAGTCTACATTTCTTACTGACAGTTCTGATCATTTGATGAAAAAGTGAAATTGACTCATTCTGATGAAGCAACTATTGATATCTCCAAAAAAGTATACATTTTCTTGCTGGTAGTTCTGACAAAATTCATTTAACGTTGAAAGTAAATTTGACTGATTTGATGAAGCAACTATTGTTATTTCCAAGTAAGTAAATCTTTTCTTGCTGACAGTTCTGACAAAATTCATTTAATGTTGAAAGTGAAATCGACTGATTTGATGAAGCAACTATTGTTATCTCCAAGAAAGTTTACATTTTCTTGCTGACAGTTCTGATCACATTCATTTGTAAAAGAAAGTGAAAATCGAAATATCATCTACCTCAAGTTGATGATCAGTTCCAAGTAAGTGTAAGCATTTGCTGTGATAATGTATACGCTTTCCACATTTCAGTTCTGATTGAGAACATTTACGATTACATCAAATCTATCTTCTCTCTCCGATTCTGATCAGATTCGCCAATAAGATCGATATTGATGTCTGAACTTATTGGAAATGAGAGAGTGTGAAAGAAAGTAAAAACAACTCAAATTTCTCAGAAGATTTTTTTTAATAAGCAAACAATTATTGAACAGTTGAATAAGTTTATTGCAAGGAAAGAGAAATGTTTACAACATTTACAACACAAAATCAAGATTTCAAGATTTAAATGAAAACTTTTAAACTTTTTGTATGAAATTTCTTCAACACGCACAAATAAATACAAACATTTTAAATCAATTTAATTCTTGTCATTTGTCCATACAGATGTGTTGTAGACTTGGGCCACATTCCTAGCCTGGCAGATAGAACTTCTCTAGACGAATTGGATCTGCCAACATGCTGTCGCCAAAGTCGAAGAAGAAATCCTCTAGTTGTTGTTTTACAAACAGCTGTGCGTCCTTCCTGTAGACACAGATACCAGCCTGATCCATTAGGTCAAACCTTCCGGTGCACAAAAGCCTGTGAACTGGATCGTTGTTGTGCAGTTTTCTAGGTAAGTACGGCCTCAACTTTTGCAGCCCGTTCATTTTCTCGAACCAGTAGTTCCAGTTTTTCTTCGCTCTCCTCACTCCATACAATGTCAAAATACTCCCGTTCCACAGGATGCTGGGATCCTTTACGTCAGGTTGCACTGGTTGTTTGCAGAATGGACAGGCCTTTAACTTCCCCATGCATCTGTTGCAAACCAGCTCCTCGCAACTGCACTGGTTCACAAAATAAACCTCTCCGTCTTCGTGACAGACACTGCAAATTTCAAACCACACTTCTCGAAACATTTTGTGAAGTAGTCTTGAATATTTTGAATACTGCCACAAGTGGAAGCTTCAAATGAATTGAGAAATTTGCTCTGATGCCCCAGCTTTAATACATTGTAACTGCAACACACGTGACTCAAGTCACGCACTGTTTGCCTTATACGCACAACTCTCTCATTGGCTAAAATCTACGAAAGTCACGCCTACAAAATGTAGACCAATCACAAGCTAGTCGTCAACTATTGGCCTGCGTTGCTGACATATATAAGTCTCTTTTCAACAACAAAAGGTTAATTATGCTTCTGACTTCCATCAGAGACAGCTGCGATTTTCCTACATGCCTCACTTTCCAAACATACGAATTGCCAACTACAACTCACTGACTTCTAGAATGTCAACGATGCAAGAGAGCAAGCAAAAGACGTAAGTATACTTTGCCCACAACTTTTGACTTACCCATGCTACCTTGTTAGATCACACTTAGGTCGACGAAGAGACCATACCTATTTCAAACTTACAAGTCTTGCAAGTGTTTCAACTCTTACAATTTGCACCTCCTCTCTCCTCGTTTTCCTCATTCTCACTTCTCTCTTTCAAACAAGCATGAAAGGTTCACGCTTAAAATCTAAACATTGAACATGTGTCTACAATTTCTATACTAACATGATTGTGATTTCTCAAAAGTTCTCAAAATATCACCTTTTTTTTCCAGAACAAGACTTGCCAGATTCCGAAGGTGGATGAGGAAGAAAATGGGGAGGAAAGAGAAAGAAACCCATAACTTAAAAGACGTGGATTGCCAGACAATGCATCAGGAGGAGAGACAATTGTATGAACAAATTGAAGCATTGCAGAGAAAGGTTGGGCTCTTACAATTTAGACTGAGGAGGAGGCCGGCTGGAGTAACAGACCAGGCCACCCAAACAGATGATTACATCCCTTCAGAAAACAACAGCAGTCAAGAGACCACAGTGAAAGAGTGGAAAGTGAAACTGAAGAACTTATATCCTGACCTGACTGAGTTTTTTACGAATTAAAGTTCATATTTTCAGTTTTAAGCTTACATGTCTTTTTGTCTTGTCTTTCAAATCCCCTTCATGTGTAAACAGGTTAAAGAGAAATAAAACACATTGAGAAGACCAAAATTAAATGCCACATCATGATCACATCAATGCTATCTTGGTATCTATTCAACCATTTTCTTATTGGTTTAAACAAGGCTGATTTATAATGCACTGGCTGTGCTACCTTACCAGACCAGAACAAGTGACATTTTACAATTGTCAAACCAAGTAATAAAAGTATCAAACGAATTGAATTCATGCCATTCGTTTTCAGACTGTGCTATGGATAAGTCACATATAACTAACGACTGCATATCTGACATGGACAAAATAGAAGCCCTACACCAACGTTCGCTTAAACTACAAGCCCGATACCAACGTACGCTTAAAATAACAACAACACTCAGGAGTATCGTACGCAAATTGAGTGAATGTTACTTTCATGAACTACACTACGATGATATCTTAAATATCATTGAAGCACATTTCATCACCATAGAACATGTTGAACATCTGCTGAAGACACTCATAGACAGTCACGAATAATCACTACTCTGTGAAAAAAAAAAAAAAAAAAAATCCGGCCCTTTTCAGGGCCAACCCAAATGTCTCGAAAGAGAATATACCTCAATTGTCACCATGCTATCCAACTCAGCTCAAGGTTAAACTTCACGTTAATGACATTGAATGAAAATAGTGTTCTCTGATTGGTGTACGCCAACAGTAGAAAGTAGGTCATCCGCCTCAAGGCTATAAAAGCGCAAAGCATCAAGCATTCTGTCATATTCTCGCTACACAACCATGGAAGAAATTCAGCAACTGATTGAATTTGTCAAAGAATTGATGGGGATGATCGAAAAACAACGCAATGAGTGGAGACAACAGCAAGACCATATTGCACAATGCCATCTGCAATTGCAAGAAATGCTTCATCAGATAATATTGAGACAACAGCGACAAGATGAAGACCATATGCTCATAGAACAACAGCAGATGTTACAAAATGACGATGAACACGATGTCACCGAAATCAAGCACAATGAGGGCAATGCCACCGAAATCAAGAAAGATGAGAACGACGACATCGAAATCGAGGACGATGAGGTCAATACAACTTATATTATATGGAGGAACGATTTTTTTGAATACACGCACGATGAGAACGAAGTCACTGAAATCTAAAGAAGAAAAACAAAACGGCCCTTTTCAGGGCATTCAGAAAAATTCATTCTTTCTACAAGCCGCATCATTATCACACATCAATGGTGTCTTCGTATCGACTACAACGGTCTCTGATTGGCTGATCGCTAATGCTGATTTATAATGCACTGGCTGTGCTACTTCAAGGGCTTCATAAATGCCATAAAACACAACCCCGCAATCCGATAGCCTCACAAAGCAAACAGCAGCCGAAGCCATGACTACGTATAGCTATCCTGCTTCTCAAAACTACGGAGGAAGCTACTACACCAATCCTGGTCATGAGGCAGCCCAAGCGTCAACTCAGCATCAGCCTAGAAGTTATGACTTTTACGATGGATACAGTACGCCCATACGATCGGAACAAGCCTTGTTGAATGACATTCTGATACAGGTCAAAAGACTGAACTCGCATTTCGAAACATTTCTCCGAAGGCAGGATCGCTGCCCACAATCGACATTTAAAAAGCCATTCAGGACTAGTCAACGCGACAGAAGTTCAAACGTCTACAGAAACACGACAGACTACAGAGGCGAGAGAACTGACAGGGACGAGAGTACTGACAGAGGTGAGAGAAATGTCAGAAGCGAGAGAAATGTCAGAAGCGCCAGCTGTGAACGCTACAGCAGATCCAGCAGATCCAACAAAATAAGCAGAACAAGCAGTGACGAGTATAACTTGACAGATTTAAACATCAGCGACAATCATAACAGCCACAGTAAAAGCGTCGATGACCTTCAGCGAGATCATGACCTTCGTGACTCCTCCTCTCATGAATCCCATGCAGACAGCAGCAAGGAATCGAACAATCACAGTCGAAGGAGAAAGAGACCTGCTCACGGAGAAGAAGGCAGTCAGTGCACCGATGCAAAGAAAGAGAAACTCAGGACTAAAGATGGGAAATCAAAAAGGGACAAACACAGGAAGACTGACGAGGAAAAGCCCAAGCACGCCGGGCTAGAAATTTTAGAATCTAACATTTCAAACACTTACAGTTTTAGCGATTCTGAGGAAGAGATGAACTTCATTTGATGACATTTGATGACATTGTGTCTGATTTTTGACGACATTCTGTTCTGAACTTTTAACATGTTTTAATCTCCGTTTATTTTTCAATTTAACTAAGTATTGTATGTAGTTTGTAGTTTGTATGCAGTATGCAGTATACAATATGACAAGTGCAATGTTGTATCGTAAAATCGTAAATTAAAAAAATGAAAACTCAACTGCCTCTGTCTGTGTCTGTGTATTCAAATTTGCTCTCCCTCTCGCCCTATGGTCACGTGATTAAAAATCTCTCGCATTCTCATCACACCGCATCACACCGCATCACCGCCACACCTGGGACTACAATGCCACAGGCCCGATTTCTTATATGGCTTTTAACACAAGAGCCATGTTGACATGGCCATAACCCGCCGATTGCTTGCTCGTAAGTTGTGTTGGAGAGTAGAATATTTTAAAAAAAAATGGTAATGAAGACTGATGTTTGAAAGACCCACATGAAGACTTACTAAATCCCCTTTTTGAGGTCTACATGTAAAATGTTAAGGTCACTGTGACCTCGTATAGATTTTTTTCCCTCATCTTAATTATTTCACTTATTTACAAAGGGCTGTAAGTAAAAAAAAATGAAAGGCAGAATAATCATTCGTGTGCACTGCACTCCTCCTTAATGAGATTTATCCACCTATGAAGTTTCAAGTTGACATCTCAAATACTTTTTAACTTATGCTCTACAAAAATGTGAGACGGACAGATGGACGAACGGACAGACGGGCGGAGACTATTACCTTTCGGCGTGGTGGTGTGTGTGTTAAAAATCAATATAAAGGATATATAATTGTTACTTTTGTCATTCACTTTAATTACTTCTAATGATATTTTTTTGTGGCAAGGTGACTTAGGTTACCATGACAGCAGCATCTTTATTCACATTTTGATATTGATTCAGATAAGTAATCAATATACTTTTCATGATAAAATCCAATCCGGTTTCCAATATGGTTCGAGTGAAAGTTACGGCGGTGGAACGTTAGCTGCCTATGGAAACGTCATTATTGTGAGTATAAACTATAGGGCTGGTATCATGGAATTACGACCATGCCCCTGGAAACATGGGACTATGGGACCAGCAGCTGGCCCTTCAGTGGGTCCATAACAATATCGGGGCCTTTGGGTGGGGACAACGGTCGTGTGACGATGTTTGGTCAATCAGTCGGATCTGCTAGTGCCGTCCTTCAAGGTCTGTATCCTGAAAACAAAGGTCTTCTCCATCGTATTAAAGCACAGAGTGGCACCCCAGCGGTTAAATCGCTTATCAATGCCAACCAATTGCAGAGTACACAGGCCATTGCAGATTTTTTTTTAACTGCAGAAATGAAAGCACTGATGTGATGATGGATTGTCTACGGAAGATAGATTCTGATTATATGTTCAAAGAAATCAATGCGGTAATTACATCTGATCCTACGCCTGTCATCGATAAGGACTTTATACAATCAGATCTTTCAGATTTCGATGGCACTCCAGAAAAGGGAAAGACAGAACTGGAGTTTTACCGTTCTCTAGACTTAATTATGGGTGTTACCAGTTATGAAGGAGTTATCGGTCTTTCTTGGGTGGCTGGTGCTGAAGACCCCGAAAAATTTGAACCATCTTGTGAAATGATGGACTCATTTATACCAGCTGTTCTCGCCATGGTAGGTGGGACAGCGAATGAATTCGCCACTAAATTAATAACCGCTGAATATACTGACTGGACAAATCCTGATGATCCAAAAACGTTACGAAATGAGTTTCTTCGGCTCGCTGGTGATTCATTATTTACAGTAGGCTCAATGGAGTATAGTAGTAGTAGTATTGGGGTTTACCGTCGCTGCGATAGTATTTCAATCATATAGCGACGCCCAGCTAATTACAGGCGGAGGAAGACCCCGAGTACACAGAGGTACCCGGTAGAACCACCGACCTCAATGGAGTATGCTCAACTTCATTTAATGAGTCTGAAAAGGACAACACGTTCTTTTACGTTTTCTCGGCAAACACAACTCAACTATTTCTGCCGACTCCTAGCTGGATCAATGGTGCAAACCACGGAGATGAACTAGGATTTGTATTCGGATATGATGAGGAAACTATTCGTGACCTTGAAAAAGTTTCAACCTTTGTACGGCAGGAACCGGAAGACTGGGAATGGGAAGTTTCCCTCAAGATAATGCGCTACTGGTCTATATTTGCCAAAATTGGGTATGTATATCATTATAATTTCTTGCATTTCAAACATGGTAAGTCGATGTTACAATTCGGATGCACGTTGAGCACTCAGGCTTTTCCACCACTTTCCCTTTAATTTCAAAACCTTTGATGATTTCGTTGATAATGTAGCAGATTTTTTTAACCAAAAATAAACACTGGCTTTCATCACAGCCTGGAAAATCTTTACTATAGCACCGCTTCCGAGTTGTTACACGTAAGAATAAAATATACCTTAATAACCGAAAAAACAAGCCAAAACACATACTTTTTGGTTTCTTCAATATGTTTTATTTTCGCAATGACAAAAATGACAGGATTTTATTTTGGTTTATTAAAACTTCGGTTTGACCTACAAAATACGGTGAGTTAATTTGAATACGATTTTCTAAAAATCTGTAACACAGACTTTCTTTATACTCATATGTTCAGTAGTTAAGGAAATATTGTACTAATAAACAAAATATAAAGGAAATTTGTATTACAGATTTTTAGCTTTTTGAAGGAGAAAAGTGCGAATTTCATTAAAAAAAAAAACGAACATATTTTCTGCAATAAAAGTACTTTTTCTTCGAAATAAATGGATGTCAGTCGGGATAAATGTTTGCTGAATTTGAAAAAAAAAATCTTTTCCTTATAAATAACAATATATTTCAGTACAAAAACATAATGAAAAGGGGTTGAAATATCCATTTTATTGAGCTTATTTAAAAAAAGCAATAAACCGGATGTAGAATTAGTCGCGGCATATTTCCTGAAAATTGGAGGTAGATTCGTGCAGAGGTGACGCGGTGTTTGCACGTTCAGTGATTCCGTGGAATTCCCATTGTTTTGGCGAAAAAATAGTTATTTGTTTCTCCTAACATCACTGAAAAAAAATAGGGTCGGAAGGTTGGCTAAACTTTTTTTTTTTCATTTTTACCTTATTTTTTAGAGGAATTGACGAAAAACAGGGTTTATTTCCAACTGTAATAGCCCGAAAACTACGAAAAAAGTCTAGGGTCGGTACAAAAATAAAGGGTTTGTCGGTTTTTTTTAATTACGCCTCATTTATATATTTGGACGTTGCTATATTACTTAAATAATTAACGAATTTAAATTCCAAATTTGTAGAAAAAAAAAAATCCCAGCAAAATAGCTGTAAAATGATATATAAATATATCCAGGAACCAATCGGTTTTTATCGTCATCGATTTTTATTTTTGTTTTTAATAACTAAAATATAACTGTTTAAAATAAACAACAACAAAAATACTAGTATTTTAAAAGAAACCAACTAGAGTTTATGATGATAAGATTTTGGTTGCGTAAAGAATGAATTTGATTGTTACTTTATTTGTTCAGAAATGTTAAACAATACATTTTCATTATATTTCAATAATAACAGGACTCCGAACCGACCCGGTGACAACGATTTTGAATGGCCGAAGTACGACATGGAGAACCAGCGGGCATTGAATATTAGCAAAGAGATAAACACCATTGATTTCATCTATGCCAGAGAATTCAATTTTTGGAAACATATAATTCCGGAAGTCAACAGAATTGAAGCTGAACATGCGCAAACGTCCGATCAGGGTGCGTGTTATGCTGATGGTGACTGTGACGGGATATAGATTGAAATGATAAGTATGTTCAATGAACAAAGCACGACATATTTACCCCTCAAATAAAATGTGCAGAAGGTCAAAAGTACCGCGCACGTCGTTCTTATAGGAAAAGAAGTTTACGGTTTATCAATGAGGATGAGATAGAAATAAGTTAATTATTTCCATAATTTGTGTTTTTGTGTTGAAACAGAAAATGACATAATTCAGCGATAAACAAAATAGTAACAATTCTACCCACAAATGAAATGTAAATAAGGCAGTGTGCAGTCGGTTGGCAAAGCATCATGTTCTAAATTATGATAAAAGTGTGTGTGTCAAAGTTGATATATCACACAATTATTCGTTTTATATACACCTATATGTAGTATTTCATTTCAAACATCACACTCCTTGAAAACGATTAAATTATTTAAAGCCTTTATGAGAGAAGTGGTATGTGCGTGCAGTTGTTACTTTTAAAGACGCCTTATATATGAAAAAAATACTTCTTGAAATGTGTATGTTGAGGCACAGTGAGTGAAAATGAAACCTATTTTTGTTTGTTTGTTTGGTTTAACGTTCCACCGACAGTATTTCAGTCATTTGGAGATGGTGTCTAATTGAGACAGATATAGTGCTGCCACACTGCAGTATCACGCCGTAGACATGTGACATGATACCACACCTAGTCACATTATCCTGACACCGGGCCAGCCAGTCCTGCAACTACCCTTATATGCTGAGCGCCAATTGCAAGCAAGGGAGCTATAACTACCATTTTTACGACTATGGTATGTCGCGGCCGGGGATCGAACCCATAACCTCCTGCTCCCGAAGGGGACGCTCTAACCACTCGGCCACCAGTGACGGTGCAGTTTACACATTAACATGCTTGACAGAGTAAAAGTGAAAACGTACATTGATCTATCAACAGTATTCAGTCATTTTAATTGAAGCATGCTCTAGTTGGTAAATAGAACTGATAAATAGGCGATAATTTGATAATATTCCTAGGATAGGTCTATGAAAAAAAGGTTTCATGCATATAATGGTATCTTTAACTCCATATTAGTAGAATTCTGTTAAAAGCGTACTTCGTAAAATTATGATGTTCATCACTGTAAAGTCACTAAATATTACAATTACTCGTTTTTACTGATGTAATTTCAAAACCTTAGAATATTTATGCAGCAAGGTTCTGTTGCTGTTTTTATGTTTTGACGGATTTTAAATGGTTGGTAGGACTATGTCACAGAAGTCTTTTAGAAAATATTCACTTAAATAACAATTTTCAGTTGCCGAAGCAAAGCGAGGGGCCCAACCGTCTAGTTTTATTTCAGTATGAGTTAATGAAATACATGCGAGAAATAAAAATAATTTAGACTTTTATCCCCAAAAAACTTTCAAGACTGATTGCAGTCACTAAGTGGTAATACTAATCGAATGTGAAATAACCTGTTGACACATTTCCCCACAGAGCTGACAATCAGTCTCCTTGCATTTGAGAGAATGAACGATGTGCTGGGCGAGAGACATGAAATCGTTACTTCACAACCATACAGACAGTAGAGGACATGTCTGTGCTTCAAAAATTAGTGTGCAGAGAGACCTCCCGTGCACCAACAAAACCGAAAGTAGGGGGTTATCAAGAAATTTATATGAAAATAAGCCAATTTATCGGTATCTTCTTGAAAAATATACAAAAAAGGATACATATGATGTTCATATTATGAATGTAAACAAAGCAATAATTCGCTAAAGCCTGTAGAAAGTGCCGAGGTTGTGATCCATGTTGGTACATAAAATAAACTGTCCGAGTCTCAGAGCGCAATCGCTGAAAATTGGGACACGCATATAAAAAGCAAAATATTCTAGTTCCGTGCAATAATTAATTTTGAGCAACTCAACTGTTTAACGTGACCACTTTTCTTTTTCTTGTCCTTCTGTCCATCGCGCATTTTGTTTATAGCAGAGAATGACCATGCGAGGACGATATGGTTATGCACCGTGAAAGATATATAGGTTATAAACGACTTCTATGGAAGCAGAATATAATCAACAAAACTCACAGTGTTGCACTTGTAGTGTCTCTTTCAATAAAAAGTCCAATTTTGAAAATCTGGTACCGTTTGGAAAACTTTAAATTCCCTATAAAAAAATATCACATACTTATTCATGTGCTTTTTTTTTTGTAACGACTTTTGAGATAAAGATGGTAAAATGCCCAAAAATGTAAAAGTCATTTAGAATTTTCACTTCAACTTTACTTAAAAAGTTGCATATATTATAAGGTTGGGTTTCTTTCTGGATCCCGGCTTTAAAGTGTGGGGTTGTCTTACAGCACCTTTTAGTCACATGTTTTTCTCCAAGATATCAAGTTAAGTCAGGGATTCTATATGTTATATAAGTTAAGTGGTTAAGTGAAGTAAGATTGATCATTATTTATCTTCTTTACATTAAAGAAAGACCGCCAATGTCAAAATGCAGCAGCTGAAAAACTATTAAAAATCTTAAACAACAGGTAATAACGTTATAGCTCGATTAATCAAACACATACAACCACAATGACTTCAAATTTTTGATAAGCTGGCATGTCAAAGACTCTAGTTCAAATGGCCTGGGATTGGCAAACGATCCTTGTAAATATGTGTCAGAGAGCTGCTTAGTGAAAACGTTTAATCTGTAAAAAGTCCTACAATTTACATAAATTCATTTATTGGAACATGATAAATTTCAAAATGTTGATTCTCCCACTCAAGATCATACTTAAAATCAATCACATAGAGGCATCAACATTAAACCAGTCATTCAGAATATTTGGCCAAAAAAGGTTATCACCTAACAAAAGTTTATTATGAAGATCTGGCCAGAAATGATTACCTAACAAAAGCTTTTGTGAAGATTTGGCAAAAAAAAGTAACAAAAGTTTATCAACAGCACAAGTGCTCTGGTGAGTTGACGACAGATGAAGCACAACAAACACCATTCACAAAGGCTAGGTGAGCTAATGAAAACAGTAAAGCACACACGGTGTGACACTTTTTTTATTGTTACTGCAATACTGTCACTATATACTGTAATAGTCCAAATCTTAATACAAAGGTCTTTCAAGTAACTTGGAATTATACACTTAGTCTCTGATAAATGTTTAGTTCTTAAGTTTAAATATTTAAAATGATATGACCTGAGTGATATTACAAAGGAAATTCAGTGATTTTTTAGTCCTAAACCCATAACTTAAAAACCGTTTAAAAATAATATTAGAAACTTGGTAATTGAAAGATGGCAGTATGGAGACTGCACGTCACTATTTTAGTATTCGACCAAAAATTAGGTAGCTATGGTAACAGAAAAATTATGCACCTTCTTTAGGATCATGTGTGCTAACACACCATATTACGTTTCCTATTAAACTAACTCTTATACTTATGGATAGTTTGCTGCAAGATCAAGAATTCCAAATAAAATCCCTCCAGCCTTGAGAGAATTTCAGAATCCTGATTATATTTAGAATAAAAATAATGGTTCTCATAGTATAAAAGCTTATTTTCATGAATTGAGGGTGGATATATATTGAAACTATATTATTGGATAAGAATGGTCAATGATGACTCACTCTATGATATTTCAAGTTAGTTCATTGCTTTGTGTGTGCTTTTGCATTTGGAGTCTGAAATATATGTTTGATTTAACATTATAGTGATTATATTTGAAAACATGCATACAAGTAAATAAAGTATATCATTTATGCCCTGTGATTACTTCATTTAAGAATACAAGTTTCTCAGTCAGTCTATCAATCTCAGCAACAAAATAAATAACAACAAAAGCAAGTAAGTAATTAATGTATACATATATTCATTTTGAAGAGGTGACAGAAGTTTTCTCAGCACAGAAGTAAAGAGAAAGGAAGGGAATGTGTAAAGTCTGATCCTTTGGGAAATGTTTGTCAAGTACATCTTGAAACAGTCCCCTGGCTCGAGTCTTCTCTTCCCCGTCTAGGCGAGATATCACACTGATGGAGCAGAAATGGTTGATGACAAACTCGATGTCTCCCTGGTCAAAATACAACACATATCAAATAAACCTACTAGTACTATACTGACAAAAATTACATTCATCACATTAAACATCTTCATACAAAGGAGGAAACAAAATACCATACTGCAGTCTCCACTTTCATAGAGTATTTTGTATCCTTCTTAACATGCTTTACATTGGGTGCCTGGATAGCGTGGTGGTAATGCGATTGGCTTCTCACCAATGTGTCCCAGGTTCGATTCCTGGTCATGAACATGAGAGGGTACAGTGGTCAGCCATCGAGAGTGATTAATATAATTTGTGAGAACTTGTTTCATAACTGATGTTACATAAATAAAGTTTAATTATTTTTTTTTAGATGTTAATTTGCTGGAAGATATGAACCGAGTGTACAATGAGATATATATTAAAGAGGGCCATAGTGAATTTAATAGCAACCTGAGTACAAACAGTTTAGAACAAAAAACAGTGTAGGTCACATTGGATTTTGTCCGTTGATCCTTAACAGCATCCAGATTCAAGATAAGAACACATGACTTTGACATTTACATATAATATGTCCAAACACAGAAGCCTCATTATATTATTATAAACTAGAAATGTGTCCACAGGACACAGATGCCCCCTCCTTTTGTTGTTACAAGGGTAAAAATTTGGCAAATACTTGCCATTAGTCACTAACAAATTTATGTACAGAATAATGTTACAAACTTAAAATTCCATATTTTCACAAATTCAAGGCCTGTAACTCTATCAACGGCAACAAAGATTCCATGAAAAAAAACCAGGTGCACAAAATCATGAACTGAATAATATATCCATGAAGTTTCAAGTTTGTAGTACAAATACTTTAAAAAGTTACGCGCGTCACAAACATAAAATTCCAAATTTTCACAAATTCAAGACCCGTAACTCTATCAGCGGCAATGGTGATTTGATGAAAATACCATGGTGCACAAGTTCATGTCCTGAATAATATATCTATGAAGTTACAAGTCTGTAGTACCAATACTTTCAGGGTTATGCTGGTTACAAAGTTTCAGGATGGACTGACGGACTGACATATGGACGGATGTATGGACATATATACAGACGGACATCTGGACAAAGGTGCAAATCTATATGCCCCCCATCCCCCTTTGCGTAGAGGCATGAAAAATAATTGTTGATCACTGTAGTGAAGAATTTAGATAATACTTCCTAAAGACTACATGACAGCTTTGATTCATTAGGGGCTCCCTACCTTCATATTATCTACACCCGCAAGGTTGGTTTCCTCCACAGTTTTCATGGTAGGGCATGCTTGCAGGGCCTCCTTCCAGCGGTTGGTGACTGCCCTGGGTGTTCCCTCATCATAGTAACGGGAAAGGACCTTCTCCATCTCCTTCACCCAGTCAACTGTCCAGTCCTTATTGTTCCAGACACAGACTGTTTGGGATATAATTATTCTAAATATGATTGTGGTGTGATATGGATAGGATAGGTGCAGAAAGGGTGCCAAAATATTTGGAAATCTGGTCAATAGTTTTGGATATTATTTTCATTAAAAATGTTAAACTAGCCATGCAGCCATGTTTTATATGAATAGGAATAAGGTCAACACCCATGGTAGAGGGTTACCCAAGTAACATTTATGCCAAAATTTTGAAATCTGGTCAGTGGTTATGGGGAAGAAGATTTTTTCTTTTCTTTTCTTTTCATTGCTATGGCAACAAGAATATGCATAAATCAGTTGTTGGTGATAGACAGACAATGACCAGTTCACCTTGATCACTTTTTACTTGGACAAGCTAAAAACAAGAAGGATAAATAAAATTCAAATCTGGCCACTGAAAGTTAACAGCTTTTGTGAAGGCTCATCAAAAGATCACCCATGCAAAGTGTCATCAATTTTTGTCTAGTGGTATCAAAGACATCACTTAATTGTTGATGATGGACAACAGGGTGATCACGAAACCTCACATTGTTTAAAAAGTCATAATGTTTGACCTTTTTCTCAAATTTGTTCTTACTGTATAATATTATTGAAATGCACATATAAATGCATGTGAGCATGTGCATGAGCATGTGAACTGTGCAGCCCTATGAATGATGACTTACTCAGTCTGCCATGTGGTGTCAATATGCGGGTGATCTCTCGCAGGGAATCTTGGTCAGCAAACCAGTGGAAACATTGGGCACACACAATATTCTGTAACAGTAAAAATACATCCTCATCATTGGGATAACACAATATTAAGTAACAGTACACATAAACCCTAAAATTGGGCACACACAATGTTCTGTAACATAACACATACTCATTCAACATTGAAACATTGGGCACACACACTATTCCGTAACATTACACATACCCATTCAACATTGGAACATTGGGCTCACACAATATTCTGTAACATTACACATATCCAAATTGAATGCATGGACATGTAGTACACATAAACACTCAACATCAGGCAAACACACTATTCTGTAACACAACACCTACCCATTTAACATTGGAACATTGGGCGCACACACATTTCTGTATAATACACATTTAACATTAGAACATTGGGCGCACACAATATTTTGTATACATGTAGTACACATACACACTCAATGCTGGGTTCACTTAATATTATGAAACAGTACACACACACACACAACATTGGGCACACACAATTTTCTGAAACAGAACACTCCCTCAACACTGGAAACACTTGACACACACAATGTTCATGAAGAGAGTTTACAAGCAATTTGAGTGACAGATGATGCACAATGCATGAGGAATAACAGACAGAGACTGGTCACAAAAGATCATACCGAGTATTTGGCATTATTTTATCTGATTATGCATTTAATTTTCTTTTGATAAAATGTATGGCTTACCAGTCTTAAGATTATGCAGAGTTTCTGTTTAGACAAGTGCTGTTAAAAATATGTAGACTTTATCTGCTAAACACATCATACTTTGTACAAGTGTTGGAAGCTTGTGAGCACTTGACCTAGGTATGAATAGAAATTGCCAAATTATCAAAAGGGGGATGAGTTACAAATTGTGGAACCATCCATAAAATAGGTCTTAAATAAATGTTACCTGAACAGAGTCGTCTGGGAGGGGGATGCTTTTGGCTGAGCAAACCAGAGTTTCTAACCCAGGAGATCCCTCCTGAAGCACCTGCAGGAAACTCTCGGAGGGCTCTGTGGCAAGATATGGTCTCTCCTGCAACACAAATAACTATTCACAGACATGCACGAAGGAGGGGAGAAGGGGGTCATACCCTTTGTGAGCCATGGCCCTTGTGTTTCACAGACTTTGTGTGTCTCTCATTGCCTAATTTGTGTATTTATGTGTCATATTTTTGTATGTTATTACCTGTGTTATAGGATCTGATTGTAGATTGTTAAAGTCTGTTTTTATATCTTGGCTTTTGTATGCCATGGCCATTGTGGGCAATAAGGACAGAAGGTTAGCCATTGTATGTGGTATAGCCTCTGTGTGTGTGTTTGTATACCTAACCATAGACATATGCAGCAGTTAGTGAATAGGTCTTTGACCTAAACTTGTGATACAGAAATCTTGTACCTCGGTTTGTATTTTTCGGTGTTTGGGCCGGAGTAAGGGTTTGAGTTCTTTTATGTATGTGTATGTATTGTTCATGTTTCATTTTATTTTTTGGTTTTAGGTTGAAATAACGGTTAGCTTCAATGTTGAATTACATACCAAAATGACAACATTTTGCATACACATACAGATCATGGTACAATCTGTAATAGTAAGGTATGAGTCACACATGGGATACCTCTCTTAGATATTCATACAAGACTCTGTCCTCTGTGTGTGTTTTTGTGTGTGACAGCCTTTATGTGTGTGTTATATCATGTGTTAAAGTTTGTATTGTGATAAATTTCAAAACTGAGTTACATACCACAATATACCCCAGAAAAGTATACCTCACTTTGACAGCACACAGCATACAAATCAAGGTACCAGGGTTCAAACCATAAGTGTAAGGTATGAGTCTCACATCAAATTCCTTTGTGTTATTTACTTTAAAAGCCTGTGAATTGTACTTACGGTACTGCGAAAAACATGGAGTGTTGGTCTTTGCTTTCAAAAATTACAAACTGTACTTACTAGGTAAGTACAATTTGACCGGGTATGTACAGTTACTAAGTTCTTCATGGATTCAACAAGGACTTAATCCTGCGATTCGACTTAAATAGTTTGAAAGAACTCAGAGAATAGTGTAAGGTTATGTGAAAATTTACACACATGTCCAATTTTCTTTAGTATCTCTCGTGTGAATTTACCAGTGCCAGCACCAAGCTCCAAGATGTGGTATTTTACATCTGAAAGAAAATGACACACTCTTGAGTTATATGTACAATGTATTTGCATAGATGTTCAAAATGTCAATAAAACAGTCTTCTTTGTATGACATGTTTACACTGCTAGTGCACACAAATGAATAAAGGGGATATCCCCATAAGGAAACTAAATATTTTTAACGTATAAATCTGGAGATAAAACATTTTCAATGTTAAAATCTATACATATGTCACTAAAAAATATAATGTGAAATGGTTTAACCCTTTCCCCCATAGAGGAAACCATGAAAAGACCTATGCGAACAGCATAAAACCAGATCAGCCTGCGAGTAACTCGCAGGCTGATCAGGTTTTATGCTGTTCGCTGCTCCTCAGTGGTCTGGAAATGAGGATTTTGTAATTAAATTTGGTAAGGTTTAACTGTGGTTTTCTGCAGATCAGGCTTTATGTGATACCTATAGAGGGCGTCAAAAGGAGTATATATGAGGGAAAGGGTTAAAACAGAGGCAGGCCAAAGTCAGTCATCAGAGTTTGAATAGCTACATGTTCTGAGTGGCATGAATATTCTAACATTACAGTTACCACATATGGACTCATTCTGATGCCTCTGCAAACAGAGCAGATCCAAATCAGGGTTCTTTGTTTGCTCATAAAATACTGGTATTGAAGCTCAGATTTTACATTCTGCACAGTAAAGAAAAATCAACTGCCTTAAATAAATTAATATTCATCTAGTCATAAATTTGTACATGAATATTCATGAGGTAAACAATTAATCTCCCTTGAAATTGTGTTCTTGCATGTATTTCCTAAACACTGGTGCCAGACTTTATTTCAGGTGAAATAACAGTGGAACCATTGCTAGCAGTCATATATTCAAACGTTTTCAAATACAAAAACAATTAAAGCAGCTGATTTGCAGATGATTGTTAGACATTACATAATATTTCTTCTCTCCCTTGCAGTACCACATGACATGTTCCGCAACATGGTGTCTTCATCAGTTCAGGGTAGCAATTTTGTAAGTTCAGCCTATGAAGTATGCGCATGCTTAAAAAGTGAATGTGACCGCAAATGAATATAGAAAAACTAATATATATATTTTTAATTCTAAATATACTTTTAATACAGTCCGTGATGGTATTGCCTGTAATGGGGGAACAATCCATTTTTTGTAATTACGGATGGTTGCATTGGGTAATTGGGTGACGATGCATCTATAGATCAGTAATAATAGATGCAACACACACACACACACATATATATATATATACTCAAAATGGAACACATAAATAAAAAAATAAATATACTCAAAAATCAAATTCTTAGTCAATGATCATCTGTGAATGAGCTGCTTTAAAGCTACAATTACCGTCTGAGTGACCATGGTATAGATTCTGCGCCACATGACTGACCAGTCCATCTGTGTAGGAAGGTCTGTTCTCATCATAATATGACCCCTGGCATGAGAAATGGTAATTTATAAGGAAGGACAAATAGTGAGTGATGCAATGACATGAAGTCCACATTTGTATAACTGTAATTTGTGATATTGTTATTCTTTTGGTTTGGCGAGAGGCGTGAGAACCAGTACCAAAAAAAGCATGTCGTGCCGAGTGGCTCATTGATGGGACTACTCTGCAAGGTAACAAGTTTGAACCAGGGTCTCTGTATATACATATATACCCTGTTTGAACACTCTCAGTCTTATGACATACTAATAACATTACCATCTTTTCTGCTTACGTACAATATGAATATCACTCATCACAATACATTGGTGTCTTAGCCTAGATTAGCTCTCAACCCTCAAATTATATATAAATCAATACATAATAATTATGTATACATATACTCAAGTATTCAGTTCTCGCCATATTGTTCTTCTTGGGCTATGTACACGAATGCATTTGTTTCACCTCCAGTGTGGCATAATTTTAAAGGGAATCCACTGGCAATTTGCAAAATTGATTGATCCTGTTTCAAAACTGTTTTTATTGAAAATGTTAGAGAAAAACATAAAAACATTCATTTAATAAAGAAGTACAAATGTTCATTTTCACTAATGCTTCTTTTTATCATTCTTCAAAGCACCTGTTAAATCTACCAATAACATTCTGCAAGCAGACAATGAATGATTTATGTAAACCAACATCTTTTCTTAGAATAGTGTATGTTTGATTATGAATACATTTCTCAACAATCCTATGTACAGAAGTCATATTAATCTGAGAGTGATCATTATAATACAGCATACCCATTCTCCCCCTGTAGAGGTTTTTTTTTTACCTCCAATATTGGCCATTTACCCTCAAATTTGAAGGGATTCTCTATTAGAAAGGATACAAAGTTTAGGAAAATTTGACACTTTATTACATTTAAAAGGAAGATATTGATGAATTTGATGATATATTTAAAAAATTAAAGTGGGGGATTGTTTTGTTCATTTTTCTTGTAATAACTTCTTATGCTGGCGAGAACTGGATACTCCAGGATACAAGAAAGAAAACTGAGGTCATTTTGTAGGACGGTCTGTATACATGTACAGTTACGTGTGCACTTGCGTCTATAAACATCCAAACATATGTAACTGAAGACATATTAGATTTACTTCATTATTTTTATATTCAAATCAATAAATTCTTACTGATGTAAAACCTTCTTTGGCAGTACTGTGGACACTTCCAGCCATTGTGCTGTAGTTGGTGTGGAAAAGAACTCTGTATGGAACTCTGTATATAGAGTAACTGGGGTGGAAAATATGACCTAGATGCGAACCCTGCTTCTTCACAAATGTAGTATTAACAGCTAACCGTAAATATGTTCGTATCATGCTGCTTCATCACGCTACGTAATCAGCAGCCATTGAAACAGAAAGTAAACGGTGTCTGTAATATTTACGAACCATAATATTCACCCACTTACATCCCCTCATTTGTACATATCTCACCGATTTATTTTGTTGTTTTTGCTTATACGCCGAATAAGCACGTGCGTACATATCGTTCAGGGAGATTTTTAATGAGTCTTTGTGACCGAAACTACATTATTGTGACATTACATTAAAATGAGATAGCATAATTTAACCATCCCTAAATAACAAAATCCGTAAAGCTTCCGCGAGGGCATCGCCAGTTGGGGCCCCACCAGAGAAGAGGCCTTGATTCTGCAAGACCCCTTGCGTGTTTGTGTGTACAACATTCGCCCCTGGTAATTTACGATTTAACTGGTCATTATCGCTAATGAGCATTAATAAAAAAAAGAAGTGTACCTAACAAAAAAAAAAAATTTAAAAAAAAAAAAAAAGAATGTAACATTTTTTTAAAGAAGCTGAAAGAGTACAAGTAGGGAAAAAAAGAAGCTAATGCTCTCTCTCTCTCTCTCTCTCTCTCTCTGAACCATAACAATACTTTTGCTCATTTGAAAATGAAGTATGGGTTTTTGATATGGAACATATTGAAGTTTTGTCAATAAAATGAATAGTCTTGTATTAAAATTTAGCACTTAATTAGTATACTTTTGTTTAGTTTTTGTTTTTCATCCCAAAGCTTCGAACCTACGCGGGGTGTTACTGAGAGGAGTTGTAAACAGAGGCGTTACCACTTTGGAGAGTAATTGTAAACCGATTTAGGACACCTATAACACTGTCCTTTGTCTACTTAATAAAACGACTCCCTTTCGTTGAAAAAAAAATAAATACCAAAATAAGCTCTTTTTTTTTTTTTAAACACTTAGCTATTTGTATTTTTGTTGAGCTTCTGGAAGGTAAAATAAGTTTTTGTATAAAATATTTCAGTGAAATAATAAATGTTCAAAGCAATACAGTCATTTTTATTAAAAGGCTAATAAATCTAAATATAGAACCAGTTTAATACCCGTTCAAAAGTTATTACAAGTAGGGCATATAAAGTGTGGATTAAGTGAGACGGCAAGTTTCTGTACAATGCAGACATACCCCTACGTTCGCCGAGTGCGAACTCAATCGGCCTTTACCGTTATACGGTTTAGATCTCAATAAAAGCATGATCCTGGTCGTGGCTCTCATGCACAGGGTTCACATTTCTTCTTTCTTTCATATTTTATTATTCTATCTTAAATTTCCTTGCGATATAATGTCCTGTATGAAAAATTTAAACTTCTCTTCTCTTTCTTCAACTAAAAGTAACAGTCACGTATCCATCTTACACTATTTCCTTTTTCAAAGTCTCTTCCTCTACATAGCTCTTGCATTTCTTTTTCAATAAAACTTCCTTCATTTTTTCACCCTCACTATTTAGTCTAGCTTTACTCGTGAGTCGAAAAAGCGTTACTGAAGAAAACTCTTGTGATGAGGAGACAATAGACAAAAATATCGCTAGTTAGAGGCTTTGAAAGAGAGGAGGGGAATAGTGCATGAGACGGAGTGACTAAGATATTAAAGAAAGAGGGCAGAATAAACAAATGAAGAGAAATATTTGGGACAGAAAGTTTTATAAAAGACGCTATATATAATGAAAACGTAAAAAAATAGAAAGGTAAAACCTAAATGCATGAAAGCCCACGACCAGCATCATGTTTTTAACTGAGACCTAAGCCATACAACGGTAAAGGCCGGATGAGTACGTTAGGGAAAGTCTGCATTATGCAGATACTTATATACTTGAGGCCATACTCTTATCTCCAATTATCTACACTCAATATGCTTTACTTGTAATACTTTAAGACCAGGTATCGTATTGGTTCTATATTTAGATATTTAAATCTTTTATGAAAATAACTGTATATCTTTGAGCATTTATTATTTCTTTGAATTATGTTACATACAGAGTTATTTTACCTTCCAGAAATTTAACAAAATACAAAATCATGTAACTCAGTATTTTCAAAATAGCGCTTATTTTGGTATATGTATTCTTTTGTTTCCAACGAAATCGAATCGAGCCCAAGAATAATTTTATAGGTGTTATAAATCCATTTACAATAAGGGTCCAAAGTGACGCAGTGGTAACGACTACGTCTACCACTACTTCAGTATCACTCCACGTGGGCTCAATCTCAGAAGAGCATAACAAAATATGAAAAAAAAAAAAAAAAAGTACAATTTTTTAAATTATTATTCATTATTTCAATTGCAAAACTTGATTCATTATTATTTTATGATAATATTATAATCATAAATTATACATCTAAATTATAGGGTTCTATTTTTATCGTTTATTTATTTATGTTTTGAAAAGGACCTGTTTGAATGCTAACTTTATCATAATTCTTCAAGGATCTGACTTTAACGGTATTATTTTAAAAAAGTCATGGAATATCAGTAACACACACGCCACTTTATGATTTAAGTTACACAGCAGAATGGTAAAGTCTCGAACGGCGTTTTAAAGCTGCAGTGCGTCAAACCCTCTTTCACTTGAGACACACACAACTCCAGTGCCTCCAGTGCTATGATTTACTGGAGCCAATGGATGAGTCAAATTTTTAAAAAATTGGCTAAAACTCACTTAAACAAACTTTTTTTTTAAAAAACCTATTTTCTTTTCATGACCTTTTTTATTAAAAAAATATTTTAAGGACTCTTGTAGATCATGTATGCATACATAATATTAATAAAGATGTTTAAGTGCTTATATAATTATCACATTTTTTTTAAAAGTAATTTGATTTCTTCTGAACTTGTTTATTTAATTTTTTTTCTTCAATTTGCATATTGTTATAGTTTCTTTCTTCGTGAATCCTGGCAGAAATAAAATAATTACTATCTAAGCCTTGTTGTAGATGTTACAGAACATTGCCCTAGTCTTTACATCCGATCTAAGTTATGTGTAACCATTTGTCATGCTTCCTAAAAATGGAGTTAACAGGAGAGGTTGGCATATTGAATCTATTTTTAATTACTATTAGGACACATGCGACGGGGAAAAGATGAGTTCGTACCGTAAGATATGTACCTTAATGTTGCCGGTAATTTAGCTTGTTTGTGCTCTTAATTTTGTCTTTATAGATATGATTTTTGTAACATCGTTCTAGGCCAATCCGTTCAAAATAGATTTCCCTGTATCTAATTATGAAGACAAATATATGTCTAACCCGGGTAAGACGACGATTTTTATAGTGTTTTTGGCGTTTTTAAATTTTCGATTTTTCAAAACAATTGTACGCACGTGCACAAGTGCGTAAGCCCAGGCACGTCCTTTTCTATTAATCTGCAGTAACTGACACCAATTTTGAAAACAACATTTTTCAATTTCATGCGTCATACGGTACAAACAGTAAAAATCAAATTGCGGTATTGTCAGAATAATTAGTTATTTATTTAACGTCCATTTGGAAACAATTTCTTATAGCTTAACTAATCCCTCTCGACGGTTCTTATGTTGGATCAGAACTCGGCGCCACAGAATATTTTCTCTGACGGGGAATCGAACCCCGGTCTCCCGCGAGACAGGCGGGGATACTTATGACTACATAGTATACATGTAATCAAAGATAACGAAAAAGATGTATACATGCATTCTAAATTTGATATTTTGTCGGGAAATAAAATGAATGTTATGTTTTTTTATACAAAATATAGTTCCATGTATTGTGATTTCAACGTCATCTTTAGATAAGATATAACAGTTTTTCCAAATAAAGTAGGTTGAAAATATAATGATTGGCTCCTAGCATTATGTAAATAGTTTTTACTAAGACAGTCTTGCCTGCATTCTTAAATAAAGTTTGAATACTAATGGATTCCAGTCATATGGTGTCTGCTTATATATATAAATATATCAGAGATGTGAATTCCTAATGTAGCTTCGTGATGATATCAAGGGAAGGGGCTATTACATGTAATCAGGGACACGCAACCCTCTTAATATCAGGTTTTTGTTTAGTTTGGGATGAACTATTGATTTTTCAAACTTGATAAATGGCATAAACAGTATAATACCGACACATTTCGTTTATTTAGCACTGTATGAAATAAACGTTAGTCTTTCTTTTATACGCAAATCATCAATCAAACAGATATACCCTATTATTAGATTAATGAATATTACTAATTGTTCCTTCCCATGGGAAGGAACATTTATAGTCGTTCCTCGCTGCTTGCCGAATATAAGATTAGCACCTGTTTGTCCGCTCAGTATTATGCGTGCTTCATGATTTTTGAGATGAGACGGGATCCAGTCTGAAGTCATGTGATATCAAAGTCCGCCATTTTATCGGAAGTTTTAGCTTTCTTGGACTAAGACCACAATTAATTTTACTAAATGTTTTATATAAGCATACAGTATATACAAATGACAATTTCTGTAAGGAAAATTGACATTCAAACTTACCCTCATTAGACAGTTCAATTCAAGAGAAATAATTCTGTACATTTTTACACATGGGATCGCCCGACTTCTCTTTGACCTATTTAAGGCCGAATAACATACGTATGAATTTAGTGCACCGGTCGGCCATTTCACAACAGTTTTCTCAAAAATTACCCTCTCAGCAAGGCTCAACATTTAAGGTTTTGTGCAATAAGGCCTCCAAATTGGACATTTTATGACTACTTCACCTGTTTTCTATAGAATTTAAGCCTTTATTGAATGTCTTTCAGTAAAAAAATCACCATAATTCAGCATTAAATAGGGTCACTAATTTCTGTGATATAGGGTAACCAAGGGCAGGTAACTGTGTTCTTAGTCCTTTTGAGTCTACAGCGAATCAGTGGCGAATATTGGGTGTCAGTCTAGCAGGTGCGTGTAGGTTTGAAATACGGCTTCGTGTTGTCTCGATAAAGATAACACATTTTACGCATGGAAAGGGTTTCTGGAAACACAATAATTCATTGTTGAATGACATAAACTATGTAAATACTATTAATAAAATAATTGATGATGTTAAAAAACAATATGCTATTCCTATTTACAATCTTGATATCATCGAAACTATACCGGATGAACAACTCCAATTTACAATTAATGATCAGTTATTCCTTGAGACTTTATTAATGGAGGTAAGAGGAAAAGCGATTTCTTATGGGTCATACGTGAAAAAAGTTAGAAACGATAGAGAAAAAACAATATTGCAAAGTATTGAAAATATTGAGAATAGCCTAAATAGCGAAAACATAAGTCAATTAGAATTACTTAGGGGTGAACTTAGGAATATTCAAGAAGACAAACTTAAAGGCAATCTTATTAGATCAAAAACAAAATGGACAGTGGAAGGTGAAAAACCATCAAAATTCTTTTGTAAATTAGAACAAAATAATTATGCCTCAAAAACTATTAATTCAATTCTTAAGGAAAACAATGACGTCATTTCAAACCAAACAGAAATTTTAAACGAAATAGCACACTTTTATAGAATGCTTTACTTAAACAAAAATAGCGAAAAATCTTCAATAGACGATTCATTCAATGACTTCTTAAAGGTTGAATACATACCCAAACTATCAAAAAAAGAGAGTAGTGATCTTGAAGGTCCAATAAGTCTTCAAGAAGCGTCATTTGTTTTAAAGAATATGTCAAATAACAAAAGTCCGGGTACCTCTGGTTTCACTGCAGAATTTTTTAAGTGTTTTTGGAAAAAAATTGGCATTTTTGTAATTCGGTCATTGAACAATGCATTTGAATCTGGTCAATTAGCTGTAACTCAGACACAAGGTATTATTACTTGCATACCGAAAGGAAATAAACCCAGAAACCAGTTAAAAAATTGGAGACCTATAACACTCTTAAACACTGTCTATAAAATTGGGTCGGGCTGTATAGCTAATCGATTAAAGAGATATTTGGATAAACTAATAAATAAAGATCAAACAGGGTTTATAAAAGGCAGATTTATTGGAGAAAATATTAGATTAATATATGACATTATGCAATACACTGAAGATAAAGATATCCCGGGGTTACTCCTTCTGATCGATTTTGAAAAAGCTTTCGACTCACTTTCGTGGAATTTTATCTATAAAACTTTAGATGTTTTTAACTTCGGTCCAGACATTAAGAAATGGTTTAATATTTTATACAAGGATGCTCAGTCAACTGTTACTCAATGTGGTTACTTTTCCAATTTTTTCCCCATTCAAAGAGGCTGTAGACAAGGGGATCCGCTGGCATGTTATATCTTTATTTTAAGTGCAGAAATCTTATCCCTTAGTATAAGACAACAACAAAAGATAAAAGGCATTAAAATTAATGATGTAGAACATAAATTATCTCAGTTTGCTGACGATACAACAATAATCCTAGACGGTTCAGAGGAGTCACTAAACAATACATTATGTACACTTACTTGTTTTACAAAAATGTCTGGTTTAAAAGTAAACTTTGATAAAACTAAGATAGTATGGATAGGCAAAAAGAAATATAGTTCTGACAGTATTAAGACAAAATGGAAACTTAACTGGAATCAACAACACTTTGATATGCTAGGAATACTCTTTCATGTAGATCTAGACAAGTTAATTGATATGAATTATAACCCAAAATTAGAAAAAATGATCTCAGTTTTATCACATTGGAAGAGAAGAATTCCCATTCCCATAGGTAGAATTACTGTTGTGAAAACCCTTATTATTACTCTTTAACCACTTGTTTATGTCCTTATCAAATCCATCTCTACAATTTATTACACGTCTCAATGGTTTACTTTTTGAATTTGTATGGAATGGTGTTAACAAAATTAAATCTAATATTGTGGTTAAAGAATACTATGAAGGTGGTCTTAAAATGGTAAATGTAAAATCGTTTATTTCAGCTCTAAAACTTACGTGGTTGAAAAGACTTTGCAGTGTAGGTGGTAAATGGCAAAATGTAGCTTTTAGGGATTTTTATAAACTCTTAACATTGGGCAAAGATTATGCTATAACATTACATTCAAGTTTAAAAAACAAATTTTGGAAAGACACTATTGCAGCTTATATTGATATGTGTACAAATCATAAGTATATTCAATCTGAAATTTTAAACTATCCTATCTTTTACAACGAGCATATCACAATTGATTCAAAAAGCATATTTTTTAAACAGTGGTTTAATGCAGGGATTTTGAATATAGGTGATATAGTGGATAGTAATGGTGATTTCTTATCTATGGAATCACTTTCTGCTACTTATAAAATTAAAATTAACTTCCTACATTACCAGGGATTAGTAAAAAAAACGCAAGAAAAACTTTCAATACAACAATATAAACCAATATTACCACCATTAATGAAAGTAATTATTACATGCGCATCTGGTGCTAAAACAATATATAACAGTCTTAATATCAATTCGGATGTTCCAACAAGTCAAACAAAATGGGAAAATGAATTAAAAATAAAGCTAAAAAAAAGTGATTGGGAAAATATCTATTTACATCCTTTTGTGAATGCGATTTCTTCAAACTTACAATGGTTTCAGTATAGGATTAATCACAGAATCCTTGGAACAAACGACCTTCTTAACAAAATGAAAATATTAGATAGTAATAGATGTTCTTTTTGTAGAACTGATAAAGAAACTATTGTTCACCTACTATGGGAGTGTCACGTTAGCCAGAGTATTATAAAAAAGATCACAGTAAAACAAGTAAATCCAAAAATAGCAAAAATAGGGAAAGTAGATTTCTTATTTGGTGTATTAAACGATACATGTAGGGTGGAAAATCTTTTAATATTATTTACTAAAAAATTCTTATATCACAGTAGGGTTATAAAACTTAAACCATCATATGATTTAGCTGTAGCTTATATTACACAACAATTCACAATATACGTCAACACACTAAAATTAGAGGATAGGAACCGCTTTGATTCCCAATGGAAACAACTTCTTAGCAACACCTTAGATAATGTTTAAATCTTAAACAGTTTTTTCAACACGGACATAATAAGGTACGGATGCTTTACTTTACTTATGTTGTATGGACTTAAATAAGTATACCAATATAGATTTTTATTGCTTTATAATTCTATGTAGGAAAGGCAACTTGTTTTTTTTTTTTCTCTTTGTTTTTTTTTTTTTTTTTTTTCGTCTTCTTCTTTATCTTATGTTTGTATTACTTCTATTATATAATTTAAACTACCACTTTGTTAATAATTGATTCAAAGTTAAAAAATAAATATTGCATTAGGTATGATGTAATTTACATGTATGTTTATATGAACATAGTTATATGCAGTTATATTGTACGGAGCAACGGGGATGGCCTCGACCCTTTTGCTTCTATGACGAGGAAAATAAAGTGGTTAAAAAAAAAAAAAAAAAAAAAAAAAAAAAAAAAAAAATTTCCTGTGCTAACATGATTTAAAGAAAAAAAAATGAACTTAAGAAAGTTTTGACTTGGAGAAATGCGCAACCTTAGTAAACCAATACAGTTTGTCCTCTTCGTACTCTTAGGTTATACATTCCATATGCAAATACTGAAAATCAGCTTTCACTTCATACTTTATTGTTTAGAAATGCCCTGGAAGGAACTTTTGGTAGGCTCAAACTTGTGTATTAAGAGAAGGGAAACATAACACTTTATGAAATAAACAAATAATTATTTGCTGAACTCTCAGTCTTCTGTGTGTGTGTGTGCGCGCGCGAGCGATTTCCTTGGATATTTGACTATACATGTAAACACTGGCTTTCACCGGTATAGGACTTTATTCAAATTTTGCGTGATTCGACCGGCTTTCATATATGCAGAAAAAAGAAATTCAATCATACGTGTGTATCAAAAAACGTTTCTTTACAGAGTCGTTCAAGTATTGTTCACAACATCAATTGGCATAAATGAAAACAAAAGTCACACGATGAACATTTCATTTTTTATTTTTATAAGTTTTGTGTAACAATAACAACTGTGAAAAATGCGATTACACTTTCCAACCTTTAAAAATAAGAGTTTGTCTTACGGAAGAGGGGTCTGAGGTATGAGATAGCGAGGTAATAGAAAAATTCGTATTGCTGCTGATCCGTACATGGTTCTTTGGCCATTGCTCGACATTCCTAGTTGAAAGTGTGTGATATGATATTTAATTCATACAATATGCAGTGTGTTAATACTCTCTCTCTTTTCTTTAATTCATGAATTCTTTCATGAATGTAACAACGTATCCTTGAACAGCAGTTAAGGCGTTAAAGTCATATTGATGATTTAAAACAGAAAAAAAAAAGAAAAAAAAGGGGGGGGGGCATGTGTTAAGTCTGTAAACTTCATACACACTGACTGCGGTCATATCTCTTGTAGTCCTCATTAAATGACGCTTCTCCGAGACACTGGGCCAGCTTTAGATCGCACTCACACACCTTTCGCGAACAGGTCGTCTTATCTGAAAATAGGAAAAAGATTGATGCTGAAGCAAAAGGATTGAATAGCAGCTGAAGATTCTGTAATAAAAACACACAGATCTTTGCAACGGTGATATGAAAATAGCTCAATTTTAGTTATATTCCAAGTAACCATGGTCACGTGGTAAGTCATTATGGCAATCAGTTATGTTAGTGTGATGTATAGATATGCAGCCAGTCTACTGCGCCGAGATTAATATACTGAAACTTTGGTAGGCAGCGCATATGCTATGGCGTGGAAACGTGGACTGATTACGGGGTCGCATAATCCAAATAGGGAGCAACCAACATCATGATGTGAAATAAACTTATGTAATATGTTTACAACAACAACAAACAATAACAAAAAAAATAAATAAAAAAAATCAACTTTTCCCTAAACTCGTAATCCACGGCTTTTGTAGCTTTGCATGTAACCCGATTCATCAAATCACAGAAAAAATTTGCAGGAGATGTTTTGTGACCTTAAAATATTCAGATGTTTAAATACATAGCGTCAACTTAAAAAAAAATGAAATCCAATTTTGATAAAGTAATGTAAATGACGCAAGTTTATTGAAGAAGCCCAGACCCAAACGCTAACTGGGATATATAGTGATTGAAGCAGGTAAAAATAAACTGAAAATTGTAGCATATGTTGTAAAGCCTTGCAAATATAATGACCAAACTATCAGAAATATGTCGATCTAAATGAAATGTACTTTTTATACATATCATTTTCATTGTAAATTCCGGGACCTGTATCTAAATCAAGGGACAAATAGGAAATATTTGGTCATTACAAAAATCTATGGAAATAATTTGACAATATCATAAAAAAAACAAGTAACCGTGTCTGGGATTAACTTCCGAATTACCTGTACACTGGCATGTGCGACCGACACACGTGTAATCATACCCAACAAACAGCCCACTCCAGAAAAGACAGTGATTGGTGTCTGTCACCTCCCCGTAACAGTCGTCGTGTTCCTTGCAGCACCTGAAACAACAGGTTATACACGTGTTGACGATCAATCGGCATATGTTCACAAAAAATAATAATAAAAAATGTAAATATTATATATAACTGAAGCTTATTTCGTCTGAGAGGTCGGTACATAGATAAAATACACAGCTTTCCTAGCCAGTTGATAAGCTACAGTAATATATACACAGCTGATTAAAAATGATTGTTACAAACTGATTTAAAAGCCAAATAAAACAAGACGGATCGAACTGAATTAACGTTTAAATATGCTAGATATATATCATTCACTAAAAACTTCCCCCAGTTGTACCCCAGCAGAATCCAACCCCTTAGAGTCACAACTACTCTAAGTCAAAACCCTTGCATCACTATACTAAGCTGGAATTTAACTCTAATGATGAAGTTGCAGCAAACGTCTGCATTTCAAAAGATAGCCGGGCTTTCAAGTCCAGGCAGACGCCAAGCCGTTTCAAGAAGTTAGGCCTCAAATGACAAAGACCTTACCCCCAGGATTGTTGCAGTACATCTTACACTATTTCTGTCCCTCTCAAAAAAGCAGTGCTTACATGAAATCCCGAGACACACCCGACAACAATGAGCTGCCACTCCCATGTTTTAGTAACCAGTGACCATGTGCAACGAGGATGCACGTCGTCGTAACTGTAACAGGTTGGATTCTGCGAATTCACAAACCATTAGATGGCCGCAATACTGGTTAAAACCTACTTCCTACATTATTTTTTTTTTAGATTCAGTGAACAACAGAAGTATATATGTGCAAGATATATACATTTTCACTAGGTTTTAATAAAGGGGAGCAAATCATGACTAATAATAAGATTTTAAATCTACTTGAAGATAATAAAATGCAGAACTATATATCATATATATAGGATCTGACATGAAATGACAATTTATGTCAGATCCTTTTTATCATATGACCTATACTGCAGTTAATCGCAATTATATCAACAAACAAACAAAAAACACGAGTTAAATGGACTGTGAACGAATTACTATTTGTAAACCTACACAAAGAAAATAGTTTCAAATAATAACTGAAAATAACGATTTGACGCCTGTATTTCTCAGACATTTTCAACTTTAATCAGAGTTAGTTTCATCAAACACATTTAATCCAGCTGATCGTGTTCAACACACTATGCATATATATAGAATATACGCGCGTGGATCGGAGTGATGTAATTCGGCCTAAAAGTTGTATGTTACATGTTAAATATAAGAAAATATGTGATGGTTATACGAAAACGTACACAGCTGTTTGAGCACAATATCATATGATAAAAATATAAACAGTTTTTATTTTAACACCGATAAAGCCAGATCATCATGAGATTAAAATCTAAAATTGTTTCATAAGGTTGCCTCCTTTTGGAGCTATTTATTGACAAAATATAATTAATGAAACAAAGTATGATTTGTTCTCTTTATATAGTAACTTATGTGTTTGCTGTAGGAATAAAAAGCGAATTACACCAATATTAGGACAATTCTTATGATTTATCGTGAGTATGAATTAATTGTTCGTGACCTGTAGACTGTATATAAAACACTATAACTGTAGCTGCTCTTTCGCTATTAATCTTACCTCGTCGCTAAGCTAGCACGTGCGAACAATTGTGCATCATTTGTGCCATGCATACTGTGGCTGTGATATGTATATATTTACACATGTATGTAGTCTATCATACATCTTAAAGCAGCTTGTTCACAGAGGGCACAGTTTTTGACTATATGTGTGTAAATCAACACCTATCTACAGACGCATGGTCACCCAATGCATCCACCGGTGATTCTCCCCATCACAGGCAACAACGTCACGGATGGTATTGAAACTATATTTAGAATTATAAAACCTATATTTAGATTTTCTTTTGTCATTTGCCGTCATTGGGCTGATCACAACTTCAAAGGCTGAAATTACGAATTCACTACTATACCCGGAACAACTGAAGTTGCTGTGTTGCGGGTCGCGTCACGTGGTACCGCAATCAAACATACCATAATCAATATTAAACCGATTTCGCCAAAGTTGCGGTTACGGATACAGGGCTTTTTCATGCAATGTGACCTTTTAATATAAATATATATATATATATTTAATTTCTAACCGATTATCTGTAAACAAGCTGCTTTAAGATTGTGTTATTTATTGTTACACTATGTACATACGTATATACATAAGTGCTGCATATGTCTGTGGTATATACATGTGTCTAAAAATAGACCCTTGTTCTACATTCATCAATTACTTCGACCCAAACTTTTATGCGACTCTACAAACTCTTTTCCCTTCAATTTTTAGATTTTTTTTTCGTATTTGTAGAATTGCTTGTAAAAAACTAATCCACCTTCTTTGGCTTGAAGAGCTGTCCAGAAAATCGTAGACTTTGCTTATGTTTTTTGGTGTTTTTTTCATTTGACGTCCGATCGTCATAATATCCTACAAATACCTTCCCTATTCAATTTTAGTAAAATAGATGCGTGAATGGTATAATTAAATTTACAACTTGTGAATTATGCGTGATCGATTAGGTCAATACTCGTACATATTTATATTACCTGTCCGAGGGATCAGTGGGTTGCGAGCCCCGCTGGCCGTAACCACAGAAACAGCCGTACGGGTTATAGTTCAGACACGAGCGCCCCGTGTACATGTTGATCATGTTGCACATCTGGAAGGCGTTCCTCTTCACCAGGCTATGTGCGTCTGTCATAGCTATCACGTGACCTGTAAACCACGGATATATTGCATTGTTAACTTCTTGAGCATGTTGTGCAGATGATAATGCAAGGTATATATCATGGTCGCCTACCCATATTGTAACAGTAGTCGATTTACCTGCAATCTTGACAGAACATGTAAAAAACGATTTACCTTCTTTTTGAAATCAGTGCTATTAGTCCCAAAACCATTATTAATTAACGTGGAGACCAATGGATTAACTGTATTAGATGCAAATGATAAGGTTTTGGGGGTATATCGACCACATGTAAGTTAATCTATGCTGTTATATTTCACGAGACAGCAACGGATCAAATCGACAGTAACAAGGACATAAATCAACAATTAAACATTTTACTCGGCAAATATTTCTCTGAAATAAAGCAAGGTCTCTATATATAGTATTAACAGACCTTGAATATAGCTATTAAATTAAATAAATAAATTCTTGCGTATTTCTAGAGGTTTTTATTGCAGGGGTGGTATTCAAGGGTTGATTTTTTAAAAATAAGAATCATTGTGACAGTTGCAGCATTGTGAGATCTGACAGTTGGTTACGTCAAATGATCTTGTAATACTAATCTGGTATTATATAGGAATATATGCATGGATAAATTACACCTTGTATACTTACCTATTATTATAAGACAGATCAGTGAGCATGTGATCGTCTTTTTATTGGAATATGTGTCCATGATGTATGTCCAAATGTATCCTGAGGATGCAGCGTTAGGTGAACGAACGAAGAGAGTGTGCTAGTGTCCCAAGTGTCAATTTTGAGATAGGATATCACTTTCTTACATAACCTAGTACGTCCATTTGTCGTCCAGCAATCTGGTACATCACGGTTTGAATCTTTGTTTCCGGGGTATATCCAATATAGCTTAAGTCGTTGGTAAATCGGTCATAACAAATGTAATTTCCAGCGAAAAACTAGCAATTAAGTAGCATTCTGGCCCCTATAAACATTATTTGAAGATCATGTGACCCTAGTCGACACCACAATGTCTCTTTATATCGATAACGATATCGGACAGACGTCGGATGTCTGGTGACTTGTGTTCGTCCGTCTGTACTAGGATATGAAAACAAAGTCCAGGGTCTATAGGTTCGATATGCTTGGCTTCGATAACTGATAACTAGATAACCAGTAAGTAATCGTTGCATGTTGTATATATTGATCGTATTTTAGAAAGCATGATTGCGACCACTTTAATGCGTCCAACCTTTACTTGTTTTAACGTCCACTTGGCAGTATGAAGCGACCATTACAGTTTTGCCGCGTTAGAGGAAAATATACCCCGACGTCACTTCCGGCTGTTTGCCGTTGCTAAAACAATAATCTGGCCATCTACGAGTTACCAAATGGTCAGATTGGAACCGATTTATTGATACAATATGCGTATTTTCTGACAGTGACAGATCTTGTTTAAGAAACACCGAATTCCAAATGAATCAGAGCGAAGAACCCCCCGTCTTAAGAATGAAATGTTTTTTTTCTTACATACATATGTTAACCTGACATTAGTTAAAACATTCAGAAACCTTTAAACTGTTCGCTAATCATTAGTAAATATAATTAACTATATATACATGCATTAGTTTTACGTTAAAGCAGCTCGTTCACAATTGATCGGTAGAAATAAAAAAGAAGTTTATTTTCTTAAATGTTGGTAAAGTCTTTGTTTCCTGACAAATAAATTACCGTATCCCCGAAGCAGGTGACATACTCTCCGCGGGGTACGGACAACTGCCCCTTAGGACAATAGCCCCTTAGGATAACTGCCCCTAGGACAACTGCCCCTAGGACGATTGCCCCTGAGTTTTAATGAAAAAGAGGACAATTGCCCCTACTTTTAAAATATTACATATTTATACATTAAGATTTATGTACCACTGATTCTTGTGTATATTGAACATGTACATTGATAAACAATTGAATTTTTTTTCACTGTATGCAAAAAAAAAAAAGAAATGTTTTTGAATATTCTTCATCCCTCTCCCCCTCCCATCCCCTCTCTCTCTCAGATAATTATTAAATAAAATTATGATATGCATGTTTATTTATTATAAAAACATGGAAATATGCATAGCTTTAATAATAGAAAATAATATATTGTCATTCATTATTTTGCTTTCATCAGTATAATTAGAGAGGGTGGTTCTGCCAATGTATTTTTATGACAAATAAATAAATACATAAATACATGCACATATTTTAAAGCTGAACAAAACAGAATAAAATTATGAAACATGTTTTTTTTTCTTTCTTGGTCCGAGTCCTGAGAGAGAGAGAGAGAGAGAATAAGGATGAAATAGTGAAAGACAGACAGAATGATTGAAAAGGGGAGTGATAAGGGAGTGATAGATATACACAAAAATATCTATACATGCAAGACAGACAGAAACACACAAACATTCAAACACAATGTAGAAGAAGAAGAAAATAAAATATGAAATAAATATATGTATTATAAATTATAATACATTTATTTATAATATTATATAATATATTGAACTTTTATTATGGGTAGGGGCAATTGTCCTAAGGGGCAGTTGTCCACAGGGGCAATTGTCCTAGGGGCAGTTGTCCTATGGGGCAGTTGTCCTAAGGGGCAGTTGTCCTACACTCATATTCCGCAACATGGTGTCTTCACCAGTTTCAGGTAGCAAATTCGTAAATAGATCATTTCACCAGACGCAATACCCAGTGTGATTCGCTGAATTAAATTGATCAATCAGTGACGGGGGAAAATCTCAAATGTAAGTTTACGTCTCACTGAATAATGTGTGGAATTAGATCTATACACAAGCATATGTAGCTTATGTGTTCAGGAAGTGTTTGTTGATTTGCGTAGGTTTATGTCTCATTTCGGAGTGATATTGTTTATACAGCCTATGAAGTGATCGCTTGCGCAGAGAGTTAATGTGATCAGTCATGTGACGGCATACACAAAATAGATACCGTTCGTAACGCTAGTGATCGACTTTGATGGAGAAACTATCCATTTTAAATCACGGAATGTTGCATTGGTTGATCATGCGTCTGTAAATGGGTATTGATAGAAGTGATACACATATAGTTAACTTCTTGAAATCAAATTCTTAGTCAATGACCATCTATGTATAATGAACGAGCAGCTTTACTGTTCAGCGCGTACATATTATCGGCTAGACAAAAATCAAAATACAACCTAATAATCCTAATAATATACTCGAGGATTTTGAAAAACGCCTTATGTCTAAAACTTCGATATTTATGTAATTTTTCACAGGCCCCATTCTTTTCAGCGATGATATAAAAGTAGGACATAATATTCACAATCTTTTGCTGAAATATAAAGGGGTCTTCGTTTAATATATTGTAAGTATAAACTTCGAATTGATTAAAACACCGTAAAAGAACGGTATATAGCTTCCCATACAGCATGGTACCGACATACCTGTCAATCACTGAAAGTGAGCGGAGTAAATAAGTAACGCAATCTATACTTCTATTACACAGTCATGGGCGACTGTGTGTAGAGTACAGCAGGACCTTTATATTAGATTATATTTATAGAATACTTCTAGACTACAGTTAAAATGTTAACATTACATGTAAAACTGTATCTTTCTTTCTTCTTCCGTTACTGTCTTCTATCAATTTCTGATAATTACGACAGGGTGGAGGCATATATGCAGTTAGAAACTGTATAAATAATTAAAAATAAAAGTTGAGTACAGTTCACAAATAAAAATAAAGGGTTACATCTGACCTCAACATTAAAAACATACTAGCGTAATGAACTAGTCGAGTTGTGTCTTGAAGGAATCTACAGTGGTCAATGAAACAGTAGATTCTGGCAAGGAATTCCATATCGGTATAATTCTTGGAAAGAAGGAAAATTTCAGAAGATCAGTGGATGCAGTCAGTCGGTTGTATTGTTGAGAATTCGATAGTCTTCCAGAACGTCTAGTTGTCATGTTTGTTGATAAATAACGGTCCCTGTCAATGTCCACTAGTCTATTATGTATTTTGTAAAAATATCATTATGTGGCAGGCCCGAATTCACCCTTGTGGGTTTCAAAGCAGTTGTTAATAAAATGTTCAGTAGTGTAACGTATCGCTGTACATAGATAGTATCATCAGACGAACCATCCTGGTAGAGTGTGAACTGGCTTTGGGACGAAAGGGGGGGGAGGGGGAGCAACAAAGGGGAAAGCACTCTCATTGGTGACTTTGGCACAAAACATCGAGTGCATTAAAATGTGAGTATTCACGCAATGATTTAGCAGCTTTCTATTTCTTAATCGGAATTATTAGTAATTGTATACTTTATTCAATCTAATACTATATCATTAAGTATCTGCATAATTTTACGTATGTTTTGATCAGTCCGACTCAATATATTAGTGCATTACAGGCTCCAATGCAAGTTCTGAAGGAGAACTAGCAAAATGAGTGTAAAGACTGTAAGCGTATGGAAGGGGATATCCGCCAGTTCACTCATTATGCTATTTAGTATGTCATCGTTTGTTTTAATCTTGTAATATTTGATTTCATGTTACATGTTTATTGACAAAAACATCTTTAAATTATATGTATAAATTTCTCCCCATATGACATTGAATATAATGCTATTCGACATTCAGCTCGTTCGTTTTTGTATTCAGAATCTTTACTGTTTATTTAACATCATTGAAGTATGCAATTAACGAGTTTGTATGTTTTACTTCAAGATTGTATCCGTTCATGACTATGAAATGTGTAACACTAAAAGAAATAAAAATAACAATGCAATGTCAATGTCACTTCAAAATACAAATGAGACATCAGATCTTCATTATCTTCTTCCGTTTACTGCCCACATTGATGATTCAACATATTGGATATAGTATAACAATGGCAACTCAATGAAACCACCCTCATAAGATTAACATTACCATAAAATTAATTTTAAGGAAACATTATGATTTTTAGGGAACCATTTCGCATATATAGCTGTGAAATACTGCTCCAGTGTATAAATACCCTTTTGGCCTCTGCTTAATTATCCAGTTGGTGTGTAGGCCGACTAGCACTAATTACTCTGCACTTGAAGCACACATCTGCTGTAACTGTGAATATTAATCTTCCACACATTGACTATGTGCTCATCATGAAACAGAAACAGAAGCAGAAACTTTATTTATTTACATCGGTTTGAGCATATACAGCTCATCACCGCATCACATACAATTTACAAACATGTACGCATGTGCATATACATAAATAAACATATACAACATATGTGAGAATGTCCATACATATATGTATAAAACAACAGCAACAGAAAAAAGGAAAATTATGTTGTAAAACATGCTAATTTTGTCAAAATTTAATCTCTCTTAGGAATATCTATTACAGAATGTTCAGGGTAAGATGCCTTAATATATCAAAAATATTTTAACGCTTAAGCTATGCTGTCTCTAAGTTTGAATGCTTTAATACAATAAATTGCTAATTTAACCATGATAGATTTATTATTGGTTTTTAATAGCGATATAAACTTATCGATACTAGGGTTTCTCGTATAATATCTTGGTATATAATTTCTACGAATATCATCGTATATAGGACAGATAATAATAAAATGGTATTCATCCTCTAAATTATTTAAATTGCATAAATGGCACTTTCTTTCATTCCTAGGTGTATTACCGGTATTATGTCCCCCTTTTTCTATATTAAGTTTATGGGAAGAAAGACGAAGTTTAGCTAGGACCTGTCTATATTTTATATTTTCATTTTGTAAATATAACTTGAAATTTCATGGATGACAGCAACAGCAAAGATATATTATATATCCTATATTATATATTGATAATTCTAAACATCCCGTAACCCAGAGGTTGTATGTTTGAAAGCTGACCACGACAATAGGTATGGTAACATGTCATTTGTCTTTGGCATGACAAATAATAATGTCATAGTGTAGAACTCTTGTTTTTCTTCCTAATAAAAAACTTAAAACATTATTCATGAATAAATTATATAAAAAATATATCCTCAAATATTCAGCTCTTGCCATATTTGTTTTCTCAAGCTATGTAAACTTAACTCAATATTTTACTTCAAGTGTAAAGTAATTTTTAGGGAAACCATAAAATTTTTTCAAAATTGGTTGATTCTTGTTTCCAACTTTTTTTTTTTATTGAAAATGTTAGGTAAAAACAATAAAGTACTGATTTTAGACCATTTTCAGTAATCCTTCATTTTTTTAAAACTACTAGTATTTAAATCTACAGATAATTCTCAGCTAGCAGACGATGACTGATTAGTGTAAACCAACATCTCATTCTGGTCTTAAAATAGAGCATGTTTGATTATCAATACACTTCTCAACAAACCTTTGTACAGAGGTCATTTAGAGCCATAGTTGTTAATAATCTAATAGGCTAGCAAATTTCACACTTAATAATTATAATGCAGAATGCTCATTTACCCACTTTAGAGATTTTTTTTACGCCCAATATTGTAGAGACTCTCTATACGAAGGGGTACAAAAGTAAGGAAAAACATCATTAGTACTCCCATTTATAAAAGTCAGTGGACACCCTATAATAAAATGGCCACTGTGAGTGTGATAATGTTTCTTGTTTCAATTTGGATCATCTTAAATTTTGCATGCCATTTTGAGCTGTTAAGAAGAACACAGAACTTCATTGATTTGAAACAGCTGTTTATAGATATTGTCTCTTAATGACTTGTCCACCATACTCATGACAGATTCATTTTGAGTTCGCAACTGAAACTGAGAATGCAACATTTTGGAAATAAAATATTTGTCTATTGTTGGTTTTGGACCAATTCTTTGTATTCGTTATGAATTACAAATGACAATTCATGGCATTTGGAGGATATACATTGATGCGTTCAGGATTATATTAGATACAAAGATGACCAGTAATTGTTTTGTTTGTTTTTCTGGCAATAATTTCTTGTACTGACAAGAACTGGATACCCCAGGATAAGTTAATCATCAATATGTTTAACCCTTTCCCTCATATAGACTCATTTTTACGCACTCAGTAGGTACCACATAAAGTCTGATCTGCAGAAAACCACAGTTAAACCTTACCAAATTTAATTATAAAGTCCACATTTCCAGACCCCTGAGGAGCAGCGAACAGCATAAAACCTGATCAGCCTGCGAGTTACTCGCAGGTTTTATGCTGTTCGCATAGGTCTTTTGAGGGAAAGGGTTAATCATTACCAGTTTCTACCATTAACACATAAATTAGAATAATGAATTACTACTTGTCATCACAAGATCCATCTACCATACTAGCATTTAGGTCTATTATTTCAATTTCAATATTCAATGATGTTCTATTTAACATACTCCAAAAATTGAATTAAATGCTAGTCACATGGATAGAGGTCATGGTGTTTGATGATGTCATGTTGTTTGTAGGTTTTGAATGGTTGTTTTCTTCTTTAAAGTTTCAAATATTTGCTGAAAAAGGATTGCTTTCATCTTTTGGATATCTTGTTTAAATGCATTAAACAGGGATTTATTTATCGGGTGTTTAAAATGATTGGCAAAGCTACAGGTATAGCTGTTCCTTTAAACTTCAATATCAATGCACCTCTTTAGTGGAGAGAAATTTCCAGATAACATGACATTAGGTCCAAGGTTCTCAAAAATACTAAAGTACAATTGTAGGCTAAAAATTATATATCAACTTTAAATTTGATTTAAAGACCACATTTAGAGTTTCACCGTATAAATTTTTCTTCCGTGCAGAATACTGGGCCAAATGTCTTAAGATCCTATTTTCTTTTTAGATATGACATACACATGTAGCTACTTTTAAGGTTGCAGATGCTGCTAGCAACTACCATTAAAAATATAGTGAGATCCAAACAAGAAACTGAAGGATAGCTACCAGACCGATTCAGTTTCGTAGTTTCTAAGGACTTAGTTTTTCCTTATGAGGCTTCTTATAGGCACTTTCCCCTCTTAAAATATGTTAAGTTGGTTTTCCCTAGTATGGCTATTTATAGTGAACATTTGGGAATTGAACAGGTATTGATTTTTGGTACATTAATCCGTAAAGTATTGATTAGTAATCAAATTTTAGTGATATTTTACATGGATATTTTTTGTATAATTGTATTGACTGAATATACTCATCAGTTTTCAATTTTTTTTTATATATGGGATATGCTACTTGAGGCAATATATTTATCACAGTAGAGTAATGTGTTAATGTCTTAAAATACTTTGTGTTAGCATCCTTGCAGTCTGACTCAGCCATTTTGGATGTATTACAAGAAAAGAAAATGAATATCGGGTAGTGGAAAGACACTTTTGGAGCAAAAAGTTGAAATAATTGATAGTCTCTGACGTAGGCATTACCAAACAACTTTAAATTTTAATTAATAATCAGGCCAACATTAGCTAT